>CM053568.1:40844323-40923648 GCA_028646485.1 Cryptoprocta ferox
CCACCTCATGCCGGTCTGAGTGGCTAAAATGAACAAATCAGGAGACTATAGATGCTGGTGAGGATGTGGAGAAATGGGCACCCTTCTACACTGTTGGTGGGAATGTAAACTGGTGCAGCCACTCTGGAAAACAGTGTGGAGGTTCCTCAAAAAACTATCAATAAAACTCCCCTATGACCCAGCAATAGCACTGCTGGGGATTTACCCAAGGGATACAGGAGTGCTGATGCATAGGGGCACATGTACCCCAATGTTCATAGCAGCGCTTTCAACAATAGCCAAATCATGGAAAGAGCCTAAATGTCCATCAACTGATAAATGGATCAAGAAGATGTGGTTCATATATATAATGGAATACTACATGGCAATGAGAAAGAATGAAATCTGGCCATTCTTACCAACGTGGATGGGACTCAAGGGTGTCATGCTAAGTGAAGTAAGTCAGGCAGAGAAGGATAGATACCATATGTTTTCACTCATAAGTGGAACAAGAGAAACTTAACAGAGGACTGTGGGGGAGGGGGAGGGGGAAAATAGTTGGGGAGAGGGAGGGAGGCAAACCATGAGAGACTCTTGAACACTGAGAACAAACTGAGGGCTGATGGGGGAAGGGGGAGGGGAAGGGGGGTGATGGGCATGGAGGAGGGCACTTGTTGGGATGAGCACTGGGTGTTATATGGAAGCCAACTTGACAATAAACTATAAAAGAAAAAAAAGACATAATAAGGATAACAATTTTTAAAAGAAATCTTCATCTCCCTCTTTGCAATCTGACTATCTGGATGGATTCACTGTTGACAGTTTGGAATCTATTCTTTCATTCTTCCTGACCTTATTTTAATGCTTACACAAACACATACACTGTCTCATACAAATATTCCAAGTAGTAACGTAAATATACCTAATGGTTTAAAAAAAAAAAAGTAGTGATGGAAACAAAATCCAAGATTTGTGATCCTTCAACTATCATTCAACTCATTGTTAATGATCCAGCATTCTCTTTTCTCCTAGTATCCTAGTAGGACTTGAAATTAGTATAGATTGTTTTGTATTTGGGTAAAATATGTAAGTAGTTGGTACTTTATCTCAGGGTTCTCTGGAGTTTTGAAAGTGAAATTTTGTCAACTCACATGTTGGGCTAAATAACTCCTTGAGAAGCAGTGTGCCAAGCAGTTAATATAGAGAATTTAATTTGCTTCTTCTGAGTTTTACCATTGAGCTTTCTGCGGGAAAGCTCTCCCTAAAAACATACTTTATTGGCTCTAATTAAGAATGCATCCAGTAGTGTTCTCTCAGGCTTTGGATGCCTGCTGGCTTAATTTTTAAGCTTCTCCATTCTCGGTAAAAGTGCTGAATTGAATTTAAAAGTCTATTCCTACAGAATTACCCCTTAGTGTGCACACCACTCACACTTCTGCAGAAAAGATTAAAATACTATTTACTACACATAGCACACATTGTTTTTAAAAAAGTGAATGGAAAATGAGTCTACAGTTTAACAATAATTTTGAAATGAAAGATTGTTTTGAACATATGGTTTCTGTTTTTTGGTTTATTTTTACACTGAACCAAGATAGAAGTTATTAATAGAGCCACAGAATATAAGAAAATAGCTGTTAAAAGTTAGTAAACAGATTTGTTTCCTTCATTTTTAAAAGTTTAAATACGTTATAACTATTTCTTTATAACCAAAGTGTGTATGGTTAACCTTGGGACTTTCTCATTAGGTAGATATTACCATTGATTAGATACCATGAGTTTTTTCCTTCTTTATTCTGCTGATTACATTAATAAAGAGATGGCAAACTTTGGTGCCCTTAGTGACTGGTCCTAAACAGACTCTTTTTTTTTGTTTTGTTTTTAGGAAACTAGTCAATGTCTTGCTAACTGATTATATTCCTCCTACAATAGAGGCAGAAACTTTGTATGCCAAATTGTTTATTTAACTTTTCTTCAAACACATTTGCATCCTACCATGTGCCAGGCACCACATTAAATTATGAGGATATAAGGAGCTAACAGTCTAATGGAAGAAAACTTTGCATAAAAAAAATTAGGAAAATAGTACAGCAAATGCCACAAAGAGGTAAAAACCATATACAGTGAGTCACAAATGATCCAGCAACTAAGTATGCTCAAAAGAATCATATTAGACTTGGAAAAGGAGTTATTTCTTCACAGGAGTCTGAAAGGTGAGGTCAGGACGGAAGAGGTGAAGGCTGGGTAGGTCTGGCAGTGTGAGGAAGATCTGTGGAGGCTTCAGGGACAGCAGGGGCACAGGTGAAGACATATAGAAAGAAAGAAACAATGGTAAGATCAATGTAAACTTTTATTGAATTTAATACTTTTTGGTTTCAACTAGATTGAAATACTTATTTGGAATGATTACAGTGATCCCCATAGGGGCAATAAGTGCTCTGATTTCTATAGAATCACCATCTGTGATGCAGAGAAGCAACAGTAGTGAGGGGCAAAGTGAGAAAGTGGAGAGCAGTGAGGAGATTGTTGACATAGTCTAGGAGAAAAATTATGGCTAAAAGAAGTCAAGTTCAGGATATAATGTGAGGCTAGAACCATAGGATTTACTGATGAAATATAAGGATAGGGTTTGTAAAGGAAAGATCAGAATTAAGCATGCCCCTGGGTTTTGGGCCTGGAGAACTGAAGGAATGTGGTGCCATTTCCTATAGGAAGAAAGAATGTGTGTGTGTGTGTGTGTGTGTGTGTGTGTACACACATGTGCATGTGCACACATTAGATGGAAGAACACCAAAGATGCTGTTTGCTTATGATAAGTTTCAAATGCATCTTGTGGAGTTGTTCTTAGACAGTTGTGTGTAAGACTGTAGAGATCAGTGGACAGTCTGGATGAGATCATCTAGGGAGTCCGTGTAAACAGAGACACAAGGCCCAAGAACTGATCCCCAGGGCATGCTAACATTTAAAGACCAACACAAGGAAGGAGGATATAAATACACTAGAGTATTTTTCAGTCATAAAACAGAAGGAAATCCTGCCATTTGCAACAACATGGGTGGAACATGAGGGCACTGGGCTACTGAAATAAGTTAGGCAGAGGAAGACAAATACTGCATGATCTCATTTATATGTGGAATCTAAAAACGTCAAACTCACAAAATCTAGAAACAGTAGATTGGGTGGTTTCAGGGGGAGAGTGGTGTACAGTGAAAGAAATGGGGAGAGGTTTGTGAAACAATAAAAATTTTCAGTTATAAGATGAATATGTTCTGGAGATCTAACATACAGCAATGTGACTATAAGTTAACAATACTGTATGATATATTTGAAATTTGCTAGAACAATAGATCATAAATGTTATATATATATATATATATATATATATAATCATGTTGTACACTTTAAACTTACCCACTGTTATTTGTCAATTATATCTTAATAAAGCTGGAAAAAACTGCAGAAGGTGCCAGCAAAGGTGAATGAGCATAAAGAGCCAGTAAGTATGGTGATTCTGCACCTAAGTGAAGGAAACACTGCAAAGAAAAGGGGGTAGTCAACTACATCATTTTTTTCTCAGAAGATCAACAAGATGAGGCGAGAGAAATCATCATGGAGTCTGGCAACATGGAGGTCCTTAGTAACTCAGAAAAAGCTGTATCAGTTATTAATATAGTAGATTAATAGATGAAAGCCTGACTGGAATGGCTACAAAGATACAGAGAAGTAAGAACATAAAGACGTAAATGTGGCATTTTGCTTCAATGGGGCAGTGGGAGCAGAGAAACAGGGTGATGCTGTGGAAAATGTGAGTCAAGACAGGGACTTGACTTTAGGATGAATAATATTTATTTTAATATAACTACTTATGTAATTAAGATAAGAAATATAACAGCAAAAAGGAAACATCCAAGTGGTAAGTGGGCACATTTTGAATGCAGAATAGAGGAGATCATTGCAAGAGTCATTCTCATAAGTAGATGGAGGGAGGGGACGGTGCTGAGTGAGGAGGTTGGTCTCAGCTAGCAGCAGGAGCTCACCCAGCTGAGCAGTCTGAGTATTGGATAGATGAGCTAAATGAAGGTAAAGTTCCCAAAAATAATAAAAGAAGTGATGGTGAAGAGGAAAAGAGTGCTAATTCCTCAATGAAGGAAAAGAGTGACCAAGAGATTGAGAAATGAAGACAACAAGGAAGGTGAGTGAGAGGTATGTTCTGATGAGTTCTTTCAAGGAGATATTTTTTGGAGAAAAGAAGGAGGAGAAATGTGTCAGAAGAAATAAGGAGTAAGTGGTTAAGTATACTCTACTCCCCTCCAAACCCACAATCTATTCATATGAGATCATCATCATCATCATCATCACCCCTTGAGAAGGAAGCAGTGTCCTTGAGATGAGCCAGGTTCAGTTAGAACAAGGTGAAGAGGACATTGGATATTCTTGGAAGAGTTGCAGATATGGGACATTTAATTCATAACACTCTGAATTTTCAAAAAAAGGAGGTGGGAGGGTTTGGATGGATTTGAAGTAGTATGAGATAGTCCCATTAGAAGATTTGGAACACTATATGGGTGTTACATTTTGGACAGTAATGGATGTCCTGAGAGACTTGGATTTTTGATAATGTATGAGGTAAACAGCAATATGAGGCATAATGAGATTAGGTCTGATGGTCTTTCTGGGGACAGCAGAAAGCTGATTCTAGCAAAGGTATCTCACATTTGGTGGTTAAGGGCTGATGGTGTCATGATATGGCAGCATGGGGGAGCACTGCTCAGACCTCCCTGCTAAATCAAATGTTCTGATTAGCTGAAAACCTCCAGCTGCCTCACCTTAGTGACCCACTGCAGAGTTCACACCAAGGCCACCATCATCTGGGGTAACTCTCAGCCAGACCTACAAAGGGAAGAGTACTAGAGACAGGCCATTCTGCCAAAAGCAGGACTCCTTTTTTTGTGCCTTTACCTCCCTATTGGCCTAGTCAAGGCTTTCGTAGGGCTATCCTATATAGTGTGAGGCCCTTCCTACCCAACCCCCCTTCTGTTCCCCTCTTTTTGACAGATGCCAAAACTGTTGCCAGGTGTGAAGTTTTTCTTGACTATGTCTGCCCCCTTCCCTTTTATCTTTCACAGGTATTTTTCATAATAAGCCTCTCGCACTTATAACTTGGTCTTAGCACCCACTTCTAGGAGGACATGAACTGACCCACTTGAGGAGAGTGGAGGCTATGGAGCTGAGGTAAGGTGAGCTGGATTGTACCAGACACCGTCATAGCTCTTGGATCTCTTTGGACATGTTATGATCAGGGATGAACTGGTTTACATGGGGAAATGGAATGCTATGGATATTCCCTCAATACTGCTTTAGATGGTGTTGCAATCAATACAATGCAAAATCTTTTCTATGTCCATGTACATTATTACCCTCCTTGTACACCAAGTTGGGAATGCTACAAAATAGCAAGCAAGAAAGTCAGGAAAAAATGCGTTGAGAGCATACTCTATACTAAGCTTTAGGCTAGAGGCTTGCTCATTCATTCAGAATACTTCTAATGAATATAAAGATACATGGGGCACCATCTTGAGTCTAAAGCCAGGCCAACACTTGCTTTTAAACAATCATTTACATCTTGCCTTGCTTATAGCAGCACTGTGTCTGTCTTAAAGCAACATGTTCACAGGCTGTCATGTAATATAAATTCTCCTTGCTATCTTGCTGACTGGATGCTTCCTGCTTCTCCCAGCTGCATCTCAATTTTCCTCCTTGAATGGAGCTAACAAAGGGTCTCTTTCTTGCCATTGCATGTTGTGAATGTTTCAAAAATGACAACATACCTCCAGGATACTGGAACACATGAAAATTGGTGCCTTCACAAAAGGAGTTTCTTGTGGGGTCCACTTCAGGGATTCCTGAGCCTAACAAGTATGTTTGCCACGTTCCCAGTAGACAGCCCAGCCTGAGTGAAGGCAAGATAATGTTAGCCCCCAACTCATGAGAAACACTGCTGTGGGCTTCAGGTCCCTTTGAACTCTTGTATTACTTATCTTACTGGTTTTTGCCCATTTCTGGGATGGTGGCTGTTTAGAATGTCAAACCTCTACAACGCTTTATTTTTCCCTTTAGTGAAAGGCTTAATTAGGAGCAAAATGTGTCTTTGTATCATAAACACATTTTAGAAGTTAACAGGAGTCCCTGGCCCCTGCTAAATGCTAACCAAATGTGTTAAAATCAGCAGTTTGATGTTGCCCATAGAGACAGCTGGAGAAGGGGAAGGGGGTTTGAGGGAGTGTCTCACAGCTGGAGAACCCAGCAGAAAATGACACTACTGGAGACTCGTGACTAAGCAAACCACAAAGTGAGAGAGCAGAGAGACACAGAGAGAGAATGAAAGTATGGAAAACCAGCCCAGCTGGGTCACAGAATTGGTAAGGGGATACAGCTTTAAACAGCTAAAATGAAAAATGATTAGTTGAGAATTGTCTAATAACTGAAAATATAAAATCCACTAAGTGCTCACTATTTGAACTCCTGTGCACATGTGCTTTAGCATTATCCAAAAGTTTCATAAACTCACTTCTAAACACTTAGTAGTTAATGACAGGTTTTAGCCATAAAGTTGCAAGAGTTGGAAAGTTGAAAATACTCTTTCACCTAGATGTGCCATTCCTGGGAACAGAATACAAGAAAATAATGTATGAATGAAGTTAGGTATTCCTATCAGTATTAACTCTAAAAACAGAAGATTTTCAAACAATGGAAATCATTTTAGAAATTATATACTACCAACAAAACATAATATTATGAAGAATATTTGTATTTAGAAATTAATTTCCATGTGCTACGGGACGTTAAATGAATCTTTTCCTGTTGTCTTCTGATACTCGGTACATGGTAAGTAACACTAAAAAAGAATGCTAGGTTTATCCATGCCAAGAAAAACAGAACTAGCTTGATGATCATTAATCCCCATCACTGACCTAACAGCTTCAAAAAGGGAAAACTAGGAGTTCCAAAACGTGATAAAAGAGAATTGGTAGGAGATTTTTCTGAGGTGAAGAGCTCAATCAATGGATTTTCCCCCTCTTCTCTTGGGAAGGAGAGTTGCCTCCCTCACAAATTGAGAAGGGTCCAAGAGAGTGTCCATAGAGTGATATCCCTGTAGGAAGGGAGGCTGGCATCCCTCACCTTGCCTAGATGTTTGCTGAGCTGCAGACACTTGTAGTCCTAAACCAGGTCAGGCTCCCAAGTGAAGGATAAAGGAACTCTCCCAAGTTTGATGTGCCCATTGAAATTTCACATACACAATCACAGACACTGGATCTGCCTCTCATCTGGAGAATTCTAAAAGTAAGATTCTAGCTAGAGCAGCATGTGATAGCAAGGCAAAAACAGACTGCCCAGCAAGGATGCATGAATTTCTTGAGAACCACACAGATGCCTTGGAAGATAAATAGACCATCACAAAGATACCCTGGCCAGCAGTACAAGATCTTGGGTTCATTACCAGCAGCATGAGCATAGGAAAAGACAGAAATTAGCTAGAGAGTGTTTTGCCCTTACTGGGTGCAGCATTGGCGGTCCACTATAGCCTCCAAAGAATCCATCAATGCACCAGACAAAAAACCAGCATTTAGATACCTATCATGGAAAATACAATAGCTACAAGAAATATGCGAGTAGCACTAAGGACAAAATAAAAGACCTTTGTCTCTTTTCTCTCGAGTCTTTCTCCTTTCTCTAAACCTATAAGATATAGAAAGATTCACAA
This sequence comes from Cryptoprocta ferox, assembly GCA_028646485.1. Classification (NCBI taxonomy): domain Eukaryota; kingdom Metazoa; phylum Chordata; class Mammalia; order Carnivora; family Eupleridae; genus Cryptoprocta; species Cryptoprocta ferox. The sequence continues at coordinate 40,852,065 of CM053568.1, forward strand.
GAGAAATTTAAAAAACAAGAGATAGTATGGAAGAATATCATACCATATGCTCCATTTTAAGTCCCCAACCTGCCACTCAAGCCTACTGGAGACAGGGGAGAAGGTTGAATTGTATGTGACATTGACCTTGTCATTTAGACTGGCCTGGCTCGTCATAAAATATATATTATTAATTATTATCATTATAAATAAGATGTAGATGATATAAATATTATTATTAATGTTAATAGTACATTATAAAACATATATTATATATACAGTCTTAATTACCATACATGACACAATTTTCTAAGTGAAAGTTCCTGGAAAGCTACAGAGTGGACACAAAACATATTTAGAGATGGGCAAGTCAGCACTGCTCTTGCCTTTTTAAAGTTATGATTTTAAAGTCAAGGAAGTAAAAGCTTTCTCATGTATATATTCCCACTGAGTACACCTCATTTATTGCATCAGTAATATATAACACTGTGAGTTTAATAATTTTCAAGAAGGGGAGCCTGAGTGGCTAAGTCGGTTGGGTGGTTGACTTTGGCTCAGGTCATGATCTCACTGGTTAGTGAGTTTGAGCCCCGCATAGGGCTCTGTGCTGATAACTCAGAGCCTGAAGCCTGCTTCAGATTCTGTGTCTCCCTTTCTCTCTGCCCCTCCCCCATTCACACTCTGTCTCTCTCAAAAATAAATAAACATTAAAAAATTTTTTTTAATTAATAATTTTCAAGAAACTGTGCTGCTTAGCCTATGCTTTCTGTCCTTTTGTATGTTCACGTCTTTTTAGCCATTAAAAGATCCACTGTTTGAGGCACTTGGGTGGCTCAGTCAGTTGAGCATCTGACTCTTGATTTCAGCTCAGGTCATGATCCCAGGGTCAGGGGATCAAGCACCATGTTTGGCTCTGAGCATAGAGCTTACTTGGGATTCTCTTTCTCTCTCTCTCTCTCTCTCTCTCTCTCTCTCTCTCCCTGCCTCTCTCCCGCTCTGTCCCTTAACCCCACTTGAGCTCTTTCTTTCTGTTAATAAAAAGAGATCCACTGTTGATCCCAAAGCAAGGAGATTTAATTTTAAAATATCAAGAATATAGAACTCCACGGAGCATGTGGAACATGACAAGTGAAATATCCTAAAATGGTGCTTCCCAAAATGGGTTGCACAGAACTCTGTAAGATGCTCCATTGCAACAAAAAAAAGAGAGATGCAATCATATATGTTTGGGAAATTTACATTAACAAATATATATATTTTGTCTTCATAATTTACAGTTCATATTAGCATATTTAATTTGAGAAATGCTTCAATTTTTAAAAATCACTGATGTTTTAACCCAGCACATTTGATATGCCTCCCAGTATTCAGTCTCAAGTCCATGGAGAGATCAGATGAAAATCTGTGGAATAAATCTTTGGTACAGTGCCCTGTCTATGAGTTCTCCCTGGGCACAGAGAGCAGTGGGAAACATAACTTTTTCTTGCCTCTTCCCCTCGTGAATGCTAACTGGGGGGGGTCATAGGAAAGTGAGAAGGGAAAGAAAAAGGCTAATTAAAAGGACAGAACAGAAATTGGGAAGGATGAAAGTAAAGAGATATTGCAAGGGAGGTGGAAGCTGAGTGGTCCCATTTCCTGAAAGCAAAGATATTGCTTCAAAAGGTAAACTTACAAGTGAAACCCTGACCTTAAAGGAGAGACCTCTAGCCCCAGACTAACCATTGGCAAAGCTTCATTCACCAAAGGGATTTGGGATAAAGAGAAAGTTGACCCAATGGTTAGAACAAGGAAGATGAGTAGAAAGCAAAGATGTATATATATTTCAGGCAAGATGGGGATATTGTTTAGGTCTGGATATGCGGTTGGGAAGGGAGAAGGATCTCACAACTTTCCAGGAGAAAAATATTCTTACTTTTCTCTGGGGAAGATAATCGCTGGCCTTGGATGCAGGTAGTATGCAAAGTAAGAGTTTAAAATAGAACCAAGGAAGGAAACAGAATATGCTCCAGGGTAGGTTGAAAAACTGTCTTGCCAAGCTCCATAGAGCATCGGTATATCAAATGAGTATTCAAGGTCCAGATCTGTCAATTCCACTCCCTTTAGAAGGAAAAGGTTCTTAAAAATGCATCTATGCTATATTTAAATGAGGGAAACCTATCAGCCTCTCTTCAGAATTTACTGGTGGAAAGCAGCTGAGGGTTTTCCTTAGTGAAAAAGACAAATAGCAGGGTTTGTCATTTAAGATATGCCATTACCTAAATCTTACTGGAAGGAAAGTGATTTGCATCAATTAATTGACTGTGTTTAAGGTCTGTTCTAATTTTCCCCAAACCACAAGAACCTCTAGCCTGCAATATTACCAAGGGGCTGCAGGCCAAGAGGAAAGAGGAGGGCTTCCTTTAAGTTCTTCAAAGTGACTGTGTTCCTTTCTGTTCTCCTCCCATTGTGAGCTGGGGAGTCCAAGATCAGGTGCCTGCATATTCGGTGTCTGGTAAGCACCCCTTCCTGGTTCATAGGAGGCCATCTTTCTTACTATATCCCCATTTGGCAGATAGGCCAAGGGAGCTCTCTGGGATCTCTTTTTCTAAGGGAACTATTCCCACTCATGAAAGCTCCACCCTCCCAACCTAATCACTGGCCCAAGTCTCCACCTCCTAATACCCTCACATAGGGGGTTAGGTTTTAACATAGGAATTTTGTGGGGGACACAAACATTGAGTCTATAGGAGGCTCCAAAATCAGACTTTCTGCATTCATATCTGTATGACCTTGGCAAGTCCCTAAGCTTCTCCAGGTTTTCTTTTTCACATCTGTAAAATAGGGAAAATAATGGTAACCAATTCATTGTTAACTAAAATGCTGTATGTAAACCAGGTAGCACCAAGGCTGGCACACTGTCAAACCTCAGTTGATGGATAACTTGCCGACTAGTTAGTCCTATCTTCCAGCCCAGATCCACCACACTGTTACAGGATTCAGGGGAGTGTCACCAATAATAGCTTCTCTGAGACACCTATACCTTCTTTGGTCTAGTCTTACCTTATTTTCATCCCTCAAGAAACAGAACAAAATCGGGGCGCCTGGGTGGCTCAGTTGGTTGAGCATTCAGCTTCGGCTCAGGTCATGATCTTGTGGTTCATGGGTTCGAGCCCCGCGTCGGGCTCTGTGCTGACAGCTAGCTCAGAGCCTAGAGCCGGCTTCGGACTCTGTATCTCCCTCTCTCTCTGACCCTCCCCTGCTCAAACTGTCTCTCTCTCTCTCAAAAATAAATAAAACATTAGAAAAAAGTTAAAAAAAAAAAAAAAGAAACAGAACAAAATAACACCCAGCCCAGTGTGCTGAATGACACTCAAGCAAAATATGAGATTCAAGCAAGACCAGTAGATATCACGAAAAATGGCAGGAGAGGAAAGGTTACAAAAGATGACCAAAACAGCGCCTGGGTGGCCCAGTGAGTTTAAGCACCCAACTTCAACTCAGGTCACGATCTCAGGGTTTGTGGGTTCAAGCCCCACATTGGGCTCTGTGCTGACAGCTCAGAGCCTGGAGCCTGCTTCAGATTCTGTGTCTCCCTCGCTCTCTGCCCCTCCCCCACTCACACTTAGTGTCTATCAAAAAATAAGCACTAAAAATTAAAAAAAAAAAAAAAAAGATGACTGAAACAGAAGTAGAGAAAGAGGAGCCACGGCATTCCCAAGGAGTTAGAGCACAACATAGAAACTGCCAGCTGAATGGGGTTAAGGTTGAGTTCAGGGCAGGGCAGGGGGGCACAAACCACCACATGAAGCACCTGCTTCCCTTGGGCATGGCAGGGCCCTAAACAGAAGAAGGGAGACTGTGTGTTTAGAGAGACAAAGCTGGAGACACCAGCTCCTGATGGATCAAAGGGCTATTTACCATCCTTCACCAAGAGAAAAAATCACTGAGGCCCCCTGGTGGGTGTGCTAAAGCAAACACCGGAGCAATGAACTATTCAAAAGAACACACTCTTGCTTTGATCACAGGATAAGGCTGGAAGCAGCATTTTTCTGGTTACACTGCATCTTATCTACTCCTTTATTGATGCCAAACCACATTTCTTCTCTGTTAGAATTGAGGCCATTTTTTTATTCTAGGCAGCTTTTCTAAAAAAGTTTTTTTTTTCTTTTTCCTAACCAGTGCTCAGTTTGAGAAGAACACTTTCTGATATAAACTCTGAAAGTAATGTCAGGCCTCTACAGTTGGTAACCCTATGCTTTCCCCCTGAAGCGATGCTGAGCATAGCAATTTGAGCAAATAGACAACTCCTTCCCAATAGTGTTAGGGATGCGATAAGTTATTCAGGGCAGTCTACCCAGACAACAAGAATAAAAATTTTTAAGACAAACCGCAGCAGATACCCACTGTGGCCCTTGTAATTAAGTTTATTTTCTCAAGGCAATAATGGACACCATGAATAGCTAATAAATAGGTGTGTATTCCTTTCTTTTGGATTAGTGACAGTTATTTAGAGTGCGATTTTATGCAGAAGATGGGGTAAGTGGAGCTATAAAAAAGCGATGGCCTTGCATTTGTAGTACAATTGATTTTTCAGAAGAAAGCTGAGCTATAAGGGAAGAGAACAGCACAAACAACCACTAGTTGAAATTTCTGTCCCTACATGAATAAGAGATGAAAGAAGATCGGTAAGTAATTCATTCTATCAAGATGTCATTCCTGAAGCATGCCAACTATGGTATCTTCAGTTGTTTTGATTCACAGGTAGGGATGTGAATAAGTGAAAGAAACAAGCAAGTAACTTAGACTTCAAGTATTTACAAAAAGCACCAGCTAACACTTACATGGCATTCACAATGAGCTGGACACTGTCTCAAGCACTTTGCATATATCATCCCACTTAATCGTTCCTCACCAAAGGGAAGTACTATTATTATCTTTATTTCAAAGAAAAGAAAACTGATGAGGGTGCCTGGGTGGCACAGTCGGTTAAACATCCCACTCTTGATCTCGGCTCAGGTCATGATCTCATACTTCATGAGTTCAAGTCCCAGTTCAGGCTCTGCGCTGATAGTGTGGAGCCTGCAAGGAATTCTGTCTCTTCTTCTCTCTTCCCCTCCCCTGCTTGTGCTTGCTTGCATGCTGTTTCTCTCAAAATAAATAAACTTTAAAAAAAAGAAACAAAATTGATGCACAAAGACATAAAGCAACATACCCCAAATTATACTGATAGTAAGAAATTATGGAAGTCTTAAGAGCTTTCATAAATATTTCAGTTCTCCTCAGAGGCCCATGATAGAATTGAACTTAAGTAAAATCGCTAACAGACACTATTCGATCCACCATGTTCTCTTTGCTCTGGCTTGATTATCACTGACATAGGTATTGGGATGTAGCCTGGGTTTCTGAGTGACTGTGATGATTACTGGCCTCCTGCCAGCCTGGGTGGAACATCTCACAGAAGCACAAAAACACACCATGGCTGTGTTAAGCCTCTGCAAACTTAAGGGCTGTATGTTAGTGGAACATGCTCCAGCCTACTCTGGCTGAACAGTGGTAATGCTGGCATTTGAACCCAGGCAGTTTATCTCCAAGGTCCATGCTCTAAACCACAATGTTGTACTGCCTCCCAAGTATGAGGTATTACCTGCACACTTAAAGAGCTTACTGTCCTTGAAAATGGGCACACACTGCAGCAGCAACCAAATAAAAATGCTAAGTAGCATCTGATGGATTTAGGAAATGAAAAGCCCAGCGTAAGTGAACAGGAAGTCAGAGAATGGGATGATCAGTGTAGCCAGATGTGTCAGTCCAAGCCCACTGGGTTAAAAGGGTAAGAAACCCATTCTAATGAGCTCAAGTCAATTGGCATTAGGTTATAAATCTCTTGGCATCCAAAGTAGGGAAATCAGAACAAGTGAGTCGCCTATAAGCTACAAGTACACCTGGAAAGTCAGCAACTTCAGTAGTTTTCCTAGAGACTGCATTTCCTCTCTTGTCTCTGGTTCTCTTAGCCTCTTCCAGTTCTCAGCTGTACTCTCCCCCTCAGTTCAACGTGGCTGTCAGTCTCCAAGACCAGATCCATCTCTACCACCACTGCAGAGGCTCTGTGTCACTTGGTTCAGGTTATTGACAGAATCTGCTTGGCTCAACAGCTTTCTCTTTGGCCCGACATAACCTCTGTTTCAATTACCTGCCAGGGAGAGGATCCCACGGTTCACAAGGCTAAGACAATCCCTTCAGCAGAAATGGGATGAGAGAACAAGTCACAAGAAAAAGGTGTGTGGTTAGCAATGAAGCCAGAAATTATTTAATCAAAGAAGGATTGGATTTAGATGAGCAGAGAGGAATGTGGCCAGGGCCCTGCAGGAGGAAACATCAGCTCATGTAAATATGCAAATATACCTGCTTGTTTGTAGGCAGTAAGGAAGTCCACAGTGACTAGAGAAAGAAAGCTCACCTTCAGCTCAGGGGTGAGAGCCTGGAAAGGTGAGATGAGTCATCAACAGACATCAGTGACCTTCACCTTGGCCTAAAGCTTATCTTACAAGTCTGCTCTTCCCTGTTCAGCAGCTGCTCTTCTGACAATCTGGGCTGTGATCTCCATGTCGTTGAAGACTGTATATCTTTTCCTTGAGCTATGCCATTTCTTTCATTTGAACATTTATTTTTTTAAGTTTTTTAAAAATGTTTATTTATTTTTGAGAGATGGAGAGTGCAAGCAGAAGAGGGGCAGAGAGGGGGACAGGATCTGAAGCAGGCTCTGTGCTGACAGCAGAGAGCCCAATAATGGGGCTCAAACTCATGAACTGTGAGATTATGACCTGAGCCAAAGTCAGACGCTAAACCGAGACACCCAGGTGCCCCTCATTTGAACATTTCTTAACCTCTTTCATGATCGCCTATGTTTTATAGGAATTAATAAACATTTCTTATATCCTCCACAAAAGCGTAAGCCACCTTAAGGGAAGGGACTATGTTTTATACCTATTCCTAGCACCTAGCTCAGTCCCCTTCACCTAACAAAGTTTCATAAACGTTAGATCAAGTAATTTAAAATAAATAAACCTTGCTTTTTGAAGAACAAAGAGCCAAATGACTTATGTGGTAACATCACAGAGACTTCCAACTCTTCAAGACGTCTTTGCTTTTCAAAGAACCGCTAACATTTTAGGAAGAAAAGTTCTTAATTACCACCATAATCCCCCAGTGTTCTTCCTCTGCTCACTGACTAGTCTGGAGGTGCAAGGGGCCTCCCTCCATGTTCCTCAAAATTAGCAAGCCACTTTTCAAAATAATAGATTAAGTTTTAGATATCTGAGTCAATTTCATAACACAATATGTATTACTAGATTATTAGTTCATATGTAAATATAATGGCTAGAAGGGTACATATTTAGTAAAACCAGAGACTTTTCAAGCCATGATCTGAATCTCTCTGCCCTATCTGATCTTAGGAAAATTACTTTACTTCTGGGAGTAAACTACCAGATATAATGATATTTACCTCATATGTTTCCTGTGAAGATTATGTGAACAAACATAAATTTCTTAGGCTAGGGGCGCATAGTAGGTGTTACAAAATACTTGATCTCATCCTAGTTTCCTCTTTCCTTTGATGAGAACTGCCTTTTGCTAAACTGAGTAATGTCACATAACCATGTGCCATATTGCTCTTTGGACAGAAGGACTAGCTGCAATTTAGACTGCTGAATAGAACCCCCAGTGCTAAATTGTACAGCCACTCAGGTCTCAATGGCCTTTGATCTCTCCAGAGTGCTTCCATCTTCTCTGGTCAGCGACTGTGCCTCCTCGGCGCTCTGGAATAACAGAAGGTCAGAGCAGAGCCCCACACTATTGCAAGTGACAGACTATCTGAGGCACATTGCAATTTGGCTCATTCCCTGTTATGACAATGATGGTAACAAGAACTGAAAATGGCACAACACAAATCCATTCCTGAGACCAAAATTGTAATAAAAGTGGGAAATTTTACAGGAGCTGTTATCCCCAGAACAGGCTTCTGATTGTAATTGTGTGGATTTTTATTTTTTCTTTGTTTCTTGTTTTTTATAATCTTGTGTGCAGATCTTGGTATTGTCAGCCAGTGAAAATTGTTTGGGCACTCAGGAAAACAATGATGTTGATCTAGTAACAAGGTTGTAAAATTTGAATAGACCAAGGCAACAAATAAATGCTGAAGATAGTTTCCTTTGCGGAATTAATTTTCTTACATTATACTTTTGACATAATAAGAAATCAGAACACACCAAGATCATGGTGAATAAAATTTGCATCTTGTAAGACAGATAGTCTGTTAAAACAGTAGTTCTCAAATGGGAGCAATTTCATACATACCCCCAGCCCCAACGTGACATTTGGCAATATTTAAAGATATTTTTCATTGTCACAATTGGGAGGGGTGTGTCACTGGCATCCAGTGGGTAGAGGGCAGAAATGCTGATAAACATCCTACAACATACAGGCCAGGCCCCCACAACCAAGTATTACCCCACCCAAAATGTCAGTAGTGATGAGGTTGAAAAACTTAATGTCGAAAGAACTCAAACTTCTTGCTTTGCTGAGGTCCAACACCATAACATTTTGTTATTACATACTTCTGCATCTCATTTTCTTGGGACTTATTAAATGAATTTTTTTTAAAGGAAAACAGATAAAATAAAAACTGGCAAACTAGGAACTAAAAAAATCTCAAACTTTTCAGCAATCAGTATAAGCCATGTAAGTAAATGCTGTACTATTCACCTTTCCCATTAGCATACTCCTTATTCCTAACACTTATATTTCACTTTTACCAGCACATTCAATTTCAGTGATCTCATCTGATCTTCACAAAAGCCCTGTGGGGTAGATGTAAATATCTATAATTTAAAAGGGACTGAGTAAGACTTGGAGAGTAAGTATTTGTCCAATGAAACATGGGTAATAAAAACACTATGGGACAATGAGAAAAACGAACGTTGGGATCAGAAGTGCTGAGCTTCCTAATGTCTCCCATTCAGCAGTCATGTGTCATTGTTTTAACCTGCAAAACCCTGGCTTCCACACCTAAACAACAGGAGTGGTGACAGCTAGCTCAGGGGGTTGCCACAAAGATTGACTGAGGCCACGGATTCCAACTAAAGGACCTCACCTGATGTGAAATAAGACACAGAGGGAGCAGAGTGCCAGGCCCCAAGCCAGATGTTCTGATTTCAAATCCAGTGCATTTTCCGCCATCCCATGAGGGAGGGCCCACCATGTGTTTATAACACCACAGGCATTGAGGTTGTTGATTTCAGTAGCAAATGTGTATAGCTTGCCTAAGGAAAAAGAAAAAGAAAAAGAAAGAAACATCTTAAAATCACTTAGAACTTTTTTTCACCTTCAACTGTATTGTTCAAAATTGACAGGAGATTTCTTTCTCAGCCAGGACAAGATAAGCAGCAACTTTCCATTTTCCATGATTGAATAGTGTACGTTTTTGTGTGTGTTGGGGGTAGGGATGGGGAGAATGAAAGCATCTCAAAACAGTCTAAGGCAAAAAGGGACTTAATCATCTTCACTGAAATGAAGAGAACATGCTTTTATTTGTTCAGAAGAATCTCAGACCAAGAGAGTGAATTTTTCTCAAGCATCCAGCAAATCTTTTGGGGGTCTGAATCAGAAAGAAGCAAAAATTAAAAAGAAAAATTCACCCTATAATTCCACTTCTGGGAACTAATCTGAAGGAAAAATTGTATATATATATATAATACATATGTACTATATTATATACATAATTTTAACATCTAATACACAAACTGTAGTATCATTATTACAATTCTCTAAATTATATAATCTTTTATAAATATGAAAAACTGAAACCAAGTGAAATATCCAGCAAAAGAAGAATGGTTAAGCAGTCATTAAAAATTACGTTAAAGGACAATTACAATAACATAATTAATACCTGCTAAAAATAGTGGTTAGAAAAAAAGCAGAAACAAAATTATAGATACGAAATAAACAATTTTTTGGAAGGCCTAAATAAACAGATAGTGATAGGATTATAAATAATTTTTCATCTTTCTTATTTTCTGTTTTCCAGCTTTATAAAATAAGCACACATTCATGTTACAATAAAAAGAACAATAAATATAACAACAAAGTTAAGATCACTTGAAAAAAAAGGAGTTGAAATAATATACAGAATTTTATGTGGGGAATTTGTTACTGCAAATAAAATAGTTCAGTAAGGCAGGGAGAAGAATAACTTGATTGTTACACCATTCCAAAGCCTTTAAGACCAAATTCGTCTCAGCCATCAATTTCACATTGATTTCATCTTGACATGTAACATGCCCCTCAGTTCTACAATAAAAGAAGCCATGAAATATCAATGGTGACTTCTAGAAGACACATATACACATGTTGATTGAAGATTAATTTCTCAGCAGGGTGGCTCATCATCAATATCCTGCCTTTTGTGTGATGTAGGTCAGTTGACCTTACTGATTAATAAAGGAATCTGCTTTGAGCTGGTTCTGAGTTTCCAGAAAATATGAGTTGTTTTGAACTAAAGGCATAGAGGATGCTCTGGTTTGACCATATATTTTATTACAGAGCATCACAATCCAAGTAAGAGATTATCTTAATCATCTGAAATGCCATTGAAAGTTACCATATGTATAAACTTGCTGATAGGTGATTCTAAATATGGGAAAATCTTCCTGAATGGCAGTGTATGACCTGTTGACCTGAACTATGTCCCACAATATATCTTTTCCTTTTGCTTTTTACACATAATTTTCCAGCAAAGTTTTCAATAGTACGTGACCTTCAGGGGAGATGGATTAAAGACAATATTAAATCAAATGATCCTGATGATTTCATCAAATGGGCTAAATCGAGTAGGCATTTAAACAGCTGAGTTGAAAGTTCAGTTTAAAAAGAAGTATAGATCCATAGCAACAGAAACATGAGGACAGAATAGATTTAGCAGCCACCTTTTGATCAACTAAATGAAAGCGATTAATTGGTCCAAAATACCTAATCCCTGCCATGTTTGTGTAAAAATCTACTTTGGGCATTCACAACTACCTCACTTTCTTCCCCACCTAGAAAAGTTATTTCTATAATATGTGAACTTACCCTCCCCTAGTGCTACACAGGTTTTTCAACCAAATATGGGTATCTGTTCAAAGTTATGTCAATAAGGTACTCTCTTGACAGAAGGACAACTAGGAAAAAAAAAAAAAAAAAAGCAACCGGTCAGTTGCTACAAGTGGCTTTAGAAATGAATGATGTGAGAGGTTCCTGACTGGCTCAGTCGGTGGAGCATGCAGCTCTTGATCTGGGGGTTGTAAGTTTGAGCCCCACAATGGGTGTGAAAATTAGTTAAAAATAAAATCTTAAAAAAAAAAAAAAGAAATGAATGATGTGAATGTGGCCATCTTCTGTCAGGTGAATGAAAAGGCAGAAAAAGCTGAACTGAAGTAAATATGGAGAGAAAAGAAATGTTTAAAAGTTTGATACAGCCCAATATGAAGACCCCTCTTCCCTACCTAAGTTCTTTTTTTTTAATTTTAATTTTTTTAATGTTTTTATTTATTTTTGAGAGAGAGAGAGAGAGAGAGACAGAGCCTGAGTGGGGGAGGAACAGAGAGGGGGTGGGGGGAGACACAGAATCCAAAGCAGGCTCCAGGCTCTGAGCAGTCAGCACAGAGCCCGACGTGGGATTCGAACTCACGAACCATGAGATCATGCCCTGAACCGAAGTCAGATGCTTAACTGACTGAACCACTCAAGCGCCCCTTCCCTACCCCAGTTCTGATTCAATTGGGAGACTCAGGATACATGTTAACATCAAAATATCCCCTTTATTTGTGAGCCATTTGGAGATCCCAGCTTTGGAGTTGCTTTCCTAGTTCATAATCCTAGATTAGGTAGACCTATCCACCACAGTTTTTCCCAGCAGGCATCTTCTAGGGATTTTAAAACATAATCAGATGAAGGAGCCAAGTAGAATGGATATCTTCCATAAGCAAATAATCTCAAAAAGAAGGAAAAGGCTGAGCCAAATATGTCCAATTTATTCTTCCAAATTCACTCATTAGGTACATTACCCCTTCCCAAGGAAGAGTGAGTGAGAAGGTAGAAAGTAGCCAGGAGTCCGACACTAACAGAGGTCTTTCCACATGGAAACGTGCGATAGTTGGACTAAGAGTATGGACTACATTCCAAATGGGCTGCTCTTTGATTCCATGAAATACCCTAGCATCATTCTCATAAATTTCCCTTTGGCTTAGATTTGAGTTGGTGTCTATTACTTACAATCAAAATCATCCAGAGACAACTGTTTGTCATTAGCATTCCACATTGGACCTCTGAAGGACAATACCAGACCTAGCCTAGCAGCAGCAGAATTAATTCTATTTTCTCCACATTTTCCCTTCACAATAAAGGTAAGAAGGTAAGACACACAGGGATAACATATACATGGCTCCAACAGCACTTGCTTTGGGCTTTAATGAGCACCATCATTAGAAAGACAGAAGTAATTTGAGTCTCAGAAGCTCTCTCACTTATAGCCCATTAGTTGTGTTGCAATGGACAGGAAAAGCAGCAGAAAAGAGTTGATGAGACAGAGGCCCAGAGACAAGATCCTCAAGCATCAACAGGCTGTGAGGTAAAAGCACATCAAAGCTCTAATGAGGCCATGCAGGGGACACTGTGATGTGCCACACCATGCCCCTTAAGGACAGAGGCATGTATTCCTCAGCTGCTAGTAGTATTGGTAACTGACAGCTTACAGCTGGGTCCCTTTCCTGGGATTCTCCTTTATTGAAAGAGAGCTGCTTCCCCTAAGTTATGCCCCTCCTTCAAGAGGACAGTGGACAACCAACATTTAATGACTGTTGGTGAAGGGGTATAGGGACCTGGCTCTGTTGCTCCAATTTCAAATATTTCTGAAGAGTCATCCCAGGTTCAGAGCTCCCCCTGAGATATGCTGCGGCCCCTTTTGTGACTGTTTCACAGTTCAACCTCTCCCTTTGCCTAATCATACTTCCCTCATCCACTCCCAGATATATTCCTAAAACCACTATCCAGTCAATTTCCTGAATGCAAATCTCTACCTCAGAGTTTGTTTCCGGGATTCAATTTGTGACTGTCCAGATGTTCAGAAATAAACACTATCTAGGGGATTATAGACCTACAGAACTTTCTGTGGTGATGAAATGTTTCATAGCTGTACTGTCCAATATGATAGGGACAAAATAAACTTATAATTTGATTTAACTAACTTAAATTTAAACATATACCTCTGGGGGCACCTGGGTGGCTCAGTCAGTTAAGCATCCAACTTTGGCTCAGGTCATGTTCTCATGGTTCATGAGTTTGAGCCCCACGTCAGGCTCTGTGCTGACAGCTCAGAGCCTGGAACCTGCTTCAGATTCTGTGTCTCCCTCTCTCTCTTCCCATCTCCTGCTCATGCTCTGTCTCTCTCTGTCTCTCAGAAATAATAAATGTTAAAAAATTTTTTTTAATAAATGAGCATCTACCTCTGGTTTGTAACTACCATATTGGACAACACCAATCCTGAATATTAGGATAAAAATAGAAATTTAGTGTCATGCCATGATCATACGAAAAGCCTGTGGAAAAGATGTCAAACATGGTGGGAAAGGATAAGTAGGTATTGAGTACAAAGGAGGACAAAGGTCCAGGTTTTGAAGACAGATAACAAAAAGTATAATAACTACTGAGTACTTATGTTAGTTAATATTATCCCCATTACACAGATAAGAAAAAGGTGGCTCATAACTTGTGCAAGGTCATACATGAAGTGAGTAGGAAAGCCAGAATTTAAAAATGACTCTAAAGGGGAGTCTGGATGGCTCCATCATTTGAGCACCAAACTCTTGATTTCAACTCTTGATTTCAACCCAAGGTCATGGGATCAAGCCCCATGTCAGGCTCCATGCTGGGCATGGAGTTTGCTTAAGATTGTCTCTCTACCCCTTCCCTGCTAGTGCTCACATGTTCTATCTCTCTCTCTCAAAAAAATAAAAAATAAAAATAAAAAAGACTCTAAAACTTATGCTCTTTTTGAAGTGTTCAAAAAGCAGCAAACCCAGTCCATAAGTGAGCAGCAAATATCTGCACATATTGTTAAGCCTTAATCCTTCTTATCTTGTTTATGATCTTTAATGTGCCTAACTATGTAAAAGGAATTATGTAGGAGGAACCACAAGACATCCAGTGAGTCCTAGCTACCATCTGTTGAATATCTACCATGTGCTAGATGCCTGAAACTGATACTGAGATGAATAAGGAATTAATACATGATTGTAACCGATGGTTAAGTGTGGCTAGAATTGTGTCCTTCCTATTAACTGTCCATACTACAGAGCCCTGAGGCACAGTAACTGCTCAAAAGTATCACAGGCAGGTGCAAACACGGCTAAAACTGTGGTTCTAAATTCCTGTATTCTCTCTCCTCCTAGAGAACCACCTGCCCCCTTTGCACAGGAGTGACCTCTGAGAAGGGAGGAGGCAAGTTCACAGAAGCAGCTCCAGGGCACACTAGTCACATTATATTCTATGTGAATGGCAGCCCGTGACACTGTAAAAGTGGCCCCGCATGAACCTCTCTTTGTGCACCATTTTTCTAGGACCCACTTTGATTCCTGTTTGGCTTTCTTTTTTTTTTTTTTTTTTTTTTTTTAAGAATGGGGTGGAGAGGACTCCTGGGCCTATCACAGCAAATTAGCAGCACAGAAGATGTAATCAAAATAGAGATGTCCTTTACGCTTGGAGCAAACCAAAAAGAGAAAGTGGAAGTCAGAGATTTTAACTGCTTTACTCCTCCCAATGAAAGCATCATCCCTTAGCCTCATGGCCCTGAGCTTCCCCACAGGTAATTCTGGGGCACCTACAGAGACAGAAGTCTGGATCCTTAAGCAGCTCACAAACAACTAAAGAAGACAGCAATAAATTATTGCTCTTCAATGATAACTTCTATGGGAAAGGAATGTACAGGTACTAGTGGGGAGCATGAGGAGAGACTATTCAGAGCTTCCACAGTGCCTTCTATTATATCTGTTTTCAGCAAGGTAAGAGTTAGACAAGATAGCTATTGAACAGTGGCTTAGTTTACATACATGACCCAAGGTATGTTTGTAAGATGCTCCCAGAGGTCAACCGCAGCGCAGAGAATCAGTGCTTTTCTAAAAGGGACCAGGTCGATCAATGACTTTTTTGTTCTGACCCAACCTAAGCTATCTATCAACCAAGAGAAGGAAAAACATGAGATTTATGTTTCAGGTTTTCACGCCATATCCAAATGCATGCTACAGGTTTACAATCTCCTTTCTTCCAGCTGATTAAGCATATGCACAAAAGTATGGCCAAAAAAAGTTCTGCAAACCTCTTTCAAGTCATTAATTATGAACCTGGGCAATTTCAAAGTTGACCTCAGAGCACCTACAGTCAGTAATAAATTTTCCATATAATCCTCTGCATCCATAATCCATGAGGCAAGACTTGAGTATAGACTCCTAAGGGCAGAGATGTTTCCATTCATCTCTGTATTATCAGTGCCTAGCATGCCAGGTAGCCAGTAGGCACTCACCATGTATTAGTCTTCCCCCTCCATATAGTAGTTCAGAAATTTCAATTTACATTTGTAGAGTGTCTGGTACCCAGCATCATTCTAAAGACTGAGGGGGAAAAGATAAGTAAGACATGCTGGTCCTTTGTTCTCCATTGGCTTACAGAGGACACTCAATACACATTCTTTGGATTGAATTGTTGACTGAGTGGTTCAACAGGATCAGGCTCAGAATTCCACACAAAATCTGAAAAATCCTCCAATCAACTGAATCCAAAAAACTGATTTGAGATATAACCAAAGGATAATGGTAGGCATAAGGCTTGAATTTCTTAAGCACAGTTGTGAGCACTGTCTTAATAGACCCCTGTTGATTTATTTCTTCCTATATCCACTCCACCCTGGCTTTTTCTGAGCAATAAAGCCTAGGATGAAGTCTTCTGTCCATTACCATAGGATACATGGAAACACACAGATCTACATAGGGCTTGAACTGATGTCCCTCATTAGCATTATGCTTCACCAGCTGGGCCCACCCACTGCAGATGTGCCCAAATGGATTTGCTATCATGTGGACACAACATTATTGTATGTTCTTCAATATAATGTAGAACTGTCCAAGTTGTAGGCAAACAGTATTGAAATGGACAACTTAACTTAATTTTGTGACTTTGTGAGTGCATCTCTAGATTAACATTATGGAGGTTATAGAGTTTTTTCTCTCCCTCGGCACTCTGGTCTATAAATCATGCTATTTATATTTGTTTGCCCCTAATTGTCCAAGGGAAACTGTCCTTGGACAATTGAAAAATAAGGATGAGTGGGCATACAGTGGCAGAACATGGGCAATCACAAATAGTCAGGGAAACAAAAACTAGCAACAAGATGAATGTACTGGAAACAAGCGTAACAAAAAGAGGTGGCAGTGAGCACGGACCATTGCTTCAGCCATGCAGCCAGTGCCTCTGTGCATAAATACTCAGCAGGCTTCAGAGGGAGAGCGGGAAATAAGTTTATACCTGAGGCAGAACAGACTGTCAAGTCAACTTGAGGCCAGCAGAAGAACAGGTGAGAGGAGGGTGGACATGACTGGCAGGGTCTACTTGGCATTGGCTGCATCACATCCCAACCTGTCTAACCTCCTCATGGAACAAGGTCTCTTGACCATAAGCCAATGTGGAAGGCCTTTCTAGCCTGCCTCTCCCCTGTGCCTCCTGTGTCCTAGACTAAAGGAAGGGATCGTATATAAAACAGATGTGCTAAAACCTAGGGCTCAGGGATACATATGACACACAACACCAGTGGTTCCTGTTCTTCTGTCACTAGTTCACCTAAAAGAGAGTTCCCCATACAGCTCCCAACACTGCAGCTGCCAAAATTTAACTTGTTTTGAAGCTCAAGCAACTTTGATGTTTTCTTAACACAGTCAGGCGCTTCATTAAAGCACTATGGAGTATACCAGCTATGTTTTCCCTGGGGTGAGCTGGATGAGATCCAAGCTAGAATTCCAGACACACGCAGGCAAAATTATACAGGCACGGAGGTAAACCTCATTATCTTCCCAAGACACACTTTTACCTGCTTTAGTTAATTGTTGTATTTGTGCAGGGAGGGGAGTCCCTTCATCAAAGACATATTTTTGAGAGACATGTGGTGGTCTAGAGTCTGTGGGAATCTGTCCAATCAGAAGCTTACAAACTGGAGGCCCAAGCATAACACCCAACTGGGAACAGTACTTCCTCCAACATAGGGGAAGGTGATGAAGTAAATTCCAGATCAATTCAGGGAAACCCTTTGTTCCCACCTAATAGGTCCCAAAAAACTGAACTCCTTTGAGAACTATAACATGTCCTATTGGCATCAGGATTATTTTGACCTAAAGTTTGTTTAAAACCAAGGGACACTACTTGGGGGATGGAGGGGAAGGAGAAATGTTTTGAATTCACTGACATGCTCCCGAGACTTCAAGCAGTATATTATTTATATTAAGGGTTCAGTTCCTTCAAAACTATATGATTTCATGCAACAATCCCCAGTTCCTTTATTCTTTCATTCTTTCATTCAACAGTAGTTATTTTCAGTATGTCAATCATTGTGCAATAGGAACATGGCAATAAAGAAGACAAGGTATGGTTCCTCTCCTTTTATAACTACCCAGTTAAATATGTAATAAAGTGTGATTTTTTAAATGAAAGAGTATGGGCATGAAGCAATGCACACACATGGATCGCAAGCCTAACCTTTTTAGGAATGTGCAATGTGGCAGCCTTCCCAAAAAGGTGCATCCCCAGGACACCCTGGGTTATGCTGGGGTAACTAACAACCCAAAGTCTCAGGGACTTAAAGTTCCTTGCTAACCCTAGATGTCTATGGTAGTTTACCAGGGACCTCTGCTGATCACGGTTACTCAGGAACCCAGGCTGAGAGAACAGTCATCAACACCAATGGTACCAAAGGCTAAGCCAGAGAGACAGATAACTCTAAGGGTCTGTCACACACATTACCCTGTCAATTCTCTTTGGCCAAGAAGAATCCTGTGCCCCATTCACCTAGGAAGTGCAATCATCCCCAGTGCTCAGTAATGACTTGGACAACAAGTAATGGCTCTGGGCCATGAAGAAGGAAGGGAAGTCAGAGGCCTGAGGAAAAGAATTCTACACATATCCCAAGGCAATAACATGTGTGAAAGCCATCTAATTCTTCTTCCCTGGAGTGCACTTTTCTTCTTCTCTTGACCCAATTAATTATATGCTTGCCTCCAGACTAGATTATAAGTCCCCAAATCCATACTTCCTACTACAGCACCTGATGCAAAGTAGATGTGCAGTTCATATGTGGAAATAAGGAAAATAAGATTGCCTTCAGAACTAGATAAAATAGATCAGATCAAGATTATGCAAAGTTCATTGTAGAGCCATAACCCCCTCTGGACCAAAATAGATACTTGCTTGGAGACTTTGCTGATCTGCCTCCATTCTATTCCCTCTCAGGTAGAACTGACCCTTTCTTCCTTTGTACCCCAAATATAAACTTTACAGTAACTTTTAGGACCTGGAACACCTTTTTACTTGCATGGGTTTGTCTTTTTCATCCTACTAGATGTTGAGGGCTAGGTCCCATTTATTTACTGGTGTAGGTATCTGTAGACCAGTGCCTGGCACATGGTAGGTGTTCAATAAACATCTATTGGGTGATTGAATGAATCTGAATTAAAAGGTATCAATAGAAGGCTGGTTAGATAGCAATAGTAATGTGGGGAAATTAGGATAATTAGACAATGTTCTAAGCGGGGGTCAATAGACTGAAATAAACACCCACTTCAGTGACAGGCATGTCTCCCAGGGAGAGATGGGTGCTGCAAGTTATTGTAGCCTAGTTTGAGTTGTATTTAAATCACAAGAGTGACTTCCTCTATTCTAATGCCATGCTTACACATGACATTCAAGACAGAGCAAAACATGCTATATGCTTATGTGTACATTCTGGTCTCTCCAAAACACAGTCTTCTTTCCTCTTCCTCTCTGCCTAGACCCTGCATTTCTGCCAGAAGCCCGTCCACAATAACCACAATAGCATCCACCTAGCGTTTGTATCACATTTGAACTTCATAAATGACTCCATGTCTCTTATTTCACCATCCAGAAAGGCAACTTTTGTGGCATCCAGTCATAAATCATGATTTGTTGTCATTATCAATCAGAGGAAGAGAAAAAGCAGTGTGTGGTTTTTCACCTCTCCTTCAGGTTTGATTTTACAGAGTAGCTGAGATGCTGTTCAGTCTCCCCTCTCTCTCCCAGCTCTACTGGCCTTAGCAACTGCCTGAAACAGCAGGGCTCCAGGCAAATATTCAGGCTTGTGACCACAGCAATCCGAATGGAATGTCAATTTTCATGCATTCGAGGTGAACCAGGCTGTTCTAATTCTCAGGAATTGTATGTTCTGCCAGGAGACCTGCCCCCATGGCAACAAAAGCAGCCTGTTACTGTCACCACAGTTGCTCAAGGAAGGGCTTATGAGCTGCAATTTTTCACACCATTAATGCATTGCTTACACCAAGGAGCACAGCTGGCAATCCTGGGATTGCATTAGAGGCTTTGGTGAGAAGCCTGGAGACGGCACTATCAAGGAGGAAGTGAAAGGTGATCACTGGGACTCTACCAGCTAACTCTGTGGAGCACCACCACTATTTATGTGTTTACAACACCTATGCTTCTGATTATAATGGAGCCCTTGACAAATGGAGGGATTTTTGCATTGCTGCACTTTAGTGGGACTAACAGGATGCCAGCATCAGCTTTTGATGCCCTTCCTGATGACACATGCATAATAGCTTCCTGTGCATTGGCCTCAAGTATCCATGACTCATTTTGCAACTGATACTTGCAAGTTTATAAAAATACTAGTGATTGGAGAACTCTATACATCCTAAATTTCGAACATGAGGCTTATGGTATTGTTAATGGTTAAGAGCATTTCCTTTCCAGTTGTACTGCCTAGATTCAAATCCTGTTCCTTCACTTTCTAACTATAAGACTTCAGATAAGTTACCCTCTCAAAGTCCTATATTCCTTATCTTTGAGAGGTAATAAGAGCAACTACTTATGGCAAAGAATAAATGAGAAAATAAATGTATAGTGCCAGACATAGGAAATTATACTTGTGTTTTGTTTTGTTACAAAACTTATGTTAGGGTTTCACAAAATGGTAGAAAGATTAATAGGTAGAAATTACAGGAAGGTGTTTCTTACCAGTATCAAGCAATACCCTGGAAAAAAGGACATGCCTTCAATAAATATTCATTGAGGACTTACTATTCTATGAGCCACTAGGCTCCAGATAGACAAGATATCTGTTGTTAGATGTGTTTAGGTGCAGGATGGGTAACTGCCTGGTGAGAGCAGAAGCCAGCAGAGCATATTCCGCCCCAGAAAAGCTAATGAAGCCTAGGGTGACTCTGGGACAAGGAGAGTTTTAATCGGATTTGTAGACTGAATAATCAACTTGCACCCACTTACATCAACCCAAAGTTGTGTGGAGGCCACTTCGTTCTGATAGGTGTCTATATTAATAAAGAAGGATAAGACAGAAGGGGGTGGGGAGAACCGCAAGGTAATTACATAATTGCCCATTCCAAATTGCTTGAAAGTCTTACCTGAAGGAACATCCATCATAATTAAGGCTTCTGGGTTCCATTTAAGAAAATGCTGGGACAATTCAACTGCTTTGCTCCCAGGCACTCTCAGAGCTTTTTCTGATTGTTTTCTTTATTATTTTACTGAAAAGTGTTAATCATTACTTGTAGGCAATTCAATATCACAATATGAAAGGGAAAATCATCGCCTCACTGCCTTGAGCTTCCTTTTCCATGTATATCGACACGTGAGAGAAGAGCTGGGTACAGAAGGGGGTGGGTAGGCAGGGGCGCTGTGTAAATACACAGGTCATAGTCAGACATGGAGCAATGCTTCAAGCAGGCCAAACCCTTTCCAGCTGACAAGCTCCCCCGCGCCCTCCCCGAGGACGCAGAGAACCTGGGCAGAACACAGAGAATGAGCAGCTGCTAGGCTGAGGAGGTGACAAGGCAGGCTGACAGCCGCAGCAGACCATGCGGTTCGTGGGTGAGAACGTACTGAGGGAAGAAAACTGGCAAAGGAAGGAGAGACTGAAAAAGGCCCACAAGTTACATTCTGAGAAAAGGCAGCCCACCCCAATAAACACATACAATATGCTCCCAGATGCTTCCTTTGTGCAATTTATCTGCTGCTGTGGTTCTCAAACTTGCATTCGCATGTGAATCACCTGGAGATCTGGTTAAAATGCAGATCCTCATTCAGTGGGTTTGGGTTAGAGCCCACGATTCTGCTTTTCTAGCAAAATCCCACGTGATGATGACACTCATGATCTATAGACCAACACTTTAAGTAGCAATGTACTAGATCAGGGTTGGCAAACTACAAACTATAGGCCAAACATGGCCAGTTGGCTGTCTTCATAAATGACATGTGATTGGAATACAGGCCGAGCTCAATTGTTTACATATTTTCTATGGCTGCTTTTCACTACAACAGCAGAGCTGGGTAGCTGTGGCAGAGACCTTTTGGCCCATAAAGCCGAAAAAATATTTACCCTCTGGCCCCTTGCAGGACAGTGTCCGTCCTGGGTGACATTTAGTACTGAAATTAAGAGAAAAAGATGAAACAGTGTCATGACAGGATGAAGGAACTTGTATTATGAATTTCAGGAAATAAGAGGAAAGTTCCTGCTTTGGCAACAAAAAAATGATAATTTTTATCCATAGTCTGTCTGCAAAAGAATCGAAGGAGAAAACATTCCAGAATTCCATGGCTCTAGAGGAGAGACCTGTTCTCTTAGAAATGTTCTATAAGGTTGAAAAGAACTGACGAAATCCTGTGTGTTGTCTGAAGTCAATCATAAATTAGGTTCAGAGACGCGAAAGTTTATGAAGTCATCTTAAATCAGTTGAAAATAATATGCCTCTGCTCCTCACAGCCTCATCATGATTTCCTTAGCTGTTTGGTTCTTTTTCTTAAACAGGGCACCAATAGCAACAACTGAAACTTAGTTTTGCATGACACAGCATTTTTCCAACATTATTTTTTCACATGCAATATAATATTTGATCTTGACACTAATCCTCCAGTATGGGTAAGCTGATTTTGTCTGATGCAGAGATGCAGTGATGTAAAGTCTTCTCTCAAGGAGCTCTGATGTAAAGTCTTCTCTCAAGGAGCTCACAATCAGTTATAAACATCAACATGTGTCCTAATGGCTAGTAGAAGGGACACAAGTGTGGTGCGAAGAAGGGCACAGCATGAGACTGCCTTTTCAGCATCATATAGGTTTTTATTTTTATTTATTTGTATACAAGTTAGTTAACATTGAGTGTTAGAATGATTTCAGGAGTAAAATTCAGTGATTCATCACTTTCATGTAATACCCAGTGCTTATCCCAGCAAGTGCCCTCCTTAATACCCATCAGGCATCTAGCTCATCCCCCCACCCAACACCCCACCAGCAACCTTCAGTTTGTTCTCTGTATTTTAAGAGCCTCTTATGGTTTGCCTCCCTCTCTTTTTTTATCTTATTTTTCCTTCCCTTCCCCTATGGATAGGTTTTTATTTATTTTTTTAAAAAAATTTTAATGTATTTGTTTTTGAAAGAGAGACAGAGCACGAGTGGAGGAGGGGCAGAGAGAAAGGGAGACACAAAATCAGAAGCAGGCTCCAGGCTCTGAGCTGTCAGCACAGAGCCCGATCCGGGGTCACCAGCTGTGAAATCATGACCTGAGCCAGGCAGATGCTTAACCGACCTAGCCACTCAGGCACCCTTATACATAGGTTTTTAAGTTGAGAAGGGAATTGTAAGGAATGAGAAGATTGTCACGAAAAGTGAGTGACAGAACCAAAATCTGAAGGAAAAAACAGATGGCAATGTTAGCATTTTACAGAGAATTGTCATATTAGAAATAAGAAAACTGAGACTCAGAATTAACACAGATTAATTCCTGAAGGTAGGATTTGAATCGTCATATTAGAAAGATAAGATAAGAATTGTCATATTAGAAATAAGAAAACTGAGACTCAGAATTAACACAGATTAATTCCTGAAGGTAGGATTCATGTAGGAATCTTCTTATTCCAAACATTGTTTCTTTCTACTGTCATATTGGCTTTTTAAGGGTGAATATTTTTTCAAGATGATGATCTAATATGCGATTATAATGACAGTTTTGATAATGATGACCAACATTTGTAGTGTGTTTCCTATGTGTCAAACCCTGTCTCTCAAAGGACTAGCACCAATAGCTGGATATTACATATTAGAAGATCTCAGCTCAGTATAATTAAAATCCTTCAAATCTTTGGAACCATCCAGCAAAAGAATTGGCTATATTATACATAATAAGCCTCTCTTAAGAGAAGTGCCTAAAATAAAGCTGAATCCACAGGCAGATTTACAGCAGAGATTGCTTTGTGTTGGCCAGGAAGTCAGAAAGGATGACTTCCAGAATCCCCTCCAACTCTGTAAATCCTCCAAAAAGGCCCATGAGTTTACAAAAGCCATCCAGTTACTCAGTGGCTCAGACAAAACTAGAACCTCCATCTCCTACTTCTCTTTCCTCTACCCGCTTTTCGAGTGGGACTATGAATATCAGACAACTGATGGGAAGACTGATGAAGAACCAAGCACTGTATTCCTGGAAGTGGAATGAAGTTCAGTATAGATAATAATATGTCAATAGTCATAATTCCCAGCAGAACCCTGTGAGGGACTTACTGAACTCAATCTGAGCAACTGGAAGATGTCCTCATTCAGTCATTAAGACACTGTTCTCCAATTACATGTTTGTGCCAGTGACAATTGTTCTTGAGCCTTACTTCAGGTACCATCCAAATACATTACATTATGTTTAGGCCATATTTGATTGCTACTTTTTTTTTCTAATTCAGATACCATTATACATAGCTTTCTATATCATGGTAATTTAGCTATGAAATATGTATGAGGAAGCCAAGTGAATGTGAAACAAGATACAGTGAAACCCTAGGGAATAATGCGGTCTTTTATTTTATCGCATATTGTAATATTTTATGACACTGTGGATTCCGTCACATGTTTTCTTTATGGAATGATCTATCAATCCAATCTTTTTTCCAACATAACTGAAAAAAGCACTTTACCACAAATCTCAACTCTGAGCCTAGTTCCCCACCAGGCATGTGAGTAAAAGAAAAGCATTCTGTCATGAGCTTGGTACTGTAATCTCAAGGGGTTTTACACCCATGGAGACTTGCAAGCGCGTAACCAGCTGCTAGAGGAAAATGCAGCACCTTCCAAAATAGCAGGCCAAAAGAAGTAGAATCAATAAAAAGTACCATGGAAGTCGATTCAATATTGAATGGGAATTTCAGCATTAATTTTCCAGTTTCAGCCACATTGCAGATTCACTAGAATACTCCTGATAATCATTTAATTTATTCTCTCTTGACAGCAATCCATATGTGCATCAATTGTCACGCCACGTAAGCAGCATACAAGAACCATGTCCCATTTGAGTGAGATTAGCTGGTCTGCTGTGGCTATGTTTCAAGCCTTGCTCCCTGTAACGCCTCTATAATGCAAAACCTAATGGTTTTTTTTTCTTTAACCTGCATAGTCTCCAGAGGTGGTGCATCTGATTCAGTCTCTAAAGTAAGGTAAACAGTGTGGTTTGGAGGTCAGCACAGCATGTCAGAAAGCAATAGAAACAGCTGTGCAGCCAAAGAAAGTGCTTAAGATTCTTATGAAACTGTCTTTAGTTTTTAGTGCCAGAAAAAAATGAAATCAAAGGTACCGGTACTCCTCACCCTTATACCAAATATAGATTTTAATAAATTAGTCAAACACAGCTCTGAGAGCTGGTTTATCTTGAGGTTAATCTCAGATGAGAAATTAATGTTTAATTAATATTAGTCAAGATAAAAGGTGGCCGGTATGCTCCCTTTCTTTTTGTTTAGTTGGAATCTAATTACAACGAGGTCATTCATTCATTTACTTGCTTAGCAAATATTTGTTTAACTATCTGAAGCTTTTTGTGTTTTAACTAAAGCAAAACTTACTAGAAATTTCCCTGTTGCATTAATTTTAGATATTTGCCTACTCCCCAAGGATACCACCCTTGCCTAGAGTGAGTATTTGAGGAGGTTTACATCAAAAAATATTTGCCACTGATAACCACTCCCTAAATTAGCAAAAAATGCCAAATCATTGCCTTTGGAATTCTAAATGACTTTGACATAATGAAGCAGAATTAGTTAAGTAATCTTTAAACTAGAAGACTTTCACCATCTGATAAATGCGCTTTATCCTTAAACTGGTAATTTAACCTCATCATACCATCGTGTAATTTTTTTGTTTCTCAAGACTGTGGTTCTCAGCCTTGCTTGTACATTGGAATCACCAAGACAAATGTAAAAACTACTGAGGCCTGGTATTCATGCCTGGAGAGACTGTTTTAATTGGTGTGGGGTCAGACCCAGGTTTTGTTTAAGTCCTCTATGCATTTCAAATGTGCCACTGGGATTTAGAACCACCACTCTAATTTATGAGAACACAAGAGAACACAATGTCCTTGCTTTACTAACCACCTTTTGGTAAATCAACAACACTCGTGACAGCTGTGTGAAGTCCAGAATCCCTAACGCTGTTGCCAGTGCCATCTGAGATCTGGCCCCTGCTTTCACATTGCTCCCTCTTCCCAGATGCTCAGTGGTACAGTTCCCAACCTGCAGGTCTGCAAACCTGCCACTCACTTCTGACACTAGTCTGTGGACAAGCTGCTCTCTTTATTGGAACATGCTTCCCCCACCTCTTAATCTGGCCAGTTTCTACTGATCTCTAGTATGGGTTGAAGTGTCTCTTCATTAAGTAGAACATTTTGATCCTAACCCATGACTCTCATCCTAAAAGAAGTTTCCCTGATATTCCTAACATCTTAGTTGTTCATTACATGGAAACTGTAGGGTTTTGAGGTCAGGAACCGTGTCTGACACGTAATAGGAGCTCCGTAACTGTTTGTAATTGAAGCACACCAGAAATGTAAACAGAAAAATTTTTATATAAAAAAATACTTAACTAGTGAAAGGTGATCATGAAATGGGCTACAGAGGATTCATAGCAAATGTTGGGAGCAATTATACCCCTAGGTGAAAGAGAATACATAAGGAGGGAACTAAAAATTTTGAAGAACATCAACTCACCACTGAGATTTAGACCTCATTGGAAAGGGTACAGCTACAACCTGATGAGTAGCAGAAATTTCACTGGGTGTGGTAGGCCTTAGCTGATCTGTAGGAGGTCACATGTTGGGGTTCTAGTGAGGTTTATACAGGTACCATGGGATGAAGCTGATCTAGTGTAAGCTGCTCACTGGGGTGCCTATAGGTTGTTGTAGGTCTATAGGAAGGATGAGGTACTGAGTACTGGAGAGTCTCCAGGAGAATGAAGGCCACTGGGCCACCCACTCACCACTGGCACCTGGGCAGCTAAGGGAGGAAGAGAAAAGCACACAGGGAAAGCCTTTCTTTGCTATGCCTGTAGTGTTTCCCTGGCCCCCTCTACTGACAAAACCTAACATTACACCAGCTCTCAAAGTGAAGTGTCTATAAATGTCCAGGCCCAAATCACAAAGCACAGGGAACAGCAACAGATTTGGAGCTGAGAGACAATCATTTGGTAACTAGCACTGTGACAGATAGATGGATGGAGAGGTAGATATACATACCTCCAGTAAAAACAAATATAAATCCCTTCACAAATGTAAGAATCAATAGTATGTTCAAAAGAAAAGATGAAAGCTTGACATTCACTTTCTCCTATTACGTTTCTTATTATTTCTTTTTTTTCTATTTACAGTTCAAAACCCATACCATATTGATGACTGCCATCTCATTTATCTCTATTAGAGCTGCACACCCTCTTCATGAATATGAAAAACTAAGTAAGTTGGACAAAAGCAAATCTTGGGTTAGAAATCTGGTTGCTTTGTTGATCTGCAAGATGGACATTAAATCCCTTTAATTCCACTTTCCAGGAGATTCTGGTAGCTATGTTTCAAACAGTGAGAAAGTATAAACCAGAGAAAATAATCAGGATATTGCTTGTCATACTTTCATATCATTAGGGATGTCTGAGTGCCAAATGAAAGCTTTGATGCAAAAATTAGAGCACAGAATTATAAGATTCTTTTGATCCTTGATCAGTGCTCATAACTTCTGTGGAATATAAACTGTGGCAAAGAATCATTAGTTTTCTTCTACATTTAAACTTCTGCTTTATTTAATAAGCAAACAGTGAAAATAAAATGCACATAGCAAGAAGATGATCTTTAGCTGGTGTCAGGGACTGAATAAATAACCATATATTCTAGCCTATCCTTTCATACAATCAAGTACTTGACTCAGAATCCATGAATCTCTGAAAGCAATTAAATTTGCTTAAACACAATCATGCATTTCTGAGGGTACAATTAATGCCACACCCCTTTTGGAAACCTTTCTAAAGAACAATTAAACAATACGCATAAATAAGGAAATAATCTGTCACATTCAAAAAGCTTTATTCTAAAAAATCTGTCATGCAATATTTATAAGCTACTCCCATCCCATCAAAAGAAACCAAATAACTAACAATAGGAGAACTGAAGTACCGTCTGATGGTAGACATTTATACAGGCATTAAAAATAAGCAAAAGAAGATAGTTGTTAGAAGATGGTGGTGGAATAGAAGGACTCTAGACTCACCTTGTCCCACAAATGCAACTATATAACTATCAAATCATCCTCAATACCTCAGAAATTGACCTGAAGACTGGCAGAAGAAACTCCACAACACCGAAGAAGGTAGGAAGTGCAGAGACACAGTTTAGGAGAGAAACGGACCATGGCCACTGTGGTGGGTAGGAAGCTAAGGTTGTGGAGAGGGTGAGACACAGACTAGTACATAGGGGAGTGCACATGGGTAAAATGAATCCCCATAGCAACTGGCTTGGAGAGGGAGAGAGGCTGAATTTCCTGACTTCTCGCAATCAGTGGGGCTTAAAGCCTGGAGTTTAAAGGTCAGCAAGCTTAGCTGGGATAGAGCCTGGAGGGCATTGGAACTGCTCTTGGAGAGAAGGCAGGCAAACAAACCTTGGACATTCAGTGTCAAAACAGAGATCTGAAGAAGC
Organism: Cryptoprocta ferox; assembly: GCA_028646485.1. Lineage (NCBI taxonomy): Eukaryota > Metazoa > Chordata > Mammalia > Carnivora > Eupleridae > Cryptoprocta > Cryptoprocta ferox. The sequence continues at coordinate 40,880,342 of CM053568.1, forward strand.
CTGGAGCTGACAATGGGGAGGTTCTTTGCTCATTTTGCAGTCTGTCCCAGAGAGGTAGATTCATGGAGAGACCCCTCTGGGAACAAAGGAACTGGTGGGCACCATTTCTCTCCCCTGCCCCTCAGTATAAACATAGGGCCACCTGTGAGAACCAGCATAGCGCAGATACTCGCTACCTAACTTGCTTAGACCAAGCCCTGCCTTTCACCCCCACGCTCCAGTGGAATTGCCCTTCCCAGTCATGTTTGCCTCAGTCCCAGCACGACAGACCCCCCCTCCCCCAGAAGACACACCCAAAACCCTACTCACTGCATCTCACACCTTGAGAGTTTTGTGGAGCCTCAGGTCCAATGGCAGCAGCAACAGGTCTCATTTCACAAGAAGACCAGGGCACACCTAGTTAAAATGCACCACATTCAGGCCAGGGATCAAACACTGCCCACAATGGCAAAGAGACTCTGCAGACAACTAGCTTGAAGGATAAAGCAACCATGACACAAAAGCAGAGCACACACAGCACATATTGGAGACACTCCCAGAAGCATCAGTCCCTGGTAATAAGGAGACACTACAGGGGCGCCTGGGTGGCACAGTTGGTTAAGTGTCTGACTTCGGCTCAGGTCACAATCTCACGGTTCGTGGGTTCAAGCCCCACATCAGGCTCTGTGCTGACAGCTAGCTCAGATCCTGGAACCTGTCTTCAGATTCTCTGTCTCTCTCTCTGACCCTCCCCTGCTCACTCTCTCTCTCTCTCTCTCTCTCTCTCAAAAATAAATAAAAACATTAAAAATTTTTAAAAAAAAAGGAGACACTACAGGCCACTATAGGACCTTTTCTTCATAAAGCCAATACCCTCAAGAATAGGAGACACAGCTGACTTTCCCAACACCCAGAAACAGGCACGCAAACTTAGACAAAATGAGAAGACAGAGAAATTTAGCTTAAATGAAAGAACAAGACAAGGTCTAGGCCAGAGATCTAAAAGAAATAGATATAAGTAATATGCCTGATGCAAAATTTAAAGGAGCAATCATAATGATACTCATTGGACTTAAGAAAAGAGTGGAAGACATGAGTGAAACTCTTAACAGAGATAAGGAATAACATAACAGAGAGAAAGGGCTCAATAAATGAAATAAGAAATATGCTTGATGGAATGAACAGCAGGCTGGAAGAAGCAGAGGAACAAATTAATGACCTATTAGACAGAGTAATGGAAAATAATGAAGCTGAACAAAAGAGAGAAAAAAGAATTATGCAAAACAAAATAGATTTAGGGAACTCAGTGAGTGAATCAAATGTAATAACATTCATATTATAGGAATCCCAGAAGAAGAGAGAAAAAGGGGGGAAAATATATTTAAAGAAATAATAGCTGAAAACTTCCCTAATCTAGAGGAGGTAACAGATGTCTAGATCTAGGATGCACAGACAACCCCCCAAAAAATTAACAAAAGCAGACCCACACCAAGACATATTGCAATTAAATTGGCAAAATACAGTGATAAAGAAAAAAAAATTAGGCTACAATACAAAAGAAAACAGTTACATATAAATGAAACCCAATAAGGTTATTAGGGGAGTTTTCAGCAGAAACTTTCCAAGTTAGGAGGGAGTGGCACGATATATTTAAAGTGCTAGATGGGAAAACTGCAGCCAAGAATACTCTGTCCACCAAGGATATCATTCAGAATATAAGGAGAGATAAAGAGTTTCCCAAGCAAATAAAACTTAAATGGGCTCATGACCATTAAAAGAGTCCTGCAAGAAATATTTAAGGGGAAACTTTGAGTTGAAAGGAGATACCAAAAGTGACAGTATGGTGGTTAGAAACACAAAAGCACTACAAATAAATATTTCTATAAAATTAGCCAAGGGATTCACAAAATAAAAAGATGTCAAATACGACACCATATACCTAAAGTATGTGGAGGAGTGGAGTAAAGAATGGGTTCACACTTAAATGACCATCAACTTAATAGAGCCTGCTATATGCAAGAGATGTTATATACAAACCTAATGGTATCCATATATCAAAAATCACTAATAAATATGCAAAGAATAAAGGCAAAGAAATCCAAATATATCACTAGAGAAAATCAGCAAACCATGAAAGACAGAAAGACAAGAAAGGATCAGAGAAAGTCTTCAGAAACAACCACAAAACAAATAATGAAATGACAATAAATACACATCTATCAATAATTACTTTCAATGTAAATGAATTCCCATCAAAAGACACAGGATGACAGAATAAAAAGAAGATTAAAGATGGTCATGGTGGAGGACACTTGTTGGGAAGAGCACTGGGTGTTATATGGAAACCAACTTGACAATAAACTATAAAGTTAAAAAATAAAAAAATAATAAATAATAAATTTAATAAAAAACAATATCCGGGGTGCCTGGGTGGCTCAGTCAGTTGAGCATCCAACTTCAGCTCAGGTCATGATCTTGCATTCATGGGTTCAAGCCCCACATCGGGCTCTGTGCTGACACCTCAGAGCCTAGAGCCTGCTTTGGATTCTGTGTCTCCCTTTCTCTCTGTCGCTCCCCTGCTTGCACTCTGTCTCTCAAAAAAATAAAATGTTAAAAATTAACAAGAAAAACAGACCCATCTATATGCCACCTAAAATAGACTCACTTTAGACCTAAAAACCCCTGTATGTTGAAACTGAGGGGATGGAGAAACATCTACCATGCAAATGGATATCAAAAGAAAGCCAAAGTAGCAAAACTAACACTAGACAAAATAGACTTTAAAACAAAGACTGTAACAAGAGATAAAGAAGAACACTTTATTATAATAAAGGGGACAATTTAACAAGAATATATAATAATTATAAATATGGGGGCACCAGGGTGGCTCAGTTGGTTAAGCATCCACCTCTTGATTTGGGCTTAGGTCATGACCCTAGGATAGTAGGACAGACCTTTGTGTCGAGCTTTGTACTGAGTGTGCAGCCTGCTTAACATTCTCTCTCTCTCCCTCTGCCCCTCTCCTGCTTGTGCCCTTTCTCTCCCTCTCTCTAAAAAAAAAAAATTGTAAATATATATTCACTGTTAACAACACACATAAAGGAACTAATCAATAATAATACAACAATAATAGGGGACCTTAACACCCCTCTTAAATAAATGAAACGAACACACTATGTAAACATAAAATCAACAAGGAAACAATGCCTTTGAATGATACACTGGAACAGATGGATTTAACAGACATATTTATAACATTCCATTCTAAAATAGCAGAATATACATACTTTTCAAGTGCACATGGAAAAGTCTCCAGAATAAATTACATATTAGCCCACAAAACAAGCCTCAGAAAATTCAAGATCGAAGTCATACCATGCATCTTTTCTGACCACAATGCTATGAAACTACAAGTCAACCACAAGAAAAAAAAATCTGAAAAGACTACAAATACATGGAGGTTAAATAACATGCTACTAAACAATAAATGGATCAACCAGAAAATAAAAAAAGAAATTAAAAAGTACGTAGAAACAAATGAAAATGAAAACACAATGGTCCAAATCCTTTGGGATGCAGTAAAAGTGATAAGAGGGAAATATATAGCAATACAGGCATACTTCAAGAAGCAAAAAAAAATCTCAAATAAAAAACCTAAACTTACACCTAAATAAGCTATAGAAAGAACAACAAACAAATCCTAAAGCCAGCAAAAGGAAGTAAATAATAAAGATTAGAGCAGAAATAAATAATATAGAACAAAAAAAAAAAAACAATAGAACAGATCAATGAAATCAGGAGCCGATTCTTTGAGAAAAATCAATAAAAACGATAAACCTTCTAGTCAGACTTAACAAGAAAAAAAGAGAAAAGGCTCAAGTAAGTTAAATTTCAAATGAGAAAGGAGAAATAACAAACATCACAGAAATACAAATAATTATAAGAATATTATGAAAAACTATATGCCAACAAATTGGATAACCTGGAAGAAATGGGTAAATTCCTACAAACATATAAACTACCAAAACTGAAGTTGAAAGAAATAGAAAACGTGAACAAACCAATAACCAACAAAGAAATTGGATCATTAATCATAAATCTCCAAACAAAAAAATGTCCAGGACCAGATGGCTTTACAGGTGAACTCTACCAAACATTTAAAGAACAGTTAATACTTATTCTTCTCAAACTATTCCAACAGAGAAAAGGAAGGAAAACTTCCAAATTCATTCTATGAGGCCAGCATTACCCTGATACCAAAACCAGATAAAGACACCACTAAAAAAGAGAACTACAGGCAATACCCCTGATGAGCATAAATGCAAAACTCCTCAACAAAATACTAGCAAACCAAATCCAACAATACATTGGAAAAAAAAATCATTCACAATCAGTGGAATTTATTCTTGGGTTGCAACCATGGTTCAATATTTACAAATCAATCAATGTGATTCATCACATCAATAAGAGAAAGGATAAGAACCATATGATCATTTCACCAGACATGGAAAAAGCTTTTGATAAAGTACAACATCTATTCATGATAAAAACCCTCAACAAAGTAGGTTTAGATGGAGCATACCTCAACATAATAAAAGCCAAATATGAAAAAACCTACAGGTAACATTCTTAATGGGGAAAAATTGAGAGATTTTCCTCTAAGGTGAGGAACAAGACAAGGATATCCACTCTCACCACTTTTATTCAACATAGTACTGGAAGTCATAGTCACAGCAATGAGGCAACAAAAAGAAATAAAAGCATTCAAACCAGTAAGGAAGAAGCAAAATTTTCACTATTTGCAGATGACATTATACTATATATAGAAAACCCTAAAGACTCCCCCCAAAAAACTATGACAACTGATAAATAAATTCAGTAAAGTCTCAGGATACAATATCAATGTACAGAAATCTACTGCAATTCTATACACTAATAATGAAGCAGCAGAAAGAGAAATTTAGAATCCTGCTCACAATTGCAATAAAAATAATAAGATACCTAGGAATAAACCTAACCAAAGAAGTGAAAGACCTATACTCTGAAAACTATAAAATATTGATGAAAGAAATTAAAGAGGACATAGAGAAATGGAAAGACATTCCATGCTCATGGATGAAAGACAAATATTGTTTAAATGCCTATGCTATCCAGAGCAATCTACACAATTAATGGAATGCCTACCAAAATACCAACAGCATTTTTCACAGAACTAGAACAAACAATCCTAAAAGTTGTATGGAACCACAAAGGACCAAAGGACCAAAGCAATCTTGATAAAGAGAAGCAAAGCTGGAGACATCACAATTCTGAACTTCAGGTTATATTACAAAGCTGTGGTAATCAAAAGAGTATGGTACTGGCACAAAAAAAGACACGTAGATCAATAGAGCGTCATAGAAAACCCAGAAATAAACCCACAAGTATACGGTCAATTAACATCCAACACAGCAGGAAAGAATATCCATGGGGAAAAGACAGTCTCTTCAACAAATGGTGTTGGGAAAACTGAACAGCAACATGCAAAAGAATAAAACTGGACCAATTTTTTAAACCATACACAAAAATAAATTCAAAATGGATTAAAGATCTAAATGTGAGATATGAAACTATAAAAATCCTAGAAAAGAACATGGGTAGTAACTTATTTCATCAGCTATAGCAACTTTTTTCTAGATATGTCTCCTGAGCCAAGGGAAACAAAAGCAAAAATAAACTATTAGGACTACATCAACATAAAAATTTTAGCTTCTGTACAGCAAAGGAAACAATTAACAAAACTAAAAGAGAACCTACTGATTTGGAGAAGATATTTGCAAATTACATATCTAATAAAGGTTTAAAATCCAAAATCTATAAAGAACTTATACAATCAACACCCAAAAAACAAATAATCCAATTAAAAAATGGGAAAAAGACATATACGGACATTTCTTAAAAGAAGACATATAAATGGCCAACAGATACATGAAAAGATACTCATATCACTCCTCATCAGGGAAATGCAAATCAGAACTACAATGAGGGGCGCCTGGTGGCTCAGTCAGTTAAGTATCTGACTCTTGGTTTTGGCTCAGGTAATGATCTCATGGTTAATGGGTTCAAGCCCAGCATTGAGCTCCGGGCTGCAGCATGGAGCCTACTTGGAATTCTTTCTCTCCCTCTCTCTCTGTCCCTCCTCCACTCCCTCTCTCTGCCTGTCTCAAAAAATAAGAAACTTTTACAAAAAAACTACAATGAGATATCACATCACACCTGTCAGAATGGGTAAAATCAAAAACATAACAGGTATTGGTGAGGATGTGGAGAAAGCGAACCATCTTACATTGTTGGTAGGAATGCAAATTGGGGCACCCACTGTGGAAAACACTACAGAGGTTCCTCAAAAAGTTAAAAACAGAACTACCCTACAGTCCAGTAATTGCACTACTGGGTATTTATTAAAAGAATACAAAAACACTAAATCAAAGGGATACATACACCCCTATGTTTATAGCAGCATTATTTACAATAGCCAAATTATGGAAGCAGCCCAAGTGACCACTGATTGATGAATAGATAAAGAAGAGGTGATACATATATACAACGAAATATTACTCAGTCATAAAAAAGAATGAAATCCTGCCATTTGCAAGGACATGGATGGAGGTGGAGGGTATAGTGGTAAGTGAAATAAATCAGTCAGAGAAAGACAAATACCGTAGGATTTCACTCATATGTGGAATTTAAGAAACAAAACAAAGGAGCAAAGGGAAAAAGAGAAAGAGAGAGAGGCAAACCAAGAAACAAACTCTTAACGATAGAGAACACACTGATGGTTACCAGACGGGAGAGGGGTGGGGGGACTGGTTAAACAGGTGATGAGGATTAAGGAGGGCACTTCTCGTGATGAGCTCCAGGTAATGTATGGAATTGTTGAATCACTATATTGTATATCTGAAAATAATAAAACACTGTATGTTAAAAAAAATAGGCAGAAGACTTTGTAACAACACAAGGAACTGTTTATTTTATAATAATATTGTGTTAAATGGAAAAAAGTGGATACAAAATCATGTTCCTTATATAATCACAACTTTTAAAACATGCATGGGAGAAAGCCTGGAAGGCCTTTTTTTTTTTTTTTAACCTTCTTCTGTAGGATGATTCCACAGAAATCAAATACTAGATAAAAAAGGAGATAAATTTTATATTTTGGTAGATTGCCAAATTGTCACCCAGAAAGGTGTTCCACCACATCTATATACTTTTCCACTAACACTGCATTTTACATATTTTCTATGAGTTCTATAATGTGCATAAATAATATTTATAATGGGAAAAATAGCTTTTAAATTTTGCTTAAAACTTTCCAGAGGCCAGTCTTAGAGATAGTGCCAATTCTCTGACAAATTGAATATAGACAGTATAATTGTCTGCTTCTTTTATTCCTCCCATATTTCCTGATGGTAAAAGACAAGGATGTCAAGCTGTGTTTAATTCATGCAATCGCCTTATTTAGTTGAGCAAATATATGTACAAATTGCTAAACAGAAGCTGTGGGGAGAAACAAAAATAAATCAGAACTGAATTCTACCCTTAAACAACTCATAGGCTTTTACACATAAAAGCTATGGCACTAAGTAGATGGGTGCCACCAGGGAGGTAAAAAGCCTCCAGGTATTCACTATAATTTGGGAAGTGTATAGCTGGGCAATGGGCAGTAGCCACTATGGACGGAACTCTCAAAACTCTCTTAGTAGAACTGCAAAGGAAGGGGTGCCTGGGTGACTCAGTTGGTTGAGCATATAACTCTTGACTTCAGCTTAGGTCATGATCCCAGAGTCATGGGATGGAGCCCCTGCTTGGGATTCCCTCTCTCTCCCTCTGCCCCTCTCTCCCCGCCTCAAAAAAATTAAAAAAAAAAAAAAAAGAAAGAAAGAAAAAGAAATGCAAAGGAAATCATGGCAGAGCCTGAAGGGTGCAGCTTTATGTTCTCATCTTTGTTTCTGAAAGTAATAATCCTCCTCTAGTGACACTCAAATTCAGGAATATTTTCCACTACCCACCTTTCAATCATAGAATTAAACCTAGTACACAACTATCAGGTTTTGCACATGCTACTTGATTCTAGGAATATACACATTAAATAAAAAGACAGGATAAAATAAAATGTTAAAAAATGTTCCTAATCTTAAGGTGTTTATACCTCACTCTAGTGAAAGAAACATCTAAATAATCAGAAATCAAACTTTGTTATGAGAAAATACCTATTTTTAAAAATGGCTAAATTACATGGAAGATATATGTTTAACTTTTTAAGAAACTTCCAGGGGCACCTGGGTGGCTCAGTCGGTTAAGCGTCCGATTTTGGCTCAGGTCATGATCTCACAGTTCGTGGGTTTGAGCCCCACAACAGGCTCTGTGCTGACAGCTCAGAGCCTGGAGCCTGCTTTGGATTCTGTGTCTCCCTCTCTCTCTGCCCCTCCCGCACTCAGGCTCTATTTCTCTCTGTCTCAATAATAAATAAAAAACAAGTTTTTTATTTATTTTTATATCTATTTTTTTATTTTATTTTTATTTTTTTAACTTTATTGTCAAGTTGGTTTCCATATAACACCCAGTGCTCTTTCCCACAAGTGTCCTCCACCATGACCATCACCCCCCTCCCCTCTTCCCCCTCCCCCTTCCACCCTCAGTTTGTTTTCAGTAGTCAAGAGTCTCTCTTGCTTTGTCTCCCTCCCTCTCCCTCTTTTTCCTCCTTCCCCTCCCCACAGTCCTCTGTTAGGTTTCTCCTGTTAGACCTATGAGTGAAAACATATGGTATCTGGCCTTCTCCACCCGACTTATTTCACTTAGCATGACAAATTATTTTTTAATTTAATAATAGATTTTTTAAAATTTTAAAAAATAAAAATAAAAAATAAAAAAAAGAAACTTCCCAACTTTTTTCTAATAGCTGTATAGTGATATCTTGGTTTGATTTAAATTTTCCCTAATAACCAGTGATTCTGAGGATCAGAATCAGGCTTATTTGTCATCTCTATATCTTATTTTGTGACCAATCTTTTCAAATCTTTTCCCCGTTTCTTTATTGAGTCGCACTCCTATTTCTGTTTTATGGGTTCTTTATAGATTTTGGATAAAACTCCTTTCAATATATGTTTTGCAATTATTTTCTCATCTATGGCTTGCCTTTCCATTCTCAAAACTTGTACATGAATTTTCACAGCAGCTTTATTTATAATAACCAAAAACTAGAAACAATATAAATGTTCATTAACAGGTGAGCAGATAAACAAATTGTGACATGTCCATAAAATAGAATACTACTCAGCAATAAAAGTAAACTATTAATATAAACAACAATATTGATGAGTCTCAAAATAATTATGCTGAGTGAAAGAAGCCAAACAAAAAATAATAATACATAGTGAATGGTTTCATTTATATAAATGAACTCCATAAAACTCAAACTAGTCTATGGTGACAGAAAGTGGATCAGTAGTTGCTTGGGGTGTCCATGGATGTATGAGGGACAGGAAGAGACTGTCAGGAGGGATCACAAAGGGGCAAAGGAAACTTTTGGAAGGGATGGAAATGTTGATTATCACAATTATGGTGATGGTTTTACAGGTTATTCGTATGTAAAAAAAAAAACTATCAGATGGTCCAAGTTAAATATATGTATCAGTTATATCTCAATAAGTATTAAGAATGCAATTTGGGAAATGTGACAACATAGATAATGGCAGGTTGCTACAGAAACTCAGAGAGAGGGCATCTAATTTTCACTCAGGGGTGAGGGGAGGCTTCCTGAAAGAATAGCACTCATGCTGAGCCTTGCAAAAGCAATAGCATAGGAAACGTGTGTGTGCCGTCCCCTTCACAACCTGACCACCAGACCTATCAATCAATTGTGTCATTCCACCTCAGAGTCACTTCCAACATAGTACTCTAGGGAATGTATGGGGATGAGAGGCAAAATTAATTACCATCCCTGAGATTGGAATTATTCTGGTAAAGAAGGGAGGGTTCAAGGATTTCATAATATTCCCTTTCAATTCTGGTTCTCCCTTGTCCCAACAGGAAGCCTGGGCTTGTTGACCACAGGATGTATCTGTCGCCACCAGGAACTCCTCTTCAAAGCCAGTGCCTCATCGGACTGGATTTCTGGAAGAAGCCTAAGGCAGGAATTCTCATACAAGGGTGGATGGAGGATGCCCAAGGAGACAGAGAGGAGGGAAGAAGGATAAGGTGGAGAGAGCAGCTGAGCTAAGCCAGACCTCAGCTGAAGCCTCCCTTGAGTACCGTCCCACGGGAACTCTGCAACAAAAAACTGCACAGCAAAGCTCTTCTCATCTCTGCATGCCAGGTTAATCAGTCATCGGCTGTGGACTGAGGGGTGTTGGGAGGGACGTGGGTCTCGAAGGGAAGTAACTTGCCAGCAAGGTGGAAGACAGGAGAAGGGGATCTGTGAGCTGTTAGCAGTCAACACTCAGGGCAGGTGGGGGATGGGAGCCAGCCTGGAAAGCGGGACCTGGCTAGACACCCAGTTGTAACCACAGTAATTCACTCTTTTCCTCTTTCTTCTCATATTCTGATCATTAAACTTCATAACAGGGACCCTAAACTTAAATGCCTGCAGGAAGAGGAATGAGAATGAATGAGATGATTGTAGGTATTGAGAAATATTTCTTTACCTTAAGAAAAATATATATATAAACAAATGCAATAATAAATAAGACTCAGGTGATCTTGGCATCAGGGAGAGAATAAAAAGAGGTAGAAACTGGCTAGCTTGAGGACAAACTCAGCTCTACCCTGTGTCTTCATGCAGGAATATGAATCTAGCATTGGGAGGTCTTCCAAATGTTTAAGAAAAACCAATAATGTCAATTTTACTGTAAAAATTCATCAACTTCTCACTGTTGGCTTCAAATAGAATAATAATCATTTTAAAAATGAAAAAAATGGGGCACCTGGGTGGCTCAGTTGGTTAAGCATCTGACTCTTTTTTATCAGCTCAGGTATATCTCACAGTTCATAGGTTTGAGCCCTGAATCAGGCTCTGCACTGACAGTTGGGAGCCTGCTTGGGATTCTCTCTCAATCTCTCTCTCTCTCTCTGCCCACCCCCCCACACATACTTTCTGTCTGTCTTTCTCTCAAAATAAATAAGTAAACTTTAAAAAATAAATAAAATTTTAATTTAAAAAATCATTTGTTTTAAAAAAATAAAAATAAATAAAAAATGAAAAAAAATGTTCACAGGTCAGAGTTGGCCCATGGGTAATCAATATGCAATTTCAATTTTAGGAAAATGATAAAAGTGTAGTTACTCTCCACAAAAACTTTCCCACATTTTTGGTAATCCAAAAGTAATAAGTAGGCAGCAACAAATACATGTTCTTATTCCACCATATTATAGAAGTCTAAAAATCAAATGGAATATGTAATACACAATGGAGACAAAATATTAGGAAAAGACCCAAAGCATATCAGAAATGATCTGCTCACCTGAGGGAAATTCAGAGCCGTGTAACCTAAGTTTTTGGTGGGATACAAGACCTCTTTGAGAATCTGATTGAAACCATAGACTCTCTTCTCAGAAACATGTGTGCATAGTATCTGAAAGTGCACACATACAAATTTCTATGCAATTCCTGAGGGTTCATGGACCCTTTGGAGCCCACAGGTGGACGCCAGCCTAAGAGCTCCTGAGCTGAGGGTGGGAATAAGACAGAAAAGACAAAGAAAGGTAAAGATGCATCACACAGAATCACACAGAGGAAACCAAGGGCAGTTTTCCCTCTTTCCTTCACAAAGAAAGGAATGAACTGCTGGTTTCAAGAAGCTTCCAGGAATGTAAGCCCCTCTGAGGACAGGTTCCAAATGGGTTGAGGAGTAAGGATGTGCAGGCACAGAGGATGGTGTGCCCAGGTGAGGCCTGGGGAGGAGAACTGGAAGCAGCTCCACCTGTCCAACCTCACAAGTGAAGAAAGGACATGCCAACCCGGCACTGTGGCAGCATGAGGGTCCCCCTCCTTAGGAAGGTGCTGATGTGATGCTTATTTCCAAAAGTTATGTAAGTCCATTCAAATAAAGTCTTTGTTAAGAGAGACTGTTAGGAGAGAAGCATCTAGGCCAGCCCGATCTGTGTCCATGCTGTCTCACTGGTGAGACCCTCAGATGTCACCATGGCTACCAGGCGAGAGTCACTAGTCAACAGAGAACAGAGGGTGCCACTAAGCCTGAGTCCAAAATTCAGAGCCCACGTGTGCATTCCCTAGAGGTGGAGCAGCGAGGCACATCTTCTTACAAACTCTACCATTCACTGGCCTTGACTGGAGTTTTCCGTGCCTCAACTTCCTACTCTGCAACACACCGCTGCAGTTACCACAGAACACCATCTATTCATTATCTGCAAAGCACTGAGCCCAGGAGAGAAAATGACTGTCTTCCTCCATGCCAAGGCATGTGCCAAGGCTTAGCTGAATGTGCTGGGAGAGCCACAGTGTTACCTGGCCTCTCGGCAAGCAGGCTGTGCCAGAGATGCTGGAGGAAGCATCTACCTGGTTCAGGGAACCTCACAGCACTCCCTTCCCTTTAAAATGTGTAGAGTAGAGGCACCTGGGTGTGGCCCAGTCAGCTGAGCGTCCCACTTTGGCTCAGGTCTTGATCTCGCAGTTCGACAGTTCAAGCCCCACATTGGGCTCCCTGCTGTTAAGTGCAGAGCCCGCTTTGGATCCTCTGTTCCCCTCTCTCTCTGCCCCTCCCTCACTTGCTCTCTCAAAAATTAATGAAAAAAAAAACAAAACATGTGAAGTAAAACTCTCCTTTTTTTTTTTTTTTAGAAAAAAAGAATCTTCATCACCATTGGGTGTGTCCTCATGGAGAACCAAACATACAGATTTCCTTGGGTTCTTTAATTGTGGAAGCAATTTTAAACTGTGTCAACATTGGCCTTATTAACCCAGATGGTGTTAATTTGCTCCTCTCTACTTAGCTCTGGTGTTTCCTTTGCATTAAACAGGAGGTGATTCCTTATTCCGAATCTTACCACTGTCCTCTCCAAAGACACTCTTTCTACCAGTGGTGACCTGCATGGTATGTAGATGGGCTTGTGGAGATGAATTGAAATCCCTCAGGAGGTGGACTAATGTAGTTTAAAGGAAGCCCATATCCTACACATCTGCCTGTATCCAGAGGGCCAGAGCCATTAAGAAACACACAATTCACACTGTGTTTCAATATTGCCGTGCTTTTAGATTGCTTCCCAGTAAATACAACTCCTGACAGTCACCTGTAATTGATTACCCTGCCTTGTCCAGCAGCTTCCATTGTTTTTATTTATAATGAAACAGAACTTGATTCTCAGCAACCTCCCCAGGTCTCTTGGAGGCTATTTCATAAAATTAAAGTGTTTCTCCTCTAAAAAACTTTCTCCCCCAAAGTACAAGGATTTGAATCAAGCCCAGCTTGGTAACTGACTGGGAAGGATTTGGCTACATGCATTCTGACTGCTTAATGAGCCAGTGAAGATAAACTCACATTTCTTGAGCACTTACTATGCACAATTCCCTGCCACAGGGACAATATTGTCCATTTTCATCCTCACAACCAAAAAAGGTGCTGCTATCAACATCTTGCAGCACCATGCAAACTCAGAGAGGTTATCTATCACTGACCTTGCTAGAAAGAACACAAGTTTAGGGATAGGCTTAAACCGTTGTTCTGCTTCTTACTAGCCATGTGACCTAAGGCTAAGAGTCTATTTCCTCATGCCTTACATGGGAAGAGGGAACAGGCATGGTAGTAGGATTAATTTAATGAGTGAAGAAGCACTTTACATGCAGTCAAGCACATAGAGGTAGTCCCTTTCTCTGAGCTTTCTCTTGCTAAAGCTCATGGGCCGTGTGTGTGCCCACACAGACCAGTGCGTTTGAAACCACTGTAGAGAAAATTCTCATTCACAACCCGCTGAAAACATAAGACCTGGGCAGCTGCTTCTTTGAGCCATTTTAAAGAAGGTAGAGCCATTCTCTACCTCCACTTTTGAGCACACATTCCTCTCTTTGCTTTTCTGTACTTCTTATCCTGTGTTCCCTTTCTTCTCCTGGTCTCTGTTCTTCTACGTCCCCTCTTTCCCCCATCAAAAGCTTCTTCCTCCAGACTGCCAACCTAATCCCCCCATTTGGAGACTGGGGCATCTTGGTGCCCTCCACAGGAGCACTTCCCACATCACAACACCCATGAGGGACAGTGAACCTTGGGGAAGGCTGAGCCACAGTTATATACATAGACTTGTTGTCAAATCCTTAGGTAGCATTTCTGTTTCTCTGAAACCATTTCATTGCCTACATATAATGGTCCATTTCTGATCTGAGATGAAGGTATATCTACATGATCCCTCCTAGTCCAAAGACCATGAAGACAAGAGCAGTGCTGATACCCTGAGGGCAGCCGATAATCACACATGTGACTTCCTTCGGTTCCACTCAATTACTGTAATCATCTTGTTTCTCTGGGTATCGACATGCAATTTTCCATGCCTGTTTTCCTTTCTTGGTCTTTGTCTACTTATTGGCTGGAAAATCAATGTATGCACTCTACTCTTGCACCTCATGAATTGGAGAAAATTGAGGAAACTAACACTTGTGTGGCACAATTCCTGTAAATGCTGAAAGGTCTAGTTACAGTCCAAGCACACTGGTTACCATGGCCTCATTTTCCATTTCATCTCCAATGTAACAGCAGTAATGGTGGGGAGCATATGTGGAGTGCTTTCGGTGTGTTTGTCCCTGTGCTGAGTGGTTTCCACACCAACCCTGAGAGGCTGATAATATTACCCTTATTCTATAGATGAGATTAAGCAGCCTTCTCAAAAACAAGTATCAACGAAAGAGAATGAAATATCTTCTAAGGAGCAGATACATGAGGTAACCTCCTTACTGTGGAAGGATCATGCGCCTAAGAATAGATAATCCTGAGTTTAAGTCCCAGGTACTTGCCAACTGACTACCCAAGGAAAGCTGCTTCACCTCATACACCCTCAGTTTTTCATCTCTAAAATGGGAATAATATATCCCATTGTACAGGGATTATTGTAGGAGTCATTGTGGGAGTAAGCTAATATAGGGAACAGAGTCTGAACCATAATAAAACCTCTGCGGGTGTTTATTAACTTCCCTCCTTTATGATTGCTATGTTATCATATAACCCAGCCAGCAGACCTTCCCGAGTAATGCTCCTGGCCATGTGCTAACCAATTTTGAAAATATGTATTTATTACCCAGACACCCTTTAGGGCCATTATAGTCTCAAGGAGATCTATCTCAGTTCATAGACCACTGGCCCAAGTAATCATTAAAAGCTAAGAAGCGTGTGTTGTCGATTCTGTTGTCATGCATGAGCACTAAGTCTTTGCACTACAAATCTTCTTGCAACATTTTTTCTAACTCATTACATACTTCTGCTATGGATTTTTAACTCACTTCTGTTGTATTTTTTGCTTAAGAGTGAGAGTGAGCCAACCCCCATAACCCATCTCCCCTGCAGGTGATTCTGCTTGTCTACAGGAGCCTACCACACCACACATGGCCCGCATCAAGGTGATGCTTGGGCTGAATCAGTATGTCCCAGGCAAACTCACACCCTTGAAAATAATGGCTTAAAATAGGAATGCTGACACCACCTTCACTTAGACAGCACAAATGCAGGGCTGCAATTTTCTATGCTACTTAATCTCCTGATACAAAAACCTCTATTGCTCAAGGGAATTCTTCATCCAGTCCAAAGGAAAAAAATATTCTCTCAAGGATGTAATAAGTTAACAAACCAAATTAGCATGTAGTAGGGTTTTGCAGCTCTTATCATCCACATTAACCTCAGGGCTCTCCAAGGCTAATGTCTTTAGTTGTGCTGTTTTTTGCTTGCTGTCTCCAGACCACTAACCTTATTTCTCTATGGGGGAATTGAAAGCTGGGCTCTTTGCAAATCTCCCTCTGATTTCCATTCTTTTTGGTGGAGCTAAGCCTTCAGTTTCCAAGGTCAAATGAGCTAAGCCCCTTCCAAGAGGAGCTTTTTCTGACTGACACAATAAGGGGCTACTCTTTTTGGCAGACCCTTGCACGGGCATCATTAAAACACTGCTCCGCCATTTGAAATGCAACTTTCTTCTCAGTGCATATTTGTGGGCCTCGGAAGAGACACGTGGAGCGGCAGTGCCACCTGCTGGTCTTCCCTCCATCATTTTTGCAACACTGTTTTGGTTTCTGCTTTTGCATCAGAGAATGAAATCTCATGAGAATGCTCACTCTGGGACTGTCACCCACATGCAGGTCAAAAGCTGGAATATCTTTAGTATCCTTTTTATTAGCCCCTGCCTATTGAAAATATTTATCTTAAGGCTTAAATTTTGAGATGGAGGGGGGAATGGGAAAGCCAAAATGGGAAATACACAAAATGTTTGTCGATTCCCAGTGGCATCTTCTCCAGCCTCCTGTGGGTGTTCCTGTTTAACCTGGTATGTGTGATGTTTCACTGATCAAGGAACAATTTGCATAGTTGACACCATGGCATATGGTCAGTTTCTGCCTGTTTCAGAGTAGAAAAACAATGGTCCAATAAGTGATTTTTACCTGATGCAGAAAAGCCTGTTTTACCGTAAGTTGCAGGAAAGCTGCCTTAATAAATACAACATCATGACAAAAATGCCTCACAACAGGAATTGCATGTGACACTAAGGATAGCTTAGAGATCAACTGGACCAGTTGGCTGGTGCTACCAATGAGGCCAAGATCATGAAGCTATCCCCAAGGGCAAGTTTAGAAAAGCTCTGTTCCTTAGGGAGGGAAAACTGACATATATGAATGGAAGGTGCCTGCATGTACCTATGCTGTGCCCTTTTAGTCTACCAACTTATCAATACCATCACCTTCATCCATGATAGGAAAATAAACATTAAACATCAGCTATAGGAAAGAAAGTTATAATGTGTCTTTCCCTGAGGAAAAAATTCCCATGCATCCCCAAACCCACAGTGAAGCCATACCTACTTCTCCAGTAGACCATATTATATTATTTTCATATCCAGAAAAATAAATACAAGAAATGTTTCACATCCTCAAAGTTTTAAAGGGACTTATTGCTCCTAGGAGACTGTAAGTCAACTATTTTCTTGCAGACAGAATCTATAAAACCACTTATAAATCAGAATTTTCCCTACCACAGCATTGAGACAGCTCTTTCAAGATCACCAAGGAACTTCACTTGTCAAATCAATGGTCAGTTTTCTGCCCTCACAAACTAAAAGAGGAGAAATGGTCTCCCAAGTTCACGACAGACTAGGCCAGAACCAGGCCTCTCCTCACCGCCGACTGGGGCAGTGCACTCTCTGTGACAGCAGGAAAGCTTTATGGGTATCTATTGTACTCCTTCTGTTACATTTTAGATACATTTTTCATTGCTTTTTATATCGCAAAGTAATACATGCATAAACGTTAAAATAGCATGCAGTAAAGGATGCGGACAAACAGAAATCACCCATAATCCCACTACCTGGATATAACCATTGTTATCATTTTGGTGTATGCTTTTGTGTGTGTGTGTGTGTGTGTGTGTATACATGTATGTGTGTGTGACAGAGAGAATATTTTGTTTTTCTATTTGAGATTTTCCTCATGTATGTATATGTATTCTGAACATACATATATATGCATATTCATATAATATATCACCATACATATCAGCATGGAGAAAATGTCTTAATTTTAACACCTAACACTCCAATGCATGTTAAGGAAAGGACATTAAAAAAAAAAACTCTAAGTTCTTGAGTAGCAAGTGGCCCCCACGCTCCCCTATTCAGACTAAGAACTAAGGATTAGCTGGCACCAAGGATTAAAGGAAAAAGAAAATTTTATGACAGAAGGAGGAATTTGGAGCTTCTGAGGTGGATTCAGGATTCAGGCAATGTCAGGAAAAGATGGACTGAGAGAAGACAGAGACTCAGAGTGAGGGCAGAAAGTTGCACCATACAAGACCAATCAAAACTGTCCCTCAAAGTCTAGTGAAACTCATGGGCATTTGCATGGGTTTGGGGATGAAACCGATTTAAGGAGATGAGGTTCCCACGTGAACTAGGACAGGGCAGCATGCAAAGAAGTCAGAACCCAGAGGACTGAGGCCAGGAAAACAGATAACTGCTTGAGGTGCAGCAGAAATTCAGAACAGTCCATGGCACGCGCAGGCGTGCACACAGGGAACAAAGATGCTACATTTGGGGAGTTTCATAAATAACAGTGATGGTGGTGGTGACGGTGGTGGGGTGTGAGGGGTGTGGGGGTGTATATGTGTGTTTTCATTACTATTTTTAATAATATGCTACAGGCATAATGTTATTTTTGTACAAGTTACTGGAAAAGAGCAAAAAAAAGGATAATCTGGAGTAAAGGACACAGGAAAAAGAACAGAAAGTCAATCAACAGTTAAACTAAATATTTATCAGAATTAGATATCTTCAGTGCCGTGTAGGAAATAAACCATGTAATGCAGTCCTCTTATCCTGGCCCCCAAGCACACACGCTAGGTAGGTCTGCTGAGGAATCTCTGTTTCTATTCATTTCTAAACTTACAAAGCTCAGGGCCTTTTTTTTTTTTATTTTACTTAAAGCAAGACTTTTTCCAAATAAGGTAGCTTTTCATAAAACTATTCCCCCTCCTACATCTATGTTCCCAGTGTCAGCAAGCCACAGAGGCTGCTATTTTCCAGAGCTGTCATTGTATTCTGTAACAAAGCACCCTTCCCTTTAGCTGAGCTGAACACTAGAAATGCTTTCAAACTAAAGTTTTCAAAGAATCTAGGCATTTTTTACCTTTAGCTGTGGGGTATGACTTAAGCAATTTTCATTCCTCCTCTTGATTGAAGCTCATTTTAAGCTTTTTAAAGAATAGTAACTGTAATCCCAATTCTCCTTCAAGGATTCTAGAAATGATAAAAACAGTATCACTTGGTTCTTGGGGTAATAATCCATGATATATCAGGACATCTGTGCATACAGAGGCATCTGAGAGCCAAGATAAACCAGTGATCATGCAACAAATAGTCACCTGGGTCAGCAATAGAAATCCTGGGGTCTTCCATCAAAAGATTGCTGAAAGATTGTATCCAGGATGCTTTAGAAAGTGATACTATGGGCAGCAGTAACCAGATCTGGAAATGAGAGTCTCAGAACCCATTGGCAATAATGTAGAGCAAACTGTCACAGAGGCTTCATAATCTCTCTCTTGCTTTCTCCTGAACCTGACCCTGCGGTAGTTCCTATAGCTCAAAATGCTTTATCAAATTTCTAAGAGCTGCTCATGGTTGGTTTTTTTTTTTTTGTATGTATATTTAACTCTATAACAAAAACTTAGAACTTAATGATGTACTAGACACTGTGTTATGCATTAGAGATTTAAATAAAACAGGCATGAATAATGTGTCCTAAAGTAACTCACAGCTCAGGCATTGCCTCTCATAGGAAGTCTTCCTCCATCTATATCCTGTGGTAGCAAAATTCTAAGCTGGCCTCCAAATTCCCTGCCCCTCCCTAAACCTGAAAAAGCCTTTCCCCTTCAATGTGGGAAGACACACTCATGGAGCATGCATATGACCCCATATCACTCCTGTGATTCGGTTATGTTATCTGGCAAAGGTGAAGGTATTTTGGATCTGTAATTAAGGTCCCAAATCAGATGACTATGAATTAATCAAAAAGGAGATTATTTTGAGTGGGCCTTAATCAGATGCAAATCCTTAAAAAGGGCCTGAGCCCTTCCTGAAGGGAGAGATACTTCTGCAGGTCTTGAAGAAGTAGGCTACCATGTTGTGAGAGGGCCATGGACAGGAAAATGTGTCTCCAGGAGCTGAGAGCAGCTCCTGACTGATAAACAGCAAGAAAACATACTTGAGTCCTACAAACAACAATAAACTAAAGTCTTCCAATAATCATGTGAACTTGAAAGAGGACTCTGAGCTCTAGCAAGGAACATGGCCCATCCAACATCTTGACTGCAGCCTTAGGAGACCTTAGCAGAGAAAGCTATACCATATAGAGACTCCTGACCTACAAAAACTGTGAGATAATAAATGTGTGTTGTTTTAAACCACTAAGTTCCCAGCAAGTTTTTACACAAAAATAGAAAGCTAGTACAATGACCGATTCCAATCTAAAAGTATGCTATGAACAAGAACAAAAATAGAGATAAGGCCATGTTGCACAAAAAGGCGGTACATCTAAAGGAAAACATACACACTAGTGATCAGGAGCCCTTGGTTCTGATCCTGGCTCTCCACTAATTCAAAGTATGATATTGGACAAATCATATTATTTCTCTGGGTCCCATCCAGTTTAGTCACATAGAAAAGGAAGGAGCTGAAGTGGATAAACTCTGAGATATTTCTAATTTCCTCTAAAAGAGTTGAACTGGATAAACTCTGAGATACCTCCAATCTCCAATACCTCCAATCTCCAATAGATCTCAGTCTTCCACCTTCCATCCATACCGCACCAAATGGTAGCTCACCATTAGCTGCTCTGGGCCCTCAAGAAACAGGAACCCATGTAGGATGCCTCTTTCTTTTATTTTTTTAAGTTTATTTATTTTGAGAGAGAAAGAGAGAGCGAGCATGCACAAAAGGGGCGGAGAGAAAGGGAGAGAGAGAGAATCCTGAGCCCCACACTGTCAGCTCAGAGATGGACATAGGCTCTAACTCATGAACTGTGAGATCATGACTTGAGCCAAAACCAAGAGCCTGATGCTCAACTGACTGAGCCACCCACGTGCCCCAGGATGAGCTTTTAGAAGAAGAGAGGGAAACTTGCTGTCTTTCTTCCTCTTCTAATGCCTTCACAGTGGAATTAAGAGCAATACAGAAACACCTCCAAATTTTCACAGTCTAGAAAGATTCAGATCATAAAACTACACTAGACATCAAAACCCTTAAAAGGGTCACTGGTATCACAGACCTTTTTAGGTCTCCATGTACCTTTCCTGGAATCAGGAGTAACTGTACATAACCTTCCCACAATACTGCGTCTGTGTCTCAAATCATGTAATAGCTGCCATTTACTGAGCACCTGATTAAAGTGCTATCTCAGGTGGTGTTGTATGTACATTACCTGTCAGGGAGGACCAATAATCTATTGAAGGTTACACAGTTAGTAAGTTAGGGGTGGGGAGAACTCGAACCCAGGTCCTTCTCAGGCTAAAGCTTATGCTTCTCCCTCTGCCTAATACTCATGTGGTGTCATGGCACTTCCTTATATGCCCTCATCCACTCCATAAACACTTCATGACCCCTCATTCATCTGTCACACCACAGAATGACCAATCATCTTGGCTTGCCCAGGACCAAGATGTTTCCCAGGATAAGGGACTTTCAGTGCTAAACCCAGGAAAACCATAGTCAAACTGGGATGAGCCAGTCACTCTAGCGTGGGTACACAGGTCTGGGGATGTGCAGGAGGAGCTCAGGAGACAGAGATATAAAGTGAAATCCTGAATGCACTGCTTTCTCCAAGCGTCATTTTATTCCACATCTTGGGCACAATTCCTTGGAGGGAACAGAAGACAGTTTGTCCACACAGTCTCTTAAAGGAGCCATGCCTGAAACTCTAGATCATAAACCTACCTGTCTTCTGGAAAGTCTCCCGAAACCTGGATACCAGGTTTTCTTAGTCATCTGCAGGCCTGCGATCATTCAACCTAACGTTCTGCCTGAGATACTGGAGCATCTGAAGTTTCACTATTCATTTAGCCACTATTACTCTTTGATTCATTTAACACGTAAATCTCCTGAGAATGACTTAGGACTTTTCAGAGAGTCGTTGCGCTGTTGTCAGACTCTAATCCCAAACCCATTAAATCTCTTATCAACCTGCTGGCAACATCTCAGTTCTGATACAGGGCTCTTGGACTTCTCTTGGCATTTCTTAAGCCCATATGCTGGAGACAATAAAAATAGGTAAGGCTGTTAACAGATGGAGAGAATATTTAATCTTAAATTTATATTCTGGGGGCACCTGGGTGGCTCAGTCAGTTAAGCGTCTGACTTTGGCTCAGCTCATGATCTCATAGTTCATGAGTTCAACCCCCATGTCAGGCTCTGTGCTGACAGCTCAGAGCCTGGAGCCTGCTTCAGATTCTGTGTCTCCCTCTCTCTCTGCCCCTCTGCTGCTCACACTCTGTCTTTCTCTCTCTAAAAAATAAATAAACATTAAAATTTTTTAATTTATATTCTTAATCATGTAAAACCTGATCCTGGTCTCTCTGCTTCTAAGTTGGAATTGACCATGGGGGTCCAGTGTTGAGATGGGCCAGACTTTGACCATGGTGAACTATAAGGCTGGCATCTCCCAGTATCTGGACCAATTTCCAGTTTCAAGAGCAGCCTCTCCAAGCAGCTGAATTGCTTGACCACTTTTTATCAGAAAGAAGAGCTAAATGTGCTCAGTGCCAAAACCCAGATGCTACTTTTGGCCTGGACGTCTGAGCAACCAAATGGATGATGCTAAAAGTTCTGTTTACTAGATGATCCCATCTGGGAGCTGAGGGTCCATTCTTGAGTGGTCTTATGCCGAGGCTTAGCCCGTTCAAAATGATGAGATACACAGCCACGGAGGACATCGCCATGCACTCTGAATGAAGGATGCTCCTGCCCTCACTCACCTATGCCAAGGCCATCACTTCCTGGTGTTA
The DNA here is from genome assembly GCA_028646485.1 of Cryptoprocta ferox. Taxonomy (NCBI): domain Eukaryota; kingdom Metazoa; phylum Chordata; class Mammalia; order Carnivora; family Eupleridae; genus Cryptoprocta; species Cryptoprocta ferox. The sequence goes on from CM053568.1 coordinate 40,903,045, forward strand.
AAGTCTCTAATAAACAACACCCCCTTCCTAATGTGAGCATTACAATAATTTAAAAAGTAAGCCAAAAAATGGCAGATTGAAGCTTAAAACATCACCTTTATTACCAATAAAAATTAAGTTGGAGGATATAACTTAGTGAGAAAGCCACATATGCTGGAAAATGGAACACCGAATTACACAGATTTGCACACCCCTCCCACAAAGAATTGGAGACTTTTCCCTGGAGAAAAAGTGGAGAATTAATATTCTCTGCAGCCAGGCTTTGCAAGGTCTGGTGGCAAGAGTGGGGGCAGTTGGGCTATTGGTATCCTATTTGTTCTTCCCAAATTTACCAATCAGATAAGTCAGTCCCCTCCCACATCTCTATGAATAAAGGAGATGAAGGGTGGGCAGGAGTTAGACTAATTGATTTCTGTCTGCTTGAAGAGAACACCACGGATGGCTACTAAATACAGCCCCAGGTAAGAAGTGTCCTTATTCCATCGAGGTAAGAACACTAATCAGTATGTTCGATGTGTACTAGGGGGAAAAAAAGCCAATCTGAAGTGGGTCCTTGAAACTCTAAGTGTTCTAGGATTTAAAAAAAGGGGGGGGGCACAGGGGAAGGGACAGTAGGAACTCAGGGCAGGCGTCTGAGAAACAGGGAGAGACCACAGGAGGAATGCAAGGGATGACAATAATTTGAAGAGCGAAAAAGGGAAGGGATGGTACTCTTGATAAAGGAAAAAGACAACCAGCGTGGATGAGTATAACATGAAGGAGAGTCCAGACTCAGCCAGGTGAGAGAGGGGACGTAAGGCCTCTGCCATCAGAGCCTCTAAGGGCGAAACGCTGGAAAAGCCTTAGAGGCTCATTAGACGGAAATAACAGGTTTAGGCTGTGTAAATGCTTTGATGTGAATGGTTTCAGTGGTTTAGTATGAATGGTTTGAATTTGGAAACCAAATGGTTGAATGTGGAAATCAAAATTCCAACTGTTTAAAACATTTGGTTAAATACATAATCATACTTTGTACCGTATATAGAGTTTCCATATCTATGCAAATCAAAACTGTGACTCTATCTGTAAAAAGCAAAACAATTTTTAAGACAAGCGTTTATTAGAAGACCTTTCTATTTTCTAAGGAAGTGAAAGTTTCTGGCCAGGAAAAGCTTTTAGACTTGCTTTGGGGGGCAACACAGAGCTACCACTGCTTCCTGAAAGGTGCTCCTTGAGGAAGGTCCCTCTGACAGGAGTTCAGAGCCATTCAGGTGAGGACAGGCAGGAGCAGAAAGAACTATCTGCTGAGACTATCAAAGCTGCTCTCTGGGTATAGGGCTCTCTAGAATTCTTCATGAGATCCTTGAGGGTTGGCCAAAATCTGCTGGGCATATCTTATAGGGGCAAAATTTCAGAGAAAATCCTGAAGCATGAACCATTTTTAAAATTCTACCTTCTTTAGTCACTCCTGTGGTACCTTCTTCAGATTGGAGCATCTCTACCTGCTCCTTCTAGCTGAGGCAACACTGTGAGTGAGGAAAATTAGAAGTCTTGATTGCAACTGCAATCTTGCAGCGTATTCCCTCCTCCAATGCCCCTCCTTTCATGAGTGAAGAATATTCCATTTCGCTATTTCTCTCCTTCATAACCTGTCTCAGAGAGGTTTGCCTTCACTTTAACCTAGATGACGTTCAAGAGTCATTTGCACTGAGGGGTGCTTGGGTGACTCAGTCAGTTAAGCCTCTGACTTCGGCTCAGGTCATGATCTCGTGGTTCCTGAGTTCGGGCCCCACGTCAGGCTCTGTGCTGACAGCTCGGAGCCTTGAGCCTGCTTCGGATTCTGTGTCTCCCTCTTTCTCTGGCACTCCCCCACTCACATTCTCTCTGTCAAAAATAAATAAGCATTAAGAAAAGAATTGAAAAAAAGTGTCATTTGCATTGAACACTTGGAGCTCTGGATGTACAGTGTACACTGAAGGCTTTTTCTCCATAAAAGAACTTGAGCTCCTGGAAAGCAGGGAAGAGGAAGATTTTTGTAAAGAGCTTTCCAGAGCCTCAGGCATTACCCCAATGACAATAAGGTGCTGACCCCACCTTCCAGCCTCTATCACTCCTGTCATGCACATGGCTTTGTGTGCTTCTGTTTCTTCTAGGCCAGTCCAGCTGTGTCATCCAGAGGCCCTGCTTCTCTCTTCCACCCCAGAATAGGAACAGCTGCCTCCATTATGGAAACTGCATCCCACCAGAGTTGCGAGACATTCCTGGCCCTGTTGCTTTGATCCTCTCCTTATGGTCTGCATAAATGTCTGAGAACACCCATGCCCTATAGGGATGTACTGAGCAATAGAGTCTCAGCTTTGTCTGTTGGACATGAGAACATGGAATGTGGGGAGAGGCTGAGGAGGATGTTCTCCACACACTTACTCCAGGTTACTGCAGAGCACCCCAGGGGCCCGCTTCATTCATTCACTCAGTCAACCATTCTAGCAAAGCACTTAGCTAGATGGGGCATAAAATATGACATCCACCTTCAAGACCTTTGGACACTAGACTGTTAATGTTAGGAGGACCTTGGAGGCCATCTGCTCAAATTCTTATCTATAACAGAAACCATCTTTCCAATATGCCTGACAGGCACTGGAAGAGAGGAAGCCCATTTCCCCTATTGACAACTCCAGTTCTTAGAAATTAGTTTTCTGCAGTAAACCAAAATCTGCCCGTATGCCAGTCTATTTCTAATGTCTAGAGACAAATCCTATTTTCCATGGAAAGTCCTTCAAATGTTTGTACGGTTCCTTCTTGACTGCTCTCACAGGCGGCATCCACCTGCTGGTTGATTCACTCATTTCTTACCAAGAACTATTTCTGAGCTCTCTTCCATCCTAGCTATAATGCTGGGCCAGGCTCTGGTGTTTTGGGGCGAATAAGATGTGCAATGCCCAGACCTGTAGATGATGCTCTAAAAGTGGGGTACACAGTCATCCTAGGGCACAGAGGGGCTTCTGCTGTCCCTGAACTGCTACTAAGCTTTTATCATTGTGGCCAAGAGAGGCAGGGACATAAATGGCTAAGAGAGGCAGGGCTGTGTACTGGATCAGATAAGAAGGACTCTGGACTCAGACTGACCTGGGTTCCAATAACTTCTCTGTCAGTTACTAGCTGCGTGACCTTGCACAACTTCCAGAACCTCTCTAGTCCCCATTAGTCAAGTGTGAAATTGAGATGATAATGCCTTCCTTATCAGGTTATTGTGAAAATTACATGAGATACTACATGTAAAAAGCATTGCACACATTAAGAGAGTCACTATTGGGAGCTATTATTGTTGTCAGTACTACATAAGTGTCCACAAAGTCCAGATTAGACCAGAAGACAAAGGTCTGTGTTGCTCTTTATGGTTTCCTATTGGTCCCTTTTTCTAGTAGTCTTAACCACCTACATGTAAAGCTGTTCTTTCTGCTCCCCTGCTGATGACAGGGGGAAATAAATAGCATCCCTCTGGTATGTTAGATTTCTAGCCTTGGTAGAGCTCAGTACCTGCCAGAAACTGCCAGAAACTGGCAGGTACTGAGACTCCTTCTATCTACAGCCAGGATCCCAGGTGCACTCAGGAGTAGGACGACCAACCCTCAATGTTCCTCCTCCAACTGTTCCATGTCCATATACCCTTGGTCCCTATGTGTCCTATTCATAGATTATTCCTAGTCCATAAGCTTCTGCTAAACACTCAAATACCAGAAGTGATACTAGAAATAGTTTCCTGGAACTGATGACAGTCACTGAGATAGTGGGAAACATCACAACCACGTTGTCCTGTAGTGACCCATTCCCTGAGACTTTGTGCTCCCACCCTGAATTTGGGGCGAGATGCAAAAAGACCAAGAAACATAAGCAACTGAAACAGATCCCTTGTATCTATTTGTCTGTCTGTCTGTCTGTCTAGAAGTTTAGTTTGGGAAAGAGGGAGAACATTTATTCATTCAGCATCTTCAGGTTTCCCATGAAGACATTATTTTGGAGGAAATGTTCACCCCAGAGAATGATCCCCCAGTCACCCTTCCCTTCATTCTGGAACAAACCTCCCTTCCCCTTGACAACACCTGTCTCTCTAGCCACTCTCTCTCTCTCTCTCTCTGCCTTGGGTCAGGCCCTTGTATTTCACACCCGATTTTCTGCCAAGGCTCCTAACAGTACTGTCTGCTCTAGCTGTCCTATGCCTCTGTCCTCTGCCTTCTGACCCACTGCTCATCCCGTTCAGCAGGCGGCTGCCACAGTGGTCCACGCTGACTCCCCGATAAAGTCTGAGAGCTTCCTTAAGGTGCACAGGCCCTTTGTGCTAAGCACCAGAAGCTGTTCTCATTTCATGAGCCCATTCTGCTTTCTCTCTCCTGCTGTCAAAACCGGCTTCCCAAAACCTGCCACTCCACTGTGCCAACAGCCATCTTGGTACTGCCCTGACCAAGCAGAGTCTCACCTTTGGCTTCCTTTCACTGCTCCAGGCCTTCTGGGCTCTCACCATGTCTGCAGCTCACCTTTGCACAATGCCATCCCACGGCCCAACTCAGGCTACGGAAATCCAGCCACCTGGGGCCCCTATTCCCTGGCTCCACATTCCCAACAGAAGGCCTGCTCCTCTCTCCTGCATTCACGCTGGCCTCCTGCCTACAGTTGATCATGGTCCCATCTGTGATTGTCTCTATCAGAAGAACAAATGGGGGTAAGCCTAAGAATAAAAAAGAAGAAAGAAGAAAGAAAGAGGAGTGCAGGGGAGGGGGTGGGAAGAGGGAGAGAGGAGAAGAGGGGAGAGGAGAGGAGAGAAGTCTTCCTTAAAGGAGTTAAAGGGGGCCAAGCCCTATTTCTGAAGACCAGTGTACATCACCTTGGGTACCAGAGGAATCCCAGGCCCTAGGAGGTCAGATGAACAGGGAGAATCTTCGGAATTATAAGCCAGACCACCTGGGCCACAGTCCTGATGTACCACTGATAGCGATGCTTGCTTATTATTTCCAATTCCACTTCCCTAAACCTGAGCCATCAGTATTTCAGCCTTTATACTCGCAGGAGGTCCCTGACTCTGTGACACCCTCACCCCACACTCACCACACCCAACTCCTCTCTTACCTCTTCTCCCCAGCTCACTCAACTGCCTCCCACACCTCTACTTTCCTTCATCCAAGGATAACACAGATCTCCATGTCCCACTCTGTCCCAAACCCTGGTCCAATCATATCTCAGTACACTATACCTCTGGCCAGTCATCCTGAAATCACGTTTTTAATCTGAAAACACAAGAGATGCCAGTCCCTGCTGGTGGCTGTCAGGTTGGCACTGAAGTCTGACAGAGGCAAGAGGTCACTGAACTAGGACCTGAGGATTCCCTTTTCTGGGACCCAACACAGCAGGAGAAAGGGCTTCTTCTCTTGTATTTTCCCCCTTTGACGAAAACTTCAGTTTCTTTTAAAAAGCGAAGGTGTTAAACTGTTATATGAGATGATCTCTAATTACCCCCTCCTCTTGGTTCCCATAATGGGCACACACAGTAAACCACATAAAGGGGAATGGGTCCATCTAAATGAAGGTACATTCATGTATGTGCAGGCCATGCACAGGTAAAGACTTGTGGTGTGGGAGACCCTGGAGGAGCAGCTCACTGATGTCAGGCCCTGGGTTCTCCATCAGTTCTGTGTTGCCTCAAGTACATTTTGTGCCCTCAGGAAATACAATAATTCACACCCACCCCCTTCCCCATGCTTCACCTAACCCCACATCAAAGGGCCTGAGTTCTCACCAAATCCTTCTTCCTAAACATGGACGAACTCCGTCCATCCCCACTTACACTTGCTTGAATGAAGGTGACCATTGTTCCAGGAAATCTTTTCTCATCCTCTCTCCTTCTAGTTGTTTCTACTTACTGTTGACTACAACTTCTGGTTGGACTGGGAACCAACCTTTCCTGGATAGGGTCCTTAAGGCCTAGTCTTGTCCCTGAGCTGCTATACAGTTTTAGCTCAGAGATGTATCTGGCCATGACACTCCACTAACTGGGATAACTAGATTTGTAAAATCTCTAGAGAAATCTCCACTTACATCAACCAGAGATAGCCTTCAGTCTCAGTGCATTCACAAGGACAGTCAAGGTCAAACACTCCAACCTTATCAATTATACTGTCCCCAGATAAAGCTGACATCTAGCAGACCATGGTATTCTCATTGATTATCTCCAAGAACAAGAACAAATTTTCCCTCTGGAAAATTTCTCCTTGACCCACATTCACTGTCTTTTTTGCTGCAACTGCATTTAAACACAAATGTTTTCTTCACTCTCCAAGAGGTTTTGTTTCTAATCCCTGAAATTCCCCCAGTAACTGGCCCCAGCATCTTTTAAAAGAGCAGGAAGTTACTGGACAGACTAAACAAAATCTCAATTGGGTTGCTCTGATCAAGGAAAATGAATCACTAAAAGCTTTTATTCACATATCTAACCCCTACTTTCTCCTTAGCATTGTCACAAAAAAAATTCTAGTTGCACAGCCATTAAAGGACATTAAAGACAGAAAACAGAAAATCACCTACATTCCCATAATACACACTAAGCTGCTACTTTTGTTTTTCTAATCCTTGGCTATACAGGAAAATAAATGCTATGCAGCTGGACACAACTTTGATATAGTATTTGTAGGTTTCTTTCACTGTGTGTTACAAATATTTTTTCCACTACTGCTACAAAGCTCTCAGTTATAACTCATAAGGGTTACAGGACAGTCCACTGACTACATGAGCTTATTTCATGCTTTCCTAATATTGGACTTTCAGGCAAGTCTCAGATTTTCTCCAAAACAGACAATGCTACAGTGAATATCATTGTGCATAAAGGTTTGTCCCTTTATCGGATTATTTCTTTAAAAGCAATTCCCAGGAGGGAAATCCCTGTGTCAAAGCATAAACATTTTATGGCCTTTAAAATATTTTGTGCTGTCCCTTTCCAATCAGGCAGTGTTCTTGTCCCCTGACGCTGCAATTTATAAGCACATTGCTGGGAGAATGTCTGTGAACTCATAAAACAGATGAACAAACTATTTCTTTCTCCAAAGTAGTAACCAAAGATTCAAACTTAAACTCTATACCAAAGGCATTTTCAAATAATGTCCCTCAGTCTTCTTCCTATCCTTATTGATGCCAGGTAATGTCCTTTCACCATTATACCTCATGGGTCATTTCTACACTTTCCCTCCATGACCCAACATCAGGAAGGGGGTGGTCAGTTGCCCCTGTCACTGGCTGCATCTCAATGACCAGCACTCTGAAGGCAATCTTCTCTGGGTCTGGGTCTCTTTTCCCCTGACTTCTCAATGCTGCCAGTGCTCTCCCTTCAGCTAGCATTAGTACATTCCTCTCCTACTTAGTCAAGACCGAGCTTCTCTTTCTCACTGTCCTATCCACGCCATTGTCTCACCAGGCTCCTGGTGTCCCGAAATGGAAACTGCTCTTTTTCTTGCTTCCCTAGCTTCATGCCCCAATGCCTCCTCCATTACCATTCGTTCATAGTCTTAACACCCAGGAGAAAAAGAAAAATGAGACTTCTCCAAAGGAAACAGGGGAGGGGACTGAAGGTATTATTCAAACTCTAACTAAAAACAGAAAGCAAGAAAGGTCTGTGAGGAACAGTAACAGTGAGATTAATATCCTCCTAAGCCCCCAGCCAGGAAAAAGAAATGACTTGCCTTCCTTTAGCAAAACTGGTAGGTTTGAATATTAGGTTTCTATTTAATAAATGCAGGTTCACGTGCAGCTGAGGCAACCACTAACTAGCAATGCTTGCCAGATGCCAGGAAGCTGACAGCCTTGGAGAGTTGGCTGAAAACATCAAGGTCATGTGAACAGAAATTCTCCACAAATATTCTACCATCATATCCTAGCTGAGGGACACTCACAACATCAAAAGCTTGGGGATGTGGGAGATGTTTGTCAGCTCCAGACACAAGTCAGTGCTTAGGCAGTACTCAGGATGAGGCAAAATCAAAGTAGGCTTCTAGATGATTGCACGTCATCGACAACATATCATCTAACCTTCAGATCTCTGGACTGCAGCTATTCACAGTGATTAATAAAAGAAAAGAGAAAGAAAAAACCCTGATGGTTATTGGCCTGTTTATTTTTACTTTTCAATTCATCGATATTAAAAATAGCTACAGAAACGCATGTGCTAGGACTGAAGAACAAAGTAAGATGATGCAAATGCAGACTTCATTTTTTTTTTTAAAAAAAGGCAGTCTCCATTTAGGCATTTACTACCATCCTTGAGCATTTATCTCACAATCACTACTCACTGGACAAAGACACAAGGTCAAGGTCAAATCTCTGCCCTCTCTGACCATGAGGTTCATGGACATTATATGGACACTGATCTCTTTAACTGAATGTGTCCACTTAAAGTCTAGAAACTTACAGTAGTATTTGAGGAATTTCAGAAATTTAATAGGTTGGGTAGAAAAGGAACTGAGGAAGTAAAGGAGGAAGGAATGGGCAGTGGGGCAGGAGGAGAGCAGTCTTACTCCCCACCATGCATTAAGCATTTTCAGTTTAATTGTCTCACTAAAAGGAAGGTGTTAGTTTCACCATTAGCAAATAAGAAAACCAAACTGTAGGAGAAGTGAGTTTTTAAAACCATGCAAGAATTAGTGGCAGAGCCACCTCTGAATCTGGGATTGGTGTTCCTCTCAACCCACACAGTGAGATTCACATACCAGAGGTACCCTGACGTCAACTTGTGAGTTAACCGGGGAAATTCTACAACATAAACTCCATAGAAGAATGAAAGCATTGCAAGAGCAGGGGCCACACGCACATGCTCAGTAAATGTTGGGCTATCATTATTAACTTAATATACTGATTTAGCAAATGAAGAAATTGATTCCCAACTAATTTCACCTCATTAGAATAGTAACTACTGTTTATGTCTTTGTGTACTCTTTGTCAGGCAATACGGTCAGTGCTTTAAATTATTTATCTTATTTAATTTCCACGACATTTCTCTGAGGCAGAATTTATTATCCACATTTTCAAAATGGGGAAACTGGGGCTAAGAAAGAGGAAAAACTTGACTGAAGTTAGAGAACTAACCTGTGACAGAAGCAGACTTCAAACCCAGACCTCTGCCACCAAGCTCTGGGCTCTTAATCATTCCACTGTCCTGCGTCCCCCTGCCCCACCCCCACGGAGCTTTGTTAATAACCCATAAAGCAGAGCAGATATTGTTTAGAAGAGAGTGGGCATGGCGTGGGGTAAATGTCCTCACGGACCGTGATTCCCACACGAAGTTTCTCCGAGAGGGTCTCGGGGATGGGAGAGAGAACAGAGATGGACTTTCAAGGCAGGCAGACCACGTAGCACAGCTTGGCATTGAGACATGTTGTTACTGATTACAGCACAAGGCTGAGCCTCTCGGGGATCCTCTGGTGCACTTCAAAGGCAATGGGAGCTTGGAAAGCTTGTAGTCCACATAGTCAGAGATGAAGAGGGATTTGCCAAATCTGAAGGCCAGAAGCAAGCTGATTTCAAAAGCATGATGTTCTCATGGAAGTTGAAGGTCCATGTAAAAGGTGAGCCCTTAGTCTCAAAGAAATCAAGTTTGAGTCTGACTGGCCAGACAGTTTCAAAACAGATGACTGGCCTTAAAAGTGTAAGAATCCCAAGTTCCCAGAAAGGCAGCCTGGAAGTGAGAAGTACTCCCATTCAGGGAAGAGGGCAGGCAGGAAGGACAGGAGGAGAGGCATTCTGCAGTCTCACTGAGAAGAGAACCATTTATACCATCCTGTAGTCTGGATGTCAAATATAAACACCGGCCTCCCGCAACCAAAGCCTGAGCAACAGAAAAGGAAGAACATTTCAGAAGTGACAGGACACTGATTGAATAGGCAGGCCTACTCGGGCACCAGTGAAGGGTTTGCTGGAATAGTCTGGCCAAGGCAGGGAAGCTGGGCTCAAGGAGAGATGTGACAGCAGCGTCCCTATCACCTGGCAAGAACAGGGACCTGGAAAAGCAATATTAGAGGAAGGACAGAGAGCAATGTCACAGGAGTGCCTCTGACAGGTGGTGTCCTTGGGGAAGACAGAGAGGCCAAAGGACAAAGCATACACTATGGCTTAATGCCACTTGCTTCCTGCTCCATCATTACAACATTGCACCAAGGAAAGATAAAAATGCATGAAGTTTTTAGTACAGTCGCTCCTCTACTTCGAAGGCAAGCTGAGGCATCTGCCTAAAATATATAGATATATATGTTAAAAAATGTAGCATGCCATGACATTTAAATTCATTAGCTGACAAACACTGTGTTGCACCATCTGCTACTCTGTACTAAACTTCCTGTAACTAAAGATGCACAAACCCTGGAGAATAAGCATTAGGTAAAATAGATTCATTTTATATAATTGAACATAATTGTGCATGTAATGTTTTAATGTAATATTACTCAACAGCTGTGCAAATAATGGAAGGGTTATTCACCACAGACCATATGCTGGCAATGAGATATGAAGGCAGTACTCTAACCGACCAGTGAACCCACAACCTCACTGGGATGACGTGAGGGCTTGCCTTAGAAAAATGTTCAAGTTAAAGGCAGAAGCGAAAGCAGAGCACCACAGAACTCAAAAGCAAAGAGACAATGCTGTCCCCTGACTCCCACAGCAGAGAGAGGGCAGTGGCCTTGTGTTTTGTCAGCCTTTACTCATGTCATCCTCTGCTCTTCCTTCATTTTCTGCATGGCCTCTCTTCCTTTCTATAACTTTTGTGATGCTTTCAATATTCTTCTTTTACAACCATAAACTGACTAATCAGAAGTGGATACTTCCTCTCTTGCTTTACATTGTTTTATAACAAACTCCCTCTCCCTATGCCCCTTCCCCGCTCATGCTCTGTCTCGCTTTCTCTCAAAAAAAAAAAAAAAAAAAAAAAAAAAAAAAAAAAAGAACATTATAAAAAAATTGTTAAGTTGAGGGGGTGGTGGCAGTGTGCTGGCTCAGTCAGTTGAGCGTCCGACTTAGGTCCAGGTCATGATCTCATGGTTTGGGTGGGTTCAAGCCCCACATCAGGCTCTGTGCTGACAGCTCAGAGCCTGGAGCTTGCTTTGGATTCTGTGTCTCCCTCTCTCTCTGCCCCTTCCCCACTTGTGGTCTCTCTCTCTCTCTCTCTCTCTCTCTCCCTCTCAAAATAAATGAATATTTAAAAAATAAAAATAAATAAATAAAAGAGCATGGCAAGTGAACACTAGAACCAGAATTCTAAATCCCTAAATAACTCGTTTGCCCTCTCATTACACTTTTTCAACGATCTTCATATAAATCATAAATTTTCCCCACTCCATGGGTAGATTTTATTACTCCAATTTTAGAGATGCAAAAACTGAGGCTTGATGTTTGGGTCAATGATCAAGTGTTTATTGAGTACATGGACCAAATTCACGTAAGCCACTTGGCCGACAGTGATACATATACATAACGGCATAGCTAAGGATTAGGACACATCACTTTGTTTTTAATACTAGTTTCTGTAGTGGTTTACTGCTAAGCCACTTTGAACAAGCCGTTTAATATGTCACCAACTCATGTTCAACATTTAGCAAAGAGAAACTAAAAAAATCAACTAGTTGGAATGTATCCATCTATACCTCTTTGATCAGACACAAAAACTTTTAACATCTGACAAAAATGAGTCCATAAACATCAAATCAATGTATTCCATTTTAGCCCCCATTTCTATTAATTCTATTCCACCTTCTCTTTAAAGCTCATATAGTAACCTTTTTTTTCTTCAAATCTACCTTGTTACAGAAACCGTTTCAAGTCTACAGAATGAGTTGAGATATATTTTTTTCCGATGTATTATGCTAAGAAGTGTCTTACCTGCAGGCTAACTATTGTAAATTGCCTCAACATCCACTGTATTATACATTTCACATTGTTCAGCCTATAATATTAAAGCTTGGTCTTTTGGAAAATATTATAAGGGAATTTAACTGTACATAAATATTAATAGATGCAATAAAATAGGAACAGCATAAAAGTATTTCAGTACTAAAAGTTAAATGTGTTGGAGCCTAAGGAGAATCTTTTACTCTTTTCCCTTTTGTAAATGACTTTAAACTCACATAAGATGATGAAATTATAAAAATGACAATAACAAAATACAAAAAAAAATATTACGGTATGTTAAGGAGAGGAGCTAGTGGCTTAGAAAGCCCCAAGATGACAAAGAAAAGTATAATATTCCAGAATTGAAACAAGTCATCACAATTTTTCAAATATCATTCTTCACCACAGCATAATGACTTTTTTACTAACACTCAGACAGATACAATAATCTTAAACTATTTTAAGGTTATGAGAAGGTTATGAGGAAGAGTTACCAAAGCCAATAAATATCAAACTTGGAGCTGACATTTGGTCTCAATTCCCCAGTGTTTGCAAGAATTTCAGCACAGGTGGTAAGTACAATCACCGTATGCTCAAACTAGAGACATCTGCAGAATCAGAACTAAGAGATTGTCAACTTAAATGCTTGTTCTTTTTGGTAGAGAAAGTAGTTATTTTAAGTTATAGTGAGAATAATTTAGCTTAATCCCAATTCACTTGAAAAACTGAAGATTAACCCCATCTGTCAAGTGGAGTTCTGATCACTGAGTTTCTTCTCTAAATACATTCCTAAAGGATCTGTGCAATTTGGATGAGAGATTATGGTTAAATATATAATTAAATTTAAAAGAGATATTTCATAAGCCCTTGATCTCTCTGATCTTCAGTTCTCCTTTCATGAATTCAGAAAGTGGAAGTCAGATTATATCTCTATATCCATTCTATAATTATTTGAAAACCATGAAAATCCAGATAGAATGTGACCCTTCCAAGGCAGTGTTCACATCCACTTAGAAATGAATACATTGGCTTTAAAAATAAAATCTTAGCTTTCTTACCCAATCAGTTTCAGCAGCCTGCTACAGACACAACTCAAATCAGCTTTCAGAAATATCCCAACTCTTACCACTTCTCTCTACCTCCATCACTATTGCACTGACCCAAATTACAGAAATGAGCAGATATGATAGTGTTCTAATCATTTTCCATGTTTCCATTATCACTTCTTGCAGCTCATACTTTATATAGTGCCAGAACAATCCTGGCTATTACATACTTTTGGAAGTGGCTGCCCACTCATGACTCTCTGTCTTCCACTGTACTCCTTCCTCTCTGGTCATAGTTGATTGGACCCTTGATCCAAGTTGGGTCAGTGAGATTCTGTATCCCTGGAACCTGGGTTAGGGTTCATGGCCCCAAGTCATTCTTTGTGGGACACTTGATATAAAATCTATACATTTGGTAGCTATAAAAGTGTCCATCTTCCACCAAAGGGACAAAAGAGAAAAGTCATTCTTTGGAAAGAGAAGATTTAGCAGATTCTCACAGAGAAACAGAGACAAAAGTCCATGCTCAGAGAGAGAAGGAGAGATGGGAAAGGGAAAAAAGGAGGGAGAAGGAGATGGATCGAGACAGAGAGAGACAGCAAGAGAATGCACTGGCACACTAGTTCCTGATGACCTGCTGATGGATGATTCCAAGAGCTTGTCGGGGCCCAAAGTTCCATATGGTATCTCTATACCCTTGTAACAAATTCCCTCCACTTACCGACACTGACTTCAAGTCCATCACTAGAGACACAGAGGCAACAGCCTTCCTTGGACTTCACCAACTCTCACAACTGACAAGGATATAATTTCTATAATAAATTATCTATTTCACATCACCTGTAGTTACTCTGCTTCCCTGATAAAACACCAACTGATACACTAAGGGTCTACAAATTAGACCACCTGTTCTCTGCACTTAGTAGCGTTATGTCCTCAGAGAAGTCACACCTCTAAACTTCAGTTTTATCATCTATAAAGTGAGGATAGTAAATCCTTCCTTGCAGGCCTCCTTAGGGTACTAAAGGAGGAGGTACATATAAAAAACTTAGCTTATAATATTGTAGGTACCGTTATGATCATCGTCATTATCAAACATCATTATTCAAACATATTACTGTGTGTTACAAGTTGAAATTATTAATGAGAAGTTTTAATTGCTGGTATGTTCTTCCAGAGGACAAAATAGAAAACAGCTTAGTTCCTATTGTTCTTGCCGTATCTTAATTCAAAGCCAGCTATAAACTGGGAAGAGATGGTACAACATTCTAACATTGTATCTTTTTACTTGCAAAATCCTTTCTGGAGAGTTAATATCCTAATGGTAATCTGCTATGCTGGGACTCCAGCATTTATTCATTATTTATTCATTATTTGTTTTTGTTTATTCTTCCTGAATGTTTCTCTTATTGGGACACCATTGTGGCATCTGAACCAGAGGAAGCCAATTCGGTAAAAACAAAAAGTGCTGGGATGGCATTCTTGAGTCTAAAGCAACAGCAACAAGCACAGGGTTTAAAGAGTTCAGGCAAAGGGCAATGTTCAGCCCAGGAAGTGTGCTAATCAGTGGCCAAAACTTCAGCGTCAGTACCAGATGGACCAATGGTCTTAGCCATTGGCCCCCGAGGGAGTCCAGAGTGTATACTGAGGTGCGGCCATCAGCCAGACAGCTTTGGTGCAGCCCCTTTTTGAAGAAAGTCTAACTCTGGTGTGGCTGCAACTCCACCGAGGGTGTCCTCTATTTTTAAACTCATGAATTTCACTTTCCTAATTGTGAATTAGGAAAATTTCCCTTTCACAAAGGGTTCTGAATCAGATGACACATGGATGTGGGATGATTACACAGGAACCATCAGAGAGACAAGACTGTCTGCTCTTATTAGATCTGATGGCTAGGCAAGACATATGCTACTTATCTATAAAAGCTATGAGGACAAGAAAGCTTTAAATTGGGTTAAGGTGACTTAAGGCAGAATTTGGGATGTGAGTTGCTTCAAAAATGAAATTGGGCCCGACATTCACTCCAAAGTCACCTCCAGGGAAAGAAGGAGAGCAGGTGCTTGGACCACAAAGACACACCACACCATCATATCCAAAGGCCACGCAGTAATTGGAATCCAATGTGAAGGGAAGGGAAGGAGCAAGGAGGGTGAGCGAAAGGTGAATCCTGCACTCCCTAAGAGGAAGGAAACCTAAAAGGGTGGAACAGTCACCTCACCCATGGTAAAGCCACAAAGTCATTTCAGACAATCTCCACAGAGGGGCCCAATATGCTGCTACTATGAAGACAGGAAGAAAGAAATCAGGGATTTATTTCATTTAACAAACCTTTATTCGGGTCTTACTATGAGTCGAGCACTGAGTTCAGCCTTGTTGGTACCAACATGATTAAAACTCTCACATATAAGAGTGTCCCAAAGGGATCTAAAAATAAGAGCCAAAGCTGTGTTCAAAGAGGAAACCTTGAATCTGTTCTGACAAGAAATAGAGATTCTAGAGTTTTGTGCCATGCAACATAAAAGGGCTAATTTAGATCTGAAAACACAAAGAGAATGTTTTATAAATATACCATTTCTATCATAGGAACTTAATCTGGCCCTTGTCACCATTATTATTATTCAAACAACTTACTGGTATTATAAATCTACTATGTGTTACAGGTTGAACGTATTAATGAGAAGTTTTAACTGCTAGTACATTCTTTTGGAAAACATATTATTAGAAAACAGAATTTAAGTGCTATTGTGTTTGTTTTATCCTAATGCAGATCAGCAATATCCTGGAAAGAGGTTACATACAACATTCCAACATGGCATCTTTTTACATTTGACTTTAGGTAACCTTGTATCCCTGAAGCTCTCTAATACTAGTGAATAGTTTAATTGGAGAAGTTTGACCCTAGCTCCCTTTTCCACAATTCACATAAGCCACTCATGGCCTTGATTGAGCTCTCTGTACCTGAACAATGTGGTGCATCCATGAGCAGTCAGCTCTGTCTGTTTTCTCCTTAACTTGCCTCCAATGGGAGATGGATCCAGAGTTTAACAGTGTGACCTTGAACCAGCTAAGACTAGCAGGGTTTCAGAATACTCTCAGAAAACACTTTGCTATTATAAACACACATCAAATGGAAGCAGCAGTTTACCATGATTAGGAGCTAAAGCATTTCTCCATATTCTATGATAAAATGTATGATGCTAAGTAAATAAATATACTGCCTCCTTGGTGCAGTCTTGAAGGGGATTCCTTTCCTTCCAAGGCTTCTCTCTTAAATGTCGATTCTACTTTTAAAAAAATAGAGTTTGTGTTTTCACAGTTAAAATATGATCATTGTTGAAATGCTTTTTAAAAATAGTTGTGTCTCTATCCCAAAGTAATTCTTACTAATGATTTTATGTATTTCTCTCCAGGATGCTACTACAAAGTTTGTTCCATGTGATTTTCCACAGTTGTTATAGTTTTTCATGTATTTTTATATATATATATAATATTTATATATTTTATAAATATTTCCAAATATTAAATAAATAATAATTTATATTTACATATTTTATATATTTATATACACATATATTTTATATTTTCTTTTACCATTAGATTGGAAGTAATTGACCTTGTTGTCACATAATCTTCGTTTGTATCGCTTTTTTCAAATCCTGCAAAACACTTCATCACTATTGTCCATTTAGAGAACTCTAGAAGTCATTACAAAGAGGGTTTTCTCTCCCTCTCTCTTTCCTCTTCTTTTTCCCTCTCCCTCCTCTCTTTTAACAACTCCCATTATCCTGTGGAGAAAGCAACCATTGTTGTGAGCCTCTGGGACAGCATAGTTGAAACTTAGGCTCAAGACTAAGGAGTTCTGTGATTAAAAACATAAAACCCTTTCAACCTTTCATCATGTTGGAGAAATAAATATGGATAGCTCCAATATTAAATGTTTCCTTGAGCCTTGGTGTCACAGTGAGGGGACAGATGCCATTTACATTCAAGCACAGCACTCTAACATTGGTAATACACTGTGTAGGAACACAGAGATAATCTTCTCTCTGATGTGTATCATTATTACTTCAAGATAGAATTAATCTTTCCCTCCTGAGTGTTTTAACTAAACTTTGTCGTTAACCATCCATCATTCACCTTATTCCACTCAGCTCTACCACTATTTGTGTCCAGGTGATAATAATGACCTTGAGTGGAATCATTCATTCATCTATAGAAGTATGGTGCACTTGACCATACTGACTTTATGTATAAGACATGGTGTCTGATCAGAGTAAACAACCAATACATTTTTAAATTGTCAATAAACAAATGTTCATTGGGTGCCTACTATTACCAGGTACTAGGTTAGGTACTAGAATTAAATCACATTTTATTCTTCCTCAGAAAAATACAGAATTGGCCCTCGCCAAATGCAAGGTAACAGATGTGAGCTTAAAAACCCAGTGGATATACTTTAGACAGGAAGAAAACACTACTTCAATGCTTTCTCTAACTTGGTATCCATGTCTAATAGAGCCAATAAATTAAGCCCTGTTGGTAAGGTAAAATATCTTGAGCAAAATTCAGACTGGGGAGGTACTATTAAACAGGAAGCCATAAAATAACTGTAAACCTGTTTATGAACTACCTTGAAAGTAATTTCAGGATAGTAGAGAAGGAACTGATTACTAAGAACAATAGCTGCCAGGATCTTTTACACCAGTTCCTTATAAATGGGAGTCACCTTAGCAATCTTCACCAGCCTCCCACGGAGAAGAAAAGTAACTTGTATTTAAAGATTTATAATATCTACTTAAAGGTGACCTGGGATGGAATTTGCTACTTTTTTTTTTTTAACACCCAAAGTCTCTAGGTCCATAATCACTGTCACACAGTGAATTCTACCAACTAATCTTAAATTGCTTTACAGGCTATACCAATAAATGGTCTTTCAGTTTTCAAGGCCAATTCTAGTAAAAACAAAACAAAGCAAAGCAAAACAAAACAAAAAACAAAACAAAAAAACATTGCCCCTGCCCTCAATAACAAGGTTTAGAAGGTTTCTAAGACACACTCCCTAAAGATTTATTTAACCATTTCAGTGTTAAGATGAAAAATGTCTCAGTTGCATATACACCAATGCAGCGGGCCTGATGGCTAGTGAACAGCTGTGACATTCCTCATTAATGACAACAGGAAGGCACTACTATGGAGGTGACTTCTCCACAGGAGCCCAAGTGAGTATTAATGGTTCTTTCTCAATCTCACTAACTGGAGCAAGAAAGGAGGGAAAAATCCTCTGATGGCATCCATAGCCACCATTTCCAAGACTTCTCCAGGTGGAAAAATACCCTCCAAGATTCAGATGGTTTACAGCCAATGGTAGTTTATAGCTAATTATTCTGTTTCCTTGGGATTAAACAAGATATACTATTAAATCAGACACATTGTTGATTGGGTTTTCTTTTTGTTTATAATCATGGTAGAAAATCAAAAATACCTGTTTTAGAAATTATCTAAGATAAATACACTTTGATCATGCTGTAATACAGAGCAAATCACTAAGACCTCAAACTTCTGGGTTAAAATAGACATAGGACAGTTTTCTGAGGAAGATTCTAGTCCTGACTATCAGTGCTTTGAAGCCCACTAAACCTGTAGGATATGAGGACCCATGCAAGTGCATACCTTAGATTCCTGTTCAGGTGGATGGTGGCAGTATTTCTATAGCATCTTAATTCTATCTGCTGCCCCATTGGTTGTCCAAGCACATGAATCTGCCCAACATAGTAATCACTATATCCAAGGTGCTTGGTAGCACTGATGACCTTTGAACTCTGCTCTTCCTCTCTTCCCAAAAGTTTAGCTACCCAAATTCATGTTTGCAAAAGATACTAAAGTATATTTATGTATCCACTGCTCCAAATATTCTAAAATTTGTCCTAAAGCCAATAGCTTTTTATCTTATTAAAATACATTTCAGAGTTGTGTCTTAAACGAATGAATATGGGAAAGGAAGATTAAATGGAGCCTGTCCCTGCTAATTATGGACATCTGCTGACTTTAACTTCTAGGGATCAATCCAGGCTACTCCGGCATTACATAAACTTCAATTTTGTTAGATATGGCTCTAGTGTGTAAACAGTGAAAACAACAAAAATATACACCTCAAAGTGCTCTGCTACACCTCAGCTAGAATTAATGGTAAGTTTACCTATAATGTCCCCAATGACATGTAAATGGCTGATCAGATAATTTGAATAACTGAATAAAATGAATGAGTTAGGGTATTAACATTTAACAGAAACATTAAGTAATGATATCTGCTCTTATTATTTTAGTATTACAAAATTATGGCCATTGGGCATACCATCTTATGAAAACTTTAGTGGTTTTGTTACTTGCTAAAATATTATGCAGATCATTTGGAACATGATGATCAAATTCGCCTATATAACAGCTTTGCATTTCAGAATTCTTCAGACTGTCTTGGAAAAGTATATTCTTTTGTATTAATACTCATATATAAAATATAACTTATAAGACCAAGTTAAATCTTGTAAAAATGTCAGGTAAAAAAATTATATAAGACAGCACCAGGAGCGGCCAAGTTGGCGGAGAAGCAGGGAGCTCTGTAATCCGCACACGCCCGCATGGATTGAACTAAGAAGGACTGAAGGGATAAAACTTGGATTTGCAAGTGGGAGAAAGAAGAAACAGACGCCAGAAAGAAGACAACCTCAAAGATGCCTGAGTGAGTGACTGTGATCTGGGAAATTAGGGGACGGGCGGGTCCCGGTGGTAAAGGGGAAAGGAGCCCCCGAGCCCAACACAGGGAAAGCGAGCTGTGCCCCGGAGAGACCAGGGGAAGAGAAAGAGAGACGGAAAACGCACCTAGAACCATCTCTAATGGAGGAAAAACTCGCCCGTCTCCCCATATATAACTGCCGAGCGCCGGGAGAGAAATCTGTCCCATCTGGCCGGCGAGTTCTTCCTTGGACACAGCAGCAGCGGCATCCACTCCAAGCCGCACCGGGAGCGGCAGCGGTGCGAAAAGCGGTGGCGGCGGCGCCAAGAAAGGCGCCTTGAAAAGCGGCAGCAGTGGCGGCGGCGGCGGCTCCGCGAAAAGGGCGGCACAAGCCAGGCCGGGAGGCCGGCCGCCAGCGGGAACGCACCTCATCCCCGGTGACGGTGTTGAACTGCACGAACTGGGATTTGGAAGGGAGGCGGAGCTTGGAGAATACAGTTTGGCTCGCCTGCGGCACAGAGAGGTTGGACTCAGAAGGGCGGTTGCAACGCTTGGTTCCGGCAAAGCTTTGAGGCGGCGCCATACTTCTCCCCGCAACCACCAAGGCGGGGCCTCGGAGAGAGCAGCCCCCGAGACCTGACCTGACTCCAGACCACGCCCATTGCACAGGGGAGTTGTCTTTTTTTTTCTTTTTTTTTCTTTCCTTCTTCTTCTTTTCTGCTGCCATCCAGATATATATCCCGTAGCATATTCTTATCTCTCCTCTTGGCTGGTTATATGCTTTTAGACTGCCCACAGACTTTTGCTGTCTCTGTCCCCAACTTGTTGTTGTTTTTTTTTTCTTTTTGTTTTTGTTTCTTTTTCTTCTCTCTTTTCTTCTCTTCTTTCTTTCCTTTCCTTTCCTTTCCTTTCCTTTCCTTTCCTTTCCTTTTCTTT
>CM053568.1:40924148-40957195 GCA_028646485.1 Cryptoprocta ferox
TGGTCTTGGTGGAGGTCACTTGTGGGGAAGAGCACTGGGTGTTATATGGAAACTAACCTGACAATAAACTATAAAGTTTAAAAAAAATAAAAAAATTAAAAAATAATTTAAAAAACAAGAGCACCCTGGTTATATATGTATATTTTTAAGTATGTATTTATTATATTTATTATCCTATAATATTGTATTTAATAGTATATGTCATATCTTATATACAATTATATTTAAATATAAATGTATATTTATGTATAAATACATATATATGTATATATATTTACTATTTATTTATACACTATACAGATATACTTGCTATTAAAACATCACGTCTACAACAAGATATTTAGTGCTTATTTCCATACAATCAAATTATTTTCCTATCCCATTATCTCCACTGCTTTTTCTTCTATTAACTATCAAGGATTACTTTTGTATTTCAATTTCTAAAATTATAAATAAAAGGCACTTGTTAATTTAATTTTAAAATTGTTCAAAAGACTAATTTTAGCATGCATTTAAAATTCATAAAATACTCCTTTGTCAGAGCACCTGTCTTTCTTTTCATTTATTTGGAAAATAAGGTTACCACAACCATGGAGTCTTGGGGTTATTTACTTCCTCACCCTTTTCTCATATACTTCTATTTTTTTAATTTTTTAATGTTTTTATTTATTATTGAGACAGAGAGAAACAGAGCATGAGCGGAGAAAGGGCAGAGACAGAGGGAGACACAGAATCTCAAGCAGGCTCCAGGCTCTGAGCTGTCAGCACACAGCCCGATGCGGGGCTCGAACCCACAAACCGTGAGATCATGACCTGAACCAAAGTCGGATGCTTAACCGACTGAGCCACCCAGGCGCCCCTCATATACTTCTTAAAAAGCAAAAACATTACCACTTAAAAACAACATTTCATTTTGATAAAGACACTGGATACATATGAAGAGTTACATTTATTTGGATCTCAGAAGAATAGGACTTACTCTGTGCAGCTGTGTTTTTAGAGACATCTCAAATCAGCAATAATCAATTGGGTTAGGGAAGACCAGTGGATTGTTACCCACATGACCTAGGGCAAGGTTCATACCACCCCTATGTCTAAAATCTAGCTCCAACCACACCATTCCTCTCAAAATGGACTGATAATGAAATGAAAAACTGCTTCCTGGCTTCCTGGAGACACGCTCAACACACCAACTCAAGATAACCATTTAGTAGTAGGAGTACTGGCAGATGACCTCTTACTGAGTACTTACCATATGACAGAGACATGATTAGCTCATTTAATCCTCATAAAAATTCCCATTTTGTGGATACAGTTATTATCTCCATTTGCAGATAAGGAGAACTGAGGCCCAGAAACAGAAGTGAGCTGTCCGATGTCACACAATTAGTGGCAGCATCAGGATTGGAAAGCAGGTATTGACTCTTTAACTTGCACTCTTGACTGCTACTCTCTACTGCATCCCAACTTTACTGAAACCAACTTAACTGAAAATACAAATTACCTATGAAAGATTACCAAAGTTTCTATATATCACTGAGAATGTTTATTTTGGTTGAAAATGAGTGTTTTATATACACTCAACATAGTTATTTTGACTGGATAATATCATAAAATCTTAATATGTTACTGTTTCTCCCTAGATTTTTCTCTTTCTCTTTCAACTTGATAACTGTTCTACCTCTTCACTTTAGAGAAGATAAAGGGTGTGAGTTAAATTTAAATTTAACTGAGCAGTCTTTATTTTTATATGATAAATCTGGCAACTGTATCCTTAGGAAAACCTGGATAGTTTACAAAGGAAGTAAAAGGAAATAAAATCCACACAACAGGCAGAATATCTCAGAAGATGTAGGAGGGAGGATATCTAGGCAGAAGAAACCATAAGCAGCCTAGAAAAAGCTCCAATGTCCAAAGAAGGAGCAGAAGGCTGCCAGCCCCAAAAGCTGTGAGGACAGATGGCCTTGGGGCAGCTGCTTCCTATCTCCTGTTAATATCAGAGCCATGCAACAACTCTAAATTAAAAATAAGATACAGGGGCACCTGGGTGTCTCAGTCAGTTAAGTGTCCGACTTTAGATTTGGCTCAGGTCATAATCCCAGGATTGTAGGATCACACTAAGCATAGAGCCTACTTGAGATTCTCTCTCTGCCCCTCTCCCCTACTTGTGCTCTCTCTCTAAAAATAAAAAAACAAACAAACAGACAAAACTAAGATACAACTGAGAAGCCCAAATCAGAAGGCTGGGCCAAAATGAAGGCATTGTGGATAAAGAGGAAAGCTATTAAATAGGAAAAAATATGGAAACCCAGTGGTTTGTATTGAAGAAAATTAATACAACAACTTATAAGGACTGGAACAGCTAAGAATCCTTTTCTTCATATATGACCATCCCAGAAGCTGAGGCAGAATTACACCTGCAGGTAAAGACTTTTTTCAAACCAAATTCTGAACAATAAATTTGAAATGCTAATTGACTGCCATGTGCCCTGCCCTTTAATACAAGCCAGGGATACTGAGATAAGAAGCACACAAGCCCTGCCTTTCAGGCACTTACAGGCTGGTGAGCAAAAGCAACAGGTCAAGAAGCAGTTTCAACACCTAAGTTTCTATACATAATGCAAGTTGTCAGAGGAGGACAGAATTAACTGTCTAGGGAATGACAGGGGAAGCGTCACAAAGAAAATTGCTCTAGAGAGATCTTCAAAAAACAAGCTGATATTTGCCAAGAGGATCGTGTTGAGAAGGACAGTCCCTCTGAGGTATGTTTGATATTTCTGGAACATGCAATGGCCAGAAGAAGAAAGAAAGCAAAGACGGCTGAAGCCAGCTCCTAAGAGACATATGACATACAAGTGCTTCCCAAACTTTATTGTACACTCCAAAAATCTAGAGATCTTGTTAAAATGTCGGTTTCTAGTTGAATAGGTATGAAGTGCAGCCTCTAAGATTCTGCATTTCTAACAAGCTGCCAGATGAGGTAAATGCTGCTGGTCTGAGAATCATCTTTGGAGTTGTAAGCCTGAATGTCATGCTTTGGATTTTGAACCTTTTCCTGCAGACAACAGAGAGTCATCTTGTGGCTTCTCTAGCTGAAACTGACTAGAATGCAAAAGAGCTACAAGCAGGCACGAGACTATTCCTGTAGGCCAGGACAGAAATGCCTAACCTGAAGACACTAAAGATAAAAAGAAGGGGATGAATTTAGTAACATTGGAAAGCCAAAATGAATATGCGTTGGTACTCGGTGTAGGTGCAGAAAAGGGAAACAGACAGAAGATGATGGCTCAGCTACATTTTTCTTTCACAATTATAGGATATGATGTGAGGTAACACTCCTTTAGCATTTGGGATGTGTAGCACCCTTTTAAACACCAGATACGACTTTAAATGAGGAGTTAAGTTTTAAATGTATTTTGTGGATTCAGCCATGTTAATGTAAGAGCACTCCTGATACATGTCCAATCTTTCAAGGTAGAGTGTAAATTCCCCCTGGGGCAGGCACTGGCTTCATTGTGCCCCCCCAGCACGGAATGTGTGCCTGGTAAATGAAGTTTCCGTTTGATTGTATTCTATTGATATGCAGACATCCCATTCCTGATCAAACACTTTACTTCACAAATATGAAAACATGGGAAAATTCCAAAGCACCAGTCCCCAGAGAGTTTCCTCATTTATTTTCCTTCGTCTCTTTTTTAAAATCTAAAATAATAAGAGCTTTCAGTGCCAATACTGAAACTAAGAGCTCATTCATTTCTTAAGTTCCGGAATAACATCCTGAGGTAGAGATCCCGGTGGGCCTTCCTAATAACTGATTAGAGTTCTTTTCTCTACCTCCTACTGATGATTACTTGTTTTGATATCACAGATTGTTTAGCACATTGACTTAGCACCTGCGCTAATTGTTTTCTCCTGTTAGAATCTGATTTCCAGTGTGTTAAAATGTTAAGCCAGTAGCTCTCAGCCCTGGCTACATTTTAGAATCACCTGGGATCTTTTCTAAATGTCCGGGCTCCACCGCACAGGGATTACAATTTAACTGGACTGACATGGACTCCAAATACTAGTAAGGTTTGAAAGCTTCCTGATGGTTCTAATGTACAGTCAAGGCTGAGAACTACTGACTTAAGCAAACCTAAATGGGGATTTTGTTCCCCTAATTCAGGATCCAAAGCTGCCTCCCCAAGCCACAGTCCATCCAAGAAAAAAATAAATGAAAACTTTGGTAATATTCACCTAAGTCTATCTAAAGCAATCTCACCTATCATGAACACCAGTAAGAATGTGGAAGGAGTTCAAACAAAGTGGTATGAAGTTGATACAGAGAGGTACTAAAACAGAGCCTATACTTGATGGCCAAAAACAATACAAAACAAAAAAGAACTGTATTATTTCACTGGTTACATAATACTGCAGAAGTTATTGTCTGCATCTCAGTTTTCTCATCTATCGGTATACCTATATTTTCTTCATGAATTTGTTAAGTAGATTTAATGAAAGCCCTATATTAATATGCTTACAAAAGAGTTTGCTCATGGTTCAACTCCCTTTGAGATTTAAAAAAAAATTTTTTAAGTTTATTTATTATGAGAGAGAGAGAGAGACGGGGGGAGGGTCAGAGAGAGAGAGAGAGAGAGAGAGAGAGAGGGAGAGAGAATCCAAGCAGGCTCCACACTGTCAGCACAGAGGTCGACACAGGGCTTGAACTCACAAACTGTGAGATCATGACCCAACCAGAAATCAAGAGTCGGCCGCTCAACCAACTGAGCCACGCAGGTGACCCTCAACTCCCTTTGAGATTTTTACATCCTCTGGGTGATGGTATTTTTCCTTTTTGCCACATTCTTGGCATTTGAAAGATTACTTTAACCAGTTACTCTAGAAAACATTTGCAACTTCATTTTTCTAATGAGTATTTAGCAAATGTGTGGTATGATATAAATGATGGCATTATTCTGTATTTTTGTGGGTATCATTATCTCATATATAGATTTTAAATAGTTTTTGTTTTTTGTTTTGTGTGTGTGTGTGTGTGTGTGTGTGTTTGCAAGGTGTCTATATCAATGAGGAATTGCTAACCAACAAAAGAATATACAATGCATCTAACATTAGTGCCCACTGTTATGGGCCACTAACCACCAAGAGTCATTGCGCAGGCTGATCATTTGGCAAAGTGGCCTGATACTCAGTTTTGTCCCTGAGGCAGCCAGCACCTTGCTTGAGACTCACCCAACACAGTTAGCCAGCACTCAAGTGCCTGAGCCAAGAGGCTGATCTTACAGGGGCAGCTGGGTAGGTACAGTCCAATGTCCAATGGTATGGTCAGGTCCAGTTCTAAAGAGGCCCAGGAGGGTTCTAATTGGGTGAGGGAATATAATAATTCCTCACCACCAACAACAATAACCAAGATGTGAAATAACCTGCCTTTGTGTTTTTCTATAAAATCATTAATCCATTCTTTGAAAATTCTGTTCGGTTTCATCCTCTTACAAACATAGGAGGTAGGTGTGATTTTGATAGCCATAAGCTCAGATCTGCAAATATCGAACTTTTTCTTTATAACTGAAATAATTTCTTTTTTTAACATTTATTTTTGAGAGAGAGAGAGAGAGAGAGAGAGAGAGAGAGCAAGCATGAGCGGGGTAGGGGCAGAGAGAGAGGGAGACACAGAACTCAAAATGGGCTCCAGGCTCCCAGCTGTCAGCCCAGAGCTGATACAAGGCTCAAACTCATGAACTGTGAGATCATGACCTGAGCTGAAGTTGGACGCTTAACCGACTGAGCCATTCAGGCTCCCCTTTATAACTGAAATAATTTCTATCATTAAGCCCTTCAGCTTCCTGATAACAAATTGAATCTGGTCACTTCTAAGTAAATTCAACAACTGCAATAATTTCTTAGGTATTTCATTATAACACTCAAGGGGCTCCTGGGTGGCTCACTTGGTTAAGTGCCTGACTCTTGATTTTGGCTCAGGTCATGATTTCATGGTTCTTGAGATGGAGCTCCCCGGTAAGGGTTCTGCGCTGACATCGTGAAGGCTGCTTGGGATTCTCTCTCTCCCTTTCTCTCACTCACTCACTCTCTCTCCCTCCCTGTCTCCTCCTCCCCTGCTTGCAAGCATGTGCTCTCCCTCTCTCTCTCTCAAAATAAAAAAATAAACATTTAAAAAATAATAATAATGAACAAATTATGGATTTGCCACTTCTCTCAACAGTTGATTCTAACTCAAGTATTTACCTAGTAATGTGGTATCTATGAGAAAGTGTCTCTGTGGTTGTCCAGACTTGACATCCACTGATTTATATAATCATCAATAACTGGTCCTTAGTGCTGTCACCCTCCAAAATGGGCTTCTACTCATCTGGTCTCAGACTGAGTAATCCATGCCACCACTTAACAGTTGCCTCCCTTGTAATGACCTTGAGAACTCTTTGGATATCTAGATTTCTCTCTTGCTAAAATATGCATCCTTGCTTGGGACAGAAGAAAGGTTCAGTTGCTCCCTCACATCTCCCCTGGGACAATGTACAGTTAGGATCTGTCATCAAGCCCTCCCATGATGAACTGCAGGATAATCTTTGTAATATCTCTTCCTTCCAGCTATCCAGATGGGAAACAGAAGACTTATCCTATTCAATAGGGTAGATTATGCTGTAGTAATTAATTACACCCAAAAGATCAACAAAATTTCATTACTAACTCATATAAAATCCATCACAAGTCCAGAATACTCTCTGTGACATCTGTCTTCCATGTGTTGGCTCAGGGTTCCAGATTAGCAAGAAAAAAGCAGGCTGGAAAGTTTTGCACCAGCAATTAGGTGCTTCAATGAGGAAATGATCCATATCACTTCCATTAACAATTTATTGGCTAAAGCAAGTCACAGGGTCATGCCTATCTTCAAGGGAGAGGGATAGTACAATGCTCCCTAAGCCCAAGGAAGAGTGGGGCACAAATACAAATAAATTATAGCAATGTCTTCTACAGCACTGGTTCCCTCTATCTTAACACTAATCTTGGGGTCTTATATTTCCCAACCTATTACTTGGTTCATTACTTGGGACATGACCCAAAATGGAGACTTAGTTCTAAAACCAGTGTCTATCTCTCTTTATTAGATTTTAACTTTTTTCCCTCTCTCCAGGTATAAGCATCTTTATCTAGTAAGGGAGGGGTGACAAAAAGGAGAGATGAAGGAATACTATGGAAAGATGACTTAAGAGTTTTATCTTTAAAAGTCAAGAATCTGATACCTGTTTCTCTTGACAACCTCTGCTATCCTATGGATTCCCTGACTGCACCCCCTCCAAGTGGGATGTCAGCCACACATCAAATGAAAGGGAGCAAGGTCATGGGATTAAAAGTCAGTAAAAGGGATCCTGAGTGCCCCTGCACCTGGGTGGCTCAGTCAGTTAAGCATCTGACTTTGATCCTGGCTCAGGTCATGATCTCCCAGTTGGTGGGTTCCAGCCCCACATCGGGCTCAGCGTGGAGCCTGCTTGGGATTCTGTCTCTCCCTCTCTCTGATCCTTTCCCTCTTGCTCTCTCTCTCTCTCTCTCTCAAAATAAATAAATCAACTTAAAAAAAGTCAGTAGAGGCAGGTGAGTAGCAATTAATACTTCACACATTGCCTTTCCACCATTAACCATGTATTGCTTTCCCCTTTAGTACACAAGAGGGGGCCTATGGAGGCTGGACAGAGAAATCAAACATGCTTAACTTATTAGTAAGTTAAGAGAACAGATCTTGGAAAAATGTGTCCTTAAGTACAATGATAATGTGTGAATAGGCCAGAAGTTGCACAAGCATTTTGCTGGCACTTGGTAAAAATGAAAGGAAGGTAAATGGAAGTAAAAATACATTCAATTTCAGACTAAGAAGATCTGTATAAAACTTTTAAAAGTAATGCCTTCTGAATAGCTTAACACTTAACACTGAGGCCCTGCCTCAGCAAATCACAACACCACAGTCATTTCTCCTTAACTGCTGAAGGTGACTCAAGAGATGGGTTATCTACCAGAGGAGGCTTTTCATGCTGAAGAATCTGTGCATTTAAATATATTTAATAGTATTTTAGTCATTACTTCCCTAGGCCTCTCTTGATTATGAAACTTCAGTTTTTTCTATCATGATACTTTTCGGGATCATAAGCTCTGAGACTACTGTTCTTAAAGCCAGGTGGTTATGACATCTATTGCATCCGTTTCCCGTTGCTAGAATTAAAATGTCTAACAACCGCAAAAGTTCAGAGCCATCCCACAACAACTGTGTTCACAATCTTGGGGGCCATTTGGGTGTCCGGTAGGTTCCTCTACTGATCTAAGCAAGGGTTGCTTATATATCTGGGGTCAGCTTGCTGGTGGCTGAAATGGATTGGCCTCAACTGGGAAGATGGAACATTCCACTCTAGTCCACATGTCCCTTTCCTCCTCCTGGGACCTGTAGTCTAACGTGGTATGTTTACAAGGCATTAACAAAGGCACAAAAGTGAGAGAGCAAGCCAGTCCCAAACACAGTTTTGCTTCCATCACATCTGCTAATAATCCATAGGCTAAAGCAAGTCACAAGAATAAACCTGGAGTCAGGGCAAAGAATGGATGCAAGGAGAGGTGAAGAATCCAAGCCACACCATGATATCTACCACACTGAGACTTCTGTCCACCAAGAATGCCCAGCCAGGGCTGAAGCCACTGACTGGCCTGGGCGCTAGCAAGATGCAGACTGCAACTTAAAGTAGGGGCCAGCTCCCAGGGAACTCACACAGGGAGGCAGAGTAATGGAAATGGAATATGAAACTGAGCAGAAATAGGAATTTAAAAACCTTCAAGTACAGAAATTAAAGGAAGAATTAAGAAGAACTGAGAATGGCCAGAGTATATCATTCTTAGCTCTGCTTTATCTGCGTACATAGTACTTTCTGTTTCACAGACTGCTATGTGATTTTCAGAGTGTTTAAAGCTCATCTCGATTGTTCAAGCAGCAGTCCCTGCACAGGGACATGTGGGCGTTGCTTCCCCATTTGAAATGGGAGGATATTAAGGATTGCAGAAGTACAGGGAGGTGCCCAAGGTAACAAACACTAGTAAGTGATCTGGCTGAAATGCAAACCAAGCCTGGTTCTCTTTTTCCACTCTACAGTGAACACTTTTGAAAAATAAGGTTCTAAACAGTAACATTTAAAACACCTTCCTTATAAATCTCCAGCACAAAGGCCAAAGTGCCAAGTGTCATCCAATAGAAAAGGATACGCAAATTGATGGTTGCTATGGAGTCACTTCAGCACGCCCTTGCTTGTGAAGCTGGGGTTGACACTGAAGGCTATTAAAAGTTAAAGGGAATCATGAGCCAATGCTTACATATTTCCTAAGTAATGACAAAACATAACATGATTCAAAGGAAGCTGGGGGAACAAATGGCTCAAAATGCTATTAGAGAAGGTTGGGGGCAGGGATTTAGTGGGAGAATCAGAATCAATCAGCAGGTGGAGGCTTTGATGGGAAAAGATCACGTTGAAAAATGAGGTAGAATGAAAAGTATAAATCATCAATATGGTATCAAATAACGCTGTTACCAAGGAGAAAAAACAAATGACCAAATGTAGGTAGGTGACCTAAAAGATTAAAACTAGCCTGAAATGTAGATTATTACCATTCACAGAGAAGATGAGTCAGTCTAAAGCCTGCAGGAAAATCTAAAGCCTTTGATAATTTTTCCTCAAAAATTAAAAATATGTATTCTTGAAAGAATCCTCTATGGTCTCTAGATGTAGCCCATATTGTAAATTTGTTGGAAAATAAACAGGAAGACTTGAAGCTATCCCACACTTAATATCAGAGTTCTGTTTCTCTTTTCTTTTTTTATTCTTTTAACCTTTATTTATTTTTGAGAGAGAGAGAGAGAGAGAGATTGCAAGAGGGGGAGGAACAGAGAAGAGAGGGAAACACAGAATCCAAAGCAGACTCCAGCCTCTGAGGTGTCAGCACAGAGCCCAACGCGAGGCTCGAGCCCACAAGCCACGAGATCATGACCTGAGCTGATGTCAGATGCTTAACTGACTGAGCCACCCAGGTGCCCCCAGAGTTCTGTTTTTCTTTAAAATGACCTGAAGACTTGGGGTTGATCTTACCTCTGCTACCTGATACCCAACAGGGGCTTGACTTCTCAGAAAATATGAGGGAGTGTGTGGTTAGGTGGGAGATGGGATGTGCTTCAAAAGAGGTATAAAAAGAAAACAAGTCTCAGTTAACTGGAAAGCCTACAGAAGACTTGAGTACTAAAGAAGGTGAAGTAAATGTCATACTGTGAAACTAAGCCTTATCTAAGAGGCCTGAACAGTGGACTCTCAGAAATCCTGAATCAGGGACACAGCAAAGGCTATCAGTGGTTGAGAGCAACAGCTTATCTAAACATCAATATTCTCACTCCTGAGGAGCAACATCATGAGATAAATATATGCAGAGAGACACAGGCTTTGGAAACCATTTTCATAGCCATTACCCTCTCCTGGGTCAGCCTTCATTACCAGCAATGACTTAGATAATGATCAAGAAATAATGATCATCAGATTATTTAAGGAAATAGCAAGTAAATTAACAGAAGTACAATAATGGAGAGAAATGGCCGTGAAAAAGACGAAACTACCAAGATGAAACTCAGCAGGTATAAGGGTACTACGGTGTTAATGGTAAATCCGAGAAACCAGTTACACTAGCTGAGGTAAGATGTTTAAGAACAGTATACAGGAAAATGAACTTGGTGTTTAAATTGGCTACAAGCTCAATGTCGGTCTACCTTTAACACAGAGATTTAAGATCCTCTTTGGAGACAAGGATTCCTTTGAGAGCATGATAAAAATTAAGTATCATCTTCACCTTAGAAACAAGTATATTTTGTGCTTAGTATCAGAAAGTTCACAGAGGGCATATGGAGCATTGGTATAGAGTTGATGGTTTAGAACATGGGACTTGCTCTAAACAAGTCAGTCCAGGATCCAATCATGTCTCCACACTCACTTCCTTATTATGCCTTCCAAAAAATAACATAACTCTCTCTCCATTCTGAGTTTCCTCACCAGAATCACAATGGTACATAGCCCTCCCCTCCCCTGTAGTGTTATTGTAAGATTCCTTAAATAAAGCTCAAGGAGATTTTTGGATTTTTTATTATATATTTTTATTATATTTTAAATACACTAATATACTGTTATATGCATATTTTATTATATGTATTATATTTCTAAAGTCAGTTGCTACCTTGTGCAACTTTAGGTAACTTTTAAGTTAAGTGAACAGGGCAGAAGTGGGGGTTATCTTCCTGGGGCTGCTTGCTATTTGAAATAATTACTAGACCCTTGAGTTCTGATCTGGGCATACCAGTTTAAGAGGACAACCAAAACACAAGCAAGGAAGGCTAGGAAGGATGATGAGGAAGTGTACAATCTCAACATAAGAAGACACATGGAAGAACTAAGGATATTTAGCCCAGAGAACAGAAGATTTAACCAGATTAAAATACTTTAAAGGTTGTATTGTGGTGAAAAAAAGGGAATTGTTCTGAATAATTCCAGGGGTCAAAATTTAGGCCAGTAGAGAAGGAAATTTCAGTTGCATTTAAAGAAGAATATCTTAGCAATTACAAACTAGTATTTCTTTATCACCAAGGGGTCAACATATTCATTTATTTAGTAAACATTTATTGAGCACTTACTGATGACAAAGACCAGGATGATACCAGGAATTCAAAGATAAGTAAGATACAGACCTAGCAAGGAGAAATAGATAACAGATATTTTCAATATAAACAGAGGCAACTGTATTGCCTATAGATCAAGGCAGGGCACCTATCTAGGCTAAGGGAAGTGGCACTAGAGATGAGACATAATGGATGAAGAACTGGCTGGATGGCCAGGCATGCCAGAAAGAGTGTACAGGCAAAGAAGTGAGAAACAGCACGATGTATCCAGGGAGTGTTGGGCAAGAAGGACAAGATAAAGAGGAGAGAGAGAGAAAAACTTAGATATAATCCTATGGATGGAGCCATTAAAGGATTTTAAGCAGGGAAGTGAGTTGGTCAAATCTGTACTTTAGATGTGGACATATAATTAGAAAAATGTCTGAGGTGAGAGCTAGTGGTACAGATTCCATTAATTTGTCCTGTATCTCCCCCATTAGAGGTCATTAATTGAGTAAGAAAAGAGCTTCATGATAGCTCAACATTTTTTCAATGGGTTATTTAGTCTTATATAAAATGAGAATATTTCAAATAGGATATTTGTTTTGGGTGCTGGAGCAAGACAGCAAATCTAAAGACAAACTAAGAGACTGTGGTAATATTCCAAGAGATGCAAGGGCCAGCATCAGGTATGCAAAGGTATGGAGGGACTGGGAAATAGAACTGATCCCCTCATGTGCATTTCCAAAGCTCAAACTCTCTGCAGTTTGGCCTTCAAACCATCACAGAATTCTATGGTTTTAAAGAACATTGAGACCATCTCATCCAGATTTTCCACTGGAGAAACTAAACCCCAGGAAGACAAAGTGATTTTTTCACTTCTCCATGTAATTAGTTGATGAAAGAATTAAGAACAGGACACAAAACCCTAAAAGCTCCATCTTTCAACCTTGATCTAGTAAGTGACATTTTGTTCTACCAAATCACTCAAATTTTCATTAAATTTTTTTTGTAGTAAATATAGTTTCTTAATTAGAACTACAAAAATAGAGTTATAGAGTTTTGATCAACAGAAGCTGTTTATCAAAAGGAAAATAGTTCAGAATTTAGATGTTGCCATGAATTACAGGTATGTTATGGAACAAGAAGGGTCTTCTATTTAAATCCTTCAGTGTGACAGAAAGAGCATGAGGTGATTCAAAGCAGAATTCTATACTTGCCAGAGAATGACATTGAGAGGGGTACCTGGGCAGCTCAGTTGGCTAAGTGACCAACTCTTGATCTTAGCTCAGGTCTTGATCTTGGGGTTGTGAGTTCAAGCCCCATGATGGGCTCCACACTGGGGGTCGAGCCTCCTTTCAAAAAGAAAAAAAGAGAATGACATTGAGAAAGTCATTTAAACTCTGAAGTTCAGTTTTCTCATCTGTACAATGAAGACAGAATTCTGATCTTACAGCATTTTCATTATATAAAGTGCCTCCACAGTGCTTGGAGTTCAATAAATGTTAGGTGGCTTCTTTCTCTTTCTGTTCCTTTCCTGTCCCCTCCTCACCAAGAACTGTAAGAAGAAGTTACCAACCATCTTCTCCAGCCTGGTACTTTGGTAGACAGTACAATAAAGTGGTTAGAATTTGGTCACTGGTGTCAGACCGACCAAGGGATGATTCATAGCCCTTTGTGAATCTGAACACACTCTTTAATCTAAGACTATTTATAAAACTTTAATAATCTAAGATATTTCTACCTCATAGGATTGTTATGAGGATTAAATATGCTAAATACAGGTGTTTAGAGTGGTGCCTGACATATGGTAAATAATGCAGCTATTGCTATGATGGTGTTTAATTTTAGTTGCAGAAAACCAGGTTACACTGCAATTTCCTTGGTCTCCTTATCCTCATTGTTAATGACCTTCCCTTTCTTGCACAACTTCATCTTTTCAAGAAAATATTTGCATGCATTTCTCTTCAGACATGGAAGAAGCTAAAAAGCTTCCTCTCAAAAGTAATTAAGGTAAATATGATCAATGGATCCAACTGACTGCCAGAAATGGAGTACTGTAACCGAATATCATCAATTCATGGTATTGGACACCCACACATTGATCTGTGACCTGCTTTTGATTATAGGTCAATAGCTCCTCATCCCTCATTCTATAGATCAGAGAGATGTCGAAGTACTTTCTATGGACTGAGTGGTTTGATATGTCCCTGTGAAGACACTCAGGTGAGGACTAGAATTGGCCTGTTTGGACCATCCTCAATGACAAGCACAGTATATGCACTGAAAATTCCCACTGAATGAACCAATCAGTGAAACTCCCTTTGTTGAGTGCCTTGGCACTACAGGATTAACTCTAGGGGCTACTTCACATTGCATTTGAGAACACAGGACTAAAGTGGATGGCACAGGCACCTGGGTGACTCAGTTGGTTAAGCGTCTGACTCTTGGTTTCGGCTCAGGTCATGATCTCATGGTTTGTGGGATCAAGCTCCATATCGGGCTTTGTGCTGACAGTGAAAAGCCTGCTTGGTATTCTGTCTTTCCCTCTCCCTCTGCCCCTCCCCTGTCCATAACCTCTCTCTCTCTCTCTCTCTCTCTCTCTCTGTCTCTCTCTAACTATATAAATACACTAAAAATAATAATAATAAAGTGGATGGCAAACATAGTGAATAAGAGATTGGGCTCCAAGGTGGGAATATTTGACTACTGGCTCCATCATCATTGTGGCTTCAGGCCTGTCACTTAACCTCTCAAAATCTCAACTTCCTCATCCACAAAATGAGGAATGTAATAGATGAACCTAACTAGTAAGGTTCTCATGAAATTAAGTGAGATAATGCTTGTAAAGAGTTTAGCACCAAGAAGTGTTCAATAAATGTAGTGATGATGATGATTACCATTTCAAGTAAGAATGACTAAATTCTATACAATATTATATTGTTTAAAATGCACAGATAAGACTTCACAAAAGGGGAGATCAATGTGGCACTAGGTTGAGTATGCATCTTAACCATGGGATGGATGTTTCTTAGAGAAGATAGGTTCTGAGCCCAACCTTAGAGAAAGGATAGGTCTAGATCTGCAAAAGATGCGTTCTATGGACAGAGCCAGGAGGATGTGATCCCTGAATATTCAGAAGACACAGGAGTGACTAAACGAACAGCTAGAATTTTGAGTATGTGCCTCATGGGGTAGAAAAGGGGACATTTCAAAGTCTGGTGTGGAAGTGGTAGACAATTTCAGAAAAAAACAAGCTACCTGGTGACAAAAACTGGTGGAGCAAAAGCCATGGTATGGTAGGTGAGCCAGGCTTCAGCACAGATAGACCCAGGTATGAAACCTCGCACAAATTACCTAAGATTTCCAAGCCTCACTAGTCTCATCTTTGCTATGGGGATACTTTCATCTACCCTGCAGAATTGTGAGGAGGATTAAATGGAGCTACTGAAGTTAAACCAGTCATGCCAGTGTCTGACTCAATGTCTGCTGTGTGAGCATCTACTGATATTCTAAGACAAACAAACACTAAAGGAGTTACACAATTCACCTGGACAAACACTTAACCTCAGGTGAATCAGAAAAAGTTTATCTTCATTCAGGGTCCTAACTCTCATTACTGGTTTCTGTAGGAGTTTCAATACTATAATAAATGGCCAGGTATCATTATTATCATGAATTAGATAAAGCTATCATTATCTCATTTTTATTTGTCCCATTTTACAGATTAAAAAAAGAAAAAAAAAACAGTTTAGAGAGATTAGACACTTGTCCAAGCTCACAGACAATCAATAATGAACCAGGATTTGAACCAGGGCAGTCTGGCCCCAAAGATTGTGAGCTTCTAATTGTGGCAGTTGACAGACTGCAGCAGACCCATCTGAGACCCTCGGACCTGTTCCTCATAGCCAGGCATACTATGACAGCATGGGTCCCACTACCTGCACTCAAGAAAGAAAAACAGTCCTGTAGGGAAAAATGGGCATAAGGTATGTGGCTGGACAGAGAAGAGGCTCCTTCTCTGTAATTTAATTCTCATTTTAATGCATAGCAAATAAACTTTTCCAAATCTGGCCTCTGCTACAGGGAGAATTGCCTGTTGGAGCCACTGTCCTAAAATGGTAGACACTGAATGCCTTCAAAACACAGAGTCCTTAAGAAATAGGTCCGGTTGTGCCAAGTGACATTAATTGCACATTCCAGCACTATCAATTGCAGTCTTGTCTGTAAAAAGAAAAGCTTGCCCCCACAGGCACTACTTAGAAACTATCTGCTCCTTCCCTGAGCCAAAATAATTGAAAAATCAAATTCGAGAAAGTTCCAGAAAATCTGAAGAGGATTCAGTGAAGAGTGGAAAAAAAGATTAAAATATTAAACTATTGGTTCTCAATTCTGTTTCATTCTCAATTTTCTCCATACATTCTCCTCAGGTCTCCCATAACTAATCTAACTTTCTTATCTCTAATCTCTCAAAGCAAGGGGTGGCAGAAGGAAAGAAGGAGAAAGACATAAAAGCAGGAGAGAAGGGAGAGGAGTGTCTTAGAGGGGAAAATGGGAAGAAGGAGAATCATGTAAGTACTACACATTTCAGATCTTAGGTCAACAACAGGGGCAGCTAAGATAACCAAGAAAGAGAATATAAAATACATAAAGTTCCCAGGATTTCAGCAGAGGAGCATCCTTGTGTATTACAAGGCCAAGAGAATAAGCAGATTTCAAGTGGGCTAGGAACAAAGAAGCCAAAGAAATGTGGAGATAAAATCATCCATGCTGTTAGTAGCTAGACACTCACCAAGAGACCGTGACAGACCTCCCCAGGCACACAGGACATCTGGCCCTCAGGGCTCCCAGTGGTGTTTGCAACAGTGTCCTGTA
The DNA here is from genome assembly GCA_028646485.1 of Cryptoprocta ferox. NCBI lineage: Eukaryota > Metazoa > Chordata > Mammalia > Carnivora > Eupleridae > Cryptoprocta > Cryptoprocta ferox. Next base: position 40,940,698 of record CM053568.1, read on the forward strand.
AGGGGAAGGTAGACCTGGTTTCTGATCACAGTGAAGTGTGTATTTATTTAGATGTTGGGCTGAGTACCTTTGGAACAGAGACTATACTCTATTCACATGTGCACACAGTTGGTATCTAATAAGTATTCGCTGGAAAGTAAGGAAGAAAAGTAGGAGGAGGGGAAGGCAGAAAGAATGAAAGACTTTCAAGAAACAGCTCCTCCTTATCTCAATCAGCAGGAGTCAGATGGTAATTTGGGTCTCATATCAGCCATCTCATCCTTCAAATCTAGCATTTACTTGCCCTGACAGTTAGGAAGGAGAATAAAAAAAGCAAAGTGATTCATTATTGTATCTTTTCACTAGAAAGTTTGAAAATTAACAGCAGCCAAAATTGCAAATATCTAAAACTTAAGGGCAGACATTATGAACTTAATAAACCATTGTCTCTAAAATAATTGTTCTGAATGCGCTTTTAGAAAGTTTTATGCCTCTAACATCCCCATCTGTCTCATGCTAAAATACCCTCAACTGTTAACATTTTGCCTTTGAAAGCTTAACTAAAGATTCAGATGGATTACTAAAAAACAAAAAATGCAATAGTAACAATACCTTACATTCTAGCCATCATTCTTTCTTCACCTTTGATCATCACAACAAGGCTCTGAGGTTGATGGAACAAGGAGTATTGTCTCCAGCCCACAGATGTGCAAACAGATGGGAAAATCACAACACACAGTAGACTGAGCGAAACAAAAACCCTGGACTCTTGAATCTGAGCTTAGCTCTCACCCTGAAGTCATGCTTAGAGTAGGGACATTCTAGGATGTTGCCTGGGTATATATTTTGAGGCAGAGAAGGGAGCAAAATATCTTCCAACTTCTTACCTACCAGACATGTTCTTACCTATACTAATGTCTTTATTGTATGAGATAGATTTTTACTGTTCTCATGCAGCTGTGGTTTTCAAATTTCTTGGAACAGAAAAACTTTTTTATCAAAATTTCATGCTGAAGCCCTCTAATAAAAAACAGATAAAAGTGAATATAAAAGCACTGGTTAGAACAACTGGGAGACTTGCAAGAGGTTTGGTGACAGGGGCCATTGGCCTGTCTCAACACCAAACACATGAGAAACACCACGATATGACTAAAGAAAGACTGAAGACCATGTCACAGAGAATGTCCAACTTCTGATGGAGTGAGGAGAGCAAGGACTTCACAGTCTGACTGATTCCAATTTCAAATCCACCACTTGCTCCCTGTATGCGCTGAGGAGGTAATCAACCTTCCTGAGCCTCTGTTGCTTCATCTCTAGAAGAGTCCTTGTAACACCTGCCAGGTGAGTCTGTTTTGAGGATTAACCCAGGATTAACTCACAGATCGCAGTGCTCAGCACACAGTAGGTACTCAGGCAGTGTCCCTCTAGAAGTCCCTTGCCAAATCTCCACATTTTTCTGATACAATAGATGTGTTCTGGTTCCCTCTGAGGATATAAATTCCATTTGTTCTCTTAAATCCGGCTCATGCCTTTAACACTTGAGGGCTTGCACTACTCCTGCAAACATTTAGCATTTTCTATTCAGTTAGCACAGCACTGAGACTTTAAAAGCAGCTTGAAAACAAACTTGATTTCAAATATGATTTATAATGTCCCAAGCAACAGCTCATTTACCCAAGAAAGCTCCATCAATTATTGACAGATGTACCCTCGGAGGAGAAGTAGCATTAAGACAAGGAGACGGAGGGAAAAGCATGCTTCAACCCCTTGAGCCAATTATCCAAGGTGATTCTGAGCATTAAATCCTTAGATATGCTTAATTTACTGTCCTTGCCTGTAAGCACAGAAAGAAGTGTGAGGAGGGGGAAAAATGCTATGCAATTTAGGACTGCTTTTAAAAACAAAGAAAAAGAATACCATAGAGAGGAAAAATATATAGGAAGAACTATGTGGGTGTTGAATGCATGTGGGTTTATAGATTGAACATCCCCAGCCCTCGCACACCTTGCCCTCTCACTGCAGAGTCAGTTACTCCCCATCTGCCTTTGTTCAGTAAAGAAATAATTGCGCTTACCTGCCTCTGACCTAACAATTACAGCAGGGCCTGATTTTATTCTCAGCATGTTTATTGTGGTCGAATTTCCATGGTGTTCAGTGCAAAGGCCTTACTAAGGATGCTAGCATTATTTGCTTTAACATCAAGCTAGTGACAAGGCTATGCAAGGTTCTGTAAAAAGCCAAGAGGCCAGTGTGAATCCAGCCTGTGGGGGCTTGTAATCTGCATTTGACATGCCAATATTAGAAAACCTTGGCAAGACCGTGGTTTATGTGCGAGGGAAGAAAGGGAGTGCATGAGGCCAAGAAATGTGAGGATGCTAATATATTTCTCCATAGTTTGCTCAAAAGGAGAAAAACAGGAGAGGGTTTTTTTTTTTCTAAAATCTAAATTATAAGGCAAAAGGTGGCCAATTATGCCCACTTAGCTTTAATTTGCCTGTACTGGGGAGTGTGTGTGTGTGTGTGTGTGTATAAGTGAACATGCACACATAAGTGCAGTGTATACACATTGTGGATGAGCATGTGTAGAAGGAAGTAAAGAAATTCGAGGGTATGGAGAAGAGGTCTAATCTACATAAAAATTCTTGCATGATGAACTGAACATTTCTATATTAAGAAAATAAATCCTGCCATGGGAGACCTGAAAAATTACTACCCTGACTTTTAATGCAATCTGTGGTTTAAAGTAGTTATAGAACATTCTAAAATTACCTGCTTACACCTCATGACTTGGCAGAATAATTACAGGCTAGATTATTTCATCTTTTTATACTTTTTTATTAAGAATTAAGAGATTCACTATATTGGGTTATTAAAAGCCTGACCTCTTTTAGCATATTTTTTCCCATTATTAAACACTGTGTATAAAATATAGTAAGACTTTACGTTTAAAGCTTTAGCTTCTCAATTTCAAATTCAAAATCAACATGTGGGTGCTCGATATTGTGCAAATGCTTTCAAAGGTAGTGCCTCATCTGATCAACACCTGGATTCCTAACCAGGTCTTCTGATTCCAGTCTAGTATGCATCCCACCAAATCACAACCTCCTATCATTGCCTTGTCATCAAGTCTCTTGAGGGATTGTGGACCAGGGATGGAAGGAGCGGAGGAGTGGCAGACTCACTGGTAATATAGAATGGTATGTCACTGGCTTGCTCTTAGAGGTATATGCCTTTATTCTTTTGGGATTCCCATTTCTCTAAACATGAACCTGAAACAAGAGTACAGAATCTTTTTATTATTATTTTAGAGAGAGTGGGAGAGAGAGAGCATGAGCAGGAGAGGCGGTGGGGGTAGGGGAGGGAGAGAGAGAGACAGAGAGAGAGAGAAAGGAAGAATTTTAAGCAGGCTCCATGCTCAGTGTGGAGCCCAATACAGGGCTCCATCCCATGATCCTAGGATCATGACCCGAGCTGAAATCAAGAGAAGGATGTTCAACCAACTGAGCCACCCAGGTGCCCCAAGAGTACAGGATTTTTAATCAGCTCACAAAAATGTTGTCAAAGATCTTACATACTCTGCATCTTTTTGAGATTTCCTGTACATTCAAGATGTGACCCTAAGCTTTTGATGACTAGTTATTTTAACAATGCTACAATTGCTTCACATCTTGTGTTAGGGGAGAGAAGCAGTCTGGGCTGGGGGGAGTCCTCTTTGGGACTACTATCATCCTTGGGACAAATTCTCAACAGCCTCAAAGTTTCATTCTTTAAGGGCTGAACATTTTTTATCTTTAGAAGCATATCTGAAATAGCCAAAATTTATTCAGAGCCAAGGGTGCTAAATAAAAAGATCAAACTGGATAATATCAATAGTAACATCATGTAAGATGATAAAGTAACTTATTATCTTGAGTAACATGTAAGCTGTTTTTGAACACAACTGCAAAAGAGAATTCTAAAGTACCTTAGGTAACTGCACACACACACAGGCATGTGTGTGCCTGTACATGCGAGCACATGCATTCACACATGTACATGCCACTCACAAATGGGGACTGCCTTCATTCATACATCATTCTGTAAGAGCTGTTACTTACCTAGTCTGTTCACCTGAGCACCTGAATCCCAAGTACAGCTGTCATGACCCCAGAACAGACTTGTATCTTCATATTCCAGGTCATAAATTCCAGTCATATTCCTGGCTTTAAAAAAAATAAAGGAATTATGTGTCATCTCTTACTTTTTAATTAGAACTATATACTTGCCAAAACAGTGAAGCATGAACATAGACAATAAACTATGCATTAAATGCAAGGTTTTGGATCTTAACTTCCAAACAATACCTACTAGATACAAATAATATTTTTTGAAGCTTTTAGGAAATGGAGTAAAGTAGGTAAAGCACCTTCTCACTTGTGTATGAAAGTACTTCTTGTAAAGGTATTCTTCCCTTGGAAAAAACAGAAGTCAAAAATCTTATTGATCAGCATGCAGATAGGGAGTGTGATTGAGCACAGAATTATATTGTGAATTTTTAAAAATTGTGAACTATGAGTTCACAACAAATTTGTTTCTCATGGAGATGTCGGACAGCAATTCTGAAACCATTTTGTCTTTCACTAGGGTTAAACAAAGTAAGTAAATATATTGTCATTAATAAGGACCAAGTTTCTCATGCTCAGGAAAGAAGTTACAAATAAGAAAAGAAGGAAGAACAATGACACCCTAGTAGCAGTGAACACATCTACTGCTCAGACCTTAGTTTCTAAAAGCTATTCTCCAAAAAAAGAACTAAAGGGTTTCTTGGAAGAAGTGGTTGATTCCAAGCCTGAGGTTAGGAAAATACAAGATGAGTCTGGAGCATCTTAAAATTCTAAAAAGTAGAGAAGTGCTCAAAAATAGGATGGGAGGGGAGCACCTGGCTAGCTTAGTCAGTAGAACATGTGAGTCTTGATCTCAGGGTCATGAGTTCAAGCCCCATGTTGGGTGTAGAGATCACATACATACATACATACATACATAAACTTAAGAAAAAAATAAGGATGGCAGGATGTGGAAAGGCCACAGGAGCCAACCTGAAAGAGCTTACGATGGCCAAAAGTAGAACAATGTGAGTGACAAAAAAATGATAGCCATTGTATTATATCTCATAGAATAAAGCAAGTTAATTTACATGCATCCATACTGATACAACTAATTGAATAAATAAGTAAATGGGAAAAAAAGAGAGCTCTTTCTTCAAATGAATTCCAATTAATAAATGTGAGGGGGTGAGAAATGAGGGAATAGAAAATCACTCTTAAAACACCAAAATTTGTTGCAGGCAAAATCCACAGATGAATCTAAAACTAGTGTATGAAAGATGGAGAAGAAACAAGTCATTTGCATAGTATAAAGTATCTCTCCCAAGATATCAATTGATTACAAAAGGGAAAATAATAACAGTTGAGACACCTGGCAGCCACCACCTGAACCAAGTAATCATCAAAGTTCACACCACCAGTGATAAGACATCTGGCTCTGAGAAGGGCTCATCGCTGTGTTATTCTTCTCAATAATGAATAACCTCAATCTAGTCTTTGGAAAACACCAGATGAAACCAAACTAAAGTTTAAGACTTCAAAATAACAGCTGACCAGAACTTTTCAGAAGTATCAAGGTCATGAAAGATAGGGAAAGACAGAAAAACAGTTGCAGAGTGGAGGAGACTACGCAGACATGACAACCAAATGCAGCATGAGAACTGGTACAGAATCCTAGAACAGAAAAAGGACATTAGTGGAAAAATTGGTAATATCAAAATAAAATCTGTACTTGGGTTGATAGTATTGTGCCAAGCTTACATTCCCCACTTTAACCATTGTGCTCTGACAATAAGACTAACTATAGAGGAAGCTGGGTGAAAAGTATATAAGAAATATTAGTACTACTTTTGCAAGTTTTCTGAAGTCTAAAATTAAAAATTAAAAATAACTGTAAACTGATAACATAATCTAATCAGAATAATATTATGATTTATTAAACTATACTTCTATGTCATATGAAATAGTGAGTTCATTATCATTAGAGCCCTCTGAGCCTTAGGGAAGATACTCCAAAAATGTATCATCTTCCTGCTTCTGATATAACAGCCATGAGAAAGACCAGGGAAAGATGGTTTTGACCTGATAAATAGGAGCACCCTAAAAAGTCTGAGTCTTGGTCATATTCTGAGGCTAATGTGTTTGGTATTTAGGTGACATCTGAGAATATACCTTATTCTTCCTATTCTCCCTAGGTAGGAAAAATTGAGTCCTGATCCATGTTTGTAAGAAATGATGGTACTTGTGGGGATGAGCACTGGGCGTTATATGGAAACCAACTTGACAATAAACTATAAAAGAAAAAAAAAAGAAAAGATAAGAAAAAAAAGAAATGATGGGCTGTTGACAAGAAAAAATAGCACTTTTTAAGAGTTTACTACATGCTAGAACATTCCAAACTCTTTACATATCTTGATTCATCTCTTCCAACAGCCTTACCAAGTAAATATTATTATTGCCATTCTATAGATAGGTAATGGGTACAGAGAGGGGAAATAAGATAAAGAAAAGGTATGTTGCTGGGAAAACCATGGAGAAAATCATGGCCCATCTCTTCCTTTCTAGTCATCTATTTACCAATCCTGCACTTGTCTTTTACCTGCCTAACTGAGATATACCCTATTTTAACTAATTGCCCAGAGTGAAGTCTTTTCACACTAAAAACAGATCAAGTAGCTATATATGAAAGAGCCATACATGGGGAGACATTTTCTCTGGCTGGACCCTGGGTCCCAGAGCCCACACCACCTTCCTCCTTCACCAAATATGAACACACCTTCTCTAACTCCAGAACTCTAGCCAGCTTATGGCAGAAAACATGTTAAGAAATAATACCTCCTCTTGGCATGAACTCTCTCTTGCTGGACTGGTCACTGAGACTGAGGGTTCACCCTTGGAAAATGAGTAATTACTTGTTGTCAAGCTGTATATTCATTTCCTGATAAAATGGAAGTTGGCACATATTTTCCCTGCTTCTCTGTGCTTGTCTCGGTTATAATAACTATACTTCACATTATTTGTATAGTGGTCTTGGTTTATAAACTTCACTCACCAACTATACCTAGTCTTCAGAATCAACCTTAGAGATTAGTTCATATATCATCAACAAATATTTATTAAGTGCCTGCTATGTGTCAAGCCCTAGGAATGAAACAGTCACTAGAACAATGTCACCTTTGCCTGCTCTCCTGGAGTTGACATTACAGTGGGGAATTCAAGCAAATAACAAAACAAAAACAAAACAAAACAACAAAACAACAACAAAAACTAAACATATACTTAAAAGAAATACAAACTATGGAGTTATTTTAAAAAAACAAAGAATACTATAAAAAATAACCAGGCATAACATAGAGAGACCTACATTAGAGAGGGATTAGTCAAGGCCTCTCTGAGAAGGTGATATTTGATGAGAAGCAGACAGCCCTGCCAAGTTTGGGGTGGTGCCTCCCCTTCAGAGGAATCAGCATGTGCCAAGGTGATGTGTGCAGAGGGCTGGGAAGAGTGAGAAAACAGTTTGGCATACTCTGTAAACTATCAGAAGGTAAATTCCTCTGGAACAAGAGGGATAGAGGCCTGAAATGAAGTCCCAGAGGAAAGCAGAAAGTAGATGGCATCTAGGGCTGCTGCTTAGAGGCCTTGTATGAATGGTTTTCTTCCAAATGCAATAGAAAGAACTGACAATGTTATGGTTGTTTTACAGGTGAGTAAAACTAAGCTCAGAGAAGTTATGTGTCTTGCCTGAATTCTTACACCTGGCAAGTGTACAGCTCCATCCCAGGTTTTTCCATTTCTTTCTTCTCTCCACAGATGGGTGTCAAGTGCATGCTAGATGCACATTACTACTGGCTAGATAAGATACAGTTTTAATCTCATTTAGATTAAGCCTGGAGGTGGGAAATGGCCTTGTGAACAAATGCAATAAAATATTACAGGCACTATGTCCAGAAGTCTCTACAAAATATAGAGGAGACTTGAAGAGGGAAGAAATAAATTCTATGTGGGTTAGGCAGAGAGAATGAGAGAGTTGGCATTGAGCTCAGTGTAGAAGATCAATATTTATAAGGAAAATGGAGGTGGGGGATCATCAAAGCAAGCTGAGTAAAGATACAGAGAATTAAACAGCCTGGTAGATGCTGGAAATAGCAAGCTACTTCTGGCATGGGGTGAAGGTGGGGGGCTTAATGGTAGGGTTGAAAAAATAGAAATGGCCAAAGACCGGGATCCCTGGCATGGCAAAAGAAGTCTGAACTTCATTCTCTATGCAATGGAAGCCAGTGCATTTTCAAGTAAGGGGGCAACCTGACGGAATTTGTTTCAGGTAGATCATATCAACAGAATTGTAGAGATGAAAGGGGGGGTGGCGGGCTTGCAATGGAAGGCTTGCAATGGAAAAAGGGAGGTTAGAGGGCTTGCAAGGTTTAGGGCAAGATGAAGTAAGACCATAAGTGTGGGGAGGAGAGAAGATCCAACAGAGGGGAAAGAGGAGGAAAGTACAAAATTCAGGACACTAAGTGTTTGGAATGAGGGGATTGAGAGTGAACTCTGGGGTTTTTATGACTTTTGATTCTAATTCCATACTTTTGAGGTGGTGAGTTTTCCCAACTTCTATAAAAAAAAAAGGTCTTATTTGTTGCAAACAGTTTAACATGTCTTCTCTGCCGGCTAAGACAAACTCACCTAAGATTATTCGTATTTTAAGTTATTTTTTTAAAAGAAAATGCGCTTTGTTTCCTGAAAGAGTATTGTTTAGAAGACAATGAACTTTTAACCTAAAGTGATCAGCATAATGTCGTCCACTGAGATAAAGAACACATTTCCAAATTGCCTCTGGCAGGACAGATATCTATCTAAGCAGAAAATGAAGGTTGGTTGTAACAGAGTGGTTGGGTTTTTTGTTTGTTTGTTTGTTTGTTTGTTTTTGCAGTTTAAGTTTCTAGCAAAGGAAAAATAATAGTACTCTAGTAAGAAGATAGCTCTCTCTCGCTCGCTCTCTCTCTCTCTCTCTCTCTCTCTCTCTGAGATCCTCAGATTCTCCTTATGTTCAGACCTGTCTTGACATGCCCTGCTACCATCAGAAACACAGGATATGGAAGTTCAATTTCTATTCTCACATGCTCAAGAAATAACTTCAGATTCAAGTCTGAGATTTGACTTGAAAGACAGGATATTAGCATGTCATCAATAATGCCTGAAAACCAAAACATTTTAAAATTCTATTTAAAGACATATCTCAAAATAATTTGGCTCTAGGGGACAAATGTCTGACATTTGTACATGACTTCTTCCAAGAGCCTATACAGGATAGCTTCCATATACTTCTAGCCCTCATCTCATTTTCTTCCCCATGCTCCCTCTCTCTTGCCCATATCATTATTCTTATTGATTTGAGACATATAGAAAACCTTTAACCATACTTTGGGGGAGAAGTGATCTGCGATTCCTATTCACTTAATGTTTTACATAGAATGTGCTATGTGTAGAGAACTATCAAAGAAAAGGTGTTGACCATAGACTGTCTTGGTGAAAGCACCACCATTAATGGTATTTGGTAGAACTGTCCCACGTACTTTACAGATTCATGAGATAGGTCACTATCACCAAGGCAAAGAGTTTAAAGAGGCTAGGTAACTCAATAAACATCACACACCAGTAAGGGATGCAATTGGAATTCACACACAGCTCTGTGACTTCAAAGCTGGGGAAATGGGTAGCCATTCCTAATTCCAGTGAACCTCCCAACACTAACCATTTTGGGGGAAATTTTATAATGCCATCTAAGTCTCTTTTTTTTTCACAAGCACAAATGTGGAAAATAATTTTGATTTATATGCATGTATCCTTAATTGGCTGTCTTGCTTATTTATTTCAGGATGCAAAGGCACAGTCACTCATTAAACCTCGGGGTGTTTCCACAAATTGGCAAAGGAAATAGAAATAATGGACATCACATGCTTCTTGCAATAGCCAGCAATTAATGGAAAGGGCTCTCATAGCCGTAGTTAACTCAGCTATAAACTCATATCCTTCCCATCTAACTCCAGGAGCAAATTTCTGAGTAAACAAATGAGTTAATTTGCTCTCTGAGCTAAAGTGGACCAAGGAGAGGCAATTCTCTACTGAGCAAGTAGTGGAGTTTGTTAATGACAACCTTAAAGTAGCCTAACATTACAGTCTCATATGATAAGTTTCAGTCTACTAAATCTAAATTGCAGACTACCAAAAATCAATTGCTTGGAGGGAAGAGACTGTCAGCAGAAAATATGAAGGTAGGAAGGAAACAGTGTATTTTTAAAACATATTGATATAATTCAGTCATCCTCCAGAGATATAGGTTACTGGGATCAGATGAGTAACTTCCCCAGCCATGCTCCCTAACTTTCTAGACTCAGTTTGTGCATATCATAGAATTTATAGGTTATTACAGGATGTTATAGGGATCTTATATCTATTATTGAAGTTATAGGATGTTAATAGATGTTATTATGTGTTATAGGATGTACAGGAGTCATAGGATGGGCCAGGAGTTAGGAGAATTTAATTTAAATGGTAAGGAATAGAACCCAGGGAAGTAGATAGTATCTGACCAGTGGAAATACCAGAACTATATCTGGGGATATCTCAAGAATGAACATTATTTGTATCCTGATGAGGCGCTAACAAATTATCACAAACTTAGTGGCTTAAAATAATACCATTGTATTATCTCACAGTCTCTAAAGGTCAAAAGTCTATTTGGGTTGGGCTGGGTCCTCTCCTTAGGGGTCTCACAATACCAAAATCAAGTTTTGATAGGGTTGCATTCCTTGCTCCAGGTGCTGGGGGAGAATCTGCTGCCAAGCTCATTTGGATTGTTGGCCAAATTCAGTTCCTTGCAGTGGTAGGACTGAGGCTCCCATTTCTTTGCTGCTATAAGCCTGAGACATGTCGGGAGATGGTTATTGCTCCTAACAGCTGCCCTCACTCTTTCTCATGCTCCATGTGGTCCCTCCAGATTGGATAAACTCCCTGTGTTAATAATTTTTTTTAATTTTTTAAAATGTTTATTTATTTCTGAGAGGGTAGGGGGCGGGCAGAGACAGAAGGAGACGCAGAATCCAAAGCAGGCTCCAGGCTCTGAGCTGATGGCACAGAGCCCAACATGGGGCTTGAACTCAGACACCATGAGATGATGACCTGAGCCTAAGTTGGACACCCAGCCGACAGAGCCACCCAGGTGCCCCTAACCTCCCTATGTTAAAGTCTTTACCTTAACTACATCTCCAAAGTCCCTTTTGCCATGTAACATAACCACAGCATGCCATTAGAAGGCGAAATTCACAGGGGCCAAAATTCTGCCTACAATTAGTACCATTTTTTCCTGAGAGACCTGACTCACAAATACTCTATAAAAGAATGGGGATGGGCTAAATGGGTGATGGGTATTACGGAGGGCACTTGTTGGGATGAGCACTGGGTGTTGTATTTAAGTGATGAATCACAAAATTCTACACCTGAAACCAATATTACACTACATGTTAATTAACAAGAATTTAAATAAAAATTTGGGGAAAAAAAAGAATGCGGATGCCAAAACTGCCAGGCTTTGAAATTTTATGAGTGTGAGGAGAACCCTATGCAGAAGTGCCTCTTTCTTCAGAAGGCAACCAAATCCACTTGGTTTACACTCAACTGTTTTGAGCTATGAAAGACAGAGTACTTAAAAGTTGTATACAAGTTAGCAGAAAACACATTGTCTTATTTTTAAGGCAATGCTAGCAGAAAACCTAGATTGTTAGGTTTAGTAATAACAATAGCTATCATTTGTGCCAAGCCTTACATAGCGTCTAATACAGTGTGAATATTCCCTTTCTATCAGTTCTTTGATAGAATAGGATACAACCATTCCTTCTGGACAATGGAGAAATAGATTTCAATGCCATTGGTACTCTAATGAAACATGTAGTACCAACACAATAATCCCAACCAATCTTCCCTGTGCCCATGAAAGCTTTCCATACAGGACTATGTAAACTAAACTTATATGTGCAAAACGTGGAATGAGATTGTGCATGGCATGGTTCATTGCTGCCACAGAATTGCAGTGCAGTGCAATCACCAACTGTTGTCACAAATCTCAAATCTGCTTTGACATCACAGTTGGCAAATTATAGTCCATCAGCAGACACAGCTCACTGGTCTCTGCTCATTCATTTTCTTATGCAATAAAATCATTTCCCAGCAAGAATACAATTGCATGAGAGTCACTTCACAGTGAGAACTATCCAGCACAGTAGTTAAAACTCCAGGGGGTTATATAAATACAAATAAAGTCAGAATTTTAAAAATTCTTTGAGTTAATATTTAAAGAACCAGGGTACCTAACATTCTGGACAATCAAAATGGTAACTTGGTAAGTATAGAAGTTCTTTATTCCTAAGGGGATTTAACATTGATCTGAAAGGCAGTGATTTGTATTTAAACAATTTTTTAAGTTTATTTATTTTGAGAGAGAGAGAGAGAGAGAGAGAGCACAAGTGGGATAGGGTCAGAGAGAGAGGGAGAGAGAATTCCAAGCAGGCTCTATGCTAGTAGCATAGAGCCTGATGTGGGGCTGGAAATCACAAACCATGAGATCATGACCTGAGCCAAGATCAAGAGTCAGACACTTAACCAACTGAGTCACCCAGGTACCCCAGAAAGGCAATGATTTCTATTTTAAATCAAGATCAATCCTAATGACAATGATTCAAATCATTAACAAATGGAAATAAATCCTGAGCAAACTGAATTAAAGCCAGTTGCAACTAAAAGGGTTGAAGTGGTGTGGCCCATGTTTTGTTTTGAAGTTACCACTTAATTTTGGTATAGATACCACCCCCAATAACATCTCCTACCTTTCTTTTAACTATTAGAGACTAGAAAATGGTAGCTATAATAACCATTCTGTATCTTTCCATGTTTCCTATTCTGTTCCTTGTAATAGACAACTGATTTTTGGAGGCTAATACTCCCTGAACTTTAGAATGAACCTTGAATGCTTATATTTTTATTACTATCCTTCAGAACATTTCCCTGTGCTACATTCTTCCTTAAAAAAGAAATAATTGATTAGATGATTTAGGAGATAAAATATTTATGCAGCTTTCATTCTGACTAAAATTAGGAAAAATTAGGGTTTTTGTAATTTTTAGCATGTCACACTACAGATATAAATATAAGAAAGCATATTTACTTATAAACCTAGATTTAAATAGTAGATAAAGCATATTATTTTGTATCAGAAAACAAAAGAAGAGTTTTAATCACTTCAACTTTAAGTCACTTTACTATCTGAGTAAAAAACAAATTCAGTAAGAATACAATCAACTTCCATATAAAATCTGCCAAATGGAATATCTCTAATGGAAAACTATGTGACCTTTAACACAGTTTAACAACCAACAATAAAACCTTATTTTTATTCTCTGTTCTACATATTAATTTATGTACTATCAACCTCAGAAAATTTTCAATGACAATAATTTCATTGAAAGTGTCCTAATATAACTTATATTCAAATTATTGAACGTCATGTGTCACTTGCACAGCCTCTTTCTTGACATTATTTTCAAAATATTGCTTGCATCCAATCCTTCTTTTCTGCACACACTCAAATTCATACTACGGCTGTTACAGAAATTGCTAATTTACATATAGATTAAAAATTACCTTGAAACCCATTTACACCCTGATGAGTTAAAGACAAAGTAACTCAAAGCTGATAGCTGGCTTCCATTAAATCCACATATTATGAAACATTACACTAGTCCAAATCCAGGTTTCAGCTCCACGGCTTGGATCCTAAACTGTCAGAAAGGGTGAGGGCAGCTAGGCAGACACAGTCCATTTCAGATATTTTCTTTATTATTATTGCAATTCGTTAGACACAACCCCTTAACCCCTTAAATTGACCCATTTCTTTTCTTATTCTTTATGTTTCATCCAATGCTCATTAATAGTAGTCATTTTAGGTCAAATAAGTTAGCAGGCATTGGCAATCTAACCAATTTTAATTAGACTGGAGGAAAGAATGTTCTTTCAAAATGCCTGAGAAGTTTGAAGTCTGACTGCCTAGTATGATAGCTCTGGTCTCCTGGCCTGCCTGCCTGTCCATCTCCTGGACTTCAGCATTACATCATTGCTGCCTAATAGGACAGGTTTTCTAGCTCTTCCAGTAAGTACGAGTCCACTCACAGTGGACATCTCATTCAGTGTGCCTGCTTTGCCCTTAAGCTGCCTCACTCATGGCCCCTGTTTAAAGGAAAGAGCTTGATGTCCAGATAAGAACTCTGTGACTCTGGCCACAAGTACTGGACAAAAAATGGACAGCCTTCTCTATGCCTGGAAATCTACTGGCCTGTTACCAATTAGATTCTATCTCTCTAGAGAATTTAAACTTCTATACATACAGATTGTGGTCATGAAAAGCTGAAAGGTCATAGAGGGATGAGATCAGACTTGATGTCCAGGAAAGCCGTGTTAGTAAGAACCAGAGACTATGAATCAGCAGGTTAAACTATCCAGTAGAGAAGAGAATGAAGGAGACTGGCAGGGAATGAGAGAGTGGAAAGAACATACTGTACTACAGAGACAGGACAAAGTAGAAATAAAAACAGCCTCCAGAGAGGCAAAATCAGAGACAGAGAACTCCTGAGTTCCCACTGGCTTTCTATCTCCTGGTCCAGTTCCCATGAAGCTTGGCCATATTTCCTACCCTCAATTTAGTGACGAAACCTTCTATCTTCTCCATGTACCTCTTTTTAACTTGAACTGATTTGAATAACTGTTCTTTTTAAGAAAACAAACTCTGATTAAAACACCACATTTAAAGGATTTTTTTTCAAGATACAGCAATAGATCAACTAGCTTATATCTAGATTTAAAAGAAGCAAAGAAAACCAAAATGTGTTTAGTAGAAAAGGGAATAATTTCTGAGCCTCCTGATATGAAAGGATTCTCTGACCTATCACTCAAAATAATGCGCTACTAAAAAACAAACACCCCATGTCTGCTTTCTCTTCTTGAGAAAGTACAATATACCTAAATGTTTTTACCTCTGAACGTTTTTAAAGAAACCAGGGTAAGTGACATATTTGTATTTTAACAGATGGAAAGTCTAGAAGATGGATGGTGTTGAAGTTTGTTCTGTGTTCAACATTCACATTTTGGTGTTTATTCAAGAGATTTAAGCCTCCTTCCTCCATGTCCCTCTGACTTCTTTTGCCTGTGTCTCTCCACCCAATTCATATACTGATGATCCTGACTCTTAATTGTCCTTCTGTCTCCAGTTCTTTGCTAAACTGTTACCAGAGAGAGTATTTCCTCTTATCCTTTTATAAACTGAGACAAGTTTCCAGTTTCCAGAAATATAGGCAACACTACAAAAGAAAACGGCAGTGAATCTGGACTACTGCCAGAGTCTAACAATTTAAACATCAACTAGATACAAAGAAAATGAAACAATGGCTCCTTTCTACCAGAAGAACTTTGATCAAATGGTTGCTTTACAAATGGAGAGGTATTTATTTGAGGCTAAAATAGACCAAATCACCAAACAAACAAGCACTTTAAAACAAATACAACAAAGAAATTTTATAGAAAAATCTTTAACCAGCAATTCCACTTCTACACATTTATCCCAAAGAAATAAAAACGCATGTCCATACAAAGACTTGTACAAGAATCTTCATGAAAGCTTTATTCATAATAGCCCCAAAATGGAAACAGCCCCAAAGTCCATCAGTAACAGAATACAAAAACAAATTGTAGATATTAACACAATGGATAATATTCAGGAGTGGAAAGGAAAATGAAGTTGTGATTTATGCAACAACAGATGAATATCAATAATATTATGGTGAAAGAAAGAAACCAGACACAAAAGCATATACACTGTATTATTCAACTTATGTGAAATTCTAAAGAAAGCAAAACTAAGCTTTAGTAACAGAAAGCAGACCAGTATCTGACTGAGGCCCGGGATGGCAGTGGCGGGGGCTGTTGAGTATAAAGAGGCATGAGGTAGCTCCTTGGGAAAATGGGTAGGTCTTGATTATGATGGTGGTCACACAGTTGTGTACATTTGCAAAAGATGATTGAACTGAACACTTTTTATTCATTCATTTATTTTTATTGGGGGGGGGAGAGCAGGGGAGGGACAAAGAGAGAGGGCAAGAGAGACTCCCAAGCAGTCTCTGCATTGTCAGCATGGAGCCTGATGCAGGGCTCGATATCACGAACCATGAGATCAAGACCTGAGCCAAGGCAGTACATTGAGCTCCATAGAGACAGCGCCGGGGCAAGTGAGAGCCAGACGGGCACTGGGCGACTCTGTGCCTCGCTGAGGAAAATAATTAAAAATGGGCAAAGGAGATCCTAAGAAGCCGAGAGGCAAAATGTCATCCTATGCATTCTTC
>CM053568.1:40957695-41005936 GCA_028646485.1 Cryptoprocta ferox
AAAGTTGCAGCTGTTTTGTTGACATTCTGAATGCTTCTAAGTAAATACAATTTTTTTTATTAGTATTGTTGTCCTTTTCATAGGTCTGAAATTTTTCTTCTTGAGGGGAAGCTAGTCTTTTGCTTTTGCCCATTTTGGATCACATGGATTATTACAGTGTTTATCTTTTCATATAGTTAGCTGATAAAAAAAAAAAAAAGCTTTGTCTACACCCTGCATACTCATGATGAGGGTAATAAAAGTTGAATTGAGACCGTTTTCATCCATAAAAAAAAAAAAAAAAAAAAAAAGACCTGAGCCAAAATCAAGAGTTGAATGCTCAACCGACTGAGCCACTAGGGTGGCCCTGAATTGAACACTTTTTAAATAAGTGCATCTTATTGCATAGTAATTGCATATTAATTGCATATTAATTAGACTGCAATAATGCTGATTTTAAAACAAAAATTTTACCATAAAGCTGGGCCCCACCCCCAACCTTTACTGAAACATAAGTGACCTTAAGTGAAACCATTATTTACATAAATGTTCAAACTACTTTTTATTTAACAAACTTCAACAGACATTCTTCATGCAGCTACCTAAATTCCCTTAGTCATCATTTAATGGAATCTAGTTATTCATAATATTCTTATGGCATAGTTATAGCAGGAAAACATTTACTATCTTCACCTTTATAAGAGAAAAGGTTGATCATTCTTATTACACGGTCTTTGAGCAAGAGGGATAAAAGTCTGAGAGACATTGAGAGACAGAAAAAAAGATATAACTTCCATTTTTCTCCCCTAACTTAAACTACTAAGCATTTTGTATGTGTACATATAATTTAGAATATATTTTATTGTTTATGACTGAGCCTCTCTTTGTGCTAAGTGTAGTTATCCCTACTTTAGAAGCCAAAGAGTCATTTTTTAAAAGTAAAGAATGTCCTGAGGGGCCATATTAGCCCATTCTCTCTACCAGACATAAATCACTGATATATATAGCAGTAGAAGCAAAGTCATAATCCACCATGGGAATCTTCTCCTGGCCTCTAGGAAACCTTCAAGAAACTATAATGGTTCAATGACTATAATAAATTGGTATGATTACCACCTAAAGATAACAGGCATCTATGGATATTAGGTAGCACCCATCCATGCTACCTAATACATTAGTGAAGCCACTAAGACAAAAATGATCCAAGGTGGCTCCAGTGAAAAAGGCTGGGTGGGGGGCAGGGAAGAGGAAGATGTGTATCAAATAAGTTGCAGTCTTCCAAAGTCAAAAGCTTGGGGACTTACAAATTTTCTGCTCTACTTATGATCTCTTACAGCACAAGGATTTTTTTTTTTCTCTATTTCAAATATATTATTTGTAATTACTCCCAGGTAATAATTCATTGTTTCAATTGATCTATAATGTTAATAAAATGCTTCAGGACACAGTTTAATTATTGAATTTCAGTGGCTGGTGTAAACAGCTCCTGTGTGCCACCTGCAGCCATGACACTAATGGCTTCTGATTGGCTGAAGTCACCTGGGGGCTAGTGGTTGAAATGTCAGTCACTGATGCACCTCCTCGAGGATCCAGGTGTGATCCTTGCAGTGAAATAACATTGCCCACACTTTATACAGTACCTGACAATTTTTAGTCGTCCTAAGGGAATGTCTAACAGTGTCCAGTACAATGACATCTCCTAAAATAGATAAAAAAGAAATACCTGTGTTCATAGAATATGAGGCCCATATATCTCCAGCTTTAATAGGTCTAGCTGGTATAATTAGAGGAATTTAGCCTTCCCCTTGGGCTGTCCCATTATTATCTCTAAGAGTCTCCAAAGAAGTCCTTCAAATGTCCTCCAAATAGGGATAGTCCCCATGCAGAGCTCAGAGTCTCCACCTGGTCCTGATCCAGTCCCATTACCCATGTCACCTTTCCAGAGTCAGCTAAGAAAATCTCAGCACCCTGCTTAGCCATCCTGAGAACAGCACTGTTCACACAAAGCATGTCTCTGGGTGCTCCCAGAGTTTCCAATTAAAGGCAGCCAGAATGCAGAGGACAAGGCATGCTTTGTCACTGAGCTCTGTGGGGCCTACTGTGCTAAGAATCTCACAAAGTGAGCTCCTCACATTACCTCCTTCCTTCATGGTGTTCCAAAACCAGTTTAAGGAACCTGGCCTTGGAAAGGTGCCATCCATCCACATGATTGTCTTAACTCCTCCACCCACCACCACATGGGGTGTTGTTTGAATGATGGTAGGGACAAGGGCATCTACACTAATGATAGGCCTTGCTACACTGGCACTTTTGTAAATGGACACAATCAAGGGAGAGACCTGGTCCCCCGAAGGCCTAAGAACGCTGGGATGCTTGTTGACAATACACATTCTTCCTCTGGATCCCACTCCTCAAATACTAAGTCAACAATCTAGAGAGGTGAATGGATTCTGAATTTTTTAACAAGATCATGAGAAGATTTTTGCACAGATCTGGGCCTGAGAACCATTTCTAGATAATCTGAGATAAACACTGGTACTATTTAAATTTGGCAAGACAGGCGAAATGTGGGATTGTGGAGGTCCCTGTACCCTGGAGGTCCTTCCTTAGCTAACAGAATGTGGCCAAATCAGTATTATTGACATTTTGCTGAAATGCAGGTCATCTGAGGATTCAGATCCTAAAACAGTGGAGACCATGAGGGGTACCCTTTATATATCCACAGCCTTCACATGGGTATTTCCCATGAGAGAAGTAAAAGTTTCGGGAATTTTGAAATGATGAGGAGGACACTGGGTATTTAATTTTTGCTTTTAAGGGAAAAATATTAAAATGACAGAAAAAATTATATATGTGTATATATATATATATATATATATACAATTTATATATTATATATTATAAGAGAAAGGGAGACAGAGAATCCGATGTGGGCTCTGTACTGTCAGCAGAGAGCCCAATGTGGGGCTCAAACTCATGAACCATGAGATCATGACATGAGCCAAAGTTGGATGCTCAACCAACTAAGCCACCTAGGAGCCCCAAGATATTTGTTTAATCACTCTATTGATGTAAACATAGAGTGGTCTGTTTAACAGGAAGATAAAGAATATGTTATATTTACTATGCTCTTAGAATTATCATATGCAGTATGTTAAAATTTAGAAGTACAGTTTGCATAAAGAATAATTAACAATTTACTCATTGAATTTATCATTAGATGATTTAGGGATGCCAGCATCTTATCTCCATCCCTTTCAGTAATGAATAGTAGGCAAATACCTGAGGGACAAGAGAAGGGAACTAGTATTTACTGAGTAGTTCCCACACACTGATACTTAAGTAGCATATAGGCCATGTGTAAGAAGAGAAGAATGTGTAAAAAGTATTTTCTTTCAATACACAAGAAAAATTATGTCTTCAGAACTTAGTAGCCCTGATGGGGACAGGAGCTAGAGAAACCATTCGTGTCCTGAAGAGCAAATGGGAGAGGGGAAAAAAAGATAATTCACTGAATCCAATATTTGCCAATAGTAGCTTAATCAAACTCAAGGATACTCAAACCTTATAAAAATAGATAAAACATGATCGCTGACCCCCCAAGTTCCTGATTCTGTAGGTCTGAAGTGAGTCTACAGAATGTACGTTTCTAAGTTCCCAAGTGATGCTGACACACAATGTGATAACTGCTGGTATAACTAATTTCATTTCCTCAGCTGTGGCTGATCCTGTAGCCTTGTCCCAATGTTGCAGGAGGCAAATCATGGGCATAATACTAGATGCATCCTGGAACTAATACTCCGATGTCATCCAGGTTCTGCAATTGTTTTTGTCTGTTTGTTTTTCATAAGAAGGCATAAGGATTCTGATTTCAGAAGTATAGTTTGTGCAAGTTCCAAATATTGGAGAAAAACAGAAAAGTGATCTTGTAACAGCTGAAAATTCCTTTCCAAAGCCAAGTCTCAAATTGACACCTGGCTTTGTAGTCCAATCAAATGCAGAGTTAGACTTAAATTTCTGCCTTTGAAACATGGCACAACAAAAGATTAGTGAAATTATAAAATGGCTGACGATAAAATGTGCCTTCTTTCCTAATTTTTTTTTTGCTTTCTCTTGTACTTTTCAACAAATGATGCACCTTGAATCTCAAACCTATTTTCCCCTAGGCTATTTTGTAAAAAGTCATTCAGCAGTAGTGTCTCTTTAAGAAATTGGTTTTATAACCCACAAGGAGTTCTGCAGGATTCAGCACCATTAAGTATCATACTCCTCATACTTCTGGATACTTGAAGATCCCCAGTTACTAATTTTTCTTAAAGAGCTTCAGTGTTTTCTGATAAAAAGTCTATTACCATTTCACATCGAATTTCAATCCAAACTTTATGACAAGTATTGCTTCCTGCATCCTTTCCTTCTGAAAGGCAGTTGCTATAAGGAAGGGACCCTGTTATCTTTTGTAATTTTTGTTCTCTTCTCCAGATATTTTCAAGAGTGATTAACATCATGATATAAAGAACTAAAGCTGCTCCATGGAATGCACTACTCATTATTCAAGTCATGGGATGGTTGACTATCATGAGTTTTCTGGCGGCGTTCACCTATTTATGCCATTAATAACAAATAAATATAGCTAATCCTTATTATTTGATATAATTGATGGCCGTTTTCATACAAACACAAAATATCTGTCACTTTGTGTTAGAGAATTTCAACAATAAGAATAAAAGGTGATAAAAAGCAAACAAACTCACGATTTGAGGTGTCAGAGCCTAAGCAAAGCAAGGAAGATTGGCACAGGGATGTGACTCAGATTGAATGTTGAAGTTTGGGGGAATTGACAAGGGCACTCTTGACTGGAGGGAGGAGAGGTATGTTGAGGGATAATGGCAACCCAGCTAGGGATGTCAGAGTGTTGGGTAAGAAGGGTATCCTCGTGGGATACTGCAGCAGCAACAGCACACAGGCCACAGACAGAGCAACTGATCAAATAATATATATAAAGCTAATGAGAGCCAGCTTTTCACTGCCAGAGAAGGGAATTACAAATGTGGAAGGGGAAAATAAGACTAGACGTTGTGGTACTGGAGTGAAATTAGAAGTATTGGTGTGAATTCATTATTTTTTATAGAGATATGGAATTACATATGTAAATATGAGGATAGACAGACAGACAGACAAACAGACAAATAGTCCCTAGCTCTGGTCACTAAAAGGGCTTCAGATCAAGACCCCAATACCAATGAGAACAACTAACCTCCAGATCTTGGCTTGTCCAGGGCTCCGTGGAGTAATGGGTGATTTCAGCATGGGGCAAGGAAAGTATATGAGCCTAGGGTGGTTTATTGCTCATGAAAGAAAGTGCTCAAAGAATGACAGAGATATGTCAAAAGAACACAGAAGCCATTTTGAAGGGACTTCCAAAGGACAAATCTGGAATAACTTAAGGATCAAAAGAAGTAATTATAGTAATGGGATATAACCCATTGAATTAAATAGGAAATTATAAGTCCATTCTGAATAAATGATTAAGTGATTGATTAAAAGGATGATGAGGAATGGGCCATTTACATAGTCTTAAAGTACCTCTCCACCAAACACTTATAAATTATAAAAGGAAAAAGCAACTTTACAGTGGAGAAGCCCGAGTAGGTATCATTTAATTCAAATAATCAAAGTTAACATAAATAATGGGGCAAACTGAAATTATGAGCCACCAGATATAATACAATGAGAACAATTCAAAATCATACCTGTAAAAAGATTTTTAACTGGCTTATTCTAATCATGAGGAGCTATCAAACACAAATTGAGGAACTTCTATACAGTTATCTTTGAAAGTATCAAAGTTATTGTGCAGACTTTTTTAAAAATCTTTTAATGTTTATTCATTTTGAGAGAGAGAGACAGAGTGTGAGCAGGGAAGGGGCAGAGAGAGGCGGAGACACAGAATCTGAGGCAGGTTCCAGGCTCTGAGCTGTCAGCACAGAGCCAGATGTGGGGCTCGAACTCACGAACTGCAAGATCATGACCTGAGCCGAAGTCAGACACTTAACAGACTGAGCCACCCAGGAGCCCCTGTGCAGACAGACTTTAAACTGAACTCTGTCTGGGGGCGCCTGGGTGGCTCGGTGGGTTAAGTGTCCAACTTCAGCTGAAGTCATGATCTCACAGTTCATGGGTTCGAGCCTTGCATGGGGCTCTGTGCTAACAGCTCAGAGTCTGGAGCCTGCTTCAGATTCTGTGTCTCCCTCTCTCTTTGTCTCTCCCCTGCTCACTCTCTGACTCTCTCTTTCTCTCTCTCAAAAATAAACATTAAACATTTTTTTTAATTAACAAAAAGAACAGAAAAGGAGGGCTGTCTGCATAGAAATTTGGGAGGCCATAAAGAATGAGGTCATCAGGAGAAAGGATATTAGGATCATAAAAGGAGTGCTTTGTGCATGAGCATATGGGAGAGACTCTGGGTACCACTCACCCACTGATTCTTTTACCAACTTTGTTTAAACCAGTGGCAGGTCATAAGTCCTGGACTTGAGCTCATATTATCCTAACTGGTCTACTCCTCATTGTCTCTGCTTGGAAGGAAACTCTGGGTTAGAGTTGACAGATAAAAGACAGGACACCAAATTAAATCTGAATTTCAGATAGGAAACAATGTTTTGTTCAGAATAAATATATCCCATACAATATTTGGGACATACTTATACTAAAAAATACTTCTTGTTTACCTGATAATCTAACTGGGGCCTGTATCTGTATTTGCTAAATATGGGAACCCAGTTCCACATCAGGGACCCAGAACTGAGAGAGGGTACATTTTGACTTTTCTGGGGCCTGAGTAAGGTCTTCAGAGCAATCAAATTCCCACTGCTTTGATGGCTTGCCCTGCTGTTTTCACCATGCCAGAGGGCTGGACCCTCCCAGGAAAAGGTATAACACTGAAGTTTATATGTCTTTCTGGGTTCATGTTTGCCCATCTATCTCTACACTTGCAAGGAGCTCGTATTCATTCATTTTGCCATGCTGAGCCTTCTCTCCATAAGACATACTCTGATTCTAAAAGCAGTCTGCTCAGAAAAGGTCTCCTGGGGCAATGGCATGCCCCTTACAAATTTCCTGCTAGTATGCATTCTCGTTATTGACAATCATATTGCAGAAGAATTTTTTTTTGCAAATGCTGGCCAATTCTTCCCTGAATCCTAGATGACCCCTTAATCTATAAATAAAGCCACTGAGGGGTTTTGTTTTTTTTTTTTGGCCATGAATTACTCATGTAACCACAGAAAGAAAAAAACACTAGAATGAAAACTCCAGTAGTAAAGCCCTGTAAAGAGGAAAACAGTTAGCAATATGAAGTCTGATAGATGGTTCGATTTGTGTCCCAAAAGATAGGCGGAGCACAACAATGGGCATTTGGGAGCAATCATTCTTCAGCTGTCCAGGCGAGCAAGAAGGCGGTCAGCCTTCTGAAGATCTTTCATTTTTCTAATAAACATTAAGGCTTTGGATAGAAAGTTATAGGAATGGAGGCTTTGTGAATTGGGCAAGAATCCAGATATCACGTCCAGAATATGCTGCTAGAATCTCAGCAGCATCAGCCAGAGGGGAACTTGACACAGAGCCCTGATGTCCACCAGATCAGAGTTCCTAAACCCTGGCACTTCAGACATGGTGGGCCAGGTAACTCTTTGCTGTGGAGACTGTCCTATGTATCACAGGAACTCAGCAGTCAGTCCAGGCCTCTACTCACTAGATGCCAGTAGCACCCTCACTGCTGTGGCAACCAAAAAGGTCTCTAGACATTGCCAAATGTCCCCTGGAAAGCAAAAATCACCCCTAGTAAAGAAAGAGCCAATATTCTAGAAGGATGGTATTTAACCCTGGTGGAACATTAGAAAAACCCGGGGTCTTTTAAAAAGATTCCCCAGGGGGTGCCTGGTGGCTCAGTTGTTTGAACAGTTGAGCATCTGACTTGATTTTAGCAAAGGTCATGATCCCGGGGTGATGGGATCCAGCCCTGTGTAAGGCTCCACACTGAGTGTGGAGGCTGCTTAAGATTCTCCCTCTCTCTTTCTCTCTCTCTCCCCTTACACCTCTTCCCCGCTTGTGCTCTATAAATAAATAAATAAATAAATAAATAAATAATAAAAAGATTCTCTACCCACAAAGAGTCTGCCTTAATTGATGTGGGGGTGAGCTTAGGCACTGATATTTTGTAGAAGTTCCTTACCTCTTTTTCCTATGCAGCTAGGGCTAAGGACCATTGTTCTAGACTTATTTTTTTTAAAAAAAACGTGTCTTCAATATGATCACTCTTAGAAAACTGGGGACAGGACTCAGGACTGAGTACACAGATGTGAATCAAATGCCCTCAGCTGTTGAAGAGCCAAGGAGACCAGGCTTGGCAAAGCCTGTGCTTGTAGATCCCATTCACTTACCCGACTTTAACATGCTTTAAGTCCATTTTTTTTAAAACAATCTTAGAATTTTAGGCCATGGTTATATTCATAAGGCTGCAAGAAAGGAAAAGGAACAGAAAAAAATGAGAAATTGCAGAACTCTGATTTTTTTAACTTATTTGTGAAATAAAAAAAGGGGGAAGTTTTCATTCACTGGTTCCGTTTTCTTTAAAAAAAAAAAAAAGTCTGTTACCGTTTATCTTATGAGATTGCCAGTTACTGCTTGAGAATGTTAGTAATTATTAGGAGGAACTTTGTGGTGCTCCTCAAATATCTGAAGATCGTACTATGCCTGCCTTTCCTAAATTGTACACAGAGTGGGCAGCAGAAAGTTCAAGGTCAGCTTGCTGCCCAGCTCCGAAGTTCCAAGGAAGGCAAGCCTTTGCTTCTGCAGGGCCCTCCTGAGAGAGATAACCTGGAGGTAGTCTAAAGAAAGGGTTTACTTTGCTTACTTACACTGATCTTCCCAGAAACATTCTGCAAGGCATATAATGTCCCTTTTACTGGGCAAAAGGGACGTGTGGCCAGGATATGCAAATTTAGTGCCAAGACAGGTAGCAGCAAGGGGGCATTTAAAATTAGTGATGCTTGCTAATGGCTGAGCTGCAGCCACAGTGCTCTCTATCTTACAATATTTGAGCAATCCTCATATTTTATTTTTATAATGTCACCAAGTCCTGTTGAAATAAATGCTGGATAATAAAGTATGACTTCATAATGAGTGACTGGTAAAAGGCTCACTGGTCTTCAAGGGGTAGGGTTAGCGATCACACCCGGCTTGGCCATTTACACTAATACTCTCAGGGGGACTCTTGCATAGGGACAACACTTTGCTTTCTCTTCTTCTACAGAAATCTTTAACATCCACCTTCATTCAGCCACTGGGAAAGAATTCTAGAATGAAAACTTAGATCTTAAAGGTCTTCTTGGGACTCCAGTCCTTTTCAACTCAATAAAAGTAAGTGCAGCAGAATACAGAAGTACACCCAGGGAGGGGAGAATGAACTGACAAAGGGTAAGGGCAGCCAGGGCGCAGGGAGAGGTCCTGGGGAGACCTAAGCTGGGGCCATAGAGACACAGATCCCTGCAAATGTCCGATGTGCAGCTGCAGGAGAGCATGTGGGCAGGAGAAAGATATTAGAGGGGGGGAAAAACAGAATATGATGCAAAGTCAGAGGAGAAAGAAAATCTGATCATAAGAATTTGGACCCAAGAAGGCCAACACCAGCCATGTAATACTGGAAATGATCAGTAAAATGACTCATACTTACTGGAATGAGAGAAAGGGTTTTCTTAAATATTTCCCCTCCCTCTTTCTGGAGCCCAGCACCTCCAGTATTAAAACAATTAAATGGGGGTCATTTGTCATATAACTCAACCGTAAAGAAAACACTCTGTTAGCACAATAAGCTGGAGATTACACTTCATGGTCTGAAAGGTCTGATGCATGTGTTAGATATTTCAGTACTGCCCTGAAGCCCGGAAAAGAGGCATCACTCCTCTGTACCTTGTGCTTTAGAGGGCCTGGCATATCACAGACTTACACAAATTCTCCAGGGAACACACAGGTGGCTCTGTCACTGGAGATCCAACACTCAGCACCAGCACAGAGGATCCACAACCACAAACACCCACTTCCATGACTTACCATTCGAGCCCCCCCAAGAAATGCTTCTCACATATCTTAACCCTATGACTTCAGATCAAAAGGCAAATGTACCCAAATTCTGTGAAGGTTTGTGGTTTGTTGAAATCAGAGACAAATACTGACTTAGGTGGGGAGCGTCTGAGTGGCAGAAGTGCTCAAATAAGAAAAAAGACAAATTAATTAACTTGCCAAATCCTTCCTCTCAGATAATCTGAATACAGTAGATCCCTGCATAATGAAATACAGTTTCCCAGGAGTACCATGAACCTGTTTCCTTGCTTCTTTTCATGTTCCGATTCATAGGTCTAGAGGTATTTATGAATTAGATAAGCTTTTGAAAATTAAACATGGTTGTTTAAGAATGTTTAAAATACTGAGTATTTCATAAATTTGTGTATAGGTAGGCTTAGGCATAATGTGATGAAGTATTGGCAATTAGATGGACACTGAACATGAAAAGCCCGAAAATTTTATCATCATGAAAATATTTAAGATTTTATTAAATTTATAAACACTAAAGTAAAATAATTCAAAACTTTTTTTAAATGACTTTATTTTAAATGTTTACATTTATTACATATGTTTTCTTTTAGTTATGTTAGACAAATTTGTTATTCAATATTTAATAAGTATATTAGGTTTTTGGAAAGGCTACATGAAAAATGATTTTAGCTTAATATTTTTATATTAAATTTAATTTTTAGATGAAAATGTTGTCTAAATTTTATGCACATTAAATGTAATTGCATTCGATGGTTTGATCCTTTAGTATTAGTTTTCTGTTGTTACTGCAACAAATTACCACACCTCAATATAAACAATATAAAATTATTATCTTGCCATTCCAAAGGCCAGATGTCCAACACAGCTAAATTCAAGAACTGCATTCCTTTCTGGAGGCTCCAGGGAAGAATCCATTCCTTACCTTTTCCAGATTCTAGAGTCTACCCACATTCCTTGGCTTATAGCATCCTTCCTCCATCTTCAAAACCAGCAAGAGCAGACTGATTCCTCACCTCTCATCTTTGTGACCCTTATTCTATGTCTTCATCTTCCTCTCTGACTGCAGCTGGGAAGGATTCCCCTTAAGGACTCATAAGATTAGACTGAACCCACCTGGATAATACATCCTTAATCATAATCACATATGCAAAGTCCCTTTTGCCATGCAAAAGAATCCAAGGTTTAGACATGGAGATCTTTAGGGGACAATTATTCTACCTACCAATATCGTTGAGAAGGAACACAAGTCAAGATTATAATTGAGATAGAATATATGAGCATGAAGCTCAAAAAAGAAAGGTGAAGATAAAAAGTAACTGTAAATCTTTAAAGAGACAGTCTGCTGAAACTTTTAACAATTGGAAACAATGGGCATGAACAGACACCTCTTGAGTATGACACACATTACAAATTCTTATATAATGACATGAAAAGGTCAAAATTCCAACTTCACATTCTTAACTAAAGGAGGACTCACGATCCACACAGTGAGACCATGTGAGACTAACCATTTGCACTCTTGTTGGGAATCTGAAAATATTAGAGGTAGGTCAGCTTCACCCTGAGGCCAGCCCTCTCCTCTCCTCCACACCCTCTCCAGCAACAGAACTGGACTCAAAGAAGGACCAAACTCAGAGGAGGGAGCAAAGAGATGAAAAAGGAGCTGGCAGGGGTAGGAGGGAGGATGCAAGAGAGAGGGTGTTGGGGATAACTCTGCTCTTGGAAGGGTGGACACAGGGGATGCAGAATGAAGAGCTGAAGAGACAAGAGATGCCACACCTAATCAATGCTATTCTGTAGATTGTGTCTTCATTAAGAAATATCACCTACCAAAAGTTCTCCTAGAACATTCTGCCTGATTCCATGTAGGTGGTTCGACCAGTGAATGGTAAGGTCATTTTGTAGTAAGGGTTTTTTGTTTTGGGGGTGGGTTTTCTTTTGCCATTTTTAGATTGTACTATCCCCTGTTCCAAAACAAAGGGAGAAACGATGGGTTTATAGTGTAAATTTCCCACTGTATTAAACCTGGGGAAGTGGAAAGCTAAGCAAAGAGAAGAGCTGAGACTTTTATCTAATCATCCTTGTCCACAGAATGTTTGCTAATTCCTTGTCAAGGGGTAAATGACAAAGCTGCCTCACTTTGTGTAGGATGTGTCTAGTTAATTACACCTGAAAATATAAGTGTTTATGGGGGCTCCTGGGTGGCTCAATCGGTTAAGCATTCCACTCTTGATCTCAGCTCAGTTCTTAATCTCAGGGTTGTGAGTTGGGCTCCGTGCTGCATTCGGCTCCATACTAGGCAGGAAGCCTACCTAATATACATAAATATATACATATATATTTGTGTGTGCATGTACAAAATAAGTTATTTATTTGTAGTGGAAAATGGGCCATTATAAGGTTAATCACTTATTATTACAAATTCCAGGTAAGAATCATAAAAGAACATTTATTACAGCAAAAATAACTACATCTGGATAGGACTCTAATCACCAGCTATTAACTCAACCAATGTTCAGAGAAGGATACTTTATTTTTTATTCTAGGCTTCATTAAAAGGAGCAGCTGAAGTGCCTGTTCAGATCTTTAGATCATTTGCTATTGAGTTGTTTTCTTTTTATTGAGCTATAAAAGCTTTTTATATATTCTGGACACAAAGCCTTTATCAGATATGCAAATATCAGATATTTTGCAAACATTTTCTCTTAGTCTGTGGTTTATCTTTTCATCTTCTTGATAGTGTCTTTCAAAGAGCAGTTTGTAATTCTTATGAAGTCCAATTTATCAGGGTTTTTTTTTTTTATTTCATAGGTTTGTGGGATTTTTTTGCCCAAAGAAATCTTCGCTTAGTTCAGGCTAAGTAAACTAATCAGAAAGATTAGTTCATACATTTTCTTCTAGAAGATTTATAGTTTTAGGTTTTGATTTTAGATCACTGATTCATTTCAGATTGTAAATAAGCCCAAAAAAAAAAGATGTTTAAAATCATTAGTCATTAGGGAAAATGCATATTAAAACCACAAGGAAATATCACTTCACATATATTAGAAAGCCTAAATTTAAGGGAAAAAAACTGACCATACCAAGTAGTGACAGGGATGAAAAGCAACTGAAATTCTCATATAGTGATGGTAGAAATACAAAATGGCACAACCACTTTGGAAAAAGCTTTGGAAACAGCTGTAGAGACATGGATGGAATTTGGAGCTGGAAAAATCTTAGAAAAGAAATATATTTCACCCCCTCCCCCATTTCTCCACCCTGAGGAACTTTCAGATGAGGAAAATGTGCCTCAAGGAAGAACCTGTCTGTATCTTCTTGAAGCTTTTCCACAGCAACTACTACCCTGACCATATTATAATCATACCCCTTAATATATCATCTGTCTGGTATGGGTATTTTTCTCTCTTCATTGGTTTTCTTATTGCACAATTATTATGCATACATAATCTCACTGTAAAGATTTAAACAACATAAAGATAATAGAATAAATTATGAAGGTTCCTCTTCATCCTTCCCTAGCCAACTCCTGTTTCCTCATGAGAATAATTCATTATTTTAGTTTGAAAAATGTTCTAGCTCTTTTTCAATGTTTTTACATATGTGCACGCAGGTATATACAGAAAGATGTGATTTTTTTAACATAAATGGAACTACACTATAAATATTGTTCTATGACCTGCTTTTTCAACCAAATTTCATGTCTGAGAGAAATTTATATATACATATACATATACATACATATACATACATATACATATATATACACACATATACATTATATATATAATGAGGCCCAGGGAAGAACTTCTCTATAACCTCTAGTACACTTTCCTCTCTCTATATATACATATAGTCCATTCTTTATAAATTTCTTGAATATTCCAAAATGTGCATGGGCCATAATTTATTCTACTTATTTCCCTATTGATAAGCATTTAGATTTTTTCCCTAACTTTTCATAATTAAAACTATACTTCGATTAACACATATACGCCTTTGTGCATCTTTGTGCAATATGTACATTTCCTTAGTATGGGCTTCCAGAAAGGCAACGGCCAAGAGATCAAAAGGTTTTAATATTTTTATTTTGAGAAGAACAATTACAATTTAATGATCTACCAAAACTCTGTAATGGTTTACATTCACATCAACTGTGTAAGAATGTGTCTATTTCACTGCTTCCTTACCCTCACTGGTTATAGTCAATACTTTTAATTACTGCGAATCTGAGAGATGCAAGATACTACCGCATTATTGTTTTAATCTGCATTTTCCCAGTTTCTAGTGAAGCTGAACATTCATTCTTTTGTTTTATGGATCACTGGCTTTTCTTCTGTGAATTGACTGTTCATGTCCTTTGGTTTTATGCTGTTAGTTTTTTTTTTCCTTTTCATTTATATGAGCTCTATATTTATTCAGGGTATTAATCATTTGTCTTTTATATATGTGGCAAATATTTTCTCCCAGACTAAATGCTTGTCTTTTTATCTTTGTTTTTGGTATCTTTCATCTTGTAGATATTTTAATTTTTATCATAATGTTGCTTTACTCTCTAATTATGGACAACTTAATCATACCTGTTACTTTAATATCCTAAGAGCCCAACTGTAGACACACATATGTTTCATTTTCATTCCCTGAGAAACACATTTAAAAAAAGAACTCTGAAACTTTGTTTAGTCCTTTATAGGATAACAGGTGACAATCAATCACTGGAGAATTTCAAAAAATCATTTTAAAGGAATTCTTCAGGTTAGTAACTGGCTTGAAGATGTTTCTTGGGTGAGAGTATGGGCTAGTTAACATTAAGGAGCAGTAGACAGGGTGGGCAGGCAGGCACTAGGTGGATGGAGAGATACAGGTATTGGAAGCCCTTCCAGTTGGATACATACATAGTTCCTGAAAATGATGAAGACAGACAACTAAAGGCAAACCAAAGGAAATATCAGCTTTGGGCCACCTGAGAAAAGATTACAAAGTACTGAAAGAGTTAAGCCCAATACAGTGATGGCCAATCAGAAAGCAGGCAGTACTGATAAGACAGATAAGCAGGTGGACTGGCAGCTACCATCAGGGAGATGCGTACCCCAGGGAGGGTTTCAAGGTCATTAAGGGGTAAAGAGCAGGAACTGGGTTCTCTACCAATGCTTCTCAAACATCAATACGTAAATGAGTCACATGGGAATCTTGTCAAAATGCAGATTTGGGTTCAGTGGGTCTGAGGCAGGATATAAGATGCTATATTTCCCAACAAGATCGCAAATGATACTGACACTATTGGTCCCTGAACCATACTTTGAGTAGCAGAGTTCTAGAAGGCCTATGTTAACTAGGCACAGAGAAGCCTCACATTTCATATTAGTGGCAAAATGGGATAAGAATTTGAAGAGTAATATAATGCAGGGGTCAGAATGTAAGACAGCCACGTTATATCCCTCCTGGTGGCATTTGGGATGGCTTCTTATAATGGGGGCAGGGCTGATCCTGTGCATGGGGGGCCAGGAGCTTTAAGCTACAGGAAGGGTAAGACAGCAGAGGCTCCGAGATAGGCAGGGACTGAGCAGTGACATCTGCTGCTTTTGAATCTGCACATGAAGAGCTAAACATTATTTGTGTTCTGAGCACCTTGAATCCCTTTCACATATTGCTAGTTCCATTAATGCAGCTTTTTGCTATTTCTACTTTCCCTTCCAGCTATCCACATTTTGGCTTTTCACACCTCCATCAGAAGATGGCCAGAGGAAACAAAATGTACTAGAATAAAAACACGCTCATTTGTCTACCTGTTGCCAAGCCTGGACAGGGTAGAAATTGAAAGTATTTTTATGAGAAAAAATTCCAAACTTTTTTTCCTTGTGGCTCATTTAGGTAAACAAAAAGATCAAAGACCCACCTACAATTTGAGCTTAGAATTTTTGGCAGAGAAAGAACTCAGTGCTTAATTAATTTTTTTAAAAAATCAAGGCAAAAATAATGAAGACAGTACCAAATTTTTGTGTCTAGAACACACAAATTGACACACACAAATCACTTTTAATGACATACAGGGAAAATTAAAATCTATAGAGATCTGTATTATTTTCTTATAAAATGATCATTTTCCAGCTCACCAGAAAGAAGATCCCATGCTGGGGGGATTGCTGGGCTGTGCTAGAAGCTTTAGAACTGTTCTGAGAAGGCTTGAAACTCCCTGGAGGGCTGTTGCAACCTAGACAAGAAGAGTCTCTGGCTTCCAGCTCTCGTTTTAACGACAGAAGCTCCGTTTTCATCAGCCCCGTGCACGATGTTAATGAATGGTTTCCAGGGCTAATGCAGAGTTTGAGATCACCAATGCAGAGCTACGTTTCTATGTATTATCTCCGAATTTGATTTACTCACACTATACCATGACCCATAAATATAAGCAATACAGAGTTAACCAAACACATTTACAGAGGGAATATTCTCAAATTCCTTTATGAGATAAACTTGTGCTGCACACTACTGGATCAAAAACAACTACATAAATGCTGAGCGCAGTGTAATTGGGAATAATAAAGATACTCTAATGAAGCATCTTGAAAGGGAAGAACCTCATGTATGTTGAGAGGTTAGGTTTTAAGTGTAATGCTCCTGGCTTTGATGGTTATTTTTAAATACAATTTCACTGCAGTGCATCTATAAATCAGTGTCCAGGAGTAGGAAGTAATTCTATAGTAAGAATGAGATGCTATAGATAATGGGACTGAATGAGACACTATAGGTAATGACACAGACTTTCACGTCTTATTATTCATGGGACGAGGTCAATAATGCATGGCATCATATACTAGAGCAACTGAGTTATTGAGTGTTTTCCAGATGTACTTATATAATCAGCCACAATGTCAAACAAAGGATAGGTTCTCATAGTAAAATGATCCAAGTACAGTAAAAGCAAAGGTAAACCTTGAAGGGTTCCCCACCCCGTCTCTTCTGCAGTACAAGAGCCTAAAGAGCAACTTTTGGCAGAAAGCTAGTGCTTACTAAGTTTTCATAAGGTGTCATTTTCCAAGTAAATTTATTTCCCAAACACCTACGTCCTTGCCAACCTTCGTGGAGAACAGTTGATTCAACTTTGCTCTAATGGCAACGGTAAGTGAGGTTCTCACTCTCAGAATCAGCGGAGTATTGCTGACATCATTTTATTTTGGCTTTACTTGATGATTATCAGTTCATGCCTATTTTCCCATCAGACTGCTAGTTTGAAGAGAACTGAATTAAATCTGTCTTCACCACTGTATACTCATTACCAAAACAGTGCCTGGAGCATGGTCACTTAATAAATATTTGTTGAGAGAATGAATGTACTTACCAGGAGAACATGTGACCTCTAAGGCCAAGTTCAAGGTCTTTAATAGCTTTGGCAGCAAAGGATCCTTCTCTATTATACATTTCCTTGATTTGTGTCTCCTTTCGGCCCTCAAAATTTGTTTGTGTGTGAATATAAGCTTTAAAGCACCTAAGATGACACTTTGCATATTACAATATTCAATAAATATTTGTTAAATAAACAGATGAATGAAATTACTGGGTTTTCTTTTTTTATATATAAAGTAAATGTTTTTTTTTTTTAAGTTTTCACTTATTTTGAGAGAGTGAGAGAGAATGAGCAGGGGAGAGGCAGAGAAAGAGGGAGACAGAGAATCTGAAGCAGGCTCTGTGCTGACAGCAGAGAGCCCGATGCTGGGCTCGAACTCATGAACTGTGAGATCATGACCCCAGCTGAAGTCAGACGCTTCACTCACTGAGCCACCCAGGTGCCCCGAGATAACTGAATTTTCTAAGATGTTACAACTCTTATGAAGATATTTAGCACATCATTTGATAATAAAACTCTAATTATGGAGTCCTGTGTAGAAGTTGTAGTTTCATAATTTTTATTAATAAAAATAATAAGCATACATGTGTGTATCACTGGGCACAATTTGCAGTATGAGTCTGTTTTGCTTCTTGGCACATAAACCATGGAATTCCTTAAAAACAAACTGCCACCTCACAGCCACTGCCAAGCGCAGGCATTTTTTAATCCTTGAGGTTTTTCAACACCTTTAACAATGCTTTTCCAAATGCAGTAACACTGATATGCAGACCTATTTACTGTCCACGCACAAAGCCATTCCTCAATATGATTACAATATGCCCTCCTGGATGTCATTAAAAATCAGTGTCTTATTTTTCTAGGATAGGTTAGCTGAAGTCCTGCATGAGAGCAAGTAATGGAAAATACAATTCTTCAAGCCCCCTTTAGCTTCTTGGGTCTGTATGACAACCTTGACAGTCCACATCCAAAGTCCAGGTATGCTTCTTGCAAAGCCCAGACATCTTTGAATAACTTGTTTTGCTCTTAACACATGTTCCCAGGAGCTTAATAAATACTATATTTACAATTGTTTGGTGGCAAAATAATGAATCCTTGGTGTATGCTCATCCTCTGCTTTGCTATTAAGGAGACAGACTCAGACTCTTTTAACCAAAACCCAATTCAAGGGCAGAAAGCAGTTCTAAAGACTGTTAAAATTCAAATACTTAGTAACTGAATGTGCAGCATGTGCGTTGCAGAAAGGGCTATTATTTTAAAAGATAAATTGCACCTTGTTGAGGAATTTCAAATATAATCTGAATATATTTATAACTGAAATGCTCCCAAGTTTACAAAGAGCTCTCAATGAAATTGCAACCTCATATAGACAAGTTTCCATGGAGGAACAATTTCAAAACCATCTCCTTTTTTATTTCCTTGTGAGGTCTCCAACAATCTAGGGCATTAAAGTTGATGAATAGGTCGGACTTCACCTCCTCCTGCCTCTCTTCCCTTTCATCTGTCCATATTTCAAGCTTCACAAAAATGACAGATTTTATGCTTTACCTCATATTGTTTCCCTCAGCTCCTCCTTTTCCTAGTGAATCTCTGTTTTACTGGTGGGAAAACCCACATCTGTATATTCTGGTATTTTAATTCCATGTTATATCAAAGACTTTATTTCAGGTTGCTATAAAGTCATCAATTTTCATGTTTTAAAAATTTTTTAATGTTTTTTTTTTTTATTTTTGAGAGAGAGAGAGTGAGCAGGGGAAGGACAGAGAGAAAGAGGAGGAAACAGAGAATCTGAAGCAGGCTCCAGGCTTGGAGCTGTCAGCACAGAGCCCGACGCGGGGCTCAAACTCATGAACTGTGAGATCATGACCTGAGATGAAGTTGGACACTTAACCAACTGAGCCACCCAGGCGCCCCATCAATTATCATTTTTAACAATGGCATGGATGCACTGTCAACTCTTTAACCATTCATCTCTTATTGGACATTGGGTAATTTAAAAACTGCGGCCACTTTCAAAAATGGCTCAGTGAACAATTTGGCACCTGTCATTTTTTTCTCTGTTATTTCCCAGAGATACATCTTAGGAACGCAATTACTTAAAAAGGTCATTATTCAGAAGGGAGATTACTCAGCATATAATCCGAATAAGAGGAAACAATTTTAAATTAATCCAATAACAAGTTGACATTTAGAGACCATTTGGTTTTATCTTCACCTAACTTTTATAGATCCTGTTTTTAACTAGTTAAATGACTGTTGAGATCACCTAATTTCACTGAGCTTTACACTTCTTTATATTGGACAAGACTTGATTGTGTGTTCCAGCTCTTCAGACTTAGATACCAACCAACTACACGGGAAAAGTGAACTCATGCAAAGCCCGTTATTATTATGTTTAGAAGGTCAACCTTCCTTCAAGTGTCCTCATGTATGCAGTGACCAGAGGTCAGCCCTGATCAACTGATGGAAGGAGTACAACGCATGCTAAAAGTGCCACTAAAAGATCAGGACCATCTGGTGCTGGAGAAGAGTATTTATTAATGGAAAAGCGTTTACTGAAAGAACCTTATCAAAACAGCCAATTACCTGGTGTCTGCTCAAATAAGGAATCAATTAGCAGTCAAAATCTGTAAAATGACAATAGCCTTGGTAGGGGCGAATCTACTGAACTTCTGGCCGAAAGCAAACAGACTCAGAAAGAAGCCTTCAGCAGGGTGTAGCTAGGATCCAGATTTTTGGTCCAAAGTTAAATAACAATTCACAGGAGTAATTAAGGATAAAAATGAGAGCATATTTGTGAGAATTAATATAAGTCTGAGGAAAATTCATATTAAAGAAGCTTTACAGAAAACTAATATTTATACCCAATACAAGGGCATCATACTATAAAACAAAACCCTCTGGTCCTGTCCTCTCCCTTCTTCCTCTATTTTTTTTCATTATTTAGAAAGTGAGAGAGAGAGAGCCCATATAAGCAGTGGAGAGGGGCAGAGAGAGAGAGAGAGAGAGAGAGAGAGAGAGAGAATGAATGTCAAGCAGGCTCCACACTGAGCATGGAGCTTGATCCATGGCTTGGTTCCACGACCCTGGGATCATGACCTGAGCCAAAATCAAGAGCTGGACACTCAACCAACTGAGCCACCCAGGCTCACTGGTTCTTCCTATTTTTTGATTCCCAGGCCTCGAAATTCAATGTGGAGCACCTGGAAAACTAGAATAGTTATAGGTATTCAAATCCAAATGAATATACTAGCAGTACTATATATCATCAAATATAATATAAAGACAAAGATTCCCATCATCCCCCAGCCAAACTTTCTTAAAGACTGTTACAGGAGATGAAAATGTAACAGTAATGAGAAAGATGGATCTCTGAGAAGACTGGGAAAGATAATGTCAGATATCATTTGCAAAAGCTCTGCATACATTACTTTTGTTCAGATTTAAGATTTAGCTTACTCCTGCTTTGTCACAAGGCATTCTAAAATCAATAAAATCTTTAAAGACTCTTCAAGCCAGACAAATCTCTGTCTCTTCTATGTTATTCTGGATCCTAAGTTATTCCACCTTTTATACTAGTATTTCTTCATATACAACACTACACTCTTAATATTTCAAGTATGAGTAATGACTTAGATCCCAAGGATAACTGCAAAATTCGTGAGTTCTATTTTGGAGATATTCATTTTTCTATCATTACATTTTAATCAGATTTAGACAGACTCTGATTTCTCTAACAATATCGCTGTCTTTTGTATTTTAAGAAATCTCCCTCTATTAAAGACAATATAAGGTAGATCAGAAGAGAACTTGACCTCAAAATATATAGAATGTAGAATGGCCACAGCAGCATTTGGAGACCCTATAGAAGCAGAGTCCTATTATTACTTCTACTATTATAGGTATTGATGATATAATTTATGCTACAAAAAATCAAATGGTCTCTATTACCATTACTCCTTGGAATGGAAAATTAAGGGCAGAACACCCTTTGTAGATTTCTTCATAGAATCTACTGAAATAAGTTTGTATTTGCTTAAACTGTGTCTCTTTAGTAGTCTTAGTTCCTACTACCTTGGAAGAAATAAAACTGCTTAAAACATTAACAGAGACTATACATTTCTGTGGCAGAGATAATACTGTGTATTCAACAAAACATTTCCTTCCCTTCCTGGATCCTCAGGAAGATCTAATTTACCTTCCCTCTTTCATCTAATTAAGAGTGCTGTGAGTCTAGGAGGAATGTGGTAAGGATGGCTGGGTACCAAATTAAAAGAGCCCGGATTTCTGATTCACTGTTTTGAAAAGTGCTCACCAGAAGAACAGCCTGACCAAGTACATCTGCATTGGATTCTATGAGAGCAAAAACTAAAGTTCTATATTACTGACCCATGAGATGTTAATGTTATGGTTATAGTGTCTAGCTAGCATTAATTATCCTGACTAGAACAACTTGCTTGTATCCACCATGGAGAGTACTAAATAAATGCTTATTGAGTATATGACATTTTTCATATTCCAATGCTTGCTAATTCCATTTTAATTCACTTTTAAGAAGTGACCAAGGCCTAAAGTAGTCTACCCAACACAATCCAAATATCAAAATCATCCCAAACCTTCTAGAATACAGCTTCAGAGATGCCATCCACAGAGATATTGAATCAGTAAGTTTTCAGATGGAGCCCAGAAATCTATACTTTTTGTGAAGCTTCCCATGTGATTCTGAGATATAGCAGCCAAGTTTGGAAAACCTAGACTACAGCTTTACAAGAGGAAAAGAAGGACAACCCCCATGCCTTTCAGCACCAAGGACAATGCCTTACCACAATATATTCTACATTCAATAAAAGCCTGTGGTAGATTTGTTAACAGATGCAGGGGCTAACTCTGGCAAAATAATGAAGGCAACAATGATTTATACTGAAACAATTTTTCTTT
The DNA here is from genome assembly GCA_028646485.1 of Cryptoprocta ferox. Classification (NCBI taxonomy): domain Eukaryota; kingdom Metazoa; phylum Chordata; class Mammalia; order Carnivora; family Eupleridae; genus Cryptoprocta; species Cryptoprocta ferox. The sequence goes on from CM053568.1 coordinate 40,980,065, forward strand.
CTCTTTTATTATCTAGCTGTCTAGAGCTCTGTGTTTCCTTTCCCCTATCTCGTATCAAAATCTACTGTGGTGGGGGGGGGGGCAGTGAAATCCCTTCACTACTTTATACACTAAGTAATAATATTAATGTTTCTCAAACTATCTATGATAAGGGGTCCATTGAAGCTAATATTTTCATAAAATGCAATAAAAACAAATTATGAGAAAATAAAATTTAAAAATCAAAGATATACAAAATACAAGTGCTAATTCTTTTATTATTGGCTTTAAGAGACTTAAAATTACATTTCAAGATATAAAATCAAAGCAAATGTAACACAGCAGAAAATAAGCATCATGGATTGGCCCAGTCTGCAGACTACACTTTACTGAACACTGATACAAACTGTTAAAAAGCAAAACCTTCTACTTGTGGACATTTCCATTCCCACTGACAAGATATGTACACTGCCTTTATTTTAGAATGCCAGACACTGGCTAGTTACTGGTACTAAGATAGGGGTATTTAGACAGGGGTGTTTCCAAGGCCCTGCAGAAGTCAGGATGAAGACATCTGGGCCTGTGCTCAGGATTAGGGAGTTGGCCAGGGCATGGGCAGCAAGCATAGGTCCTGAGAGAAAAAACATCAGCAGCAAAATCTTAACAGAATTTTCACACTTTGGTTATGGTGAACTCCCAAGTCCCTTATTCAAAGCAATGTGGGTCCTGACTTGTACCTTTGCTTTCATAGAACTGGCTATGATGTTAATGCCCTGTTGTCAAAATCCTACTAACATGTAAAGGTACCAAAGATTTAAAATGCGGAAATTTTTTAAATGTAAAATTAAGCCAAGTGATGCAATTTTGTTCAGTAGTGGACATATTTACTATCATATGGGGAGAAAGTTAACAGGGAACTGAGACTTATATTACCAACAAGAAACAGAAAAAATATTTTAAAATTAAATAAATGGGTCATTTAGGGACCAATTGACAGATTCTTAATAAAGTCTGTAGATGCATTAAACATTAGACTGTATGGAGAGAATGTTTATAACTTTAATATGACAATTTTATGTGATGAGAAAAACTATGGACTTTGATTTACTGTTTATTGGCACAGTTCTAGAATTATATTCCAGCATTCTGTCTTTGAGAACTTGGCCTTGAATTAAGTTGGTGAGAGGGTAGAAATAGTACACACATCAGTACACTGTTCATAAAATTGTGGAATAGTTGGCAGTTTGCATTCTCCTCCTGCTTCCCCCCGTTTTGGTGCCCCTGACACAGTTTGGAAGCCTCCTCATCTCATCCTCTACTTCAGGTCACCCATTTGTCCCTGTCCTCTCTAAGCTCTCCTTCCCTTCCCCACCACTTTCCTTCCCTGCAATTTTGCAAGCTATCTCTATACTGGTGATTTGGTTTCAGCTTGTAAAACCAAGTCTTTTCCATAATGCAATCAAACCAGAGAGCCTCTGATTCATGGTTGGGTCTAGTGATCGGGAGACTCTTGTGAGTCTTTGTCTAGTCTCTGTTAAGAAAGTAAAAAAGAACAATGGAAGCAATTATTCTACTGATTACAGTTAGAAACCCTATTTTGCCCAAGCTGTATGAATGATGAGTATTATGTGAAAATGCTGCTCTCTAGTGCAATAGAAGTGCAAATAATGTACATCTATATCTTATAATCCCATCCAACATACCCCAAAATGTTCAAATCGAATAAGACAGAGGTAATATGGTAGCTGAATCATAATGTAAGTATGGAGGAGAAAAGGGAAATTCCAAGCATGAGGAAGCTACCGTGAGAATAAATGTGCTTAAGTAAATATTATTATAGTTACTTAAACAGGGGTCACAGATAAGAATAATATTCCCTGAAAACATAAGAAGTATCAACATGGCCTCCAACTTCAAGGAGTTCTTTGCAATTAGGTCCAGGTGAGAAGATTAAAAAATACAAAAGTAACTATTTGAGAGCTGGGGAACGTGGTGCAGACTCTAAACCTGCACTTTTCAATACAGTAGTCACATGCCACTCTGAGCACTTGAAATGTGCTTAGTCCAAATTGGGATGTGCTGTAAGTATAAAATATCGACCAGATTTCTAAAGCTTAGAACTAAATAAAAATATCTCACGAATAATCTCAGCCTGATTATATGTAGAAATGAAAATACTTTGAAAATAACAGATAAAATCCAGATAAAATAAATCATTAAAATTCATTTCACCTGTTTCTGGAAAATGTAAAATTATATACATGCTTTGTATTTTATTTGTTAGAGAGCATAGTTTTTTTTTTATTTTTTATTTATTTATTTTACAATCCAGCAATTGTTTTTTTTTTTAACTTTATAGTTTATTGTCAGGTTGGTTTCCATATAACACTCAGTGCTCTTCCCCACAAGTGACCTCCACCATGACCATCACCCCCCTTCCCCTTTCCCCCTCTCCCTTCCGCCCTCATAGAGAGCATGGTTTTAAAAACTGTATTTCCAAGGAATGGGAGCTTAGTAGAGAAGGGAGGGTCCCCTGGAAGAAATGGACTTTGAATAGGTTTTGCTGAACTTGGAGAGGTAGAGAGAATAAAAGGTGTGTCAATTCTGGGAAATGGGTTGATGGGATGAAAGAGAAAGTAAGAAAGGGAACAAAGAGAGAGAGAGAAGACCCAGTTGGAGGGAGGGGCAGATTACAGAGAACACCCTGATGAGGATGGAGGAGGAAAAGGATAGGGGGAGAGCAAGGAGACGGAGTCTTTAAAGCCAGGCAGGGGCTTAGAGTACCTCAGAAGTAAGGCAGCCCTTGAAAGGGTTTGAGTAAGGGAAGTTTTGGATGAAAGCTGAAATTAAAAAAGAAACCTCTAGTAGTTAGTTATTTAAACTCTCATCATATTAGAAGGTTCTTATATCATTATTAAATTCAAATTCCCAAATAATACCACAAAACTAATGCCACAAAAGCTCAGCCACACAATTCAATATGAAATAATAGCACATTCTCACATGTCCAATTAACTTCAAAGTTTGGGGTGTGTGTGTGTGAAAGAGAAAGAGAGAGAGAGAGAGAGAGAGAAAGAGATTTTCATACGCTATCCCACACAGGTGCTGTGATCTCTAACAGGAAGGACAATAAGAGAATGGAAAGTTAGTAGGAGGCTTGGAAACGCTTTCAGATGATGCCATCTGATTTAACAGTCCCTTCCGTTGTCTATAAAAGAAGCTGTCTTTTCTTGAAAGCCCTTGGAAATGATGTTCATCAATAAACATTAATTTCTTTTAAATCATAATGTTTGCCAGTCTGTCTTTCCCTATCTCACTCTTTATGTTGGTCCAGAATGTGACTGTCACAACTATCTGGGTGAACAAGATTATGAAAAGTGGTCATAAAATAAGCCATTATTTTTAAACTCATCTTTGTCACATTGTAATGCTCCACAAAACACCTTTCCCTGGGCTGCGATTCATTTTAATTGATCCCATCAGCACCATATCTATATCCTGAGTGACTTCACAATACCCTCTATTTCCAGAGAAGCTCATCAGGTTACGGGTTTGTTAGTAATAAAAATTACCAAGGAGCAGTGTGTGGATGATAAGAGCAATACAAATTCTAAGGAGAGGTAATAAGAGAAATAATGAGTATCCTTCTCACTCCTTGGAAGTGAACAGTTCCGAACTCCCCAAAGCAACACTTAACCTACTGTATTAAACAGTAATGGACAAATATTAGAAATGTTGATGTCAGCATTTAGAATCTGTTGGCATCAAAACGTCATTTAAAAGTTTTCTCCTAAGTATTTTTCATCACGTTTGTTTCTACAGTATTCTTTTCTTACTAGGACAGAGCCTTAAGCCCCCAGAAGAATAATTTTCCTCCTGTTTTAATTCTTTGTTTACTGGTTACTCCAGAGTGTGAGCTGGAAAAAAAGGGAAGTGTCATAAAGTCTTTTATGTACCATGATTTTCCACTATGTCACACTGGTAGCACTTCCCATTGCCAAAACTATTTTCAGAGCTGGGTAAATGAGCATTCAGCAAGCTGCTATGGGGACCTGATTGCTAACCAGAGCACAGGCCTCACACATTTCCCCTTCTCTCAGCCTTCTTGGGGTGTGTACCTGTTAATCCTTTATGATATATAACAGACCAAGGAAAGTGATAGAACAGCCCCAATGACACAGCTTTTTTTCTCTCTAACCAAGAAAAATTAGTTGGACTGGAAGGTGGGTTATTCTAGGGAAGTGAGAAAGAGGTGGTAGAATCTGAAGGACCTGAGAGGGCCATCATTGTAGACTATTTTCAGGATGGAAAATGAGTATAATGTGCTTGAAGTGACTCTGAAGCTCTCTTTTGAAGAAGAAGTCCATGCTGAACTGGGGGGACCTTGCAAGATGCAGATTCGGGAAAGCTAAGAAGACTTGGTGAAAAGGAGGCAGAGGTTAATGTTGTCAAATAGGGGAGTACCAGTCTCCTGCCCTCCCATGCTTGAGGCAGACGGCCAGCATTACTCAATCACAGCACTGCTATCACAATCTTTGTCAATAAAGGGATCCAGGCACCAACTACTGATAAACGGGCATTTGTACTTGAGGTGAACTCCATTTGCCATACTGGTTAGACTTTAGGCTTAAAAGTGAAAGGAACCACCATTTACCTTTGCTACTTGATTTATCCCATGTCACTTGGAGAAAGGCAGGCAGACAAAGCTTCAGAGGAGAGCAAAGATAAATAAGTTGATATACTAATATCAAAGATATAATTATTTTTTAAAAAATTGTCAACTTCTGAGTCCTTACACTTAAAATGTGCCAGGTATTGTAAGTGTCATTGCTAATCCCCACGATAACCCTTTGCAGTAGAAATTATTACCATTCCCTCCAACCCCTTCTTTCTGTGGAGGAGACTGGGACTTGAAGAAGTGACCTTCCCCAAACCAGAGAACTCCTAAGTAGCAGAGCTGAGAACTCTGATCCTCTGATCCTAAGTCCCATATTTACTCCTCTAAGCCATTTCCCAAAGTGGGAAACGGTTTTAGAGTTATGTACTTATTTAACATTTATCTTTTATTTATGGGAAGTGATAGATGTCTACTTATGGAAGTGATATAAAATGTTCCTTTAAAATACATTACATTTATGGGGCACCCGGGTGGCTCAGTCAGTTAAGCGTCTGACTCTTGATTTTGACTTGGGTCATGATCTCCCAGTTCGTGAGTTCGAGTTCCGCATCGGGCTCAGTGCTGACAGTGCGGAGCCTGCTTGGAATTCTCTCTCTTCCTCTCTCTCTCTGCCCCTAGTCTGTTTGTGCTCTCTCTCTCAAAATGAGTACGTAAATTAAAAAAATAAATAATAAAATAAAATAAATTACATTTCAAAAACTAACACTGATTTTAAAAATATATAAGAAAGTTATTTCAGGTATTTACAAGGATATGGCAAAAGGCACTGTGTTAATATATCCATTTACTAGTAAATCAAAGTAAAATGGCTTGAAATAGTGATTTTTACTGAACACTCCTTAAAGCTCACACAAAAGAGGCAGTACTCAAACCTGGATACACAGGGACACCTGGGTGGCTCAGTTGGTTGAGCGTCTGACTTCGGCTCAGGTCATGATCCCACAGTTCGTGGGTTTGAGCCCCACGTCCGGCTCTGTGCTGACAGTTCAGAGCCTGAAGCCTACTTCTGATTCTGTGTGTCCCTCTCTCTCTGCCCCTCCCCTGCTTGTGATCTGTCTCTCCGTTTCAAAAATAAATAAATGTTAAAAATTAAAAAAAAAAACACCTGGATACTCAGGGTGAACAAATAGCATGCTGGCCTACTGGGGTTCCTCATCTAAACTCCTGGGAAACTCCTTCTATGTTAATCAAGCACTCACAAGCCTGGGAAGGAGTTTTCTATTCCCAGTAAACTGAAGCTGCAGTCAGGAAATGAAGAGGTATCTGTTTTGCACTTTATTCCTTTAAGGTCAGGATCTGTGGTTTTAATAGTGACAATTAGCTAACATATATAATTAAGCCATGCAATGGCTTAATGAAGGGAAAGCAAGGGGAGGAACCCGGGAGCTAGTTTCCTTCTCCAGACATCTTATATAAACTGTACTCAAAAACTGATCCCAAAGGTGATTTCTTGAAGTGACAGGAAGGAAGTGTAGACAATAGGACAAACGTTTTGAGGACAAGTAGAGTTTCCGTAGAACTCCTGAAATAACATGATGCACAAATGTCCTCATTACCTCCAAAGGGTAACCCATACCTACCTCCAGTAACAACTGATGGACGGCAATATAAATTTCCAGAGTGACTTCCTAAGTTTTTTCCACTTTTTTATTTTGAGAGAAAACTCTTAACAATATCAAACTGCCTCTGGCCAATATCATCTACTGATATCAGCAAATGGCACTAATTCCTCGGTTCTCAGATCCACTGCCCCCTCCCCACATTTCAACATTTCTGAAATTAGATTATACCTTACACCTGACTGACTATACATTCAATGTGGTCTTTCTTTTTCCTTCCTCATTGCATCTCCCACCTCATTTCCCCCTTGGCACTGAGTAAATAAAATGTGTTAGTAGGAATTAGGATCAGTCATAATTTTAGAAGTATGTCTACATTATAGACAAATATAAGCCTCTCTGCATATTATTGGCCTTGAAGTCATTTCTTTTTTAAACGATTAAACACTAAAGCAGGTTGTTAGGGAAAACGCATTTGAACAAGAGACCAAGCTGGTAGAAAGAAAAAAAATTAAATAATCAAAAGAATGCTACCAAGAGGTAATCCCAAAGGTTAGAGTCACCTTAATATAAGAGAAAAAGTCTAGAGCAAGGAGAACCAGATAATTCACAAATTAAAATTTCCAGTACTCATTTACCTTTATTTTTAATGATTCCATTTGTGTGTTACTCTTCATCCTGGCTTCTCATGTAAATTACAAATAAGTTTTTATGATAATGATGTATGGGGTTAGCCATTCATCTTCCCGACAAAGAGATACCTACAAAGAAACAATTATTCTGCTTCTGAGATGGGATGTCATGAAAGGAATGTTTTCCAGATGCTTTGATTAAAAAAAAAAGCTTAAAGAATATATGCAACATAAAATTCCAATGCAGGCAAAAAACTCAAAAAAAAAAAAAAGACAGTCAAAACAGAGGCTATTTTTGGTGGGAAGAGAAGGGATAGTGATAGAGAAGGGGCTTGAAGGTCCCTTCTGGGAACAGAAAGGCTGGCAACGTACTTTTTCTTGACGTGGATTGTGACTACACAGGTGTGTTTACTTTTTAATAATTCACTGAGCTGTGCATTCTTCCATATATGTGCCGTATTCTTCAAATGAAAAAGAAGTTTACAAAATAAATGCAACAGACAAGGATTTCCTATAATATATTATTTGTTGACCAAAAAAAAAAAGAGGAGGGGATTTTTTCTTCCTTCAGGTAAACTGGACTAGGGGATTTAATATTACATTGACTACAGGGTAAATGTTGACACTAAGGACATTAATCTTGATGTTCTCCCAAGTCATTATCTGTTCCCTAGCATTATCAGAATAAAATATATCTCTATATAAATAACAATTTCAGGTCAATCTCAAAGAATAACACTAAGCATGGAAATCAGAAATATTGATCTTGTGTTGGTATAAAGATGTTTCTATTGAAGTGAAATCATTTCTGTAAAATTGTAGACTTGCTGTCCTAACACACATAACTGATCCTGGAATTGCACTGTTCAGGAGACACTCACAAGTGAAAATGACTTCTTTCAATAAGCAGGTTCCAGCAAGATAGTTTTGGGGTGTGAATACTGGATTCCTCTATCTCAGGTTACCCAGGTTACTGAGTACTGAGAGTGGCTCAGTAGTTACTATCCTCTTTGTGCCCCAGCACAAAACAGGAAGGACTCCATGAATGGGTGGGGCTTTGGACAGGGGTGATGAGAAAAGGATGGTGCACAAGAGGACTTATGTCCCCGGGAACCAAAACTGGGAGCACTAAAAACATCTGTCTATTCTAACCACCAACAATATGTGTGGGACATGAAATTGATTCACATGCCAAATTTGCTGGCTCCATCAGTGACTGTGGGTGATATCTGTTAAAGAGCAAACAAAGGCACTGAGGCCCCCGTGTCTCTTCCCACTCCCAGCCTGAACAGACTCATGTCAGAGGTGAAGGGCTGGAATTCCCCATGTAGGTTTTGCACTCCTGTTGAATAATGCCCCTGCAAAAGGTACATTCATGTCCAAATCCCTAGAAGCTACGGAAGTCACTCTATTTGAAAAAAAGGGTCTTTACAGATATAATTATATTAAGCATCTTGAGATGAGATTATCCTGGATTATGGAAGTGGACCCTAAATTCAATGACAAATGTCCTTATAAAAGACAGAAGAAGAGAAGGACATGTGAGACTGGTGTGGCAGAGGTTGGAGTGACTTGGCCAGGAGCTAAGGAAGCCAAGGAATGCAAACAGCCACCTGAAGCTGGGAGGGGCAATAAAGTCTTCTCCCCTTGAGCCTTTGGAAGAAATAGAGCCCTGCATTTTGGACTTCAGGCCTCCAGAATTGTGAGGAAATAACGTTCTGTCACTTTAAATCATCCAGGTTGTGGTAATTCCTTACGGCAGCCCTAGAAAACTAACCCAACTCCCAAATATGCCCTTAGAGACACTGCTCATCAAGAAGCATGCAATTCCCTCCTAAATGAAAAATACTCATCCTTTGGTAACTTGTACGTATTTAGTTTTTCTCTGGGTGGCAAGTGGTAGAATATCTTCCCAGAGGAACACAAGAGACAGGGTATACAAGGAACAAGTCATTGTCCCCGCTTTCCTTATGCACGGATGCCTCTGATGGACAGGGTATGAGTGCACACTTGAACTTTTTTATGTCTAAACTATTTCACTGAATAAATCACTATGTAAGTGTGATTGACTCAAATACCCAAGAGTAGATAATAACTGGTTTCAGGCTAGTGAAAGGAGCCTATTACTGGCAGTTACCAAGTAATGTCTTTCAACTCAGTTTTACTGAAAAAATAACTAATTATCAGGAATTAGGTGCTTCCTTCTCCTTTCCTGCATCTGCATCGTTCTAACTCACTTATCTCAAGCAACTCCTCCAGGCTCTGCCCTGTTTCTCTGCTCACTCAGCTCACTCTGGTCCTTATCACTCATAGAAACCTCTGCATGTGCTGGGCACCTGGAAGGATTAAGCCTGCATTTCTCCTCTCTCCCTGCTTGACTGGGTCCATGCCTTTCCCATCCCCTCCTCAACACTGCCTGAGTCCCACTCATCTCCCTCATCCTAGTTCACAACATAAAATCTTTTCAAAAACATACAGAAGCAGCAGGGAAATACAAATGCAAACAATGAGATAGCACTTCACATCTATCAGGATAGCTACTATCAAAAAAAAAAAAAAAAAAAAAAAACAAAACAGGGGTACTTGGGTGGCTCAGTCATTTGGGCATCCGACTTCAGCTCAGGTCTTGATCTCACGGTTCGTGAGTTCAAGTCCCACAGTGAGTTCTGTGCTGACCACACAGAGCCTGGAGCCTGCTTCAAATTCTGTGTCTCCCTCTCTCTCTCTGCCCCTCCTCTACTCATGCTCTCTCTCTCTCAAAAATAAACATAAAATTAAAAAAAATAAAATACAAAAAACAAAAACAAAAAAACAGAAAATAATAAGCATTGGCAAAAACACACAGAAACTGGAACCCTTGTACACTATTGGTGGGAATGTACAATGATGCAGTCACAGCAGAAAACAGTATGACAGTTCTAAAAAAAAAATTGAAAATAGAATTACCATATGATCCAGCAATTTTCTGGGGATATACCCAGGAGAATTGAAAGCAAGGTCTCAAAGAAATCTGTAAGCCATGTTCATAGCAGCATTGTTCACAACAGCCCAAAGGAGGAAGCAACACAGTGTCCATCAATGGGTGAATGGATAAACAATGTATGGTTTATACATACAATGGGGTACTTGTCAGTCTTCAAAAGGAAACAAATTCTACACCTACACGCTACAACATACACAAACCCTGAGAAGAGACTGAGTGCTAAGTGAAATAAGCGAGTCATAAAAAGGCAAATATGGTATGATTCCACTTACACGTAGTATCTAGAGTAATTAATAGAAACAGAAGGTACAATGCTGGTTGCTAGGGCTGGAAAGAATGGCAAATGGGGAGCTTAATGTGTGGCTTAACTTGTACAGAGTTTCAGCTGCGCAAGATGAAAAGATTCTGGAGATTGGTTGCACAGCAGTGGGAATATACCTGATGATACTGAACTATACACATAACAGTGGTAAATTTTGTTATTTTACTGCAATTTACTGCAATTTACTGCAAGAGACTACAGTGCACTCTGTATATGGGCATAAAAATTGAAAGAGATATAACATATTTCAATTGGAGAAAAATACAACCACCTACCCAGACTCTGAGCTCTTCTCCCACTCTCTGTATCCCTATATCTTCCACCTCCCAAAGTTGGTGTGCATCTCTGTCAAGTATTATTTCTCTACTTTTACTTTCCTTCTAACTACCCCCAAACAGTATGTAGTAGTATCCTGATATATCTCAAAAACACAATGTTGCCTGGAAGACAGCAAGTTGCAAAATACCATTAATGTAAATGTTAAGGCACACAATCACAAAAGGCAACTTTGAAAAGAAGTGACTGTCCCCATACCTACAGACTAGATACTACTAGAGTGAACTGTCCTCAGATTGAAACATTTAAACAATCTGCCTGCCTCTTGATGAGCAGTGTCTGTACCTCACACTCAAGGTCCTATTTTTGTTCGCTTGGCTACTTGGTCAGATCGCTCACTGGATGCCCCTCCCATTCAGCCTGGCTAAGACTTCAGTCTCTCCAGTTATGGCTTCACCTCCTGGGCAACACCGTCATGGACAGCTTATCATAGACTCGAGACCTAGCCCTGGGGTCCTCCTGCCTGTGTGTTCACTGCCACACATGCCCCAATACCTGGCCTACCAGAGTCCAACGGGTGGGCCCCAGAAACCTCAGTGATTAACAGATGATTCTGAAAATATGCATTTTTATTTTAGGTTTATGTTAAAGCATTGCTTTATACGTTATGGACATACATGAACAATTCAACCATCAAAGAAAAAATCCAGTAAAACACTGACACTTAGACACAAAGCTGAGATTTTGGACTCTTTTTATGGCAAGAAACTAGCAAGTTATCTGATCATAAACATTTTATTTTTCATATTCATCCTCAAGTCAATGGGTGACTTGGATTACCCATTCCTGGTGATGGAAAAATTATTTCACTTTTGTATAGAAAAGATCTTTGGTTTTTAATAAAGGCTTCATGATCAAATAATCTGACCTAAAAATCAGCAGAAAGCCAAAAAGATGTGTGACAAGCTTAAATGCTTTTGCCCTTTACTTTTCTGCATAAGTAATTTTTATAAGAGACTACAGTGCACTCTGTATATGGGCATTTTTGGTTTTGCAACTAAACTACAAGAATGCAACAGCACTGGTAAGCAAAAGTAGGACTGACTGTGGTTTTACATGTGTCTAACAAATCCATCATTTTTCTCTCAAGTGTCTTTATTTCCCTTACATATATCTCAGACAATGTAGTTCACTGTCTTTGCTAAATATAAAGACCTCTGACTTTATAATCTTATACCTGAATCAAAAAACTCTGCTCCAACACTCTTTAGAAATGGGCCTTGAGCAAACTGCTTTACTTCTCTGAGGCTTGATGTCTCACGGGTATAATGAGGTTAATAAAAGTCACCTAACATGGACTGACCACATTAGTGGGAACACAGGGGAAGCATCAAGCACAGTGCCAGGCGTATCATATCATGACCAAGGTTTAACACAAGTCTTTTGACACCATTTCATGAAGATCAAATAAAGATTATGGATAAACTCAAAGAATCTGTTAATTTGGTTTTTGTTGCTTTTATGCATTTTTCCTGTTGTTATTGATTTGATCAGTTGTTTCTCTGAATTAGCCAAATCCATCTACTTGTTTAGCTATTAACATAAATCCCAGCCATTTACAATTAATCCATATTTACAGGATAGTTATGGGAAAAATTTCTTCTAGGTTCTTTGGCTGACCTAATAATTAAAATGACATAGGACAGATTAACAGGAGGAAAACAAATTTAATTTCATATGTACAGGAGCCACAAAGACATGAGACTCAAGGGCAAGTTGGGCAGTTAAGGCTTATATGCCATCCTAAGCTGGGAAATCAGGTTGGGGCCTGGGACTTCAAAAGGGAAAAGGGTAATTCACAGAACAATAAGAAGAGCAGATATTTGGTAATTGATGTTTGTCGTGCCATATAGAAAGGTCATTCAGATAAAAAGCTGTCTCTGGTAATAGCTCTCTTTCAAGGCCAGACCTCCTATCAAAATTCTTTTAGGTAGGTAGGGGAGAAGTAAAAGTTTTTCTTAGGTTGGCTGGGTCTTGATTGACTTCAACTCAAGATAATCCTCATACCAAAGTGGCATATTTTGGGGTGACAATACCTGCTCTCCTTCAATGGATTACTACTGAATAACTTTCTAGGGAAAAAAAGATGGCACTGGATCCCCAGTTCACATGCACACCAGGATCAACTCCAAATGGGTCCAACATTTAAAATGAAACAAGAAAGAACTATAAGAAATATGGAGAATTTTTTATAAACTTAGGGTAGGGAAGGCCTTTCCAACTATGACTCACAAATAAGGTGTCATAAAACAAAAAAAAAGGATCAAAAATACAACTACATAAAAATATGTGGCAAAATCAAAAGACAAATAAGATACTAGGAAGTTAATTGCAACTCATTCTCCAGACAAAGGGCTAATCTCCATAGTATATAATAAATTGCTAGAAATTAAAAAAAAAAAACCCACAGACCAATAATCCAGTAGAAAAAAACTGGGCAAAATATAAATCAGGGGAAAAAAGGAAATGCAAATGATCCTGAAATGTATGAAAAGATTTCAGTGTAATCACAATAAAAGACAATGCAAATAAAAGCAATGCAACAATATATTGTAATACTAAGTTACAATATTTCACCTATCATACCTCAAATATCCAAGCTAGGTTAAACATCTGACTGGCAAATTTGTGGGAAATATGGACTCTTCATTCACTACCAGGGAAAATGAACAATACAACACCTACAGAGGGAAATTTGGGGATCTATTTAAAAATTATAATTGCATTTATGCTAGCAACTCTACTTCTGGGATTTATCTTAAGGATATACCTGTGCACTTAGAAAATCATGTACATTATTCACTTTGTACAAAATTGTTTGTAATAGCATGAACCAGGAAGCAATTTGCATGTCCATCAAAAGGTGACTGGTTATATAACTATAGTTCGGCCACAGAATGGAATATTCTGCAGCCCTTACATGAGGAAGACCTCTGTGCACTGACACAGAAGTAAAACAGGTGACTGAGTAAAAAAAGTACAAGACCGGCCACAGAATATGAGAATTTTGTCTAAGAAAGGAAGGTGATAAGGATACATATTTATATTTTCCTGCATTTTCATAACCAGATACCAGATGAACACAAAAAATGAATAGAAGATAGTGGTTTCCTACAAAGGGCAGGAGGGATAGAGTGGATGAGGACTAGGGTGAAGGGAGACTTGCCAGTGTATTAATTTTAACACCATTTGGATATTTTTAATGAAATTTTTAATGCTTATTTAAGAGAGAGAGACAGAGAGACAGAGTATGAGAGAGGAGAGGGGCAGAGAGAGAGGGTGACACAGAATCCGAAGCGGGCTCCAGGCTCTGAGCTGTTAGCCCAGAGCCTGATGCGGGGCTCGAACTCATGAGCAGTGAGATCATGACCTGAAGTTGGACACTTAACCGACTAAGCCATCCAGGTGCCACTAACATCATTTGGATTTTTTAACATGTGAATGTGTTGTCTATTCATAAAATTAACCTTGATTTATTGATTGATTACCTGCTATGTAGAAAACATGGTGTTCGGCACTATAGTAACACTTTCAAACAAGCTACAGTGAATATTTATAAGCATCTATGTGGTAGACATGATGTGCTGTACACACTTGTGGGAGGTTGGGGAGGAAGAGAACTTATGGTTTATAAGTTATATTTGAGTAAAGGTCCCATCCTTGACTTTGTACTGCTTTCCCTCAGGGCTTACCATGAATATGATCTGAGGTGAGACAAAACACATATAACTATCAACAGTGCAGAACGGTGCTAAATAAATGCCAAAGGAAAAATGTTCTAGATCAGAAGAGGGAAAAGTCCCATTGGCCGAACTGGTCCAGAAAGGCTTCAGAGGAAGTAAAACTTAAAACAGGCCTTGGGGAAAGAATGAGAAGAAAGGGAAGAAAGAGAAAGAAAGAAAGAATAAAAAGAAGAAATGGGCCTTGGGTATCATATAAGTTAAATCTTTCTCATACAAGTTCTTTAGCAGAAAAAGCTTTTTTTTTTTTTTTTCCAGAACCGTTCTATGTTGATTTTTCTGAAGCGGGTGAGGGAGGAACAAGGAGATAGGAAGGACATGCCCACTATGTCTACTCAATTCTCAAAAAAGTGAGTAACATTGCAAAATTAGCTTTTCCTGGTCATCTTAGTCCTTCCTCAAAATGAAATTAGTACACGGAAATGAGAGTTGGATTGCAACTCACAATTTAAAAAATCTCACTTCTTCATTTTATTCCTTTCCAATTTAAAAGTTTCCATCATCTCAGGGAAGCTTTTCTCCTTGACAGCTTTCACAGACATTTTCTCTGAATGGGCTGGCCAGAATCAAGAGAAGAATCTTAAGTTTCCATTCCTGTCCTACACTTACAAAGTGGTTTTACTTTGTAAATGCTCTTCCAGCTGCAGCAATTAAGAGGGAACGCGATCTTGAAGGAGTCATTTGTCAAGACTCTCAGGATCATACTGTCCATCTATTACTTGAATGGCCTCTTTCGCACGGCTTAGCTCACCCTTGAATGCTTCCCAGGAGAGTAACTCTCTACCGATGTCATTCTTGATGCAACTCTGTCAGGAAGTTCTTATATTGGGATGGAAAAATCTCCTTTCTTCAACCCACTGGTTCTACTGCTAGCCCCAGAACTCTGCAGACAAGACAGATTCATCTCACAGGAGTTAAACTAGGCACATCAGAAGAATCATCCCTCTTACCTTAGCCCGGAGACAGGGTATGGAGGTGGCATGGGAAATGGAAGTAACTAATGTTTTGCTGTAGAGGTGCCTGGGTGGCTCAGGTGGTTAAGCGCCTGACTTCGGCTCAGGTCAGGATCTCACGGTTTGTGAGTTCGAGCCCTGCATTGGGCTCTGTGCTGACAGCTCAGAGCCTGGAACCTGCTTCAGATTCTGTGTCTCCCTCTCTCTCTGCCCCTTCCCAGCTCACACACTCTCTCTCTGTAAAAATAAATAAACATTAAAAAAAAATTTTAAATAATATCTTCTTCCTGTTGTTCCTGTTTGGTTCTAAACAAAGCTTTATGGGGTTTGTGTTTAAATTAATTAGGTAACATTTTGATTAATTGCAAAATAGGGTATGTTGAATGTACTAGTCAGTCATCTAGTAGACCAAATTCATTTGAAAAATAACGTTTTCAGAAGTGTATCTTAAACATGTAAAATCAGTAGAATAAATGTCTTCTGAGCATGCACTCTGAATTATTTCAGTAGCCAACCGCCCCCCTCCCCAGTTGGTATAGGTCCAAGGTGCTCAATGCAACAACTCAGAAGTGATAATCAATAGACAAGCCTCCTTCTCTTCCTCCACAGTTACAGCCACATAGAAATGAGGTCTTTGAACACACTCCTGGAGAAGAAGACTTATTCTGAATAAAGTGCTATCACCTAAGTTAGTAATACCCCAAGCAAGTTTTATGGCTAAGGAAAGAATTAGCCTACTCATTTGGGAATTTAGTGGTGTTTGGAATGCAGAAAGTGACAAGGAGGTTGGAAATGGATTGGCTTTGGGGCTTGTTCTGCTGTATAAATAATAATGAACCTTTTCCAACATGAAGTAATATGAAATGAAAAAAAATAAAATAAAATCTGTCCCTAGAGTATAAAATTACCTCATAACCCAATTTGCATTTCTCTACTCCAAGCATATTTTCTGGGAGTTCTACTACTTAGAGAGAAAAAGCTGCTGAATGATAATTAATTTTAACAAGCACTTGGCACATGCAGCTGGACGGTACACAGGCTGCCTGCCCTAGAGCGAGCAGGAATTTAAATTGTACTTTTTATGGTGTTTTTTTTTCACAATGACAATATTTAGGCATGCAAAGGATGGGGACTTCAACTTTACTTTCTTTCTTTTTTCCTTCATTTGGATTTGCCATTCGTTTAACTCAACTTGAATACACAAGCAGTTTGTAAACACTGTTAAGAGATGTGGGAGATAATTGGATCCTGGTGCAGCAACACCAGAAGGGTATTAGGTATCTGCTACTCATCAAGGGGACCATTTGCTTTTTTCCCGTGTTCAGAAAAAAAAAAGTGCACATCTCCTGACTTATAATGTATAGTTCATTAGTGGAAAAAGTGCTTTAGGATGAGATCTTTATGTCATTTCCCATGCAGTATTTTCATTCTTTCCTGAAGCACTATTTGGTAAAAGCAAGTGATAGTCTTGAGATGTGATCATCAGTGTTCCAGCACTATTTCTCTTTTATATCCCTGCACATGGAATACAGGCAAGCAAATAAGAAGTCATTTCTGAAGAGGAAAATAAATTTTGAAAGAACTAACACTATGATTAATAGTGATAATTTACCTCTCATCTATCCAGCTAGCTTACTGTTCTATACTAAATTACGAATGTCTACAGGTTTATAATTTATATGGAAAATTGCAAAATCTTAATTTTGACAAAAAAGACCTTCTTTAATTTCCCAGGCAAGCTACTAAAAAGATGACTATCTATGTATTTTCACATGAAAAATAACGACACGATAATCCATCCCTTCTTAAAGTTTTGAAAACAGACTTACTATCTGTGACTCAGTTCCTTGCTCTCACAAAGGGAACTAATTAACCCTTATGATTAACAACTCATCAGATTCCATTGCTTCTATAAAGGCAATTTTTTTATCTTTCATAATCACATTTAAACTCATAATTAATGCCATGGGTAAAACTGTAGGTTAAAAATAATGTGTCCAAATTTCTTATCCTCTTTCTTTGGAAGTTCATGAAATGTTTACTCTATCTAGAAATCTTGATGCTGTATGTAGCCTGTTATTTTTGTCACCTACAAACACAATAATGTTCAAATTAAGCTTTTCCTTATCAGGATGTCTTGATCATTTGCCATATTTGGAGCTTAGCAAAATTCTGCAAAGTCAAATCTATGTACAGATTAAAAGAATTTTCTTAATTTATTCTTGATTCTGATGGGAACCTTCTTAAATTAAATTGCACTAAACATTTACTGAGAGTTTAATATAATCAAGGCACTATGCCCAGAAATAAGGGGAAGACAAAGGTGAATAATAAAAGGTCCCTGCCCTCAGGAAGCTTTCAATCTAGTGAGGACATGGATTATATTAATTTTATGTTGTTAGTTACAGATCTACCCCAAACTAAAGGTATGACCTTGAGACACAGTTTCTTGTTCTTGCCTTCTCAATCTCTTCATCTGTAAACTAGGGATTGGGATTAGATTTGAGAAACACCAACTGAGCATCTACCATGTGATAATAGTGCTAACCCTAATGAGCAATTACCATGGGGCAGGTTTCAGGGTAAACATTTTATGTGTATTATCTCATTTTTTAATTTTTTTGTGTGTTTATTTGAGAGAGAGAGAGAGGGAGAGAGAGAGAGAGACAGAACACAAGTGGGGAAGGGGCAGAGAGGGAGACACAGTATCCGAAGCAGGCTCCGAGCCATCAGCACAGAGCCTGATGCAGGGCTCGAACTCACAGTGAGATCATGACCTCAGCTGAAGTTGGACACTTAACCAACTGAGCCACCCAGGCGCCCCAGTATTATTTCATTTAATCCCCAAAGCAATCCCATTTTTCAAGAGGAGGAAATTGAGGCTAGAAGATGTTAACTAACTTGCCCAAGGATACAAAGTAGCTCAACCAGGATTCGAACCTAGGCTAGCCTGACTTCTAAGCTAATGATGCCCTTAAAAAGTGTATTGTGTTGTTGCCACCATCTCTAATGGTTTCTAATTTCTTTATTGTTAAGTTTTTAATTTTAATTTCACTGTAGTTAACATACAGTGTTACATTAGTTTCAGTTGTACAGGATAGTGATTGAACAATTTATACATTACTCAGTACTCATCATGATAAGTGTGCAAATAGTTTCGAATTTCAGTATTATATGATTATTATTTGCCCTAAAATTGTCAAATGTAAATACAAAGAGTTTGATTTTTATATTACCAGCAGAGGAGTGGAGGTTAAGGGTGCATAACTGAATGTCACATTGATTCTAACTGGGGGAATTCAGAGACTTCCTGGAGTAGGCAACATGTGGCTGCTATCTCCTCTCACACACACAGAACTGGAGCAGTTAGGGCATTCCAGGCCATTGTACTATGTGAGTGGTCACAAAGCAGTAAACACTCATGGATTTGCAAGCAACTAGTGGAAAGGGCAGTAGGAATGAGGTCTTTAAAAATCAGCTGGAGCCAGATTGTGGAGAGCCTTTAGTCATGCTAAGGACCTTGGACACTATGGGAAACAGGCAGCTACTGAAAGCTGTGCATGAGAGAGAAATGATTAGTACCTCTTTGTTTTGTTGTTTTTAAATATTTACAACCAATAAGAACAGTCAGCAAAACTTCCAAACACAAAATGAACATACAAAACCAATGATACTAAATACTCACAACAAATCATTTAAAATGTCATTTTCAGGGGCACCTGGGTGGCTCAGTCATTTAAGCATCCAACTCTTGATTTTGGCTCAGGTCATGATCTCACAGTGGTAAGACTGGCCTCTGTGCTGGGCACAGAGTCTGCTTAAGATCCCCCCCCCACACACTCTTCCCCCACTTGCTCACTTTCTCTTAAAATTTTTTTTTAATTAAAAAAGTAACATGTCATTTTCAGAAAAAAATTTTTAATAGCAACACAATTAAAATATAACGGGGAAAATCTCAAAAAATATGTGAAGCATCTTTTCCACAAAAATTATAAAACCTATTTAAAGAATACATGAGGAGTTGTAAGTAGAGAGATATGCCATGTTTATAAATGTAAGGACAATAAATTGACCTCTAAGTTCAGTGCAACTCCAATGGAAACCTCACAAAGGTTATTTGTGGAAGGTTAGAGGCCACTCCTTACAGACACATGGAAAACAAAGGGTCAATTTTGTCAAGAAAAGGTTGAAGAAGTAAAAGGTAGATGTTAAAACTTCACAGATATCTGATTAAGAGGTATAAATTTCCAGTTATAAAACAAATAAGTCAAGGAGATGAGAAGTCCAGCAGAGGGAATATGGTCAATAATATTGTAATAACTCTGTATAGCGACAGATGGTGACTGCACTTATCGTGGTCAGCAATGAGTAATATATACAATTGTCAAATCACTATGTTGTACTCCTAAAACTAATATAACATTGTATGCCAACTATATTTCAATTAAATAAAAAAAAAACAGACACCAAAACATTTTAAAACTAAGTGACCTGAGACTGCCTCCAAGGACAGTTATGGTTTTCTGTTTCTTTTTTTGAGCTAAAGAAATTGCGTGGAGAAGGAGGTAGGAAAAATGACACTGATGACAAAAAAGACTTGAGCTCTGGGGCGCCTGGATGGCTCAGTTAGGTTAAGCGTCCAACTCTGGCTCAGGTCATGATCTCAGTCCGTGGGTTTGAGTCATGGGTCAAGTTCTATACTGACAGCTCAGAGCCTGGAGCTTGCTTCGGATTCTCTGTCTCCCTGTCTCTCTGTTCCTCCCCCGCTCATGCTCTGTCTCTCAAAAAATGAATAAACGTTAAAAAAAAAAAAAAAAAGACATGAGCACCTCACCCACTTCAAATCAAAGTGATCCTAAACCTGAAACATTATCACTCTGGCACATGAATAAAGACCAAAGCCATTTTTAAAAGAAGCCCTTGCATGACAGGAGCCTGGTCTAAGGATAACAATTCTAAGATTCTAAGTAGTAGGAATGAAGTTTCAGTCAGCCAGCTAGCATTACTAATGATCTGATATGTGCCAAAAACAGAAGCGTGAGAAGATGAAATTGTAAGCACACTCACCGCCCTGGGTCTCCTATAGCCAGTGACAGAGTTGAGAGGCAGAAGCCACACGTGAAATAACTAAAGAGCCTACTTAAAAGCAACATACTAGTAAGAATAATGAAGTACAAGCATAAATTAAAAAATGCTGAGAGCTGCAAGTGGGGGTCCCCACAGGCAGACGGGCTCAGGGAGGCATTCTGAAATGGGCCTGGGAAGGGTCTGGCTTGTCATCCAATTTGATCTTTTTCTTGTTGTGCATTTTATGAGGCTGCAATTAGCTAGGAATTGCTTCTCCCTGGGGACTCTTTATTTTGGGCTTTAGATCTTTCACAACTGTTACTTGGGAGGTACAGAGCATCAGCACAGAAGGAACAGAGGTCAATGCCTCATGGAGGATGTGATTCTTCTCATTGAGAAGCTTATTGTTAAACAATGGTGAATCCCAGAAGGACCTGAAAATATACATGGGATCCTAATGTTGTCTCACAGGGGTGTTGCCTACAACGTGCATCAGTAGAGCAGACTTGGACCTACTAGAGCTTTCTAAACCATTTATATCACACTGACTCACAGAACTAAGTTAATATATCCTGTAACGAAGATTGTAACTGGAAGTACCTCGGTTGGGTGTTGGCTCATTTACATTCCAACCAAAAGGCAATGTACCATAAAGCGCATATTGATAAGTCTGCAATGATTAAGGCAACCACATAAAATCTCATTACTTAAAAGAAATTAAACTCACTGTGGTTTATATAGCAATATCCCTCATCCATGTCCGACATCAGATAGTTCCCATGCCAGTCACAGTTAAATCTAATTTGCTGTAATCCTGGTAAATGGGAGGTAATCAACCAATCCTCAGCTCAGCTCCAAAGCAGCACGAAAGACATTTCTGAAATACATTAATAAAGAGAGGATGGGGAAAAGGCTTCTTGCCAATAACTGACATTCGTTATGTACAAATAATATTCCCTGGGTTCTGATACTGTTTATTGGAATTATAAATATGTACACAGTTTAAGAGATTTACAAGTCATATTTTATTTCTTCTGTTATCCTTGCATGATTACTAAAACTAAAATTAAAGCCACCCTTGCTTGAATGTGCTATTTTAAATTCTTAGCTTACTTGATCTCAGGTGAACCTCACAACAACCCAGTGAGAAATTATTCTGCTTGCCATTTTTTAGCTACGGAAACTGAGGTTAGAAAAGTTACATACCTCAAAAAACAAAGAAACAAACAGAGAGAGAGAGAGGGAGGGAGAACTTACATGCTGCCCAAAGTCTCACAACTGATCAAAGGCAAAGAAAATATTTATACCAGCTCTGATTCCAGAGCCCAACCTCTTGGCCATCTGCTTCACTGCTCCCCTAGTTGAGCCTCTTTGTATGACTGCTGATTCATTACATGTGGATAGGTGGATAGCTCAAAATTTCTAAACAATATCTTGGAATATTAGTCTAGTTAGAAATGGAGGACTAGGTCTCTTCCTTGAAGAAACATTTCAATAGCAAAATATATTTTCACTAGATGGCTGAGTTATTTGGGGTGGTTTATTTGGGCTGATTGACAGAGTCTGGAAGAAATAAGGGTTAAAGCCAGATTCCCAAGCCACCCTTTGGTCCTGCTAATATGGATCACATTACTATGTACTTAGTATCATTTTCTCTTTGGTTCCCTGAAGAAGGGATGTATGCTCGGATCTGTCCTCCTATTTTACACCTTCAAATGTAAAATTTTACACCATACAAGTACTCTGGATCACAGTACTAAGTCATAATTACTTTCTCCCTCTTGATTTTTTTGCTCCAATCCACGGAAAGACATAGACTAAGGAGCACAGTACCCAAGACACAATAGGAACTAAATGAAGGGTACTTATTTTGTGCTATGATATAAGCATACAGCACTGACTGGGTAAGGATCTAATTCTGCAAAGGGTATGAGTTTGAGGGAGCCATTTGTGTACTTATTCTTTCTTTTCTTCCTCAATGACAAGAGATGTGCTGTATGATTTTTAAAGATGAAAAGGGTTAAGTGCCATGCCTCTGTACCAGGAGTATATATACCCGCATACCAAAAGGCTCCTTAACTCAAGGTTTAGAAACAAATCATACAGCACATCAAACAGAATGAAGTATGTTATCGAAGTCTAAAAAACCCCAACTTGCCCACATTCTGCAACTAGCAAAAATGACGTTCAAAAGTGTGAAAATCATGCTTAAGAAAATGCTTACATGTAAAGAAGATAAAACTGTGGTGACTAGGTTTTGGGGAAAAAGGAAATTACCTAACCAGACTTGAGGTGAAGTTACAGCACACTTAATAGTGTCACAAGGAAAAAAATCCGTTAATTCAACACAAGGAAAAATAAATCAATTAATTCAACACACACTACCTGCCAAAGGACAAACAAAATCATTCACAACTACCAAGTCTGCTTTCTCGGTGCCCAGCAGCGTTCCTCACTACAAAAAGCACTAACACGTTACTCCCTATTTTCGCCGAACACGTCTTTGAACAAAGGGATGGAACAAATATGGCCCGTCCCCTTCCACACGCCAACCGCGTTCACGTAAATGCAAATCGAAAACTCCAAGACGTACCTACGGCGTCCCACGAGGAAAACGAAATTAAGCAGCGACTTCTTCCGCCCACGTAAAAGATGGCGCTCAAAGCGTCAACCGTCCCTGGTGCCCGGTTTCTTCCCTTCGGGGGCGGGGTCCAGAAAGAGCAGGAGGTGTGTGCTTAGGAGGTGTGTGCTTTTGTTTTTCTCACGCTTTCTCCCCTCCGCTTGCTCTCACAATATTCGCTGAAGGTGACGGGCGAAAGATCGGGTAAAATCTACTCAGAAATGCACCAGGCGGGAAAACAACTGAGGCATGGAAGGGTTTTCGGGGTTGGAACGCGAGCGAGGGGCGGGGCCCTGGGGCGGGGCCGGGGGCGGGGCGGGGCGGTGGCCGGGCTGCGGTTGCGGTCCCTGCGCCCGCGGCTGCTGAGTCGCTGGTGGTGGCGAGTGGGTGAGTAAGAAGCCGGCGGGCCGGCGATTGTTTGGGGTCGGGGTCCCGGGACCGCGCGGGGGCGGCCGCGACGGCAGCTCGCCCCAGGGCTCGGTTCGTCCTCCCTGACCGAAACCTAGCATCGGGTTTTCCAGCTGGTGACTAGTGGAGTTGCCTGCATCCGGGCCCCCGCCTTCCCGGCAGCGGCGACACGGAGACCAGGGGTTGCAGACCGGGCCTCTTGCCGGCTTTCCCGCTTGCAGCCCCCTAGCCGGCCCCTTTCCGGGGATCCTGTGTGAGACCCTGAGGGACCCGACGTACCACCTGCACCGCGGGTTCAAGGGAAAGGCGCTTCGGGCACTGAGAGGCCTGGCGGTGGGGAAGGCCAGAGAGCGGGTGGTGCGGGTGAACACCAAATCGGGGTCCGAGAGGAGATACTGCGGAGTGGGATGGTGGCCCGGGGATGCCATATGGCTACACAATTTGAATAGAAGTTTCTAGAGCTTGCGGATGCCTTGTAAATTTGGGGAGCGATTCTAGACTGGGTTGTGCTCCCTCTGTGTGGGACTTGACTTGCTTCACAGCTGCGAGGTTACACAGACTTACTTAAAGGAAGTGACCTTTGACTTGAGCATCACTTGGCTATCTGTTGCAGAAAGAAGTGTCCTGATTACATGTCTACTGTGCCCACAGGGGTTCTGAGTCACCCCGTGAACTCTCCAGTCTTCTCTCTATTCAGCAGACGGAGGTTATGCATTGGCCCAAGAGAGATGGCCCTTTCAGAAACCATGGAGTTTGCTAGCTAGGCTCTAGTAAAGTAACAGTCTGGTTTTGGCCAGTGGGTAATTTTCGATTCCAGCTGTTCCCATCGCTCACCTGTGATGCAGAGTAAGGGGACACAACATGTCTGGCATTACTTTTCATTTGTACTTCTAACTTGAAAACTACTCATATCATCTTTCTCAGACTTAAGGAAACTTTTAACATAATAGGAAGGAATCTCACAGAAACAAGAATATATCAAAGATTAATAATATGAAGTCAGAATGCTTGGAATACGATGGTATTACGTGACACAGATACTTTTGGCCAGCACCTCAGCCAGCCCTGCTGCTTTGGGAAAGCCCTCAGTTAGTTGCAAAATCATCTGGTGATACCTGCTTTTTATATGAACAGAACAAAAATGAGAGAAATTCTAGACGACACTGCTGATGGTGCACTAAGCCAGCGCTAACCTTCTCCAGGAAACAGTGCATTGGAGCTAAAGATTTTTTTCCCCTCCTTATAAAATTGATAAAATAGTGTCTTTATTTGGCTCTGTTAGCAGTCCAAAATTTGCTTTCGAGGAAAGAAGTTAAAAAAAAAAAAAAACAAAAAAACAATGAAGACTCCTATTTTTCAAGCCTGCCCTAGGGCCCTATGATAATTAAGTAGCTCTAAGGAGCAGTGTGGGTTTGTCTTCCTATTATGTGAGAAACTTGGATCTGTCAGAGATAGCCTGATAGCAATATGTAAACTTCATTTCCGAGTCTCCCCTGATAAAAATTTAGAAAGTGTTGCAAACAGTCAAAGCCGGCCTGAGTATGGTCAGTTTTAGGAAGTGGGCTGGTTTAGGATCCTGCTTGTTTTAGAGCTGGGAGAAAATAAACAAAGCATGGTTACAAGAAGGGTGAGCCTTCTGATGGCATAATCCTGATTTACAACAGCAGTGGACCAACCAACTTTGTAAATACCAGTGAGAGAAGAGACTGCTGATTTTTAGCAAAAGTTTAAGAAAAAGCAAAACTTCAAACCTACTACTCTGCCAGAAGTTTTAACAGATGGTCATTAATGTAATCTTTATGTCTGCATATGTTGGATGATTTTCAAAAGTATATTGGTATATCCTCATGAACCCTATTCTTTGTTTACAGGAGTGGCAAGCCACCGTGTCACCCAATTTGGATCCTGGCTTCCCTCAAAAGACTCTTATGGCTAATGTTTGATAACCTTCTGGAGTAGCCAACTACATATAGATATGTAGATATAAAAGACTATCTGTTTTGACCTGATTTTTTTCAGCCACCTTTATATGTATGGATTTTCCTTACCAAGGATGATGACTTTAAGTGTTAGTAAAATTATTTTTACAGTTCTCCTTATTATTCTTCTCTGTAACATTTCATTTCTCAGACTTACTAATTTTGACAGCATTTTAAGCTAAACAATTCAATATGGTCCTTGTCCTTTCTTTTCTTTCTAATGAGACTAGAATGAGACTAAATGTAATTAATGGTCTATAATAGTTGAATTTTCACAATCAGGTAAAAATTTCCTCATGATCCAACCAGACTTTGCTCTAGGGCTCACTTCGGTTTTAAGAAATCCTTTTGTTTTCTTTTTTTTTTTTTATTCTTTTGGTATAATTTATTTTTTTTTTAACTTTATAGTTTATTGTCAGGTTGGTTTCCATATAACACCCAGTGCTCTTCCCCACAAGTGACCTCCACCAAGACCATCACCTCCCTTTCCCTTTCCCCCTTCCCCTTCCCCCCTCAGTTTGTTTTCAGGATTCAAGAGTCTCTCGTGTTTTTTCTCCCTCCCTCTCCCTAACTCTTTTTCCTCCTTCCCCTCCCCATGGTCCTCTGTTGGGTTTCT
>CM053568.1:41006436-41241173 GCA_028646485.1 Cryptoprocta ferox
CACCAGCATCTAGTCTCTTGAGTTGTTCATTTTAGCCACTCTGACTGGCGTGAGGTGGTATCTCAGTGTGGTTTTGATTTGTAAAGAAATCCTTTTGTTTTCAATGTAACGATGAAATGTTTGAGGCAAAGTTATGTTCTTATGATTATTCACCTTTAAAAAAAATTTTTTTAATGTTAATTTATTTTTGAGAGAGTGCGAGATGGGGAGGGGCAAAGAGAGAAGGAGACACAGAATCTGAAGCAGGCTCCGGGCTCTGAGGTGTCAGCACAGACCGGGGCTTGAACCCACGAACGTGGGATCATGACCTGAGCTGAAGTCGGATGCTTAATTGACTGAGCCACCCAGGTGCCCCAATTATTCACCTTTTTTATTCAAAACAGAAGAACAAAAGAAAAATATTACAATACAATTTTGTGGCTATGTGTTAACTCATCCCCTTGGCCTCCAGTTTGTTTTTATTAATGATGGCAGACAACATCATTACAGTTTGAATTCAAATCACATTCCTGTATTCTGTCACTGTAAACTGTTTAAATTGTATCCAAAACAGTGGATATTTCAAAAAAGCTAGACAGTTTATGTCCAGTACAGTCTTTTAAGACTATTAAATTGATATAACACATTAAAAAGTAAATATTCCCTAAATGAATTACTGAACTAAACAATACATACATAAACTGCCTTTATGTTAGATCATTTCTACACATGCATACTATAAAGTGTTTTGTCAAGTTCTGTATACCTATTCTTGACATGCATGATAAAAATGCTCATCTAATATTCTAAAAATAGAAGTCACTGCTTTTCAGCAGTCTCTGAACTCTCTTGACAAGATGCAGATAAAATTCTTTAAGTAAATTGTAGTTACAGATCAAATGTTACCTCTCAAAGCAGTCCTGCAATCAAAGATAGGTATATCATAACTAAGCTATTAATTGCTATCCTTTATCATTATGATGAATACATTCCATAATTTTAGACTTGCTTAAATGGTTCTTTTGGTTTAAATGGTTTCTTGTGGTTCTTTTCATTTTGAGCCTTTCAATATATGCATTCAACTGTTTTTAAAAATTTTGTTTTTAAGTAATCTCTATAC
The DNA here is from genome assembly GCA_028646485.1 of Cryptoprocta ferox. Classification (NCBI taxonomy): domain Eukaryota; kingdom Metazoa; phylum Chordata; class Mammalia; order Carnivora; family Eupleridae; genus Cryptoprocta; species Cryptoprocta ferox. Next base: position 41,007,536 of record CM053568.1, read on the forward strand.
CTGGGATTCAAACCCACAACCCTGAGATCAAAAGTCACATTCTCCACCAACTGAGCCAGCCAGGTGCCCCTCTACTTTAATATTAGGCAAGAATGATTCATTTTACACTAATATCGCATAGAGTATATACCTTTAGAGTGTTATATTTCAGTGGGTTACGATGTATGAAGACCTTGATTCTTGACTGACTCTGTGACCTTGGGCAGTTTGCTTTTGTCTCTGTATGTATTATCTCAGTAGTTAGAAAGGTTTGGCCAGTATCCCATCTAGTCACTTTGTTCTTTCCATGTTCTAAATAACTAAAGCTTTTTTATTTTAGCCATTTAGCATAGAACTTTCTTTGTAATGAACTCAGTGCAACACTACACTGCTTTCTTAAATTTAAGTAGCATATTAAATGTATTTATCTTCATCTTGTATTTCAGTGTCACGTTAAACACCAAATTGGGCTTTAGTACCCTGAGAGCTTATTGAGAATAACAGGACTTTTTGCTTATTTTTTGTTATGGTCCCAGATTGTTGTGTTTTTGCTTGCTTGCTTGCTTTCCTTCCTCCCTCCCTTCTTTTTTCCTCTCCCCCTCCCACCCTTTTAACAGCTTTAGGATATTGTTACTGACAGGTGTCTTCACTAGTTTCTATGACTGCCAGAACAAAGTACCACAAACTGGGAGATATAAAACAACAAAAATTTATTCTCTCACAGCGTTGGAAGCTACAGATCCAAAATAAGGTGTCTGTAGGAACATGCTCCTCTGAAGGTTATAGGGAAGTATCCTTCCTTGCCCCTTAGATTGTAGTAGTTATCAGCAGTTTGCCTTTCCTCGGCTTGTAGCTATATGGCTCCAGTCCCTACCTCTGTCTTACACAGCCCCGTTTCCTCTTTGTCCATATGTCTCTAAGTCTTTGTCTCATAAGGACACCAATCATTGCATTAGAATCCACCCTAATCCAATATCCCATCTTAATTTGATTACACTTATTTTCAAATAAAGTCCTATTCACAAATATAGAGGGGTAGGACTTGAACATGTATTTTGTGGGGGACACAGTTTAACCCACAACAAGTGTGGTGGTCTGTAGCTGAGCTCTCCCCTTCCCAATTTGCTCCTCTGGTCGCTGTGGTTGAGGAAGGAAATATCCAATGATACTAGAATTGCACATAGACTGGATGTTTGGGAACAGTGAGAGTCTATTCTATGAGCTTTACTATATAGTATCTCATATTAATGTCCAAAGGACCTTTTTTAAGGTCATTATTTTAGATTTTAAGTGTATTCCCTGAATATAGGTGACAAGATACTATGTATCATAAGGTTATCATATTCACAAGCATTTAATGTGCACTTACAATGCTAGCTGGTGGGACATGCTTTCAAGTCCTTTTTGACTAAAGAGGAGAAGACCACATAGGCCTAAATCATTTAAGTTTCTGGTGTATGACTTTAAAATGACTGAACCTAATTATTGGTTTTGTATGTCATTGTTTAGATATCCCTGGAGCGTTTGGATAATGTGATAGTTGGGATGCAGTGATGTCGAATCTCTGTCCACCACCATCTCCAGCTGTTGCCAAGACGGAGATTGCTCTAAGTGGTGAATCACCTTTATTAGCAGCTACCTTTGCTTACTGGGACAATATTCTTGGTCCTAGAGTAAGACACATTTGGGCTCCTAAGACAGAACAGCTGCTTCTCAGCGATGGAGAAATAACTTTTCTTGCCAACCACACCTTAAATGGAGAAATCCTCCGAAATGCAGAGAGTGGAGCTATAGATGTGAAATTTTTTGTCTTGTCTGAAAAAGGAGTCATTATTGTTTCATTGATCTTTGATGGAAACTGGAATGGAGATAGGAGCACATATGGTCTATCAATTATACTTCCACAGACCGAACTTAGCTTCTACCTCCCACTTCACAGAGTGTGTGTTGATAGATTAACACATATTATCAGAAAAGGAAGGATATGGATGCACAAGGTGAGTGATTTTTGAGCTTATTAGTCATGCTAACCTAGCCATTGAAAGCTTGATTCTGACACATTTATATCTAATTTTTAGAAATTATATGCAATTAATTTCAAGCAGTAACTGTTATTTGCATCTGCCCTATTAAATTTTTTTTAATGTTTACTTTTGAGAGAGAGAGTGAGACAGTGTGAGCAGGGGAGGGGCAGAGAGAGATGGAGTCACAGAATCCAAAGCCAGCTCCAGGCTCTGATCTGTCAGCATAGAGCCCAACTCAGGGCTCGGACCCAAGAGCTGTGAGATCATGACCTGAGCTGAAGTCGGGACGCTCAACCGACTGAGCCACCCAGACACCCCTGCATCTGCCCTATTAGATAGATAGGTCTAGTAGTCTTATGTAGTAGTCTTATGTCAGTGATATTCATAATAACCCTTAAAGGTAGGGGGTGATAGCTCTATGTTACAAGTAAAAAGCTAAAGCATAGAGAAATTAAGAATACTGTAGTAAGTTTTAGAGTCTGGGTTTGTCTCAGGAAACTTTAACCATAAAACCTTTTTTTGTTTTTGCGTTGCATGACCCTGTTTTTCACTTAGTACTGTGTGTAGGTCCAAGCAGGTCAAAACAAGTTTCATAAGCAGTTGGCCATGTAGCCTTTGGTCTCTTTAACTTTGGAAGTTCTGAAATTCATAAAATGAGGTTGGACCATATCGTTTCTAGGAGATGTTCCTTTTAATTTTGCAGATTGAGCCAGAGGAAATTGCTGTCATCCCCTAAATGCTGCAGTTTAATATTTAGTGATATTTATATTTTAATGTACTTTTGGCGGATCTGAAGAACAAGTTTAACTCTCTTCTGCTCTACAGTTTTGATACTAATATGGAAGTATGGAAGCATTATTAATTAATTCTATGAGGCTTTTACTGGACAGTGAGGAGAAAAAGTATCTTTCAAAAGAATAGTGTTTTACTATGTTTGCTTACATGTTTTCTTATTTTAAATGTTTATGAAAATCATTTAAAATCAGGAAGCCCCAGATTCAGCTTGATCTTATTTAACTTGAAAAGTACAAATCATTAGTTTCCTTTGTGAAACTATGCAGATGTTACATTGACTGTTTTCTAACAAGTTATGTTTTTTAACTGCAGAAAAAAGGGTGTTTTTATTTTATTTTGTATTGTTTATAAGAGAAGGAATTTGTTAGATTAATTTCCTGCCTCCTCCCTTTTTTTTCTGCTCTAATGTGGAAAATATTTTCCCCATGAACTAAATTACACAACTGTATCGTGAAAAGTAAACAAATATCAAAATGTTTTTTTATTTTAATTTTAATGAATTTTCTCTTGCTTAGGAAAGGCAAGAAAATGTCCAGAAAATAGTCTTAGAAGGCACAGAAAGAATGGAAGATCAGGTAAGATACAGATTGCTTACTTTCAAACACCATCAAGCTCATGACATGTATCTATATAAGGCTGAGGGCTACTTTTCTTTTTCTTTAATTTTTTTAATGTTTATTTTTGAGAGAGAGAGAGACAGAGTTTGAGCAGCAGAGGGGCAGAGAGAAAAGACCCAGAATCTGAAGCAGGTTCCAGGCTCAGAGCTGTCAGCACAGAGCCTGATGCAGGGCTTGAACTCGTGAACCGCAGGATCATTATTACCTAAGCTGAAGTCAGACGCTTAACTGACTTAGCCACCCAGGTGCCCCTGAGGACTATTTTTCTTAAGGCCTTGAAGCCATACTATTTTGACAGTGTGAGTCTGAAAATGAACAGAGCCTTTGTGGAAATATATTGAATAAACTAAATGAAAATTTCTGTATCTTAGACCAGAAGAGCTAAATAAGTAGAGAATAATAGTAATTTTGCTACCTGTTTTCTGTTTGCCTAGAATAAGTTTTGAATAACTTTTTCATACTAAAAATTTTAAGTTTTTTGTGAGATTTTCTTTAAGGTATTGCTTCTCAGACATTTCCACAGAAGTAGTTATAATTGGAGGGAAGTGAGTATACTCATAAGATATCTGGGGGCGAGGGGGTACAGACACAGTTCTCAGCATTATATTTATTTGAAGTCTCACGTTGTATTTTTAAAAGTCATGCAATTTATATTTTATTTTATATCTATTTAATATTACACTTTGCCAGTGATAATTCTCAACTTCTTTCTGATTAGACTTCTGGAAATAAGAAGTCTCTAGGGAAATTGTGCCTTGTTTATCCCATGGCTTTGAATGTCCTTAGGGCACAGGCACCAGTATTTGAGTTGCTTGTTTGCAAGGGTGTGATGTCCTTAGGGCACAGGCACCAGTATTTGAGTTGCTTGTTTGCAAGGGTGTGGTTTCCCTTACGGAAATTAAATGCAAACCATTTCACTGCTGGGCCGAGATGTTCTGAAGGGGAATCTCCAATGGAGAAGGGATTCTTTGCTTTTACTCCCATTGCTGCTGGCCACCCTCAGTGTGCCTTCTGTTTGAACTCCATTCTGTGGCTGGGTTGTCTTTACTGTGGTTCTCCTTAGCATACCTAAGACACCATAGTACTTTGAACAATAACTTTTCTAAACATTTGAATATACAGGGACTTAAACCAGGAAAATACAAAATCCTATAGAATGACCTACTTTACAAAATTGTTCTGTCTGTACTTTTGTAAATAGCTTCCCAGGCCAGGGGAGAGGTAATCCTGGGGAAAGATCTGACACTTAGATGTTTCCCTTTACTCAGAGAAGCCTGGCCTTTACTTATTGGTAATGAGCAGGGTGCCAAGCACAGTGGGGACTTTTACCAACCTCTAGATGTACTTACTAGTTATGGAGGAGTTAGGAGAATTTCCTCAAAATAAAGATATTTAGGACCCAGTAAAATTCTGCTTTTCCTAGGATTTTTTTTCAAACTAGAAACCTATACTTCCGAAATTTACCACTATTAATTTTTAAATTTTATCTTTTTAAAAAAAAGTTTATTTGTTTTATTTGTTTATAAATTTGTTTATTTGCACGTTTGTTATGTGCAAATGCAAGTAGGGGAGGGGCATAGATAGAGGGATAGAGAAAGAATCCCAAGCAGGCTCCACACTGTCAGCACAGAGCCCTATGGGGGGCTTCATCCCATGCACCAAGATCATGACCTGAGCTGAGATCTAAGTCGGATCTGAGGTGAGATCAACCAACTGAATTACCTGGGTACCCCAGTTTTATTTCTCTTTTTAGGGCTCTTCTGTTATCCTATCCCTTCTGTATAGTTGGACCAACTGGAGGTTTTTAAAATGGGAAACATCCTCCTGCTGAGAAGTTCAAGTTAGAGAAGTCAAAGAAGGAAAAGATACTTGAGGGATTTTCTTTAGAGGCTCTTCTGTGTTCAGGCTTGTAGAATTTTTTTTGTTAAGCTTTGATGAGGATACCCATTCACTTATGATAAATATCTGAGATACGGTTTATGGCACTATATATATGCCTACACCTAAGGGAAAGTATTTTCCTACAGTTACCCTTTCTGAAAAGAAGCTGCCTGATAATTGAATCCCTGCAAATCTCCCATCATGTGCTTAAAATGACTTTATTTTGAACAAATAAATACTATCTGGGGATGACACATGAGTCTGGAATTAGTCACTGACTTCATTCAGAGCGAGTTTTGGATGCTTATAGCTGTCATCTGATAAAATCACTTTATGAGGAAATCCCTTTATAGCTTGTCATTATTCTTGTTGAATTGCATGTGTTGATTGTAATTGTAAACAAGCATTTTAAAAATTATTTTAAAAAGCAGAAAGAGTGAGTAGTTATGTTTGGAGGTTTACTACAGGATGAATTTTTTTAAAATAATAAAACCTATATCTTGCAAGGAGGCTTATGACTTAGCATAAGATTCCCACAGTCACCATCACATTTAAAGTCCCAAGTTTCTGAAAAACTGTGTATAGTCACTTAAAAAATGACTCTTGGAATGACTGAGATTTAAAGACACACGTGAAAAGTTTGAGTAAGATAGTTTCATGAGATGTGAGTAAGGAAAAAAACTATTATTAGATTGATCTTAATATGTGATTTTAAAAACATACTTAACTAAAAATTATGGACATGTGACAATTTATCTACCTCTCTAAAAGTTTACATATTCAGGATGGTCCAAAAATTTGGGGGCAGGGGTGATGGTAATGAATAAATGAGAGATCATCCATATTTGAGACACTCCACGTTTGTGATGTTGTATTTTGAGCTTTGAATTTCATTCTAGAAACTACAAATTTCAAAATTGCATTTTTGATACATAATTCAAGTTTTATCTTGAATTCTAAAGGAAACTTGTCTGTTTTATTGAGTGTTAAAATATATTTGATGATTTTGATTTGCATTTGTATACTAAACCTTATTGTGAATGTAGATGTTAAGTGTTATTTGCCGACTATTTCTAAGCCTTTTTATGCTTGGTTTTCCTCACTTTTAAATATAAAATGCATCAGTGACCTTTAATTAACAAGAATTTTTATATCTCAAATAAATATCAAAGGAAATCCTTCCTTAATTTGGCATGGCAATTTAATTATTGCATATAACAGTAGATAAGCCAATGATTCCACTCTCGCTAAAGAAAATCATTCCCAGAAGAATGAAAATGAGTTTTAAATAGGACGTACATCCTTTAGAAATGGTTTGGAATAGTAGACATGTTTCGAGCTGTGTTCTAACATGTTATCAAGTGTTTCTCTCAAAGGGTGTCATTCTTGGCTTTCGGTTCTTAATATTTTATTGCCGTGTTTATCCTATACGGGTTTTCCCAGCTATCCAAAAGTAAAGTGTTCCTTCCTATAGAACCTTTCATACGCTGAAATGGCCATAAAGTGAAGAAGCAATTACATTAATTTATACGGAAAAGTTGCTTGAGCATTCCCAGACCCAAAACATAACCCCTCTTACGCATCTCTGATATCTCAGAACACATTCTGCTAACGAATGCACAAAATAAATCGAGACAAAGCACAGATGCTCACACAGTCAAAAGCTAAGGAGGCTTGATGCTGAGATGCCTAGTGTAGTCCCCGGAGAGGGAGCTTTGTGGGCCTCTTCTGTGCTCAGGGTATGTTCTGCTTCTCAGAGGGGTTCATTGCAAAACAAGTGCTCAACACTTTTTAGCTTTTCACCTTTTGTGTGTGTGTGTGTGTGTGTGTGTGTGTGTGTGTGTATGTGTGAAAGCAAAAATCCTCTTTGGATTTCTTTTGGTTACTGAAAACAGGTACTAATGTAGGTCTTTCGTAAAAGCAAAGTGGTGTAACTCAAACTTTTGAAAAGCAGGAGATACCTTCATTGCGTGATTTTTTTTTTTTTTTGCTTCATTTTGTTTTTTTGTACAGGGTCAGAGTATTATTCCGATGCTTACTGGCGAAGTAATTCCTGTAATGGAGCTCCTTTCATCTATGAAATCACACAGTGTTCCTGAAGAAATTGATGTAAGTCATGACTTGTATTATTAAATAGCAACAATGGTACCCTCTGACCAATTCCCTTGAGTTCTATTACTATTAGCATATTAGTAGCATTCCAGTTTTACTAGTGTGCATCTTTTGTCATACATGCTATTCCTATGAAGTATTAGCCACTTTAATAACAAACACACATAAAATCCTGAGTTTTATGGCCAAAAAGAGGCTTTTTTGGTCAGTGATAGTTGTGACAGAATTACACGTATTTAGTTTATTTCACCATTTTTGCATTTCTTAGAAGTGGGAGAATTCTAGACCTTGTAGAAGCAGTCAGTATTCAATGTAGTACTTTCAGTAATAAAGCAGTGTACAAGTCAGTGGTGGTTAACACAAGTTTACTTTTATTCCCTAATCTAGTTTTATTAATCACATGTTGACATTTTGAATCACACACTAAGCACACGTCAAGAAATCTTTAGGAAACTTTTCTTGTTTCTTTCTGACTTTGTCACTAAGATTTGTCTCCTGATTCTGACAACGAAGAAGAGGAAGTTCTTCTCCTAAAAATTGTTGTTTAACCTGCCTGACCAGTTTTCACATTTGTTCTTCTGAAAGTTTATAGAAGCTCGCACACAGATTGTTTTATTGGGATTCTTGATGCTTAGAAATGAGGGCAATGTGTTCTATTGAACTGAGACTTCAGAAAACTTGTGTATTTAAGAGTGTTATTTTACTGCTGTATTATAGCCAGAATAACTTCTTTTTTTGTGTGTGTGTGTTGCATTTTAGATAGCTGATACAGTTCTCAATGATGATGACATTGGTGACAGTTGTCATGAAGGCTTCCTTCTCAAGTAAGAATTTTGTTTCCTTTCATAAAAGATGGATAAAGCACATTGAAATCTTATGCTCACCAATGAAATGATTTGGAAGGAAGAAAGTAATAGAATAGCTACCCAAATTATTCTAGGAACAGTGTTGCATATTTGAAGAATTACTTAGCTTTGTGTTATTTTTTCATTTGTTACATGTCTGTGATATGTTTGATGTTACTCTTTTTAATATTGAAAGAAGCTGAGTTTCCATAGTGCCCGAACAAGAAATCTTATTCTCTTGTTTGGTTCTGGTTTCTCGTTTTACTTCTCATTAAATCTGAAACTAAGAATAAAAGGGGTTCTTGGACCCATTTCCAGTGTTGCTGGGGTTCCTCATACCAACAAACAATGCTTTAGATACCAAGTGGGTCCTATGATGTAATTCAGTTCTGGCCCTTTCTGCCTGGAGATAATGTTAGATTCCACAGATTAAAGGTTCAAAGATTGTGCCCCACCTACCTTTCAGACACTAGTCACAAGCCCAAGTTTTTACCTGTCCTTCTGACCAGCTATAGATTTGAGATCCCAACCACCCCTTCCTTGGACTTTAGACACCAGTAACAAGTCCAGGATGTTACCTGTTCTTCTCACCAACTTGGTATAAATCAGAGGTTCCTATGACCCCCTCCTTGGGTCCCATTAATTTCCTAGAGCAGCTCATAGAACTCAGAGAAACATTTTATTTATTGGATTACCAGTTTATTATAAAGAATAGAATCTAAGATAAGCTGAACATCCATATGGAAGAGATGCATAGGATGAGGTTTGGGGAAAAGGGTGAAGAGCTTCCATACCATTTCTGAGTACACCACTCTCCCCACATCTCCGCATGTTCACCAACCCAGAAGCTCTCCAAGCCCCTTCCTTTTGGGTTTTTATGGAGGCTTCGTTACATAGGCATGGTTGATCAAATCATTGGCCATTGGTGACATTTTCAGCCCCTCTCCCCAACCCAGAAGTCAGAGGGAGGAACTGAAAGTTCTAATCTTTAGTGGTTGACTCCATTGGCAACCAGCCTCCAACCTTAGATGTTTTCTAAAAGTTGCTCCATTAATCTAACAAAAGGCATCTATATCTTTTTCTGCACTTAGGAGATTCTAAGTGTTTTGGGAGCTATAAGCCAGGACCAAATACGTATTTCTTAAAAATCACAATATCACAGAACCCTTACAAATTAAGTTGCATTGTGGATGGACTTAGGTTATTTAGGCCTAGAAAAGAAAATTATTTGTATTTTTACTGATCCTGTCCATCTTATAGTAGATTTTAGAGTGTGGGCTCTAAAACCAGACCTTCTGGGTTATTGCTGTGTATAAGCTGGGCCAAGATATCTGAAGTCTCTGGGCCCCCATCTCCTCATCTGTAAAATGGGAATAGTAGTACTTACTTCATAGGATTGTTCTAAGAATTGAGTGAGATAAATCATATTAAGCACTTAAAACAGTGCCCAGAATCTATAAGCACAAAACAGCTAAAAGCTAACATATTCTACTTCTGTCTCTTCTAAGGAAAATGTTCATGACAGTAGTATAAGCCAACATTTATCTATGTGCTCTCTGCACATAGAATCTCATCTTCTACCTTACTGATTCTTTACTATTGCAGATGACTGTGAAATTTTATTTTGTTTTTGATGAGAAGTGAAAGGATAAAGTATTTGCTTTCATGTCCATAGTCTTTTCTTTTAGAGGCATGAGTGTTTTGAAGCTGGAAGCCTTACATTGTATGAATTAGAAGCGCTTTAGTCCCCCTTCTGCTCACTGTCACCCATCATATCCTTATTTTTAATCTCATTTGACTTTAAGTAAATCACTTAACCTCTTGACACCTCAGTTTCTTTCAATATAAAATGGTGACATTTTGCTAACTGGGTTTTAATTTCAAATGAGTAAATCTGTGTGAAAGGCCTATGGAAACCATAAAGTACTATGGAAATAAAAGGTGGCATTTTACCTACAGCTTTGTCGTTCATTATGTAAAGCTAATCTGTTACTTGAAGTTCACTTGCCCTTTTTTGTTTAGTTTGTGAAATTGTTTTACAGCCAATGTTTTTCATCTCTTTTCTCCACCTTGCAGTGCCATTAGCTCACACTTGCAGACCTGTGGCTGTTCTGTCGTAGTAGGTAGCAGTGCAGAAAAAGTAAATAAGGTAATTTATTTTATAATCCAGCAAATAATCTCACTTCTTAATACTGCTAACCTATAATGGATTGTGATTTAAAATTTAGGTTGCCGTCAAGCCAAACTACTGTGACACCCTGTGCAGAAGTAAGTTGAAGTAAACTGCTTAAATAGGAAATCATTTATCAGTTTCATTTTGATAATTCATAATTATGATATAGTTCTCAATATTGTATAAATAGTTTTGAGAATTTCATTAAAATAGGGTATTTTTAAAGAAACATTTGTCTTCTATTTTCTGTTGTCACTTTTAATAAATATGAAGATAACCATATACTTTTGATACTAATTCTAAAGAAATGTTATCTAATTATTCATTTTGATTTCTTTTCTTATTTTCCTCCTAAATCTTTTTCTTTCAGGGACCTATCACTGCTCAGTGGTCAGCAAAAGTTATGTTTTACTCAGTAACGTCTGCAGCCACTTCCTTCAGTACTACATGAGCTAATAAAAAATTAATGAAATTACCTTTCCAAACATTAGGCACTAAACTAAGAGATTTTGTACTTTTCTTCACTGTTAACTAGAAAGAGATAAATTGCACATATCTATCAATTTAAGCAAACCTGATTTTTCTTTTTATATTTTACACAGGTAGTGTGTTAGGAATGATTATTTCCTTGACAAATATATTTGTAATTTTTTCTCTAGATAGCTACCCTGTATGCTTACATGATCCTTAATTTATCAGAATTATATTTTTCCATATATCCATTTATGAGAGGTTAGTGCACCTCTATTATTATGCTGGTCTAGTGATTTATTATTACATCTGTTACCCCAAGAAAGTAACCTTATCTCTGTGTCACCCAGAACCTTCAGGTTTCACAGAAGGACTTCCCAGTAGCTTTCTGGAAGGAGAGAGGCTCTGTGGTTGGGGCCCTGTGTATTTTAAAACATTTCTTTTCATTCCACATCCTCTTCTGGAGTAATCACTTCTCTTTTATCTTTTTAATTTGAGGAAAGGGCTGCCATCACTCTACATTGAAAGCCACTACTTTCAAATATAAAAACTCTGAAGATAGTCTGAATTCCAACATACTTACATGGCTTTTTACTTTTCCTAATAGAGCTATAGATCAAATCCTGTTAGAATCCTAGATTTCTAAACTCCAACTAGTGGCTTGCTTATTTTAAATCAAATTTGATAGAATTAATTCTCATTCTATTGAAGGATTTGGACACTCTGATATTCATTATAATGGGATTTCACATGTGGAACTGTTCAACAATAGCCATAATTCTGCCTAATTCAACTGCATTTAGTTTTCTTGTCCAAAATTGTTTATTTTTATTTGAAAAATACTTGCTCCTGGGTGGAGATGGAATTAATAATCATTTAAGTCATTAGTTCTTAGTGAAATGTAAAGGTTTCATGGTCAATTATATATAGAGATGGACATTATATATAATATAAATGTATATTTATATTATAATGGATATAGTATGCATATTACATCAATCACCCAGAAAGTCACAATATATATTCCAATGCTTAAAGGTTTTGAGATACCATACAGTACATTTGAGATATCACACAGTACATTTCCCAAGCTTACCTGACCACAGAATTCCTATTTTAAGCAACAAATAATATGTCCCATGGACTACTCCTGGTGACTAAGGAATACTTTTTTCTCAGGATGTATTCTATTGACAGTAATGGTTAAAGTTTCTATTCTGATTTCTTTCATAAGCATACCAATGGCCTTTTAATTTCCTATTTTAATTTTGAAATATTTTTTTTACAGATAGTAAGAACATTATGCCTTTTTCTGACTCCAGCAGAGAGAAAATGTTCCAGATTATGTGAAGCAGAATCATCATTTAAATATGAGTCAGGGCTCTTTGTACAAGGCCTGCTAAAGGTATAGTTTCCATTTGTCACAAGTGAAAGCAACTTTTTAAAATCATTTTTGACACTCTTTATAAATATACTTTGAATATTAGCATGTGATACATCATATGCCATGGAGCTGACTCCTATACACAAGTCTGAGCACAGAGTATATGTCTTACAGATTTATAATTAGTATGAGTGCAACAGCTTAGAATATCTTTTTTTGTGTTTCTTTGGTTTCCTATAGCTGCCTGTCTGGCCCCAGGATTCCTTGTTTTTTAATATGTGGTTGAATCTGGGGTGCATGGGTGCCTCAGTCAGTTAAACGTCTACTTTGGCTCAGGTCATGATCTTATGGTTCGTGAGTTCAGGCCCTGCATTGGGCTCTATGTAGACAGCTCAGAGCCTGGAGCCTGCTTCGAATTCTGTGTCTCCCTCTCTCTCTGCCCCCTCCCTTATCGCACTCTGTCTCTCTCTCTCTCTCTCTCTCAAAAATAAATAAAACATTAAAAAAATATATGTGGTTGAATCAGATTACACATCTAAAATAGGTACTTTTTTTCAAAGCTGCTTCCTGTCTTCAAAATTGTATATAGGATTTGAACAATACATATATATTCATGTGTATGTAGTTTTAAATTATTTTACATTTTTCTTTTATTTATTTTCTTTTTTTATTTCTCTTTTTTTCTCTTTTCTTTTTTTTCCTTTTTTTATTTCTTTTTTTCTCTTTTTTTTTCTTTTTCTTTTTAATTCCAGTATAGTTAACATACAGCATTATATTCGTTTCAGTTATACAATATAGTGTTCCAGTAATTCTATACATTCAGTGTTCATCATAGGTGTACTCTTAATCCCCATCACCTATTTTACCCATCCTCCCACCCTCCTCTAATAACCATCAGTTTGTTCTCTAGTTAAGAGTCTGTTTTTTGGTTTATCTGGATTTTTTTGTTCATTTGTTTTGTTTCTTAAATTCCACAGATGGGTGAAATCATATGGTACTTGTCTTTCTCTGACTACTTGAGTCCACTTTTCAAGGAGCAAGGCAGATAAATGTAAATTAGCAATTATTTTCAATAATTACAGGGAAGACAGTTATTCACTTTCTTGAATCCATCATTGATGTTTCAATTACAGTCAAAAGATGTGAGAAAGTAGATTTCCTAATGGTTATGTGATTCTCTTAGTGAATGCTTTCTTGAGGATCTAGGCATAGCAAAATGAAACAAAACATATTAAAAGTTGTGGCAAATAATTATATTCAGCTTTTGCATTTTTAATAGTGTGCATGCTATGAGCTCAGAATAATACAAAACTACTTAAGAGAAACTCATTTCCAATTTGAATTGTACAAGTCTGAAAATTAGAATTTCTTTTTATCAAAGGCACAATAAGGCACTTAGTACTTTTATTTTCTCAGTACCCTCTCATTTAATTATGTAATTTTGTCCCTAAAAGGGACCTATACCAGATGCATAGAGGAAAACTTGAAACTATAATCTAATGAAAAATATTTGTTAAGAGTTTTCCATATAAGTATAAATTGTTAAGCCTTTCAGAAATACTTTAATATTATTTGTCAAGAGACTTAAAAATGTTCAAAGATTGGGGTGCCTGGTTGGCTTAGTCACTTGAGTGTGTGACTCTTGATTTCAGCTCAGGTCATGATCCCAGGATTGTGGGATTAAGCCCTGTATCTGGTTCCACACTGAGCATGGATCTTGTTTTAAGATTCTCTCTCTCTCTCTCTCCCTCTGTCCCCCACCCCCACTCATGTGCATGCACACGTGCATGCGCTCTCCCTCTCTTCTCTCGCTCTCTAAAATAAAAAATAAAAAATAAATAAAAATGTTCAAAGGCTTAACTTTCTCTACTTCTGGAAATCCATCCTAAGGAAGCAATTTTATAAGGAGAAAGATTTATTTATGAAAGTGTTTATTGTAACATCATAAGAGTGAAAAATTGAAAAGAGCCTCTATATTGTATTCGTAATGTATACCACAATGCTTCATGGTAGATACTTGTTACATGGCAGTTGACTACCCAACTGACAATACTTGGAAACAAGTACATTTCTTACTAATAAAAAATATATATTCATTGAGATTTAAAAGAACATGAGGAATAATCCAGAAGAAAACAAAAAGTTACCCATAATCTCATAATCCAATGAATAACCACCGTTAATATTTCGCATCTATCTTTCTGGTCTTTTTTTCTTCTGTATGTATCTTTTACATAGTTTTCTGCCCCTATCTCCACATATTTTGACCTCCTTTTTCCATAATACGTTGTGAACATCTTTCTGTGTCCACACAAATTGATAACTTCATTTGTTCTGCAAATTCATTTTTAGCAGCTACAAATAAGCCATTTTGATTTACTCAGCTCTCTTTTTGGGTGCTTACTTGTTTCCTAGCATTTTACTATTTAAGCCAGTGCTTTAGTGTGCACATCACTTAAACTTTGTATACGATCATGACTAATTTCCTAGGATAAACTTATAGAGATGGGTTGTTAAAGTCAGATTTTCTGATTAAAAACTAATTCTTAATATCTTTTGACATATACGACAATAAACTTTCTTTTCATTATGACAGGATTCAACTGGAAGCTTTGTGCTCCCATTCCGGCAAGTCATGTATGCTCCCTATCCCACTACACACATCGATGTGGACGTCAACACTGTCAAGCAGATGCCACCATGTCACGAGCACATTTACAATCAGCGCAGATACATGAGATCTGAGCTGACAGCATTCTGGAGGGCCACTTCAGAAGAAGACATGGCTCAGGACACGATCATCTATACAGACGAAAGCTTCACTCCTGATTTGTATGTAATGGTATTATTGTTAAACGGTATTATGCAATTGTATCTTTTATGAGTAGAAACAAAACAAGTCTGTGTTTGAAAGGAAAGAACTATTACTAAGAGAATTATGCTTAAAGAAATAATTTGGTTAATCATGACTTTTTTCTTAAATGTCTGTTTTTCTTAATATAATTATGTTTTGGATGGAGAGATTAGATTAGTTCTTAAAAGTAAATGTTTAAGTATTTGTTTACCAAATACATGTTGAGGCCCTAGGCCCAGTAATAGTTGCTAAGGCTAATAGTGACCAACTGGGGCTGCCTCTGTGGTTTAGTCGGTTAAGCCGCCATCTCTTGATCTAGGCACAGGTCATGATCTCACGGTTTGTGGGATTGAGCCCTATCTCAGCTGAGAGCCATGTACTGACAGCATGGAGCCTGCTTGGGATTCTCTCTCTCCCTCTCTCTCTCTTTCCTTCTCTCTCTGCCCTGGCTCACACTCTCTCTCTTTCAAAATAAATAAACTTTAAAAAGAAAAAAGAAAGAAAAGGAATTGGTCAAAATCGGAATTCCAAGTAATGACTGTGTTTTCAAGTATTGGTAATTTTGGTACATGTGTAGTAGTTCTCAAAATTAATTTGTGCTTTCAGGCATTTTCTTCTTACGAAAGTGTTTACTATTTTTTCCACTTTTTTTGGTAACTTCAGAGCTTCCTTTTGGGGGAATTTAGTGAATGTTAGAATGGATTTACCATGTAGAATTTTTATTCTTCTTTTTTTAGAGAAAGTATGTGTGTGCTTTTAACATTTCTTACCCATTTTAGCCACTTATGTTTGATTGCTTCATTGATTTTACAGATGTTGCTTAGCCATCTAGTCTTATTTCTGTTGGTGACCCAAAAAAAAAAAACAGTCATGAATTTTTAAAATTTGTTGACAACTGTTAAATAAATTTTCTGAGTATAAAATGGGCCAAAAATGATACTTTCTACCAGTAGATTGTGTATTAACTTTTATATATTACAGGTATATTGTACTTTTTAGTTTTCTTTAAACAATATTAGATACCACTTACTGCCACTACATGAAAAATCAGTCACTGGAAATATTCTTTTTTAACACTTGCTTCATCTGATTTACTTAGGACTAAGTCAGTCAGTGAAACAAGTATATTCAGAACCCTAGACTTAAATAATTTAGACTTATTCTCTCTCCAAACCCAGAAAAGGGGTGTTGTTACTACTAAATTGGCCACCAGTTGGACAGCCAGTAATCAGGAAATGCTGATTTTTTTTAAATTTCCTTCTGAATTTCATTCTTCTGTAATTTGTTGGTATACCCATTTCCTAGCTAGGAAATTTTAGGTACTTTCCTATTTATCTATGCACACACACCTCTTTGCCATTCTTGTCAGTTCACTGATGATCCCTACTATTTTCAGTTAAAAATTGCTTACCTTATGGTGTGTTAGATACACATTATTTGAAGTGTGTGTTAATGTTTTAGTTTTTTACTTGATCATTATGAAGTAGCTGACACTGTCCTAGGTAATTGGTTCGTGTTACTTGCCTGATGGTAGATTGGTTTGTTGATGCAACTCAGTGGTCAAGATGTTCCTTAGTCCCACTTGAATGTTTTTTTAGCATTCACCCTTTTACTATTTTCTTCCTGAACTGTGTATTACAAGTTATTATAACATAAAGTTAACCTTTTATTTTATTTTGGGTTTTGATAATAGTGATATGTGTTTATTTTTGTTGCTTTTATTTTTTTGACATGGCAAGAATTGGTAATCATATTTATTAATTCTCTGAGGCTCTCAATTTTTATAAGGTGAGGGTACAAAAATAGATTGATAGGTACTTACATGTCTTTCTTGGGACTGCTTATATCTTTAGGAGAAAAATAATTACATACTGGCTTGACAAACTCCAGTAATATACAAGTGTATCCTTGAGTTAAAACGAATATGTATTTTGTATCTCCAAATATATACCTCTAATTTTTATAAATATGTTTATATATAATATTTCATTTCTAAGAATTTTAATGTATTGACTGGAGTGAGGGATTTTGGAAAGTAGCATTGTATAGCCATTTCAACATTTGGAATATTTTCTTTGTAGGAATATTTTTCAAGATGTCTTACACAGAGACACTCTGGTAAAAGCCTTCCTGGATCAGGTAATTTTAAACCTGAGATTGTCAAAATGATTAGTATGACATATTATCTTTTTTAATATATACTACATTGCCTGTGCTATATTTATATATATCATCATAAAATTAAGTCACTATATTTTTGTAGTGTCTCAGGTCTTTCTAAAGTATCTACATGATTTTTCTTTTGAATTGTTAATGGGCATAGGCTGTATATTAACAATTAAAGACCCAGTATTCCCAGTTCAAATAATAAATGTTTTAATTCC
The DNA here is from genome assembly GCA_028646485.1 of Cryptoprocta ferox. Lineage (NCBI taxonomy): Eukaryota > Metazoa > Chordata > Mammalia > Carnivora > Eupleridae > Cryptoprocta > Cryptoprocta ferox. The sequence goes on from CM053568.1 coordinate 41,025,055, forward strand.
AACCACTAACATACAACTCAAGGTGTTTTCTTTCAGGGCGGAGAGGATGGTTTTTATTTGCCTTAATTGGGCCAAAATGTCTTTAAAATTTAGTATACTTCTACTGAAATAATAACATCTTTATTGTCTTATTCTTTTAAAAAATCATCTGCTTAATTAACATATGAAGAAAATTACAGATTACATGGGATTTATTTCTTAACATAACAGAGCTTTGTCATAATATCATTCTGGGGATCAAGCAGGAAACAGGGTCATAGAAGTAGCTTTGAAATAATGAGGTCCTTAAGTTAGCTCACAATTTTGGAACCAGGTCTGTGTGGTATGTGACATACTGCAGAGTTCAAGGATAATTCGTAGTTATGTAATTAATCCCATGATTCTCCAGCTGAGTAAAATCATTCTATCACTACACATGTACCCTCAACACCCCAAGAGTAGAGAGGGAAGATCTTAAAACCATAGTCTATAAGCGTGGCTCAGCTTTTGAGAGATTGAATTTTATATGGAGATATGGGCAGGAAAAGTTAAGTAACACAACTGGAAGCAAATTACATCATGATTCTTAATAAAGTAAATAGGGATATATTCTGAGGTAGAAATCAAAATTTGAGTCTATTTTCAGAGATAAAATAGAAAACTTCGGAAAAACATGATTGCCTCTAGATTTAGTACTTCTGGTCTATCAGGGGCATCAGAGGGAATGGCTGTGGAGAGTTGCTCTAATGTGTGTTGGCTGCCAGACATTGTCAACACTGTGATAGAAGTATGGTGTATAAGAATTGGAGCAAATTATTTATTAAAATTCTTCATTTTCCTGTAGGTCTTTCATTTGAAGCCTGGTTTATCTCTCAGGAGTACTTTCCTGGCACAGTTTCTACTCGTCCTTCACAGAAAAGCCTTGACGCTAATAAAATATATAGAAGATGATACGTAAGTAAAACGATATGGAATAAAAACCTTTGTGCATTATGCTTTTGTTTTGTTCTTTTTGCACTTTTTCTATGTTTTTATGTATTTATATGTAAAAAAAATTTTTTTTTCTTCATTATTTATAGGCAGAAGGGGAAAAAGCCCTTTAAGTCTCTTCGGAACCTGAAGATAGATCTTGATTTAACAGCAGAGGGCGACCTTAACATAATAATGGCTCTAGCTGAGAAAATTAAACCAGGCCTACACTCATTTATCTTTGGAAGACCCTTCTATACTAGTGTACAAGAACGAGATGTTCTAATGACTTTTTAAGTGTGTAACTTGTTAAATATATTCTGTCACCATCGTGATTGCTGCTGAAGTAGCTCAGTGGTGTGGGAAACATCATTCCCTTGGGTCATGTCCCAGACTCCTACTTGGCAATGCAGTTAAAGTTAGTTACACTACAGTTGTCACGGGTCTGTCAGGGAACGTCCAGTGCATCATTACAATGGATGCTTCTTTTCCTAGGTGTGCTGTCTTGGTATACAGACTTATGTTTACAATTAGAGTAACTGTTCTTGCTGTCTTTTAAAGATACAATACTAGGATATGAACTTGACCACACCTACTGTTTTTGAAACTTACATTCATGGTTTACATGTATCAAAGTTAAATCTGAGTTAGTTTTCACAGATAGAATACTAGTTGACTTTTCATCTCTTGGTGTTCCTTGGTATGTAAGATTACTGTAATAATTTCATAATCACCTGAAAATTAGAGCATCTGAATCATTTCAGTTCTACAAAAGGAAGTTAGTTGGAACATAGGTTAAGTTTTAGAAAGAATGTATTGATCAAGCAGATGTTTAATTCAAATGAATTATTAGATCCTACTTTGTAAACTTGGTAGTCCTTAGGGTTTAGTCTGTGTGGTAACGTCACGCAGTATGTATAGTCCCGATTATGGTGAACCAATCAGGGTATTTGTGTATGTGTGTGTATGTGTGTGTGTTTGTTGAGCTCTGTCAAAGACAATAGAGGAAATTGGATTTTATGTTTCAGTAGTTATGCCAACTATTTAAATTAATTTTTATTATTTTTGAGCCAAATTGAAATGTGTACCTCCTGTGCCTTTTTTTTTTTCTTGGAAAATATAATTACTTGGAAGAAGTTCAGATTACACTAGTCAGTCATTTTTATCTTGTTTTCCTCCTGCATAGTCTTACCCTAATTTGGCAATTGTAACTCCCAAGATTATGAAATGCAATGGAGAATATACTAACTAGTAAGATCCTTTTTCAGGAACAGAGAACAATATCTTGTCCTTTTCCTTCTCAAATTTCTGCCCTTGTTTTTGAGGCTGTTGCCATGTCTCTTTGCCTCTGCATCATGTGAGGAAAGCAGGAGAAACTTTACTGATGTGCTATTTTACTAGGTGCTACTTTGGCAGAACTAAGTGGTCAATTTCTTTTGTTTCCTTAATGTGTTTGGACCATTGTGCCAGCTGTAAAATAACTGATTAATAAAATTCTGTGCTAGAACAGTTTTGACATAGTAGTATATACAAGCATAAAAATTATTTTTATTTAAAACTGTGGAAGTTACACAAAAGGGAAAAATATTTATAAGAAAGGGATAAAAGTGACAGAGCCCCTCTGCCGTTGCTCACCAAGTTGAACCAAAAGCAACATGTTCTGTTCTGAAAAGTCCTAATTGCCTTTCACATCACTAATAAGAAAGGTATAGACATCTTGATTTTTAGACACAAATGGAACAAGATGACTGGTGCTCTGTGGCACACTCGTGAAAGAATACCACCTTATTGTACCCCTTACTCAGTGCTTCTTAGGTGATTGATTATTAAAGAGTGCTGACTGATTATTTTCTTTTGCCGGTTTATTGTACTGTTATATAGAATGCAAGTTGTACAGTGAAGTAAGTTATTAAAGCATGTATAAACATTGTTATAGATCTTTTCTCCTAGATGGAGAATTTTGAATAAACTGTCTTTGAAATGTTGTGTCCAACATTTATTTGTTCAGAAAAGCAGTATTATGACAATGAAAGACTGATTGGTTTCCTGTTCAGGTGACAGTCTGTGTTATATCTAAATTGTTTTTTTAATTGTTCTCACTTTTGAAAGAAAAGGTATTTGAAGGTTCTATATAATGCTGGAATCGTATGTTATTTTTTTTTTTAACTTTCTTCTGAACTCCCAGGATGGAATTTTGATTTTTAAAGTTATGTATTAATATTTCAAATGTAAAGTAATGCTTGAGTAAATTTTTTTTGAAAATTTTAAATTATTTTCAAAGCTGAAGTTACTTCTTCCAGGTGTCTGAAATGAAAACACAAGGAATCTAAACCTTGTAATCTGGAAAACAAATAAGATTGACATTTTTACTCAAGGGGGGAAAAAAGTATTTCTTAAATAGTTGAGTTGAAAGGTTTCTTTAAAAGAAGTCTGATTCATTGCATGCTAAGATTCTCAAAGAAGAATTGTCAAGTTCATAGAATGCTGTAAAGTAAAAATGAGACAGTGACCCCTGTGGTCTATTTCTGTAATGCTACAGGTTGAATAGAAGGGTGGTGATGATTACTCTTAGCAAGCATGTTTTGGTTTTGAAGTGGAATTGTACAATTGATGTTTCTCCTGTGATCTGCAGGGTATGGCTTAAAGTACTGGAACCACCCCCAGTTAATACGCACACCCACTGGACTTTCTCAGTGTATTGTCACGACACTATAAGGCAGCTATTATTATTTCCACTTTACAAATGAGGAAAACAAATCTTAAAGAAGTAGAATGTGCAGCCCATGGTCATTAGCTGTTTAAGTTGGATTTCATCCTCAACAGTACACGTTGCCATGCAGCACAGCACCTAATGCAGTTCCTCCATGTAGTAGGTACTCAGTGTTGTCGAATTGAAGGACAGGGAAGGAAGCAAGTACTATCAGCATCCCAGCCCTCTGCAGTGCCCGAGAGTGATTCCTTGCTGGGCTGCTTGGAGAAGTTACTTAACCTCCCTCAGGCTCATTTTTTTTTTTTATTTGAAATTGAGGCCATGATGATACCTCATGATTATTAAAAGAGAATTTAATGAGACTGTCTATGGTGCTTAGGTCTGTACCTGACCAGAGCTTCATACCTGCTTTTTTTTAATCTAATCTGAAAATCTCCACCTTTTAATTACCTAATTCATCATGTTTTAGAACATCTACATTTAATGTGATTTTTGGTATGGTTTAGGTTAAATCTATCATCTTGTTTTTTGGTTTTTTGTTCCATTTGTTCTTTGGGTGTTTTTTTCTCTGTTTTCTTTTGTGTTGAGTATTTTTTATGATTCCATTTTATCTCTCGTAGGCTTATTGTAACTCTGCTTTTCAGTGATTGCTAGTGTAGTATACTAACCTATATATATACATATATACGAATGTATATGAAGATCTATACTATAGTATATATACATTTTTAACTTCTCAGTCTGTATTTAAGTAATATGCTACTCAACATATAGTTTAAAAACTTGACAATAGTATAATTCCATTTCTCCCTTCTCCCCTTTGGTGCTATTATGGCCTCACATTTTACTTCTACATATGCTATAAACTCCATGCTTTGTTGTTACTATTTTTACTTATCTTTTAAAAAGATTTAAGTATAAATATTCTAAGTTAAAAAGTAGAAAGTGTCAAATTGGATAAAACAAGACCCAAGTATATGCTCCAACAAGACCCACCTTTTTAAAAAAAATTTTTTAATGTTATTTCTGAGAGAGACAACATGAGTGGGGGAGGGGCAGAGAGAGATGAAGACACAGAATCCGTAGCAGACTCCAGGCTCTGAGCTGTCAGCACAGAGCCCAATGTGGGGCTTGAACCCACAAACCATGAGATCATGACCTGAGCCGAAGTCAGTCGCTCAGCTGACTGAGCCACCCAGGTGCCCCCCAAAAAGACACATCTTAAAACTAAAGGACAGATTAAAAGTAAAAGGATTGAAAAAGATACACCATACCAATACTAACCAAAAGAAAGCAGGAGTGAATGTAATTAGTATCAGAAAAGCATATTTAGAGCAAAGAATATTACCAGAGAGAATATTTTGTAATGCTAAAGGAGTCAGTTCAGCAAGAGAACATAACAACCCTTAGTGCTTGTTTACCTAGTAACAGCATCAAAATACACAAAGCAAGAACTGTAAGGAGAAGTAAACAAATCTACAATTATAGCTAGAGATTTAAAGAGTCCTTTCTCAATGTTTGGTGGAACAAGAAGACATTTTAAAACTAGATTGTACATAGACTCAATTTTAATGAAAGACTTTAGAGAAAAAAATCTATATCCATATCAGGATATAAAGACTTGAATAAGACTGTCAATCAACTTGATGTGACATTTATAGAACACAGCTGTACTCAACAACAGTAGATTCTACATCATTTTCAGGAGCACATGGAACACCAAGATAGACAAAATTCTGTGCCATTAAACAAGTCTCAATATGTTAAAAGGATTCAAGTCATACAAAGTATGTTCTCTGACCACAACGGAATCACTACTTGGCAACTAGCAATTGTAATAAAAGATTAGATGATCTCTAAATTGTGTCTGTTTGGGGGACAAGAGGAAATGGAAAGCAGAAAGGGAGCTATCAGAATGTTACGGAATGGTTTTTATGAATAGTGGAACTCAGACAAGCTTTGTTGGAGAATATCTATACAATGCATATATCTGACATAGATCTTGTACCCAGAACATAAAAAGGAAACTACTTTTCATTATTAAGAAGTCAACTCAATTTTCAACTCAATTTTTTTAATGGCCAAAAGATTTAAACAGATATTTCACACTAATACATGAATGACAAATCATTACCTAAAATCATGCCCAATATTAATCATCAGGGAATGAAAATTAAAACTAGCATAGCTAAAGGTTGATAATTATTAGTGAGGCTGTAGAACAACTGAAATTCTCATCTAAAGTGTTAAAACCACTTTTAACTATTTTTGAGCAGTCTTGTGAAGTTCAACGCACACTTGCCATACAATCCAGCAATTTCACTCCTAAATATTTCCCCAAGAGAAATGAAAACACGTCCACAAAAATAATTGCACACAACTGTTCATAGAAGCTATATTCATAAAAGTACCAAAATGGAAACAGCCCAGATGCCCATCAATGCAGGAATAGATAAACGAATTATAATATATTTTTAATATAGAACAAATACACTGGAGTAAAAAGGAATGAACCGCTGAAGTACATAACAAAATCTCAAAAACAGCACACTGAGCAAAAACATACATTGTAGGTCTATGCTACCATGAAACTAAGAGCCAATGTCTGTTCCAGTTTGCATTTTAGGACCTCCCTAGTCCCAGCTTGAGAGTACTTATTGTATAATTCCATTAATGTGAACTTCAACAACAGGCAAAACTAATCTATTTTGACTTGGACCAAGAATGGATGGTATTTACTGCAAAGGGCTCAAGGGAACTTTTGGGAGTGATGAAAATGTTCACTATCTTGATTGGGGTTGATGGTTAAATAGGTGTGAACATGTATCAAAATCTAATAAATTTTAAAAAAATAGAACTTATCCGACCTTGGATGTCTCCCCACCTCAACCCATTCTTCACATTGATAGCAGCATAATCCTTGTACAAACTCATGGTCACTTCTGTTTAACAACTCTGAATCATCTATAAAATCAAATCCAAAATCTTTGCAACACACTGTATTCAACTCTAACCTCACTTCTTACTTGCTAATGTATTCTCTTTTGTTGGATCTATTACATTATTCCTTTGCTTCTCTGTCTCCATGGCTCGGCTAGAGAACAAAACTCTTTTTCATTTTTGTATCTCAATGCATAGCATGGTATCAGGCACAGGGCATGCTTCCCGAAAAACATTAGCTAAATAAATATAATGAGTATACTAAATATGATTTTCTTTGTCCTCTCCAAAAGAATCTGTCCCTGCAAATTTAGGAAACTGCTCTCTATATAATCAGAAACATTTTTTTCCCCCAGGAAGACCTTCATTAAAATTGAGCCTATGCTGGGGCGCCTGGGTGGCTCATTTGGTTAAACATCTGACTTTGGCTTGGGTCATGCATGATCTCATCATTCATGAGTTCGAGCCCAGCATCAGGCTCTGTGCTGACGGCTCAGAGCCTGTAACCTGCTTTGGATTCTGTCTCCCTCTCTCTGCTCCTCCCCTGCTCAAGCTCTGTCTCTCTCTGTTTCTCAAAAATAAATGTTAAAAAAAATTAAAATTGAGCCTATGCACAATGTAGCTCTAAAATTTCAAAGACCTTAAGGATTTTCAATCTTTTCAAAGTAGTAATATCCTGTCATTTCTCTTGCTGCATTTGTGCCTCACTATCTCATTTCTTGCTGAAATGTTCTTTTTGAATTAATAGCTTGATAAACGGCTAAGCAGTTTTCATCAGACCAATTAGGATGATGGTAAGTATCCATCTGTGGAGTGTGGACATTCAAGAAATCTGATCCATTATTTAGAAATCATTCCTGAGCTCAGAGTTGGATCAAATTGGCACCTTCTGGCATTTGCTTGTGGGTGGGGAATATGGAATGCTTTGAAAGCTGAATGGATTTGTCAAGTTTTAAAACTCCCTTATGGTTAGAGGAAAACAATATTCATTGTTTAAAAACACCATTGTTTGTTTTTTCTGCTTTTCTGTTCTTTGGAGCCTGAATCTGCAAAAACATTCACGCCCAGAATTTTGCTTCATGTACGTCTCCAAATCTGTTTCTTGAGACGTTAGTGATGTGGAAACCTTTTTATTGTGTGATTATTTAGAACATTCAGGACAAATTGAAAAAGGCCATTTTAATGCTTATACTGTATTTTATGGAGAAAGACTAGATTTTGTTCTAGGCAGAGTAGATAGGATTGTGGATCCTGGAGCTGAGACATCTAAGACTCAACTCCCTGTTTTTCTACTTCATGGCTGTGGGACCTTGGACAAGGTATTTAACCCCTCTGTCCTGCTTCAATATCCTCATCTATTCAATAGGCATGAGAATAGAATAGGTCCAGGGCAGCCACTGATAACGCTGTCACAATAGATTAGTTTTGCCTGTTGTAGAGTTTCATGTGAATAGAATTCTATAGCAAGCAAGTACTTTTAGGCTGGGACTGGGCGGGGGGAGGGGGAGCGGGGAGGGCTGTCCTAAGATGCCAACTGGAACAGACATTTGCTCTCCGTTGTTTGAAGAATAAGTGGGTTAATACATGCAGAATGCCTGGAAGGGCAGCGGGCACAGAGTAAGTAATCCATAAAATTGAGTTGCAGCTCTTATCTTCATTATCCTCATCATTAAGGAACTGAATGTAGAGTGCCCATATCTGATTATTCAACTGCAACTACAGCATGATTCCAGGAGATACCACTTCAGTAGCAACATTTTTTATTAGTATGAACCCAGCACTACCTCACTGCACAGAACAGAGAGCATTGCCTGAGGAGAAAGTCAGTCTAGGGCATGAAAGAGTGTATATGAAGTACTATCCAGAAGCCTCATCCTGTTTTTCAACTCTGTCCACTCCATTGCCACTGCCACTGTCAGGACCTCTCATTTCCCATTCACATTAACTCAACAGCTTCCTTTCTTCTGGTCTTTTCATGCAGACCCCACCCACCTCTATCAATCCATTTTCTCCACAGAAGACAGAGAATGATCTTTCTAATAGAATGTCTTGCTTGTTCTCATTCACTTGCTTTAAAAAAAAAAAAAAAAAAAAAAACCCTCATCGACAACCTTGGATGCAATACAAAGCCCGCACTCCATGGTGCAGCACAGAAACCTTTGGGATCTGACCCAGCAAACCCCTCCACCCTTTGCTCTTACCACTTGTGCTCTCTTCTTCCTCTGAGGAGCTATTTGTAATTCCCCAATCCCCTCACTCCGTTGTTGACTGGTGCACGTGCTGCTCTCACTGCCAGGCATACCCATTTCTTCCCCCAGATGAACTTTACTTGCCAATATGGATTCACCTATGGTTGAGATCATGTCTGTGCACTAGCTCATTCCCAATCGCCTGGCACATTGTATATGTGTTGAACTAATTACCTTCCATTCAGGACTTTGGTAGGTCTCTCTGCTTGGAGTTCTAGCCTGGCACTGAAGTCATTATTATGCATCATTATTATGGATTTGTTTGTCTCCCATCATAACGGAGCTTCACAAGGCTGGTCCTTGTCTTATACATTCTTGTATCCCCAGCTTCTAGCATTGTGCCTGCCATGAAGCAGGAAATTAGTAAGTTCTAAAAGAATGAATAGTATCCACATACCATTAATCTGAGGTTTAAAGTTTATTCCAATTCTGAAGCAAGGGGACATATGGACCCCCTTGGCCGTTCTTGGATATTATCCCAACAATACTACTGATATTTTAAACAAAAGTTTGCATGTTTGTACATTTTTCTGGGTAGTGGGTCCATAGCCTCAATCAGATTCTTAACAGGGTTTCTGATTCCCCCAAAAGTTAAGGATATATGTCCCTGGGGCACCTGGGTGGCTCAGTCAGTTAAGTGTCCGACTTCGGCTCAGGTCATGATCTCAGGGTTTGTGAATTCAGGCCCCACATTAGGCTCTATGCTGTGAGTGTGGAGCCACCTTCGGATCCTCTGTCTCCCTCTCTCTCTGCCCCTCCCCTGTTCTCATGCACTCTATCTCTCAAAAATAAACAGTTAAAAAAAATATTTATAAAAATAATACATGTCCTTAAGAGTTGTTTTTAAAAAACAGTTGTGAAATACAAAGTTTGCAAGGTAGTTTGATGAATCAGCCCATTTGACTCAGATGAGGTACAGGGTTTGTGCCCCTACACACTGCCTCCAGCAATCTCTCTGCTGCTGGACTGTGTGGTGGTTCCAATTGACTGCAGTGGGTGTTCTCCTGGATGAATATCCATTTGTGGTGTCCTCTCCTACACACACCTGTAGGAGCAGTTTGAGACTCATTTGCATTGCTTTCGTGGTTCTAGAAGCATCAAGCATTTCAGCCCCTGGGACCAGCAGCACAGTGTTTTAACCCAGCATTCAGTGTGTAGAGGCTGTTCCGTTCAAAGCTGAGAACCTTCTTTGATCCACTTTGACTGGACATTTTCTCGGGCTTCAATGAAGAGATTGGCAGTGTATTCTGACCCAGATGCACACAAACAAGAGACAAGAGCTTCTCTAAGAAGCTAAGAAAAAGCACATTTTAAAAATAACTTGAGCAAATGAATTCATTCTGGCAAAAGCAAACTTGCTCTGTAAAATAAACTTCTTTAGAGTTTCTCAATAGCAGGTCCTTAAAATGTAAACAACCCTGGGGTCCACATGAGCTGAGCCATTCGCTGAACAGAAAATTTCTGGCCCAAATTCTGTCAAAATAAAGAACACCTTATAAAACTAGGAATCCATGACCATCATGTGAGAACAAGATGAGGGGGAGTGGGGGATGACCCAGCCCAAGAACAGTGAGAAAGTCTTATGATTAGATCCTCAAAATGCTGGCTTTCCAAGTCCAAACCTAAAGTGATAAGGGACAGGGGGCTACAGCTCATGACTCAGGCCCCTGCCTTCCCTAGGGAAAACCAGAGTCTACCCACTCTTGTGAAGTCAGAGGCAGACCCTGAGAGTTTTACCATGTGTTCTGTCGACAAGATAATGATTCCTTTGAAACTGTAATAGCATGCTTAGCCAAAGAAGCCCAGACCCTTTTAATAACTTCATGCCCATCCATAGTTTTTCGAGCATAATATGTTCTTTCTGATGAGACCCATACTGTTCTAATGATCTTAAGCTGAGTTTATCTGCACAAGAATAATACTTGTTATAACTAATAAACAGAGTGTTTATCATTTTATGTATGTGTAGCTTTCCTTCAAAACAAAGTATTTTCTCATTGCATGGTTGTAGTCTAATCCTTTATATATGAGGAGCACTGTGCTACAATCCATATCTTAGAACTTGGAGAAATTCAGAAAAAAGGCACCAGGATCATTTTTAAAGACTAGAAAATGCAATCTATGGAAAAGCATTTTTAAAAAATTGCTGTTATTTAATTGCAGAGATGTGGGAAATGTTGGGATAAACCTGAACATTATATTTCAGGTGTACAAAGGATCATGGTCAGATTAGCAGCATTTATTGAGTAATGGTCATGTGCCAGGTACTTGATGAGCAATTTCTCAGGCAACCCTCACAACAACCTCATAAAGTGAACATCCCCGTGAACATGAGGAGGACACTGATGCCTAGGTTAAATGATTGTCCAGACGTGATAGACATTTTTCACAAATATTTCGCTTTTCTCTCTCTTTTCTCACCTGGAAGTTAAATTGTATTTTCTCTTTCAGTCATAAGCACACAACTTTCTTCAGCCAATATGATTTGAGCCATTGTTGTTTTCAGACAGAAGGCTGGAGAGCTTTGCCCTCTTTCACTCTACCACAGTGACTATTAACATTTTGGAACGTGGCAGTTCCACAGCCTCCGTCCTTCAGTGGAGGATATAGGAGCAGAGCCCCCTTACCCACACCCATCAGCCAAAGATGAGCATGTTGCACAAACACGACATTAACCTTTGCAGTTGTAAGCTACTGAATTCCCAGAATTGTTTATGTACCAAAACCTGACAATAATAAGTCACCCAGCTGACTGGAACTTGACCTGCCTCTATTACCCACAGCTTATTCTGAACTAACACGCTGTGCTGCCTTCCAGGTAGAGAATGATGGCTAAGTATTATTCTATCTAGTTGGAGGAGCAGGAAAAAATGGTCATTATCTCTAGTGACAGGAATTGAGATTCCCCAGGGGGGCAGTCAAGACATAAATAGATAGAAGTGAGGAAGATCAGAGGAACTTCCATTGAAGATTTACTGAGAAGAGAAAACCAGTTAATGTTTTGATGTATTTTCTTCCGGGCAATTTAATGAACACTTTGCTATATTTTCTCAAAGAGTCCTACTTCAGGGAACATTTTTTTGAGTTCCTGGCTTGGAATTGTGTTCTCTGCTTCAGGGCCTCTCTCTCGTTCGGCTTATTTTCCTATAGGACTCACACTAGTAACCTTCTCCTCATGGTGGGCTTCATTTCCAGCTACCAGGAACCCAAATGTTACTTTTGATTCCCCCCAAATCAGAGCCTGAGGCAAGGACTTGAGTGCAGTTAGTTTATCTGGTCCAGGAAGCAGGAATGAGAATAGGATGAGTGGGACAGGAAGGAAAAAAAGCCAATATAAGAATGAAATGTCAACTGGCCACTTGGGGCTTGGAGCTCTAAGTCATGTAAAGAATGCCTTTCATAATTGTCCATCTCAAGGGTAAGAGGATGGAGCATTTATTCACTGGCTCTCATTTGCTGATGGTTTTCCCGAGGGGCCTTAACTAGTCTCCCTGCAGTACAGATACTGGGCTCACTCCTGGACTGAGAAAGTTCCTGTAGCTGTGGAAAGTCTTGAGGCAGACAGTGAAATTACACCTGATATGTACTTGAAATCTGGGAAACCAGCCACTATAAAGGCACTGGAACCAAGGGCACTACGGATGCTTTCTATACCAAACTCCATCCTTAAACACTAATCTCAGTTCTTACAGAGCTGATGGATGCAAGGTGATGACAAATGGGGACTGACAACATGATAGGCAGCCTGTGTGAGACTTCCCAATGTCTAAAAGCGGGCTAATCATACCATGGTCATTGTAAGTATTTGGTGAGCTAACATCTGAAAATGTCAATTCTAGGTGCTTGATCAATATGAGTTCCCTGCCATCCATCTCTAGTAAATGCTGTAGGGCTATGCAAGCCACTGAGGCAAAGGTCTTGAGGGTCCTTCCAACTCTTCATTTGTGCTTTCATTTTGGTTTTTAATGCTGACTCTGCCTACAATTTGAGCAGAAGGGAGGAGCAACTTCAAATGGAAACCTGTGGAAATCTGGTTTAGCATCTGCTGAGATCAACAGAGAAGAACACAGGAATGCAACAAGACAAGGAAAAGGGATGAAAGTGTAACGCAATTTTACAGAAAAGGAGAATTGTTCTTCTAGGACACTGGGTAGAAAGCTTGATGAGTTACCCAGCTGTTGTAAATCCTCTTTGGTACAAGGTAACAAAGGAGGGAAGAGAAAGAAAGGAAGAAGGAAAGAGGGAGGGATATAGGGACGGGAAGAAAAATAATAAATAAAAGAAAGGAAATTATCCATTCATCTCTATAAAGACTCTACCTGAGCATTAGGCAGTAAGACTTGGGAAAAACTTTGACTCAAAATTTTCTAAAAACCTTTCAGAGAGATGTTTTTCCCCAGAAAAGCATCATCAAGGCTGTTTAATACCAAAGGCAAGTCTTTTGTATCACTGGACATGAAACACTATTGTTATCTGAAACTGGCTGGAGGCCATTTAGAAATCAATAATTATTCAGCCCAAGGGGCCTTCCAAATGGTGAAGTAGCATCTTAGGAGAAAATTAATATTGAGCAGTGTATCAAATCTAATTGGAATCTTGAGGAAATGGGGTCTTGAGTAGGTAAAACAGCTGGAAGCTAAAGTAGGGCAGGATGAGTTGTCCCCTCATTTCTGTTCCTTGCCTTAATTAGGATGTGAAAAGGATAATCTTGCTTTTTTTAGGCCAGGAAGGCAGGGTTGGTTTGGAGAGTCTCCTTGTTCATTAATAGCCACCTTCACTTGGACAATGGAACAGTTTACTTCTTTCATTTCTTTCCACAGATATTCAAGGAGAGTTGAGGAGGCACTAAGACTTTTCTTGGTTTTCCATACATGGCAGTCAGGGGTTAATGACTGACTTATTGGCCATGATAGTGGGCATTGATCACAAAGACACTAAAGCTGTGTTTTATTCCCCTTTCAAGAGAAAATCCATATGAGATCCTCCTTATTTTCCTTTTCAGAGGGTGAAGGGGTGTAAATAAGCTGAAATCTCTTCTCTGTCTTCCTATCCCTTTCTGTATGAATCATTTTGAGAACACTTCTCAACCTATTGAGCACATGGTAGTCTGATTTCCCCATTTTAGAAAGATGTTGAAGTCGCACCCTTAGATTGATTTGGGAGATCCAGACAATGGTGTCTTTAACACGAGACTACCTTAGACTCTGATTCTCCTGGCAACTAACTCTCCTTGGGTCATATCTAGTGACCTGTTTTAGGAGAGAATAATGGAGAGAATTCTTCTCCATTATTCAGAGCACTGAGGCAGACCACAAGTGTACTACACGTGGCTTGTGTCAAGCTAAAACAAAAACACCATGCTTCTCTCCTGAGAAGAGTCACTTGTCTAAGATTCAAATGATTAAAACAACAAACAACCCCCCAAAAAAAACACAGTCTGGTAGGGAGATCTGAAGGGACATTGGATCACTATGAAAAATACAAACAGATCCAAAGAGCAGGAGGAAAGATCATAATTTTATTTAAATAAAATTAATTTAAAAAATTAATTTAGGAAAGACATTCACTTCACTCCTATAGAACAGAAGGCAGACAATTGTCCATAATGGTTCCAAACTGCACCCTCTTTTTAGCTGCACTGATACAACTTTGAACAGTGTCACAGGTCTTTCCCAGCCCTCAAACTCTGTGACCTTTGCATGCCACAGTTCCACTTCTGCAAAATGGGATTGATGTAATGTGGATTTTAGAGGAAATGATTATAGCCATCTAGTGTCATCATAAATGGTAAGAATTATGTTAGCAGGAAACGTGCATTAAGATGACATGTGGAGTCTTATCATGGTTTGAAATTACTTAAAAAGTTATATATATATATATATATATGTACTAGATATATATATTTATATAAATATCTTTATATATATACCATATATATTTCTATATTATATGTATCTTTTGTACACACACATATGCACACATCTGCTTTGTCTAAATTGCATTTCAGTGCTTAGGATGAGCCATGCACATTCATTTTCAGGACCCAGAGATGCCTCATAAAACAATGAAACAATATCTCCAGGACTATGACTAGTCAAGAAAGAAAAATCTAAGTAAGGAGGAAGTGTGCCCTGCTTTTGAAGATTTGGTAAGTAGACACTTAGTTGTGTTAACTCTCATTGCTTGGTATGAAAAAAAGGACTCTGAGAATGCCTGCTATTTGTTAGTAACCTGCCTGTAATAATTATGGTTAGCACACAATGATAGTAGGTAATCAGACTACCAAAATTAATAGGAAGACCCTCTCACAAATCTTATTTGAGTGAGCACTACTCCCCAGAGCAATATGGGTGTGAGTCTATGTCTGTCAATGACCACATAAGTCATTGCCTCCACTTTACTCTATTGCAATATGTTATGATGTTACTATGGTGACACTCTTACGATATCCCTTTGCTCCTTTAGTGCCCTCTCAGTGGTAGCTATTATGAGGTGTTTGGCAACAGAATCTTTTTGGGATTTTTCTCCTACACCATTGAAGACCAGCATGGCTTTCCTCTTACAGGAAATGCATAAAGCATGAACTGAAAATGATAGAAAGTAATTTGCACTGACTGAGGTAAAGAATGTGAATGTTATTAATTCTACATCAAACTACCCAGAAATATTCTCTTCTTGTTCCCAGTTCTAGAAGATGAGATCCCAAGGGATAGTGAGGCTTCTAGATTTAGTGTGGAATGTAACACGTGCTGAGGGTTAGGGTCTCTTACTCTCATGAGGGAGGGGCTACGTGAGGGTGATGTGAGAACTATGTGCTGGAAAGAAACGACATGCTCCAGAAACAAGCAATGTGCTAAGCACATTACATGCATCTCTTCAGTGGATCAATACAAGCACGTATATTACTTACCCCATTTTATAAAATGAGGTAACAGACACAGCTAATACATGCCCTTTAGACTCTGAAGCCCATTCTCTTAATTACCATGCCACTTTGTTCCCCTAAAATGCATCTTTCAGGTGATCTTAGCTTTTCTCTTTTCCCTGGAAGAACTTGGAAGTGAGAATCATGAGTGCCTCCATCCAAAATCCTTAGACTTATTTCATAGCTACCTGGAGAGATTTATCTGAAACGGCTTAAAATCTGACAACTTCATCTTGGACAAACACACCCTTAGGCCCTTTTCCACTGCTATATCAGGACATAGCAACAATGGTCATGAGACCTAAATCAATGTCCCAATCTTTTTGGTTGTGTAATCTGGGGCAAGTCAATTCTTCCAGGCTTAGTTACTTCACCTGTGAAATAAAAATGGCAAAAACTGTCCAAAGGCCAGGGAATAACCCAGTTACTTTCATTATCTATTTTTGCTCACTTTAGATTTTGGGTCTAAGATGTATGAGGATGTGCTCTGGACCTAGAGTGACAGACAGATCCATGATTGCCCTTTTATAATGTGGCAAACAGGGTTATCAGCCTCTCAAAACATTTTATCCAGCAAAAAGTTCATTTTTGTCTTCTTATTCCCCTTTGACACATTCTTCAGGCATTGCTTTGGCAGCTCCTTCAGGTAAACTTTCTCCATTAATAATTGAACAAAAATCATTACATTTTATTTATTCTCTAGCCCAGCGTTTGGGATCCCAGCCCTTATCATCTAACTGTACAGGTAGTCCCCATACCAACTAGATTAACCTTGGTTTCCAGGACACAACTAGCACTTTTCTCTCCCTTCCTGTATCTTTCTAGGTTCTCTGTACCTGAAATGACTTTTCTAACTCCCAACAGTGCCCACCATCTATAAGTCCAGTTCAAATGCCACATTCCTCCCTGAAACTCCCCATAGTTATCACCATCTCAAATTAATCTTTCTTGTCTCTATTCTCCACAGCAATGTATTGGCCTCTTCTATACTAACCGCCCCCCATAGTCTTCTTTGTATTATTGCTACATTCTTATCATTTTTAAATCATTCTTATTAGATTGTAAGCACATGGAGGGCAAGATCCAGGGTGGCCTACTGTATGACAGTGGCAAGGGAGTGTGAGAGTTTCAGCTATGGGTTTAAGTCACATTGCCAAGTCTAAAACCTGCATACATGATGTACTAGCTGCATGACCTTGGGTAAGTTCCTTCTCCTTTCTGGTCTATAATATCTTCACCTGTATTTACTGCTTAAGGACCTTTTGAGAGTTAAATGAGGTATTCCACATAAAATATTTAGCAAGTGCCTGACATATTGTAGGTGCATACATATCTTTTATATGCACACACACACGTACACACACATCTGTTTTGTTTAAATTGCCATTATTTCAGTGATTAGGAGGATGTTAAGTATTTGCAATACCTACAATGAGTTCTTGTCATTAATTAATTCAACAAATATTTGAGTGCCATGTTAGTGTGTTCAGGCTGGTGTAACAAAATACCATAGACTGGCTGGTTTAAGCAATAGACATTTATTTCTCACAGTTTTGGGGACTAAGAAGTCTAAGATTGTGATGCGGGCCAATTCAGTTCCTGGTGAGAATCTTGTTGGCTTACAGATGGCTGCCTTCTCCCTGTGTCCTCACACAGCAGAGAGAACAATCTCTCTTTTCTTGTTTCTTCTTATAAAGCCATTAATACCATCATGAGGGTCCTACCCTTATCACTTCACCTAATCCTAATTACCTCCTAGAGACTCCGCCTCCAGATACCACCACACTGAGGCATAGGGTTTCAACACATGCATTTGGTAGGCAGAAGAAGGTGAGATATGATTCAGTCCATAGCAAGTATCTATACATTTACTGATCTAGTCCAGGGATAGAGTAAGAAACAAAAGAGTTAAAAATCCATGAAGTGTGGAATTTACATTCTATTGGAAGGAGTAAGACAGTGTGGTAGACAGAATAATGGCCCCTCAAAATGTCCACATCTTTATCTCCATAACCTGTAAGGAGTTGGGTTGCAGATGGAATTAAGGTTGATAATCAGCTGACTTTAACATAGGGAGATAATCCTGGATTATTTGGATGGGCTTGGTATAATCCCAACGGCCTCTATGAATGGAAGAGGGTAGGAAGTAGAAAGGCCATAGTGATGAAAATGACGACCTGACTGCTGTGGCCCGTTTTGAAGAAGGAGAAAGGGAGCCACAGGCTGAGGTATGTGGACAGCCTCTAGACATCAGTAAAAACAGGGAAACTGATTCTCTTTCCCCTATAGACTTCAAAAAGGGATGCCGTCCTACTGACACCTTGAGTTTAGCCTAATGAGAACTGTATGGAACGTCTAACCTCTAGAACTATAAGACAATAAATGTGCATTGCTGTGCATCGTTAAGTTGGTGGTACACTGCTACAGCAGTCATAGAAAACCAACACAGGCAGAAAACAGAAAAATAATACGGGCAACATATATATTGTATGTCAGATGGCAATAAATTCTATGGAGAAAACTGGAGCAGGGAATAAGGACAGGGAGTGTTAGAAGGGGGAGGTGATTATAATTTTCAGTAGATTTGAAAGAGGAGGCCTCTGGTAACTTTTGAGCAAAGAGCTGAAGGAGGGGAGGTAGGAAGCTATGAAGAATCTAAGCAAAGAATGTTCCTGGCAGAAGTCACAGTAAGTTTAAAGCCTCTTTTTTAACTTACCTGGAATTCCTGGGAACCAAAGGTGGGTAGTGTGCATGAAGCAGAATTTGTGATGGAGAAATTAGGAGGAGACAAGATCAGAGATAAAGGGGTGCCTATTTGTGTTGGTTTTACTCTGAGAAAGACAGGAAGCCCAAGGAGGATTTGAAGTAGCAGGGTGACAATATATGACATAACTTTTACTGGAATCACCTTGGCTGCTCTATTGAGAATAGCATATATGGGGGGCAAGGTGGAGGTAGGAGGGCCAGTTAGGTTATTGCAGTAATTCAAGATGTAGGTGTTTGTGGCTTGGAATGAGGTGGTGGAAAGAGGTCTGTCAGCTTTTGGAGATCTTTTGAAAGTAAAACTAATGAGATTTGCTAATAGACAAAATAGAAAAAGAGAGAAGTCAAAGATGATCCCATGGCTTGGGGCTTTAAGCCAATGAAAGGTTGGAGAAGCCATTCACCGAGATGGAGAAGACAACCATGGAAGCAAGTTTGAAGGAAAGGATGGGTGTAATTTGGATGGACTTTTGGTAGTTTGGTACCCTTCCCCCATCTTTGCCTTCAGATTGCTTTCCCTACAAGCAAAGAACCATAGGAATAATAACATAAGGAATAATAGCATAAGGAATAATAGCCAGGGGGAAATGGTTTCTTGTTCAATTCATGATGGACCCAGTTTGCTATATAACACTTATGTAGAGCTCTGATAAAAGCTGGATTGGAGAATGAGGTGTAGCCCAGGATGCTACAGAGTGAATATTTGTGTCCTCCCAAAATTCATTTATTGAATCCTATCCCCCAGTGTGATGATATTGGGAGATAGAGCTTTTGGGAGATGATCAGTCATAAGGGTGGATGCCTTATGAATGGAATTAATGTCCTTGTAAAAGAAGCCTAAGAAAGCTGACTGCCCCCTTCTGCCCTGTGAGGACATAGTGAAAAGTTGTCAATGAGAAAACAGGTTCTCACCAAACACTGAATCTGGTAGCAACTCAATATTGGACTTCTCAGCCTCCAGAACTCTGAGAAATACATTTCTGTTGTTTGGAAGCCCCGAGCTTTGTTGTAGTAGCCTGAACAGACGAAGACACAAGAGGACCAAGGAAGGCTTAAATCTAAATGATGGCTCTTCAGAGAAGATTCTGAAGCTTGAGCCATCCTTCCCCGGCCTACTATGTCACAGGCAGAGAAGCTGGGCCAGAGACTGGGCCAGAGCAGGGGCACTATTCATCACACTGACCCCACTCACTGATGAAAGTTAGCCAAGAAATATTGAACATTCTTTCCCAATCACAAGATTTACCATTTGTCTCCAGGGAAGAAGGCACCAAGGAGATGGAAGTGAGATGAAAGTGAGATGAAAATTCTCTCTTCCCTATGGCCAAAGAGAGAGGCAGGGACAGTTCCATTAATGTTTATTGATTAGAATTGAATGTCCTTTTTGCCCTGCGCATGCCCTGCTCATCTGTGCCCTGGAGCACGAGCCCTATCTCCAAGGGCAGAAGTTGGATCTCAATGTTCTGCTTTCGTTTCTGAGCCAAGAAACCTCATTTTTCCTCTCCTGACAGAACAGAAAAGATCCTGCAACAGGAATTGTTAGGCTGGCAACAGACTTCCCAATTAGGGATGCATGAGTGAAAGGGAAGGAAAATTAAAGGTAAACTGGGGTAATTAAGATTACATCATCATCCTGATTGTTCTGGATGATGGAGAGCTTTCTGATTGCCATGAGGCCAAAAGGACAAAAGGAGCTTTTAAAGCAGGGACTAGGGTTTGAGGCAGTTTGGAAATGAAATTGCATTACTCAATAATGAACAGAATCATTGCTTAATGCCTGTATATTTGTATCTAACCATTCTCCCCCCATGTTTGAGTTTTATAGTCACTATCTCCAACATCTTTGCACTGCCCAACTGACACAGAATTAAATGGAATCATTTAATCCAGTGTTGATATCATTAGACTATGAATATTTGACTACTGAATATTTCTTACAGTATTTACAATATTACAGAAATGACTGGGTATTGCAGAAGATGTGTGTGGTTTTCGAGGTTCTCATTTAGTGGTCGTGGAAACCACTTTCGGGAGAAAGATATTTTCTTCACGTATCCTAATTTCTAATTAATATATTTCCATACCTCTTTAAAGTGTGTAGTCAGAACTGTAAAATTTGGTACTCAACATTTGGTACTCCTTAATCAATATGTTTTAAGGTGCTATAACAGGAATAAAAAGTTGTGGAAGACATTATTTTCTTTAGGAAGCTTATCTTTAATGACTCCTACTATTAAAAATACTTCCTATATTTACTTTACTCTTAAGACCACCCTTCTGCTCTCCCAATTTACAGAGGAGAATACTGAAGTTTAGAGGTCACAGATCAAGATTACACAGTAGAAAGTCGCAGGGTGTGACTGGGCTTCAAAGCCTGCTCATCCCACTACTTCCAGTTTGTTCTAGTAAATCTGCCAGAATCTCAGAGTATTTTCCAACGATTAATGCTCCATTCTGTCAGTATTTTTCAACATAGTATTTTCAACAAGTCAGAGAATCTTGGAGAAGGTGATTTCCCCTTTATAGATGCGTTGGCCATTGTGGACCCGGAATGCGTCCTTTCGGATCCGGTATCTCCCTTGCAGCCCTGGTGAGAGAACCACCGTCTTTTCCCCAAGGTGGGGAGCCCGCGTAGCCCGCCCATTCCCCACCTCTGCAGGAGGCAAGTTGAGCCTCCAGGCCACCTGACTTCTTTCCCCTACCGAGATGCCATTCCGCGGGCGGCCGCCAGGGGTCCCCGCTCGGCGTCCCTGCACCACAGCCGTGCGCTGGGCGCCTGTGGGGGCTACTTGGGAACAGCGGCTGGAGCTCGAGCCCCAAGCTCGCTCGCCCGCGCGCTCCGGGAGACGGCGCGCACTCGCCCCTCGCCCCTCGCCAGCCGCGTGGATCCGCCAGCGTCGCCCGTCCGGCCCCCGGCTCCCCTTCTCCTCTGGCGCCGCCTGCGGCTGACCCTCCCGGCGCGGGGAGCCGACCGGGCCGCGGGCTGAAGGTAAAAGCCCACGGTGAGTGAGAGCCCGCGCCGGGCGAGGCGAGGTGGCGCCACCCCGCAGCTGCTCGCCCGGGTGGCGCCCGGGCGGGGGTGCGGGGCGCACCTGGGGGCGGGCGCAGATTGGGTGGGGGTGGGGGCGGCTCCGCGGCCGGGATCCGCGTCAGACCCCTGCCCGGCGTTGCGGCTCCGACCGGCCCCTCTCGCGCGCCCTTCCCGGGCGGGAACGAGCGTCCAGTCCCCAGCCCGGGCTCCGGGGCCTTGACTGTAAAAGCTCTCTCAGTAAAATCCATCTCCCTGCGGGGCACAAGTGCGTCTCGGAGCTGCTCGGAATCGCGGGGGACTGCAGCGTGTGTGTCGGGCTGCGGGGGGGGGGGGGGGGGGCGGGAAGACAAACTTTCGCGAAAGTGCGCCTGGGCCGGAGCTCGGCGCTCCGGGCGTGTGCGGAGGCTCCACGCGGGCTGCGCAGAGGGAAGGAAGCCCGCTCCGCCGGCCCGCTCGCCCCCGGCGCTGACCGAGCTTTTGGGGAGGGCGCGGGTGGGGAAAGGACGGACGAAACCCTGCCGACCCCTTGGGCCAACAACTGTCAAACATCTGGAATCCAGCCCCTCCCTTCCCCTGCGCCGAGGAAGGTGAAAAGCCCTCAACTTTCCTTTGATTGTCCTCCTTGCCTCGGGACCCCTCTCGGAATGGAAAAGGGCCGACCCCCGGTGCCGGGCAAGTGAGTACCGGAGACCCCCAAGCCCCTCAGGCTCCCCCTTCACCCACCTTCCTGACAGCCTCCCAGACGTCCTCCCCGCAGGGACCACACCACAGAGCCCGTGGAGATCATGACGAATGGCCTTTTGTTTCTCCGCGTCTCCCTATTGTTTGCCTTTGCAACATCTGGCGGGGCTCGCGGGGAGCAGGACGCCCCCCGTGTCCTGCTTGCCCTCCCCCCCGCCGCCGGCCCACACGGCCGCCTCCCGCCCGGGATCCCGACTAGGGAAGGAGAGGAGCCCGACCCCAGCGAGGCCGCCGCACCCAGGCCCTTGTGGTTAGAGGGCGGAGGGAAAGTTGCAGCCTCCACGCCTCCTCCGCTGCCTGTGGCCCGGGGCGCGTTTCTCAGATCTCAGCCCAGGCGCGCCGCGAAGGGCGCAGTCCGGGAGAGGTGCCGCTTTCCCGAGCCTGGAAGCGACCTTCCGCCCCCGACCAGGGTGTCCTTCGGTGTTCCAGTGGATTTAAATCTCCGCCTAAAGGCCTGTGGCTGGCCACTTCCAGGGCAGCGGGACAGGATCAGGGCTCTTCTGGTGGACAGAAAGCCGAGGTTCTGGGGTCTGCGGGTTTCCAAGGGCCGGAGGACAGGAGAGGATGAAGGAAATAACCCAGGAAGCCTCGAAGCTTTGCCTAGGCATGGTGGTTAGTTGGGTTTGTCCAGATTAAACGTGGAGTTTTGATTTAGGGTAGGGCTACGCAAGTTTAAATCCCAGGTCCTTTCTCAGCATTTAGAAAAAGCGAACTAGGAGGACACAGCATAAACGCCACCAGGAAAGCATCCAGTCTTCCAAGTGCCTTGGAACCAGCGGCTTGGGACTGCCTCCGAGTCCCCGGGAGGTGCGCCTGTTAGATTATGGGTGGCACTATTTCTGTGCCTTCCCTCACAAGTTCGATGCTCACACATCGTGTTTCTTCTTACTGGGGAGTATTAAAGCAGTAGGGCAAGGCAAAGTAGCTACTCTTGAGAAGTCGGAGTTCCCGGGAGGGTGCGGGGAGAGTGGTTTTGCCTGTGAGTGGAGGCCAAGCCTGTGCACCTGTTAGAACCTATACATGTTCATAGCTTTACATATAGTGGTGTTGCCAGCTTTTTCTGGGGGAGGCCCAATCGTCCCTATTGCAAGGAGGCTCAATTACACTCTACCTTTTGATCCTTCCCCCCAAGTGGGGGGAGGGAGGAAGCTTCTGTTGGAACACTTGTCACCAATGTACCCACTCAAGCATTTTAAGTGGGAACTGTGCACTTGGCTTTCCACAGTTCTAGGAGTCTTTCCTTTACCTGATCTAATAGAAATTTGACTTCCATTCAATAAATAAGAAAAACGAAGGAGACTGCTAAGTCAGGAAGGTGGACACAGAGCACTTTTCTCCTGCAATTTCTGGGTATTACCAGTGGTACCAACAAAAGGAAAAAAAAGGCAAAATCTTTGAAGCACTGGAAGGCTCTTTACAAACATTTCATTATGAAAATGATGCCTAAGGAAGGATTACTTTGAAATTTCGCAGCAGTTGCAGCAGGAGAAAAGCAACAGGGCGGACCTGGGTTGCCCAAGAAGTGCCCAAAGGCATCATTAACAAAGTGAAAGGGCAGTGTTTGTCCCGGTCTGCTCCAGTAAGGAAAACAGGGTAATTGTAGTGGAAGATAAGCTTGTACAGTTTCTTTAATTTTAGAATTAACCACCCTCCTTCCCCCACCGAATCATTGTAGGAAAAAAAAAAAAAACACTACAGAAAATACAAGGGGTGGGAAAATGAAGACAAAATGAAGGATATTATAAACAAGGCTCCAGTGGACAATCTTAGCCAATGATTTCCTTGGATAAATTTCTGGAGATAGTATAGCTAGGTTGTAGGGGTTAACACACTTTTTTAGGATATTTAAGATTGCCAAACTGTCCTGCAGGAAAGGTGTACCACTTTACCTTCTCTCTAACAATATACAAGAGAGTTTTTTCCCTTGCATCCTGCACCCCACTCATACTCTGTATTTTAATCGCTCTTTTTCATTTCTGTGGGACCAATGGGAGGGAAGTATGCTCTGGTCTTCTTTTGCATTTCTTTAATCACAAATGAGATTAAGCATTTTTCCTGTTGTCTGTTAGAGGTGCTTTTCATAAAAGCATACTGTTCTGACTTCTGACCCTGCCTGTGTAATCAGACAATCTTTGTTAACTCAAAGTGCCAATTCTCTTCCCTCCAGCATGGCAGACATTTGGCAAGACTGCAACCATGAATTACTAAAATAATTGACATGATCTCGGTAGAGTTATTAGGGAGATTACGCAAAAACATTATTAGAGAAATTCTTGGAAAATACCAAGTGTATACTTACTGCTTCTAGCGTGCGTGCCCCAATTTATTTATAGTTTATAGTGCTCCCTCTTTTTTTCATTTAGAACAACTTTGTTGAGTAGTTGTTTTCACTAAATGGATTTTACTAACTCGTTTTATTTGTGTTCCTTCCACTGATAACCAGTGTGTAATAATCCACAACTTTTAATTTTTGGCTGAAATTTACCCCAGTTTTTTTTTAAGACTTTCTCTGTTTGGCTTTACCATTTGAGCCCTGTACTCGAATAAACCTTGAAACTAAACAGTTTAGTAACTGGCTTTTGAAACAATAGCTGGAGAGGTTTCCGAAGGGCGGAACCAGGTACATTTGTGCATTTGTGTAGCCATAAGTCTCTATGTTAATTCTTGCTTGAAGGTGCAGGTTTCTGAAATGGGGTAGAGGAGAAAGAGGAAGAGAAAATTAATTTCAGTTAGATGATGAATTAATACAGATGAAGGATCACACAAGAAAATGTAGGTAAATAATATAGGTAATCTGGACACAAAATAACTTCTAAAAAGATAAACTATAATAAAGTGTCATGTAGTATTGTTATTATATCTAGTTTACTTAATAGACAGAAAGTGGCCTTCCAATTGGGAAAATTCAATGTGAAAATCAATGTGAAATATGACTGTAGGTACTTCATCTCAGGCATTAAAAAAAACACAGAAAAACAATGAAAGGCAGATATTATACTTTTCTGCAGCATTTTCCATGCCTTCCTAATCAAATAATATGCAGCAGGAATTATTCATTGCCTCTCAAAGCTCAAATGAGAGCTTAATGACCATCCAGTTCAACATCTAGTATCGTTGGGGTGTCTTTATTCTCTTAAAATAATAAAATCTTTGCATCATTTCAAACAAACCAAACAGAGAAGCAAATAGGCCAGGAATTTCAACTTTTTCCGCCTTTTTTGTTAAGGACAGGGGGAGAAAGGGAGGGTTTTAACTTTATGAGAGCTTGTATAAGCTCCTTTGACAAGCTAAATTTTCAGAGTAAACAGCCTTGGCAGCAGGAGGGTTAAGTCATTGAGGTGTTACATTGTGCAACATTCTCTGGTCTATATCCATTGGCTTGGTGAAGTTCAAAGGTGGTAGAGCAAAGCAAGTACAAAATAGCAAAAGGAAAGGGGAAGAAAAGTGTATAACATGTCAAGAGGATCTTATTCCTTTAAAACTGTCTTCAGAACTTTATCACATGATTCACGGTACCCAAGCATGGTTGGCATCACCTCTCTTGGAAAGGTGGATGTAGCTGATGTCTCAAGGCCAACTTTACAGACAGTAAACCTTGCATAAATCACTGCCACTCCAATGGAGAATAGCCCAATAATTCTTAAAAAGAAGATGGAGAAGGAGATATTGGAGAGAAATGGAAATTTAATTCTAAGAATATACCTTATTTCTTCCTGAGTAGTAGTGTTAATTTATAAAAGTAGTAGAAACATCTTCTGAGTTCCACTTGGATGATCTCCCAGGCACAGCGACTGTATTTCTTATCTCTCAGGAAGTTGTATATCCTGTAGAAATATCTTCTCAGTTCTAGGTTGCTCACCTGGGAGACCACAGCTCCTGAGAAGTTCATCGCATCCTCTTCCATCTGTTTCGAGTCTTCATTTCCTTTCTTCTCTTCCTCCAAGCATTGTTCCAAGTGGTGCATCTGCCATTCAAGTCTGATTTGAATTTGTTGCAGGTATTTCTTTTTCCAAGTGGATTTGATGGTGTACTGTGTGAAGATGTTGAAGGTCTGTGTGGACATTTCATAGAAGGCCTCCTTGAGGTACCTTTTCCCAGTTGGGGTGTGCGATTGAATGTCTTGGGGAAACTCAAAAGCCCTGGTTTCTCTTAGGCACTCTACAGGAAATGAGTTGTTCATACTGTTTAGAAGTTTCAGATTTTGCCAGGTGACTTCCCTCAGGTGAAAATGCAGCAAGTTACAGTGCAGAGAGAGGATGCCAGGCATGAATAGACCTACAAGGCATGCAGGCCACAAACACTTTTGAATCACATCAGGATTAGTGCTCATTTTTTTTCCCCTAAGCTAAAAATCCAGACTCACGATTGACAGTGATGTTTTAGGTCTTAAGTATTCCGTTGTGTGCCTTTTATATACCTGAATATCTTCAGTGGGGAGGAGTTTTCTCATTCGTCATTTTATGGTTCTCAGGGTTTCGGCCCCTTTCCTTTGCCTCTGAGGCTTGTTTTGACTTTGTGTGACTATGCTGACTTTGGAAATGCTGATTTTTTTTTCTTGACAGTGAGCAAAGCATTACTGTTACGTTTCCTTAGTTGCTTGGATGACCCATCCCAGTACTATAGGATTGTCATAGCATGATTGATTATTGCATATCTCTATTACATAAGAGAGAGCGATCCTTTAAAAAAATGTGTTTTTTGTATCTGGCCGTGTAGCCAAACATCTTCTCTTATTGAGTTAATCATAGACATTGACCAAATGGCTGTAATTATTTGACTGCAAGTCTACCAGAACATAACGTAGTTTAGGTTTTTCTAATCTTGTTAAATTAAGCTTCTGTATTTGGATATTTTCTCTTTTTATTTTATTTTCCTGGGTCTCAGAAAAGATGAAAACAGAATTGGTCAACTGAGCATGGAAGTTAACAGATAGAAGAGAAAGCTGGCTTGGTTTTCTCTTGTCGGTAGACAGTGTTGGTGCTCTCCACCTATCCTTTCCTTTAGTTAAACCCAAACCAGCACTTCCCATGGCTGCCAAACACTTCACACACCTCTGATATCCGTCACAGAAGTCCTCTAGGGAGTTGTATATTGGGAAGTATTTTTCTGCTTCATTAGCTTCTCTCTTGTAGTATCATGCATCTTCCTTTTTTAGATATGGTTTAGACAGCATTTTAAAACTTTTGCTTGGCTATTTTTTCTTCTTATTTGGAGGTTCTGGATGCTATAAAGGTTTTTGTTTGTTCCTGTTTGTTTTTCCCTGAGAAGGTACTTCACACCTGGACCACTGTCATCGCAATAATAATAGCTATCCACCATTTATGGTTTTCACTTTATTTGACCAGAAATAACCTTCTTCTGGTTATGGTCAAGGCAAATGCATTCCTGTGTCCAGGAAAGTGAATGGGATGTCATTAAACAAGGCTGGCTTAATTATCATCTAAAAAAGAAATATATTCATTTTTAATAAAGTCATTTTAGAATAGTAAACAAACACAGTTCCACAAATATGACAGACTTTGGAAACTTAACTTTAAAAGTTCTTATCTAAACCAGTTGGTTGTACCAAAGGCACACTGTGGACAAGTGGGATTTTTTAAAATCCTGGCTCTTTGGACAGGTTTCCTATGAGAAGAAAACTTACTACTTATGTTACTCCACATGTGCTCTCTCCAAATTCTGATTTCACAGATTTTATGAGGTGACTAATTTGGAAAATGAGCCCTTTTATGTTTTATAATTATGAGATTATAAGTTGACACAACCTTCCTAGAGAACAAAATGATGATATGTATCAAAAGCCTTAAAAATGTAAGGGAATTCATCCCCAAGAAATAATGATGGACCTCTTTAAAGACATTGCTGTCAGGAAGTTTATCACAAAAAAACCCTGAAAAGTTTAATTGTTCAGCAGTAGGTAGTTGGTTAAGTAATTCATCAGTAGAAAATTTCTGTGCAAGCATTAAATATTTGGTCACTTGGATAAATTTACTTTGTAGCTTAAAACCAAGTTTACATGGTAGTATATAGAGTCTACTAGCATATTTGTTAAATACCTACATATGCATATATGTGCAGAAAAAATCTAGAAGTGTATATGCTACAAATGTTTTCTATGAGAAAAATAATTTTTATTTTTAGTGATTTTTATTTTTGCATTTTTTAAATTACCTCATTTTCTTTTTAGTTTTTTGTAGTCAGCAAGTATTACGTATTTAATAAGGCAAACTAATTTTAAAACAAATACATTATAAAGGAAAAATTGTTATGCATTTGCAATGTGATCAATATGTCCTACTTTATTTACTTAAACGTCTCCATTCTAGGGTACTTCCAAAGGAAATATGAATTTACCTGAAGACTCAGCTTCAATTACACAGAATCATGTAGAGTATGTGGGAGTTCAATATACTATTCTTGCAACTTTTCAATAATAATATATATGTTTATATATATATATATATATATACATAAATTTGTAATTATACATACAGATTCTATAAAGTACGAAGCACTTCTGAGGGTCATACCTGCTTATGTATCTCACATAACTTCTTCTACCCAAAACTTATTACATTGTCCCAGGCAGAACTGCTTGTCCCTCTTTTGGGCTTTTATAATGCTTTGTTCCCTTCATTATGGCTTTTAAAAATGCATAACTATAGGGGTGCCTGGGTGGCTCAGTTGGTTAAGCATCTGACTTCGGCTCAGGTCATGATTTCATGGCCTGGTCTGCGGGTTCGAGCCCTGCATCGGGCTCTGTGCTGACAGCTCAGAGCCTGGAGCCTGCTTAGGATTCTATGTCTCCCTCTCTCTCTCCCCTTCCCCTGCTCATGCTCTGTCTCTCTCTCTCAAAAATAAACAAACATTAAAAAAAAAGTCTTAAATTGGATAATTGTATGTGTTGATTTCTCAACTTTACATACTTCCCCTCCCCTACCCACTCAGAATGCCTAGACTACTTTGCACTTATTTGAGACAGTTCGGTCTTACTGACCAAGCTAAGAGACTGTTCAATTGAACTGCTCTACTAAGAGGTTCTCATAGGTGGTGGGGGTGGCTGCAAGATTCAAGCATCTTGAGGTTTGCTGTATTTTCTGCCATGTACAGTTCTGTAATTTTATCCTGCTCACCCCATATTTCTTCCCTTTATAATCATTCCATACCATATCCTCATTTATTCAAAACTGTATTTTTAGCTAGTACCACATGCCAATCGCCAGGCCAGGTCTTAAAGATGGAGCAATAAGGTATAGCCCATGATCTCAAGGAGGCCACAGTTGAAGAAGTAGGCACATTCTGAGTCTTTTAGGTAGCAGGAGTAATTCATAGGCCTTCCCCATAGCAGGGACCTCATCCCCATGTGCTGTAAATGTTAACTGATGCTGATGGTGACAATATTCATGACAAAGAAAGAAAGATGATTGACATGCATGTCTTCGCCTTTTCAGCTGTCAGGGTTGCCTGATTTTGCAAACAAACATACAGAACACTCATGCAATATTTGGGAAGTACTTTTACTAAAAAAAATCATTCATTGTTTACCCCAGATTCAAATTTAACTAGGTGCCCCGTATTTTACCTGGTATAGAGACTCCCAGTGAGCTCTTAGAGTGGAAGGCATGAAGCCCTTTATAGAAAACTTCCTCAGCTAGCTGTCCACTTCGTGCAGGGGCGTATTCAATTGCATTATTCTGTGCTGGCTTTACTTGCATACATAGCCCTATGTATACAAGGGATACTGCACACTCCAAAGAGGAACCTGCCATACTAAAATATTGCATGTGTGTGTGCATACGTATACACACACACACACACACACACACACACACACACACACAATTGCTCTGATCAGCAGCATTATTGGAGATCAGTCATTGCTCTTGCCTCTACTCTGTAAAAGTTGTGCCATGTGAGTATATCTCAAAATATCATCAGGAAAATCGAAAAGAACAGTGTAAGGAAACATTTTTACCCCCAAATTTGTCTGTTACAAAATTTGACTGTTCCATCTGTCATCAGCAGTGTGTTGATATACCTAATGATATTTCCATGATATTTGCTCCTATTTCTCTAGCATGTCTTGAGATCATTTGTATGTGGCCAGGCTTTCCTCGGAGAGAAAGCTCGTTAGCAGGGGCTGCCCTGTTGTTGATGGAAGTGTATAAAGTCCATGTGGGTTACAAGGTGAACAATCATGGTCAAGACACAATTTGTTTGACAAATTAAGATGAGACATTTCAGTCTAGACAAGATTGCTGTGATTCAGCTCAGGGGCATTTAGTATTTTCTGGTAAGATTTATTGCTCTCCATGAGAAGCCAAGTTTCAAACCAAGGTGAGAGTAACATGTTGATCATCCATGTTACTCAATATATGAAAGTAGCTCATTCCATTTGTGGGGTCAGAAGGTGCTTGAGCCCAGTAGAAAGCTCTGAGATGGGGAGCCTTGCATCCATGCCTCGTACCACCTCCCCCATGGTCACCACAAAGTTGTGTGCAGTGGGTTGAGCTCCACACCAACTCTGAAGCTCCAACTTTGTGTTTTACTCATTCTCACTGCCTCCCGCATTGGGGTCAGCCACTCTTATGGTCTTGTAGTCCCCTTCTTGGCTGTCTTTTCATGATATACCTGATATAGAAACTTTTAATGACTATACAAGTAGCACCTGGATATGTCTTTATAGTACAACTTCGAACACTTGCTTACCAGTTCAGCCTCACGCCATGCCACTCTCCTCCCCTGTGATAACTAGTTATTCATTTGGTATGTGTCCTTATTTGATAACTGTCTCGCCACTAAGCACTGAGTTCTGTGAGCACAGTGTAACAGCCGGCTTGTTTGCAGTCCTCTGTTGAATGTCCAGAAGGACCCGTGGTGATTGAAAGAGACCTGGATAACTTCTTTGGATGATATGTGGCAGTAGGGAGACTTGTATATATTTTTGAAAATTTCCAAAACAAGATTATAAAAATTATAATGTGCTTTGAAGTTTAATCCATTAAGTGTATCTTCTGACTATATAAATGATATCGCTTGCATATGATCTAACAAATCTACATTATAAATCCTTCATGAATATGAGGCCCGGGACAAATGGGTCACTAGACCTGTACCAAACATATCCTGGTGCCTTTCACAGTGCCTGGCTCAAAGCAGGTGCTCAGTAATTATTTGTTGGATGACTAAAAGAATGAAGCCATGTCTCAATGACAGGGAAATCATTTGGTACTTTAGTTAGGCATATGGGAGAACAGTGTCAGGTGTTGGGGAAATTGAGAAGTTCACAGAATGATGGGTAGCAACTCAAACCTCCATTGCTTTTTCTGGGATTCCCCGTGGCTTGTTAGGTCACGAGCATAGTCATACCTCTAGTCCAGTGGTATCACCTAGTTTTAAGTGATTTGGGTGACTCACATATGTAACCCTCCAGGCAGTTATTCAGTCTTGTATCCATGGCATCTCTTATATAAAGACACTTGTGATTTCTTATTATTTGCACGTTTGCCATGTAAGCAAAACTGCTGAGAGGTTCAAGACCATTCCTTCCCTCCTCCTTCCTCCAATATTGCCACTTCTTTGTATTAGATGCTCCCAGTAGCTTTTTGTTTGTTTGTTTGCTTTGTTTTATTTTTTGTTTGTTTGTTTTAATCATATCACTCTTAAAGAGGCTCTTTAAACAGACTTATCCTTGGATCTCTTTTATAGCCCAGCTGTAGATGGTGCACATAGTAACTTCTGCACAGGAACAATTTTAGCCCTTAGAAAATGATCCCTGATAAAAAGAAGTTTATCATGTGAAATAAATGTTTAAGTAAATACATATCCACCATCAGTTTCCTACCCTCAGTTTCCGGATTACCAGAAGAGCTTCCACCTGTATCCTTGTTTCACTTGGTCCATTCAAACCCTAATGAGGCTTTCACTTCCAAGATGGTAGTAAACATTCCAGATGAGAGTTGTCACCTACCAGAGTAATTCTCCCCTTTACTCATTGGGTAAATGTGGATTTCTTCCCAGACCACATCCGAGAGTGCCTGTAGTCTGGGAAGAAACAGCAAAAGTGGAGTAATGTGATGGACAGAGAGACTCTCTTGTCTTGGATAAATATTTTAAAAAGCAGTTGCCATTGCAGAGATGAGGACAGTGTCTTCTCTTAATTGCTGTCAGCATGCATTTGGTTATAGGTTTCCTGACATTTATGAATAACAAGAAGGACATTATTATGGGAAAATTTAAGTGGACTTTTCTTAGACTGATAGAATACTCACATACCCCAAATTTTAGGATTTCTTTAGTGTTTGAGCAATGCTTGGATTTACAGGTGGTGTCCAGGAAGAATCTATTGAAGCCTAGGGGGTGGGGGAAGGGTCTCTTCTTGCCAAGAGCCCTGCCCTTGGTAGACTGTGAAGTGCATACTCTAAATCATAGAATGTAGGGTTGGAAGGATAATTAGAGATAGACCATTGGGGTCAGATGGAGTGAAGTGACTTGCCCAAGGTCACAGTGCTACTTGGGGACAAAGTCAGATTGACATATAGGTCCTCTGACCCAACACCATCAAAGTAATAAGCCTTTCACCAGCTTGCAGAGAATTTTCTTCCCTTTGCCTCCACTGAGAGGAACAGGACTCCTGCAGTCAAAGGAGAGGGGATTATGGAGGCTGGAGGCTGGCACTGCAGCGAGGCCAGGAAGGGAGGCCATAACTGAAGCTCTTTCTGGTACTTCACAAGGGCTTCTCAGCACTGTGGGGAAGGCAATAGCAGAGGAGGAAACCCTCAGTTCAGTCTGCCACCCCTAGTATTTCTCAACGTTACCTAGAAATCTATAGATAATAACTGGCTTCCCAGATTCCTGGGTCAATTCCAGCCTAGAGAAATAGCTTGGAATGAGTTTCCTGAGAGATTTCCTCCATGTCTGAAATTAATGTGTTTATGTATTTACTTGTGCCTCCAATGCTCAACACATCGTGTAGTTCAATAAATATTTATTGAGCAAATAGGTATGTGTTTCACTATTTTATCTTATGAGTGTATTTTAATTTAAATTGAATTTCAGATCCATTTAGCAGCCTCTTGGTAGAACTGTGTAACTTTGAGCAAGTCACTTAAACTTTCTGTACTTCATCTGTAAACAGGGACAACAAAAACCTGCTGTAGAAGGTTGTTGTGGATATAAAAATTGCTGAGAAAGGTGCCTGGTATATAGCAAGTGGTCAACAAATGATCCTTATCATCATCATTGTCATTGTCATCGTCGTTGTTGTCGTCATCATCATCATCATCATCATCAATTGCCTACAGTATTAGACACAATGCCAAATTCCAATACAAGGGCAGAAAAGACAGAAAAGATCCTTTTTCTTGCCAAGGTTCCCAGAGGCAGTGATAACTGAGCTGAATCTTGAAAGGCAAGAACTGATGGAACTTTGAATTAGGACAGTGATAGTAGGTATGGAAGGGAATTATCTAGGAGATAAGATTGGCCTGTCTTGATGATTGATTGGGAATCAAGGTCTGAGAAAGAGGAAATAGCCCAGGAAAGAGCCCAGTGTTATAACTAGGTACATGGCTGTGCCACTGAGAGGTAGTGTATGAGAGGAAGAGCAGGCTTAGGGGAGCAACTGGTGAGTTTTATTATAAATGAGTTGCTTTGAGTTGTCTATGGGATAGCCACGTGGACATGTCCATCTAGCATTTGGATGTGTGGGACTAAATGAGGACTGATCCAGATAGGAGAGATAGATTTGAAAGTATGAGCAGAAGCTCTTAGTGATAATTTAAGACCGTAAGAATCAGTTGGTTTGTTTAAAGAGAACATGTAAGGTAGGAAAAGAAGTGTGAGCCAATATCTGAATCCTAAGAATCCCCTGTGTTTAAAGAGTAGGCAGTGGAAGAGGAAACTGACAAGGATGGTCACAGAGGCATGAAGAGAATGAAAATGAAGTATTTTGACTCTTTAATTATTTCTGCCTCTTTGCCCAGATGACTCCTCCTAATCCTTCTCAACACAACACTCTCAGGCAGCCATTCCCAGTTATAATGTATTTGCCATCATTGATACAGACCTAATCCTATTTTATAGATGAGCTATTTGAAGGGTCAAGAGGGAAATTAATTCATTTAAGTCTAAGGTCAAAGTCTTTATGCTCTTCTAGCATATGCCTTCCATGAAATACATCTTGTGTCCTGGTATGCATCTGCGAGACTTTGGCAGATGTCAGCTGGATTGGAAATCAGTTTAATTATTTCACTTCAACTGTTTGGGGCTATGGTTTCTGAGAGATATATTGGTTTCCTAAGACTACCGTAACAAAATTTCCCAAATAGCATGGCTTAAAACAACAAATTTATTCTCTCACAGTTCTGGAGTCTACAAGTCTAAAATCAAAAATGTCATCATGGCCATTTTCCCTCCAGAGCTTCTAGGGAAGAATCTTTTCTTGCCTCTTCCAACTTCTGTTGATTGCTGGTAATTCTTGATGTTCTTTGTCTTGTCGATGCATCACTCCAGTCTC
Organism: Cryptoprocta ferox; assembly: GCA_028646485.1. Lineage (NCBI taxonomy): Eukaryota > Metazoa > Chordata > Mammalia > Carnivora > Eupleridae > Cryptoprocta > Cryptoprocta ferox. The sequence goes on from CM053568.1 coordinate 41,059,879, forward strand.
TGCCTGCATTGTCATATGACATCCTCCATGTGTCTGTGTCCCTGTGTCTTCCAGACATTGCCTTTAGGTATTTTCTGGTAACAGTCTACATAGTTATTATTAATAGAAGACACTATTTATTTAGCAGTTGCTAAGTATCAGCTGTTTATATAATCATTATTTCTCACAGCCACAATACAATTAAGATGTTATTATCCTTAATTTAAAGAGGAGGAAATGGAAGCTTGGAAATATTAAGTGGCCTGCCGAAGATCACATAGCTAGAAATATACAAAATCAGGATTTAAGCCTAGGTCTGTCTGAGGCCATAGTGTGTTTTATACAATCTAGGATCTAGGGTTGTAAAAGGTTTGGTGTAAAATCTACTGTGTGTATCTCTGCATTAATAGCCTATTTCATTCCCAAAAGGATTTGAAGCAGCTTATAAAACATATACAATACAAGAGAATACAAAGTATTTAAAAAAATCAGAGTTGAGGGTAAACATGTGCAAGAAAATGAGAGGAACATAAGAATGCATGTCATAATGTCCTTGTCATTTGTGTAGAGGATTACAAATCTGTCTTGGGCTTTCTAGAAGCAAGGAGGAAATGTAATCTGTTAAATTAATACAAAAGAGAAAACCATCAGCGAAGCTAAATCCTCAGAAGAAACAAAGCATTTCTTGGTACTGAGTCCTGTGAGGTGTTTCTCCTTTGGGCCTTCCAAGAAGAGAGCACTATGGAATTTCTTAGGTAAAGACCCCAGCAACCTCCTTACAGGAGTGACTACCACCACATTCATTGCAGGAGTGATTCTTGTAACTTCCCTCTGTGTAGTCACATGTCACATTGCTAGTGTGAAGTTTCTTGGCAGGCATTCTGCAGGGACTTACTGCGTTTTCTCATGTTGAGTTACAGAATGGATTTCTTTAGTTCAGCTGGACCGGGATAGCATGTCTTCACCATGGCTCAGAGTGGGGAAAAGTGTGGTCACTTGAGAATGTTGGCACTCTCAGGAACATTCGTTCAGTGTGGAGAGACTGCCCTGACATTTCCAGAGCTCCTGCCCAGATCCAATCCTGCATTTCCTATTATATGTAAAGAGGATCATCTGGGAAACCGATTTGTAGGCACGACTCTCCTCCAGTTAGTCAGAACTGGGAAAACAAAACTATTCTGTCAGATTGATCCAGTGCACTGGACCATAAACCAATGTGAAGTGTGCACTGGATTTCTACATAGACATGGGTTCGATTTGCTATACAACTAACTCTAAAGGGGATAGCCCTAGATGTGGGAATCCAAGGAAGTAGCTGGTAGTTTTGCTCTGCATTGAAATGACTCTTGTTTCTCCTGAAAGAGCTTCTTCATACATTAGATAGCTTAAAATTCAAAGCCAGGATAGCCTTGTGTGATGTCATAGATAATGAAATATTAAGACATATCCTCTTGATATGATATCAAGACATCTCTTGATATGATGATCAGTTTTGCACATTTGTGCATTTTTTCATTTAACAGCAAGACTCACTGTGTGGAAAGGGCTGTATAGTTGGGCCCAGAACTAAAACATCTGTATATTCCTAGGAGAGCAGAAATTGGGATTATTTTATAGCTATCCCTGCTGGGACAGGACAGGAACACTTATCAACACATGTGATAATATAGTTTCTCATGGATGGTCCATGACAAAGAATGCTGAAATTATCCGTTCCCTGTGCATTTCATCCTTTCATCCACCATCTCTGAGGGTGACATACCTGAAACAAGGTAATAAACAAGAAAAAAAATGAAGTTCACATCCTCATAGAGTGCCTAGATTTCCAGACAATAGAGAATAAAATTATAGAGTGTTATTAAGTGCTATGAAGAAAATTAGCAGGGCAAGAGGTGATTGGGGGAGGCGATGGCCGAACTGAGACTTGAAGTAAGCCATGTAAAGAGCTGGAAGGAGTACATTTTAGGCAGAGAAAACTGCAAGTTCAAAAGCCCTGAAAAGCATGTGGGATATTCAAGGAACACAAAGGAGATTAGCTGGGTTGGAGTGAAGTGAAGGGGGAGATTGGTACAAGGATAGATTGGGATTGGGTATGACACGGCAGGTCAAGTGGGAGTTCCAATTCCATCCTAAGACCAGTGCAGACACATGAAAGAATTTTAAGTCAGATAGTGGTGTGATATGATATGTGCTTTAAAGAGATTACATTGGGCACCCCTTGGTGGGCAGAGGTAGCGGGCACCATTTGGAGAATAGGCAAGAGTAGAAGAGAGGAAGCCAGGTTGAGAGTAGATTTTTGGTATGCTAGGTAAGAGGTGTAGTGGCCTAGATGAAAGTAGGAGCAGTGGATATGGAGAGAATCAGACTGATTTGAGAGACGTTTTTAGTCAGTTACTTGGGATACATTTGGGCCCAGGCAAATATCTGTGATCACCAAAGGCAGTTTTCCAAAAGTGCCATTGATTATCCATTGCTTATAAGGTCTTTACTGAATTAACAGGATAGTTTTTTGATAACTAGTAAGTAATCTTATTTGGCATTACATCCTTAACTTGGTGGCCTTAAACTAGGTTAGGTGCCTTTTACTTAGAACAACAAAATAAATAATTTAGTTAATTGGACTTTGGTTGTGGTCGAAGCTTCAGTTTCTCAGGTTTCGCTTTAGGCTTAAATTTCTGAGAATGTCTCCTGATACATATCCTATGTGTACACAGAACAAATATATATTTCTGTGCATTTTAACATTTAAATAAAATAATGTGTTTTTTATAAACTGTGGATTGCTATCTGTGGTCAAATCATAATGGAAAATAATCATACAATTCTGAAGTTAAGAACATGGTCCTAATTTATCATTTACTAAATCTAGATGAAAGCCTATAGCTCACAACTCCACAAGTTGTCCACAGTTCTCACCAGTTTGGTTTTTTAAAAAGGTCTCAGAAATGTCTAATTCTTAGAAATGTCTGCGTGCGTGCACGCTCTGGGATAAACTATCCTTCGAAACACTGGTGCTTCACAGGCTGGATCAAGATGTTCTTGCCACTGAAATCAAGCCATAGCAGAATTTTCTCGTGTCACAGAAAAATTAAATAAATTAAATGAACATTCTATATTCCAAGGTTTTCAGCAACATTTTTCTTAAACTTTTGGCACCTTTGATGGTTTATCTAGAGTAAAACCTCACCTGCAATGATACCTTAGTTCTATATTATTTAATTATTTTATGAGCCAATGTCTGATTTGGCATACAATGATTATATTCACTATTTTATAAGTAATCTATAAGTATTTCATAGTTTTGCAAAAATCTCAGGGCTTCAAGATGCTAGCTACTTTAACAAACACATCCAAAGAATGAAGAATGGATCAAACATGATAGAAGCATTTCTTCTCATGTAAAGTTTAAAACAGAGGTACTTGAGCTACAGTTGACTTTTTTCCAAGCAGTGGTCAGGGACACAGGAACCCTTATCCTGTGGTTCTGCCATCTTTGATGTGGCTTCCAAGGTTTCAGGGCTGATCTTCATCAAGCTGGAGCAAAATGACAAGAGCCGGAGGGGTGTGCATGGGGGCATTGTATGAGCCAGGCTTGGAGGGGCACATATCCCATTCGTGGAAACTTAGTCACATAGTTATAGTCCCAGCTGAGTGCAAGGGATGCCAGGATATTTAGCCCAGCTGTGTGCCTGGGAAGAGGAGGAAATATAGTGATCAACAGCTAGCCCGTCTCTGCCATGCTGCTGATACAACTGGAAGAACAGTCCAGCAATCAAAATGTGTTGGCACTGGTGTGGATTGGCTTAGGAGTTGGGCTGGCATGATGAGACACATTGTAGATACTCAGTAAGGATGTTTCTTCAATCCATTTGAAGAGAACTGGGGTCGACAGCCATGAGCAGCTTTCTAATAGGGTTATTTTCTTTTTTACTGAAGAGCAGAAGAAGTACTGTCAAAATTAGAGTTTTGGCTTTTTTAAAATAAAGGTTATGCACATAAGAGAAATTATTAATTTGGTGGCTAAAAAAAAGTATGCTTTCCTTACAAGAAATATATTTTGGTAAAAGATACTGTCATTAGCCTTCTATAAAAATCAGAACCCACAGCACTTATTTCCCCATTGGGACCAACATGTAGAAGTCCTTCAGTATCATCCACAGCTAATACTACATTGGGCATTAATCATACGTCAAGCATAGTGTTATTAAGTTTGCAAACAGCATTTCACTATATTACCAAAAGAATCTGCAAGATTTCATTTTACAATTTCTCTTAAACTTATTTTTTATTTTTATTATTGAAGCTATACTATTAAGTGAAAATAAACATCTTGAGCATATCATGTTCTGGATGAATGATTTCTAAGAATCACTTCAGAGGTGAAAGGAAGTTATCATTTCTAAATGCTGAATCTGTAGCACATGACTTTGTAACTGGTCATTATTCAAAAGATATTTGTTGAGTGCCCACTATGTGTCAGACATTTCTAGAAGCTGGAGATTCACCTCTGACTCACAGATGCTTTCAACCTCACCAGTAGATCTGGGGGGGACTCAGCCTAATGGTCATTTGCTTCCGTGGTCACTGCTAAAACAAGAACCAGGGGACAAAGTATTTAGTTTAATCCCTTGTACTGAACGCCTCTGAGTAGCTGCTTCCTGAAACAATGAAGGAATCAACTGAGACCTGGAAACTCTTCATCGAAAAACTGTTTATTTGTTTTGCCAGTCCTGGTTGCTGTAAGCTGACTTATTTTAGACCAGTTTATGTTTATAGAGCCTGTGTTATGAGGAGCATGCTAAGGAATGCAGAGTAGTAGAAGACATGCCCAGTGAGGAGAAACTAAGCACTGTGCAGAATATGACCAGTGACAAGACTGGGATGCTGAGTAAGTGCTCTGTGAATTCACAGATATACAGAGAACTCCTCTGGCTGGAAAGACAACAGGGAGAAGGAGGCAGTGAAGGTTAAGCAGAAGATACTTGTAGGTTTGGATCCCAGTTCTACCTCTCACTGGCTATGTGACCATGGGTAAATGCCTTACCTTGTGGAAGCCTCAGTTTCTTTATCTGCAAAAGAGGAACTTTAACACCTACTCATAGCCATGATGATACAAATGTAAAGTGCTTAGCACTTTAGTGTCTGAAATGTGGAAAACATGCAGCAAAAACCTCAGTAAATAGCTTTGTGTTTTGTTTATCAAGTAGCAGTATTACATCATAAGACTGATCAAGATGAAATAAGATGACCTCATTAAAAGAGCTGGCATAGTGCCTACCCTGTGGTTAGCATTCAATAAATTTTACTATTATTATGATGGAAGATGAAGCTAGATTAGAGAAGGCATCTTGGACATGCAGAGGGGACACGTAGTCTGGTGTGGGCTGGGCATGTTACCCTCTAGTACAGCACATTTGTTCAGGTGAATGGTAGTTGAACGGTAGATGACAGCTGTAAAATGTGTGAAACATCAATGAATAACCTCTTAATAAAGATACTGAAGGAAGATTCCAGGATTCCAGAAGAAAATCAAATACGTGATCCCTGAGTTTCCTTCTGACTCTGAGATTCTGTGATGTCTCCCAAACGTCCAGTGATTCCTGAGAAAGACCACAGTGAATCAAAGATCCATGTGGTAGAGTTCCAGGGTTACATCCCAGACACACACACCATCAGTGAGGTGACGAACATACTCTTCTCTGGTTTGACAATAGAAACCATTTGCTGAGAGAAGAGAATGTTTTAGTTTTCAGGTGGCAATCTTCCCAAGTATTTGATTTGACAGGTAAGGGAGGGAAGTGAAACCTATAAGAGTATTTGGTGACACGCCATTTCCTGCTTATTTTTTCCCCGTTCAGTTTTGAGAGCCAGAGTCAAAGAGAGGGAAAAGAGAAGAAGAAATTTAAAAAAACAAAAACAAAAACAAAACCTAACTCTTCAGAAAATGAGTCTCCAGGCAGAACTGAGACATCTGAACAGTATGCCACTTCACGTACTTTGTGTGTGTTTGGGTCAGTAAGTAGGTCCTGGGTTTGCCACAGTGCACCAGAGGGCTGGTGCAGGACACGAACCACTCCCTCACAGCAGGAGGGCTTCCAGCATTTGGCTCTGAAGACGAGCTGGAGAGGTGTGCAGACTCCTGATGGAGCTGTTTCCATTGCATTGGCCAGAATCAGAGGGCGATCCAGTGCATCATCCCCGAAGTGTTCCATGAAATGGGATGTGAAAAGTAAGTTGAGAAAATTCAGGATTAAACAAGCTAAGTATGTTTCTTTACTGGAGAACTCAAGACCTTTAAAATGCCAGCATGAATTTGTGAGTGTCCAGGGAGGGAGAGTATCAATTCTGTATTTCCCAAAGTTACTGGAAAGTGATACTGTTTGATGTAGAATGTACATCTAGAGGCTTGAGCGGCCCCTTGGGCAAAGCTGACTCAGGATCAGGAACACCAGACTACATCATTTCTTTGTTCTTGCTCTCTCTCAGGGGAGCCAGATATAGAAACAGATGTTTGCAGGCAGCTTTGTCTGTCCAGTGCCCAAATGGGGGTCACTATCTAGGAGAGCACAGTCATGTGGAAATACATAATGGGAGGTGGTAGGGAAAATAATGCCCCCCCCCCAAGATGTCCACATTCAAATCCCTAGAACCTGTGAATATTTTACCTTACATAGCAAAAGGGACTTTGCACGTGTGGTTACCATAAAGAGACTGAGATAGGGCCATTATCCTGGATGATCAGGACGGGCCCAGTGTAATCAGAGGGAGGAGGCGGGTGGGGGTCTGAGGAGATGCAAGGGCAGAAGCAGAGGTCAGAGGAATGTGGGGCCATGAGTCAGGGAATGTAGGCAGCTTCCAGAAACTGGAAAAGGCAAAGAAATGGATTCTCCCATAGAGCCTCCCGAAGGAAGACAGCTCTGCCACCCATTTTAGACTTCTGACCTGCAAACTGTAAACTAATACATTTTTGTTGTTTTAAGTCACTAAGTTTGTGCTTAGATAATTTGTGACAGCAGCCACAGGAAACTAATACATGGGGTTTGATATTGGTCTTCCCTTTCCTGTGTGTGAAGGTGGATGGTTAACATACCCCAGTACCCTTCTAAGACACTGACACTGGAGGGGGAGGCCTGCCACTTACCACTGTCTGGCCAAGTGGATCCCACTTTCTGGCTGTCCTTCCTCCACCTCCCCACCCCTTCAGTAGCCAAACATCACTCCAGCTCTTGCTGCCCTACTTAAATATGCAGTGACCAGTCATCAACAGACTTTGAAAGAAGCTATGCAACTGGTCACTGGTGAGTGATGTGCACCTGTTATTTACATAGTGATTTGTGGACTGAAGAGCCACCTACCCAGATTGTACTTCATGCACTTACTAAGACAATATTCTGTGGTAACTTAAATCTGAACCTGGTTGTTGTGGGACTGATATTATTGGTCCTGGAAATGTATGCCTGTCAGAACCATGCACAACTGAGGGCTGCATGTATCTAAATTATGGCACAAATCCTGCAGTAGAGTTGTTGTAACTGGACTGGTGGGCAGCCATGCCCTCCCTCATGCATACACTGCATACCAAAGTCTGCATGTGGCTGATCTGAGGGTTAGGGATATCAGCAAACTCTGTATGATTTGGAGTTGAGCAAAGGGTAGCACCGCACTATTTGTGCCTAATCTCCAATGATCACAGTTCAGTTCTCTAGGAAATGGATTCTGAGACACCAAGATTTGCACATAGGAGGTTTACTGGGTGCTGCTTATGATAACAATGCCTGGCAGGGAAATGAAGGCAGCAGAATGGGGCAGAGGGAGAGGTAGACTCTGAGGCAGGAGGGAGTGATGGGGGTGGCTCTGGAACTGGAATGACACTAAGGCAAGGAGGTAGGGTCTTTGTGTCCGTCAGCCAGTCACTGGATGTGGGCTGTCCAAGCCACAGCAGAGAACTCCCTCCAGAGACATAGCTGTCTCTAAGTGTACTTCCTGGAGACACACTCAGCTGAGAGGCACTGGCAGCCTCCAAAACTCCCAGCATGAATGCTCCATTCCTCAAGGGATCCACAGCACATTACAGGGTCCACTATACCTATGATTCTGGTGCTGTCAGAGAGCCAAACTTTACAGGGGCCCGACCACTATTTCTAGCAAGGCTCAAGTCAGAATCTGGGGCAAAGTGAGCAGAGGAGACTGGAGAGCTGACAGATGGCTAGAGGAGGAAGGCAGGGCCACCACTTTCTAGGCCAGAACTACCCCCTTCACAGAGTAAAGAATAGAGTGAAGGCCCCCTAGGCCTGGATTGACCTCTGCTTGCATTTTCACTTATGATAACTTGTTAATGTGAGAGGAGTTGAAGGTCTTGTGCCTTGGTCTTGTCTTGGCCTTTTAGGGCACTTGGACTCTGAATTGGAGCAGAGGAAGGAAATGACAAAAACTGGAAATAGAAAGTTTCTAAGTTTGACATTTATAGTTGATATTTCCTGTATAAAATATAGATATCTTATAAAGAAGAGATGAAGTTTTTTTGACTCCCTGCCCCTCCTCCCCCATCCTCCTTTTTCCTTTTGGTTCTTAGACCCCATACATATATCAGCTTTACTACAGGTTAGTTACCCAAGCTCTTTAGTTCCTGAATTGGGAAACAGTGGGGTCAGTACTTCTCATTCGCTGAAATGACTGATCAGCTCACACTTCAGGTTTTGAGGGTGCCCCTCCCTTCCAAAAAAGGGAGGGTTGCCAGATCTCTGAAGTCAATAGGGAGATGACCAGGGTAATAATAGAGAACTTTGTCACAAAGGGCTGACAGCATGTTTTAGAATTGCTCAGGCTAGATGCCAGGTAAAAAAAGATTAGTGCACACTTCATGTGATAGTCTCTTTGGAAAGACTGACGATATCCCTGCCTGTAAGAATTTAGATTTGACATCCTGGTGGACTGAGTGTTTGGAGGCTACCTGACATGGGCTCTTCATCTCGAGAACTAAGTCTGACCCATCGGGAGTGGCCACCTGGGGAGGCAGAGTTCGGAAAAATGCTGAGGGCAGGAAGAGCCACTGGCTGACCGGCTGATGGCTGCCCTGACATGCACCTGGGGAGGAGCGGATGTGTGGGGAACTTGCTGTGTATTTGGCCGTCTCAGGACTAGAATGTCCCCCAATAGTCCTCAGGTGGCTGAAGGGAGTTTATGTTTGTTTGATTGTTTAAATGATATCCAATGCTTACCTTTAACCTGGTGTGGAATATGCTATAGTTTTAGAGTTATTTAGAGGTAACATGTTGAATGTAGGATGATAAGCAAAAGAAGTAATTGTCTAGTCTCTTGACTTTAGGGAAAAAGTGAAGGAAGATTAAATCCCCAAATTAAGGTTTTGGATGAGGAAGAGAGAGTGGACTTAGAATGTGGAAATATTCTTTGGTATTGATATAGTGTAGGGGACACAGATCAGGGACTCCATGAACACAGTTCTAGGCCCTATGTGGCTGGACCAGTTGATATGAAGGTTGTTTTGGTTTCACATGGAGAATTCTCTCATTATCTCATTTGCTCTGATAGCAGGCAATGACAATAGAGCTTATAGCACTACGCTTAGCAAATGATGACTAGAAACCGAAGACCTACCTAATTGGTAGGGAGAGGGATTGCATGTGTTTGGAAGAAATAAGGCGAGCTGAACTTGGAGGCAGAAGAGTGAAGGACAAACAGGGTTAGATTTCTGAAAGAGCATCAAGGACTGTCTAGAGGTAAAATGTGAACTGTAATTTTAAAATGTCCTTTTGTCCAGCAACATCTGTTTTTGTCAAGCAAAAAACAAAAATATCAGTCCTCGGACATTTTCCCTTGCTGGAAGTATATTACTTTGCTCACCATGGAGTCCTCATCTCATAAATTGCTTAAAAAAAATTTTTTTTAGATCATTTTGCTGTAATTGGAGTTTTAAACGAGGACTCGTCATCAGTTCGGTAAGGACGCCTGTTTGTACTTTCTGTAATTTATTGCATAATGGGGCACCTGGGTGGTTCACTTGAGTGTCTTACTTCAGCTCTGGTTGTCATCTCACAGTTCATAAGTTCGAGCCCCACATCTAGCTCTGTGCTGTCAGCATGGAGCATGCTTCAGATCCCTGTCCCCTTCTCTCTCTGCATCTCCCCAGGTCACTCGCTCTCTCTAAAAAATAAAAAAATAAAAAATAAAAATAAACAATAAATTGCATAATAAGGCAGCTTTGCAAAGCAACTTTGCGTTTCCCTAAGATACCTTTTAGGTAGAAAGTCACTGTTTTCCCAGTAGAGGGAACTTGAGACATAGAAGGAAACTAAAGAAGATAAAACAGACTCAATTAAAGTGGCTTTTATGGCACCTCAGTTCTGGATTTCTGGTTAATGAGAATGTTTTTCAATCATTATTTGGAAGTTTTCAATAGGTCTGAGGTCTAGTCAAGTATGCCACAACATTTAATAATAAGACACAGTTAAGTTAGGTGTAAAAACCAGAAATCTAAGACTACTTAAAACACTGATTTCTAGATGTAAAATTCACAAATATTTAGAGATACCTGTAAATTATGAACCAGTTCAAAGTAAAACTTAATGGCTAAATTATAATTCTATCCAATATAAGACAGCTCTCAATGTTGTAAACAAAATCTAAAATAAAATTACGCCCTCAAGAGCCTTCAGCATACACTGTTTTCCTGTACCGACAACCACACACACACACAAAGCCATTCATTTCCTGCTTTAACTTGTCCCTTGGAAGGTGGGATAGTGGCATAATATGACTCATTTCCCTCACAAACCGGATGTTGCCATTCCAACGAAAAATGGTATGGGTGGAAAGCAAATTAATACATATTAAAGTGTCCTAGGAAACTGTTAAATTCCATAGTGAATGATGGAGTTACTCAACTGAAAATGTACGTTGGATTATATGTGATTAATATTTCAGTTATTAGACAGATAAAGATGTCCTAACCTGACACATTTCCTATCCATGTGCTTTAAATGAGGATCCTTTAATCTTGCTGGGACTATTAGACTATTAGAATAATGATTCGTTTACACGATCACTTGCTTCGTGAGCCAAACGTGTTAATAGGCTTGCTTTCTTAGTCATCCTTTAAAGAAGGTTCTTATTTGCTTGTTGAATCATAAGGAGACAAGATTCTTGGGTTGCTTCTTCATCCTCTAGCTTAGATGTGATTTTGCTTTGTTCCTTAGTCTTTTCATACAAGATATAAATTATTAGCAGTAGCTCTGGGGTATAAAAATAAACACGTTTGCCTATTTAAGTCCTCGAGTAAAATCATTAAATTATATAAAACTATTACACTATTCGTATTTTAATAAAAGGAGGAAAACATATCCCTAATGAATTTAGGAACTTGATTAGAGTAAATCGGTCAGCCAGTTTAGAATTTAAGTTCATGATTCTTTTCTAGTCCACTTCCTGGCTGGTAATTGATGCATATACAGATAAATTTGGTAACATGTACTTTAAAAATCCTGTGTTAAGATCTTGTTCTTTGAATCAGAGGTTACATCCTGGCAGTCTATTTTGGCCCTCAGAGATGTTTTATTTGTTCATGGAAAGCACTGGTTTTCTTTTTAGTTGTTAATTTCTAGAAACAGAGATTTCACATAAAAATTAGGATTTCCAGTTACTCTGGAAAAATTAGAAAATCCAACAGTACTAGGTTTTATCCCCACATTAGCAACAGCTGCTAGCACTGAGTAACTGCCCCGTTTAAATAATACCTGAGCCCCAGTACAATTTGTCTCTTCCTCTACCTGAAAGCTTAACACATTTGTGTATGAGACCCTGATACTACAGGGTCTGCAGATCAGTTTTCTCTGTTGGCCTAGATGGGAAACTCTGGTGTTGAGCATAGATAATTTAGGCACTATTAAGTGGTATTTGTATTCAAAGAGATTAAGTACCTGAAGGATGATTTATGGTACTGCTGCCTTGAATGGTCCTTCCCCAAGATGTGAGTTCTAACTTTTTTCTAATTTCTCTTGTTTATCCAAATTTACATTTGCAAATTTTTTATCAAGCCTGTGGCATAATCAGCCTTCCCCTCCCAACATAGACATCACACATCACACACTTATTCTAGCAACTCCACTAATTAATGGTCTAGCACAGCTCATAAGATTCCCAAAGCCAATTAAACAATGCTCACCCTGTACCTCCCAGTAGATTGGAGAGTAGCTTGGCAAATGCTGTGATTGATACAAAAAGTAACAACGTATTCTTAAGCACTTTTAGCACTGTTGTTACTCTATGAGGCACAAGCTTTCAACACAGTGGCCTTTTATCCTCTGTGCTTTTGGAGGGTGAGAACACCGTGAAGGCTACAAGTACCACAGCTTTCCTAGGAGCTGGGAATAAAGGCTGGGGGGATGGGAGGGGGATAGGGAGGGAGGGAGCTCGCAGCTGTCATCTGAATAGTATTTTCCTCTTTCATTATCCCCTTGTCTTAAACCTCCATCCATTCATATTCATGGTTTCCACCTCTCTGCACACAGCCAAGGCCAGCATCCTTTGCACATTTTATTTCCTTGTCTGTCTGGGGTTTTCATTTGGATTTCTAAGAATCATTGAACTGTTTCAGAAAAAGGATCAGCTAGTAGAAACTGGAGATGGTTGGTACAGAATCTCCTGGGAGGAATTCATTTAAACATAACAAGTCAATGCCAAATCTATATAGTAAGTTAACTTTATGTCCACTGAAATTTACTTATTTTCATTTATTTCCAACTAATCCAGTGGTTATTTAGTTCCACATGTAGGAAGGCTATATTCAAAGTCATGTTATAAGAGAAAAAATGAGTAAACATTTTATATTCTAATTACTCAAGTAATACATATTTAGTATAGAAAATAAAACTACAAAAATTCAGGAGATCCAAAGAAGACATTTAAAATTACCCTATCTTACCATCTAGTTATTAACTTTTGAGTTTATTTCTTTACAGTCAAACATGTGTGTATTTTTTAGGAAATTGAGATAATTTTAGACATGCTATTTTATTATCTACTTGTTTTTGTGTAATACTAAATCATACAAATTTCCATATCTTCAGATATTATATTAAAGCTTTAAAAGTATCTATAGAATTGCATTATATGGATACTCCATGATTGATCTATTTTTAGCAAGGTGGGTTTTTCATGTCTAAGCTTTGTGCACATCTATGATTTTTCCTTTGGAAAAATTCCCAGAAGTAACTTGCAGGTCAAAAGATATGATTGGGCTTTATGGTAACCCCCAGGAAGGTTGTAGGAACTGAATGAAGCCCCTAGTGGCATTTTATGAGAGCTCTAAATAGGGAACTTTTCTGAGAATGTCTTTTTGGGAAGTTGCTCTGAATATACATTGGCTGCTTTTACCTAGATTTCTTTTTTTTTTTTACCTAGATATTTTTACTCTCTGAAGAAGACTATTTAAGTTTCTTGGCTTATAGGAAAATGTTTGGAAAAAGCCTAGCCCATCGTTAACTATCATCCTAATCAACATTTGTTCTGTATCATGAATAGAAGACCAACTCTTCTGTAAGAAAACATCAATGACTGCTGGAGAATGTGTATTTGCTTTGAAAACTCTTGAGACCAAGAAAATAAAGTACTTAATAATAACAGCATAATGAAGCCATAGGGGCACTGAAAATTTTAATTAAAGAATGATTTTAAAGTTCCCCAGAAGCCTAGGGAGAGTGTGGAGTATGTCCTGTAGTCTTCCCAGGAGAGGGATTCAGTTCAGAATAGGTAGATTCCTTTATTGACAAACATATTAATATGTTGTGACTACCTGGAGTGGCTTGATTAAGTGAGAGCTAAATTTTCAACCCCATCTAATTACAGTTTCCCCTCTTATAAATGTAATGTACCATATTTATTGGAGTCCTATTATTCTATTGAGAAGATGAACCACAGCTAACCACACCCATATTTTTAAACATGTAGGCTACAGAACTAAAATTTTAAACATCTCTGGAGAGGTTTAGAAGTAGATATTGTACGGTCTATATGCATAGTATCCCAACTTGCAACGAAAGGGCCATAGGAACACAAGCCCTGAACTGACCAACTGACTTAGAACTTAAGGCTCTGATGAAAAGAATGTTATGTAAATAGATCAAATATGGATGACTGCTTTCTAGTATCATCTAATGAAACCTAAATTTTCAGTGGTCCTTTTGAGTTTAAAGAGGTTTCTAACTCCCAGCAGTAAAACTGGATTTTGATATAGTACTTGGCAAATATAACCTCTTGTTGTCCATGCAGTAAAAACTACATGACTTGATTATACAATCTGATGCCAATGTGAAACTCCAGTTGGAAAACTCACTATATTTTGTTATAAAAGCAATGAATGGATTTTTTGGGAGAGGGGTTGTTTTTAGTGATTCTTGATTACTTAGAAAATCTATAAATTGGAGCAATGTAGAAGGATAAAGCTATTATGTGCCTTGTAAGAGAATCTATGCTAATTATAATAGTATGTTGCCAACATGATTGTTTTGTAAGAGATGTTGTCCCATTGAGGTCCTGGGACCTGTAGTTCCTGTTCCCTGAAGACAGGAGACTTCCATGAGAGGGTAAAGGAGTTCTGCATTTTTCTTTTTATGTTACAGTAAAGAGAACTCTTGAAATTTTACATTTCTAGAGTGAATGTCCAGGATTAATCTTTCCTGATGGGTCTTTTGCTGGAATATCAAGCTCCATAAAGTACTTATCACCAACAACATTAATATATGAAGCTGGCCCAGTAACTAAGAAATACGAAGTTCAAACCCATTTAGATTTTTATACATCAACCAATAACAATTCTCCTGAATTTCATTCATCTACCATTATTCATGTAATCCATTCCTTCATTCACTTATTAATTCATACCTGACCTGTCTAAATTGAGTATAGCAAATACCTGAAGCCATAATGATGGGCTTCTGCCCTCAAGGAGATCACAGCCCAGTGGCACAGAGAGAAGAATTATAATAATGTGGTTTAGTGCTACCAAGGAAGTGTGCTCGATGAACACAGGCACAGGGAGGGAGTAGCTAACCCTGCCTCAAAGTCTGTTCTGTCTCCCTCAGCTTCTTTCATTTTATTTTACTTTCTGTTTTACTCTAGAGCCTGTCTACTCTGATTGTGGACACAGAGCAGCAGTGTCTGCCTCACTGGCAGTTTGTGAGAAATGCAGCATCTCAGACCCCATCTAAACCATTGAATCATGGTTTGCATTTTAACAAGATCCAGATTTTGTCACACAATTAAATCTCCTCATGTTGAATCAAAGGGTACCCTTACAATATATGTATGCTCGTAAAGGAGTAAACAGAGAGAACCCAATCTTAATCAATGGGTGCTGGAATGATTGAGTAATAATAGCTCCTTTTCTGATGTGTCTATTGGTTGCCAGTGTGGCTACTGAATGACTCAGACATATGATCTTACTCATTTCTCTGTGTAACCTGCAAGAAAGGAATATTTATCCCCATTTTGTACTTTGGGAAACAGAAGCTCACAGAGCTCAAGGGATGTGTCCAAGGCCAAAGCCTTGCTCCTGCCCCTGCAGTACCCATACAGACTCTCCAATACTGGAGACATATCCCTGAAAGCTTTCTTGACACTTAGTTTCCTTGTATCTCTCCAGTTCATGATAGAAATTTAGTCCACCAAGCACAAACAGATCTGAAACGAGTTATTTTCTGCTCTAAATACAAATAATGGCTCTCAATTTGCTAGCAGGAAGCCTGGCAGCTGCCAGTTCCAAAGGCAGTTTTGGTCAGTGGTTGAATCCCCCTGGTCTGCTTATTTACGGAGCTAAATATTAGATGAATTACTTCTCCGAAAATCTTCAGGTAGACCCCACCTTGGGGATCATTTGGGCAACAATATTGGCTGGCAGGCTGTCAAAAACCTGGGCTTTCAGAGACTGTTTCTTTGCTTTAAAATGTATTTTACTCAGGGAATGCTTAATGAATCAACTTTTAAAAGATTTTGTGTTTTAGACTCATGGGATCTATTTTTCTTTTCAAGTTTTTTTTTATTCCATTTCTTTTTCCATTCAGTTAAAGGAAGAATGTGACATTTTACAATCGCTGTGATAAGTGTGAACCTTGTGAGGCTGTGTGAAGACAAGTTAATAATCCCTCCCTTAATTTTCCTCATTTCTTCCTTCTACTTCCTCCACAGATTGACTTGTGCTGTTCCACACCTTTCTCCTTCCTCATACCAATGTACACAAACAGATTTATGCATATGCAGGGTTTTCAGTTTTATATAAACACTCTGCTGTGGCTTTTAATATGTCTTGAACATCCCTCTTTCCATTCTTCCCTCTCATCTGCAAAATTCATTTTCTTCACTACAAGGACTCTCAATTTGCGCTGAGGAAAATAAGAAGACTCTTTCGGTTTAGGTATCTTGGACTGGAGTTTAAGGAGCTACGCCCATAAAGTCAGCAATGCAAAATAAAAGGTGCGTATAGATGTGAAAATGCCTGCATTGATCTTTAAGGAATTATCTTTCTAATCTAGATTATTAAAAACAGAGTGGTTTATGCTGATCTACATCTTTTTCTCCACTCTCTGGAACTAAGCAGTTTGATTGATAGTGACTATTTTTGGACAGAAAGTCTGTCTCATTCTGACAAAATTATTGCAGCACCTAAAATGTTCTAAAAGTATGCTGCACGCATTTCTCTCTCTTTCTATTATCACATTTTTTTTTCATCATGATAAGTGCACTCTTTATATCACCCATCTCACCCTTTTTTCCACCACCTCTCCTCTGGTAGCATCAGTTTGTTCTCTGTAGTTAAGAGTCTGTTTCTTGGTTTCTCTCTCTCTCTCTATCCCCGCCCCCCAAGTGCATTTGTTTTATTTCTTAAATTTCACACAAAAAAACTGAGATCATATGGTATTTGTCTTTCTCTGACTAACTTATTATTTCATTCAGCATTATACTCTCTAGTTCTGTCCATGTTGTTGCAAATGGCAAGATTTCATTCTTTTTTTTGTGGCTGACTATAACAAATATTACATTGTATTTATATATATATACCACATCTTCTTTATCCATTCATCTGTTGGTGGACACGTGGGCCACTTCCATAGTTTGGCTATTGTAAATAATGCTGCAGTAAACATAGGAGTGCATGTATCCCTTTGAATTAGTGTTTCTGTATTTTTTGGGTAAATATCCAGTAGTGAGATTATAAGATCATAGGGTAGTTCTATTTTTAACTTAAAAAAATCAAATATATATATATAGTTTATTTATTTATTTTGAAAGAAACGGAGAGTGCAAGCAGAGTAGGGGCAGAGAGAGAAGGAGAATCACAAGCAGGCTTTGTGCTGTCAGCACCAAGTTGGTCGCAGGGCTCCAGCTCATGAAACTGCGAGACCATAACCTGAGCCAAAAACAAGAGTTGGATGCTTAACTGACTGAGCCACCCAGGTGCCCCTATTTTTAACTTTTTGATCACCTCCATACTGTTCTCCACAGTGGCTGCACCAGTTTACATTCCCACCATGATGATGGTGATGTTGAGCATCTTGTATCTGTTGGCCATCTGTATGTCTGCTTTAGAGAAATGTCTGTTCATGTCTTCTGCCCATTTTTTATTTTTTTAAGTCTATTTATTTTTGAGAGAGAGACAGAGACAGCATGAGCAGGGGAGGGGCAGAGAGAGAGGGGGAGAGAGAGAGAATCCTAAGTAGGCTCCACACTGTCAGCACAGTGCCCAACATGGGGCTTGAACTCACAAACCGTGAGATCATGACCTGGGCCAAAACCAAGAGTCAGACACTTAACTGACTGAGCCACACAGGTGCCCCTGCCCATTTTTAATTGGATTATTTGTTTTTGGGTGTTGGACTGTATCAGTTCTTTATATATTTTGGATACCATCCATTTATCAAATATATCAAATTTGTAAATCTCTCCTCATTCAGTAAGTTGCCTTTTAGTTTTGTTGATTGTTTCTTCTGCTATGCAGAAGCTTTTTTATTTTTATTTTTTTTAGAGAGAGTGTGTGAACAGGGGAGAGAGGCAGAGGGGGAGAGAGAAAGAATCATAAGCAGGCTACATGCTGGGTGCAGAGCTCAACGCAGGGCTCGGTCCCATGACCCCGGGATCATGACCTGAGCCAAAATCAAGAGTCAGACACTCAACTGAGCCACCTAGGTGCTCCTGTGCAGAAACTTTTTATTTTGATGTTGTCCTAATAGTTTATTTTTGCTTTTATTTCCCTTGCCTCAGGAGATATATCTAGGAAAATGTTGCTATGGCTAATGTCAGAGAAATTACTGCTTGTGCTCTCTTCTACGATTTTTTATGGCTTCAGGTCTCACATTTATGTCTTTAATCCATTTTGAGTTTTTGTGTGTGTGAACATGGTGTAAAAAAGTGGCCATTGCTTTCTTTTGCATGTAGCTGTCCAGTTTTCCCAACACCATTGTTTAGGAGACTTTTTCCCATTCCCAGGTATATTCATTCCTCCTCTGTCAAAGATTAACTGACCCTATAATTGTGGGTTTATTTTTGTGTTTTCTGTTCTGTTTTATTGATCTATGTGTCTATTTTAATGCCAGCACTATACTGTTTTAATTGCTACTGCCTTGGGTTTTTTTTTTTTAATTTTTTAAATGTTCATTTATTTTTGAGAGAGACAGAACGTGAGTGGGGGAGGGGCAGACAGAGAGGGAGACACAGAATCCGAAGCAGACTCCTGGCTCAGAGCTCGGTGCGGGGCTCGAATGCCCAAATCATGAGATCATGACCTGAGCTGAAGTCAGATGCTTAACAGACTGAGCCACCCAGGCACCCTGCTACTGCCTTGTAATATAACTTGAAATCTGGAATTGTGATACCTTTAGTTTTGTTCTTCTTTTTCAAGATTGCTTTGCCTATTCGAGGTCTTTTGTGGCTCCGTACAAATTTTAGGATTGTTTTAGTTCTGTGAAAAATGCTGTTGGTATTTTGATAAGGATTGCATTAAATCTGAAGATTGCTTTGGGTGATACAGACATTTTAACATTATTTGTTGTCCCAGTCCATTCGTATGGAATGTCTTTCTATTTCTTTGCGTCATTTTGAATTGCTTTCAGCAGTTTTTTTTATAGTTTTCAGAGTCTTTTGCCTCTTTGGTTAAGTTTATTCCTAGATATGTTATTGATTTTGGTGCATTTGTAAATAGGACTATTTTCTTAATTTCATTTTCTGTGGCTTCATTATTAGTGTACAGGAATGCAACACATTTCTTTTTTTTTTTAATGTTTTTTTTAAATTTATGTTTTAGAGACAGACAGCATGAGCAGGGGAGTGTCAGAGAGAGAGGGAGACACAGAATTCGAAGACAGGCTCCAGGCTTTGAGCTATCTGTCAGCACAGAGCCTGACGCGGGGCTCAAACCCACGAACTGTGAGATCATGACCTGAGCCGAAGTGAGACGCTTAACCGACTGAGCCACCCAGGCTCCCCAGGAATGCAACACATTTCTGTACATTGATTTTGTATCCTGAAACATTACTGAATTCATTTATCAGTTCCAGTAGGTTTTTTTTTTTTTTTTTTGGTGGAGTCTTAGCAGTTCCTATATGTAGTAAATATCATGTTATGTACAAATACTGAGAATTTCACTTCTTCTCCACCAATTTGGATGCCTTTTATTTCTTTATGTTTTCTAATTGCTGTGGCTAGGAGTTCCAGTACTAGGTTAAATAAAAGTGGTGAGAGTGGACATCCTTGTCTTATTCCTCACCTTAGGGGAAAAGCAATTAGTTTTTCCCCATTGAATATGATGTTAGCTGTATGTTTTTCATATATGGCCTTTAATATGTTGAAATATATTCCCTCTAGATATACTTTGCAGAGAGTTTTTATCATGAATGGAGTGTACTTTGTTGAATGTTTTTTCTGCACCTATTGAAATGATCATATGGTTTTTATCTTTTCTCTTACTGGTGTGACTTATCATGTTGATTGTTTTGTGAATGTTGAACCACACTTGCATCCCAGGAATAAATCCCACTTGATTGCAATATATGGTTTTTAATTTATTGTTGGATTTGATTTGCTAATATTTTGTTGAGGATTTTTACATCTATATTCATGAGAGATATTGGCCTGTAGTTATCTTTTTTTGTAGTGTCTTTATCTGGTTTTGGTATCAGGGTGATACTGGCCTCATACAATGAATTTAGATGTTTTCTTTCCTCTTTTATATTTTGGAATAATAGTTTGAGTAGAATAGGTCTTGACCATGCCATGGGATCCTGTATTTCTTTTTTTTTAATGTTTTACTTATTTTGAGAAAGAGAGAGAGAGAGAGAGAGCAAGAGCGTGAGCAGGGGAGGATCAGAGAGAGAGGGAGACACAGAATCTGAAGACAGGCTCCAGGTTCTGAGCTGTCAGCACAGAGCCTGACACAGGGCTCGAACCCACGAACTGTGACATCATGACCTGAATCGAAGTCGGACGCTTAACCAACTGAGCCACAGACGCCCCTGGAATCCTGTGTTTAGACAGAGACCTTAAACAAGGGGACTCAGGACTGCAGACACTCAGCCAGGTGATACTTTGTGTATATACTGCAGAGAGGAGGTGTGTCAGGGGAGTGAGACACTTAGCAGCATTGCCATTTCACAGTGGTGGGCAAAAGAGGCCAATTACCTGCTTTGAGCTTTAGCTATGCTATTGGTCCTGATTATTATACTTTAAAGAATCAGTAATCAGTGGGAGTTTATTATTATAATAAATTCATAAAATGTTATTTTATTCTCTACCTGAATCTTTACCAGTTTTGAATAATCCTTGCTTTGAATAATCCTGTGATAGTTTTTAATCTGGCCTGTTAGATTTTACAAAATCAAAAACTGGTTGAGAAATTTTCACTGAGGTTTTTGTGCTTGTCATAAAATCAACGTATTATTGGGCCCCTTGACATTGGACTAGAAATGACTAGGAGAGTTGGTTAGTCCTGTTTCTAGAGGCATTCATATATCCACTCACTATCCACTCTCCCACTCATGAACAAATATTTACTGAAGGTTCCAGGGTGCCAGACATTACGCCATGTGCTAGGCATCCAGAGGATAGCAAAATACAGTCCCTGCTGACAGGGAGCTCCCTCTCTGGTGGGGAAAGAAAAAACCAGGAGGTTGCTTCCATTGTGATAAGACTTATGATCTGGGGAGGTAGAGAAGGAAGATCCCTAACTCAGAAGCAGGGATAGTTTCCTGAATCTGAAGACTGAGTGGGAGGGAGCCAAGGGCAGGGATCAGGGAGGGCCAAAGGAGGACAGAGCTGAAGGCTTACGGTGTGCAGCATGCTCAAAGACCTAGGAGTCAGAGAATGGTGCTCTTGGAGCACCCAAGCGGTATATTCTGAGTGGGGTGTTGAGTTCAAAGGAGTGGGTGTGGTGGCGTCCAAAGCAGGGTGGATCCTCTAGGCACTCACAATATGTTCCGAAGGCAGTGAAGAACTCTTGAGGACTCTGAGCATGGGCCTTGATCAGATTTGTGCTTTAGAAAGGGCACTCTATGAACTCTGTATGGAGGACGGGTGATACCACTCATAAATAATTTTTGAAACAAATGTGTGTCTATTTTTTATTTTGCTAATACATTTCTCTACCAACTTCATCTTCTAGGCCTTAGAGGGAAGAGCATGGTTTGGGGAATCCCTCTGGTTAGTCCCCATTTTTCATGTTTGAATTATTTATACCACAAACAGAAGTACACGAAAAATAATATGGTATATACTAAATACACACTGCCTACATTTTGCAGAGATAAACAGTTTGTTGCACAAGATTTAGATTTTTTTTATTAAGGAAGTAAAATATTATAGGTACACCTAAAACTATATACCCATTCTTTTCTACAGCTTTCATCTCCAGAGGTAACAACTATCTTGCAGTTAAGCTTTGATCCCTTGTATTTTTTCTTTTTTTCCTTACATTTTTTTTAACTTTTACTATATATATATATATATATATATATATATATATATGACTGAATTTATAAACAACATCAAACATAGTTTTAGGTCTTTTTAAAACTTACATGACTTTTTTAGAGATGCGTCTGTGTTGATAGTGTAGAGAGTCTAGTCTGCATGTTCTTTTATAAGTGGACATGACTCGTGTGCTAACAGCCTTAATGCCTTCCTGGACAAAAAGGAAATAGATTCTTTTCATATCAGGTGTGGCAGTTCCCTTTTCAGGGGTCTATTCCCAGCTGGGAAATTTGTGTTTTACTTGCAGCTCTGGCACCCTGCAAACCACCTTCCAACCCCCACCTCACCCATATATACACAGTTTACATCTATCTACTAGTTAGGGAAATCCATGCCTCACCACCTCCAGTGTAAGCAGAATTCTATACCAGTAACATAGTCTTTCTCTCTTCCCATGGTCAGAGAAATGAGCTTAGTGTATTTGGGAAAGTTTCAAGACAAAAATTGCTTGAGTTCAAGATGAGAGAGTTAACCCCACTGTGCTTGTTTTCAACTTCAGTCCATTCTTCTGCTTTTAAGAGTGAGAGCCCAGGACTAGCAGCTGCTGGGTATAGGTCTAAGGACTGACAGAAGTCTTAGCAGAGGCACCTGCTGCTTTCAGAACTGCCTGGGATGGAGGGAATCCCTCACACAAAAGGCTTCTGTTGGATTTCTGTGCATAGCTGAGAACGCTTAAATGACAAGGGAAGAAAACCACAAGTGAAAGAGAGGGATGGCCCAGGAGAAGTAAAAGGGAATACTGTTGACAGAAGGCTATGTCAAAAAAGATAACATGTGAGTATGGAACAGCAGAGGAAAGCTGAAAAATAAGCCCAGAATGGCTGGAAAGAAAACCTGGTGGTAACACCCAAATTTTCTGAAAGGAGGATGGGAACAAAGATTATCTAAAATCCCCAGCAGACATTATGATTTGAAACAATCATGTCTCACCCGTGTATTCTGTACAAGTTGCCAATCCTCCCAGAATAAGTAGGAACAATTTTGAGCCCCTGCCATGGGATGGTTATGACTCTGTACTGGTCCTCTCAGCCCTTGCATGAGATAAGCAGGCACAGGCAGCCTTGAAAGTGTGTCATGTAAGCCGCACTTCCCACTGTGAGCTGACCAGGATGTCATGGTGTTCTGCTGGATATGAAAGGAGTATCCTGTGTGACTGAGTCAGGGCTACTCAATGGGTGCATTATGAACCCTCTACAGATGTGAGAGCAATCTTAAATCTCTGTGTAAAAAGTTATGTCTGCAGTGCACCATGGTATCCGCTGGGCTGAATGCTGAGGTTGGATTTCTGGATCACCAACTCTTGTTTCCACTACAGCAGCTGCCACACTCTAGAGCTAAACGCGGGAAGATTTTGTCTTTATTCAACCTGATGCTCTCCGTCCTCTGCCTCCCATCCCTACCACGATATGATAGGAAACCAACTTAATAAGGGAGGTTGGGAAACTCATTTGCAGACTTCCAGCCCCAGGGGCAATGTAGGGCAAAGCATAGGAAGGGCAGGTGTGAAGCTGAGAGCTTCACTGGACCCAAGAAAAGCCACTCTGCATAGTGACAGATTTATGGACTGACCTGGCTTGGAAATCTCTGTCCAGTCTGAGACGGCTCAACAGGTCATTTCTCTCATGTAAAGATTAGCAGATAGCAGGAAAAGCTAAAGCATGCACATAAGAGGCCATGAGCAAACCAACTTAAGAGAAGGCAGAAACCACCATAGAAGACAGAGAAGATACATAGCATCACAGTGTGAAAGATAAACATGGAGAACCTGTGGAAATGGTTGAGGCATTTTAATAGCAGACACAAGAATGATGATCACCAAACTCTTGCTGTTATGGGTCAAGTGATCTCTAAGTAGCAGTTTAGAGTGGGAACATAATTGATTGACCAGACCAATGAGCCCAAATGCATCTAGATAGCGTAGTACTCATCATGGTACATTAGGCAGTATGAGCCTAATGTGTTATGTTCACATTAGTTCTTACTCACCCCCCCCCCCCTCCTGCCCAGGGCCCATGGGGTGATGTGGACATGAGCCCAGGTGGGTCCTGTGCACACATGGGTCTCTTTCGTAGGTGACCAACACTGAGCTTAGGAAACTCCCAGTTTTATGGGGGGACCTGCCCATCCTTTCCAGAAACAGTGCCATTATATTTATTACCCTAGAATGTAAACAGATCTTTGGGATGGGGCTGTTCCCTGTCTTTATTGTGCTAATCAGGAAACAAATGTGCTCTGTGATCTGGAGAACGTTACCATCTCTAGTGTCCTAGGCTGTTTGCTAAGGCAAACATTCCAGAAAAGATAGTCTGGTATAAGACTCATAGAAACACCACAGAGAATTGTCTCCTAATACTGAGGACTCTTAGCCACTTTGACTCTCACTCGAGTTGACACAAAGCCAAATCCTATTTTATCTCCTGTTTAGATCCAGGTGCTGGTTTAGAGCTTAGATGAGTGGTCTGTTTAAAAATAGTGGGAAGGCCAGTTTTCCAGGGTTGTTGATGTGTTGTCAGAGTTAAAGGCTAGGAGACAAGTTTCTATTAACTGAGGTATAATTGTCACTGCACTGAGTGTCTCAGAGTCTCAGACTAGCTTATCCAGGGTGGGTACCTGGACCTGGCTGTGGGGATATAGTTTACTGGCTTGTACCCTGGTGAGCCTGAACAGTCCAGGAATATGTGGAATCCTGAGCTGTGTGTGTGTGTGTGTGTGTGTGTGTGAGAGAGAGAGAGAGAGAGAGAGAGAGAGAGGGAGAGAGAAGAGAAGAGAAGAGAAGAGGAGAGAAGAGAAGAGAGATGGACAGGTAGAGTCAGAGGAGTTGATTTGTGCAACCTTCAAGTCCACAGGGCAGGTACAGGGCTCTGCAGGTGGGCAGACCTGAAATTCAGCAGGAACAACATCTGGAGCAAACAGAAGGGAATCATCCTGGGACCACTGCCCATGGAGACTTTAATGGGTTTTAATGTGGATGGATTAAAGTGACTTCAAAGTTGGAGGCTAACTTTGTAATGAAAAGTAGACTAAAGTAAGACTAACTACTTTTTTATTTAAAGTAGAAATAAGCTGAAAATAATGGACTTTAGCCTGTTCTCTGCTTACTGCTTCCCACCCATCAGTTTTGTGCAGGAGAAATGTGCACTTCCTATGGTTTCCTGTCCCGTCCGAGTTTGTTTTGTTTCTTTTGTTTTAATATTGGTCCATTATAACTAGATCCATAGAAACTAACTTCTCACTCCCACCTGGTAGGCAGCAGACTTTTGAGGAAATTCTGGGAGACCTTGTAGAATCAAGGTCTTCTGGGCAGCCATGTGACTAGCCCTTCCCCCATTCTCTCCTGCATTCCCTATTTTTGAAGGGAGCCCTTATGATGGATTCTCATAACTTCTGTTTCAGCCATCCTTAGCCTCAGACAATCTTGAAAAGTTGTACATTTTTAGAAAAGCTTATGTTATAAAATGCAGGTAACATCTCTCACTTGGGGCATCCCTGCCTCTCAAAGACTTAGGTAGAACTTGGTCTAAACCCCAGTTCCTGGTGCTGCAAGTTCAACATGGCCCTTCACCCCTTCCCTGGCTACTCTTTTGCTTCCCTGCCCCCCTCATCTCTATTCTGCCCCTCCTTTTGCTTCTCTGTTCCCCTCATTCCTGCTCTGGCACCTTTTATTTCTCTGCCCCTGCTCCTGAATTGTGCAGCCTTCTCACTTCCACTCAGAATCCAACCTGGACTCTAAGTACTCTCCTGCCCCCTGCACCACCTCACATTCTACTGGCCCTCCCTGTCACTCCAGCCGTACCCAGGTCCCGGTCTTTATGACTTTCTAAGGCTCTGGGTCCTCTTCTGCCCACACACATACCGAACATACTGACATGCACCCACATGCCACATTAAGTGTAATTTTTTTGTGGCAAGAAATGAGAAGCATTTTTATAATTTGCTCTTGAAATTGACTATAAGTTACTCATTCAAGTTTGATTGGCTCTGATTTCTCAGGAGTCATTCAGTCATGTGTTGTTAAAAAGTGAGAAAATTTAACCTACCAATTGTTTTCAAATAGAATAAAACGCCTTTGAATATTAGATTTAATAATGAAGGATATAAACATTGTATGTATCTTAATTTTAAGCTATTCTGTTTGTATTCTGAAGACAGTAATCTCTTTGAAGACTTCACATCTTTATGGACCCCCCCCCCATAAAAAGATTAGACCATAGGCACTGGAACCCTGTTTTGCAGTGGTAAGACAGCTTTGGCAATAGGCCTCTTCACACGGCAAGACCCTTTAGGAAAAGAGTCCAGTTCTCATCATGGCTGCATCCCTTACCCGGAACAGCCCGATCAGGCCAACCCACTTACCCCTTGTGCTTTCTGGAATTATCATGAGCACAATTTACTTTGTCTCATTACATATATTTTTGCAGAGCCCAGCTAAGTTTAAAAATAGCCATGTGGTGCCTTCCTCATATAGGGATTTTGTCTGGAACCTGAAGACATTTAGAAAATGCTTCCCTTGGGATGGAATTGGTCTGAAGTGTGGAGAGGGAGGTGAGGGCATCCTGGCAGGGGCACTGGCCTGGGTAAAGGTGTAAAGGCAGAGGCTCAGATGGGCCCAGTCTGAATGGCCTTGGAAACCTTGCCAAACACATGGGCCCTCCCTCACCTCCTAGGCCATGGGCAAGAACTGGCATTCCAGGAACCGGCTCAAATAATAGACTCAGAGTATTGTTGGTTCTTCTTTTCCTTTCCCGCTTCCTCCTCTCCCTCCTTTCAGGCATCATTTAACATCACTATTTTTATTAACAGCTAGATAAGCCCAGGTATCCAGGAAACCCCCAGAGGAGACTTGGTGTAAGCAGAAGCAATGGAACAAACATCCAGACATTATTTTGAGTTTTGAGTGACCACTGGGCACCGTGTACTTTACGTTTGGATTATTCAGTGTTTTTCCCATCCTTTAATGTTATGTCTCTTCAGCCAAATGATAAGGTTGAACAGGGTGGAAATTACAGGGTGTGGATCCCGGTGGTGTTTTAGTATAAACCGTCACTTCCATTCATGTTGCAAGGCTTTGCAAGGGTCGTTCCTTTTTTCTTTTGTTTTATGTTCCTGTCTTTGCACTTTGTTTACCATGCTTTTTGCTTCTTTGTTTCATTTTATCTTTTTTCCTTCCATCCACTAAAATGATAGCATTTTGTTTTCCTCTTGTTTTTTTAGTATTTGCTTTTTTAAAAAATGAGTAGCCTGTGTTTAAAAATCAGATATGCCACAAAACTAAATTTCCAGCTTTGTTTGAAAAGGTTGACCTGCATGACACTGGGTTTGTATTCCCACATGGCAACAAACTGTGAGAGCTGACTTCTTTCGACAGGTTCACTCACCAATTTACCCCAGGCTCCACTCTACCCCATTTTCTCCCTGGCCCTGAGAAGACATCAGTTACCATTTAATTTGAGTTGCTTTCCTATACCTACTGTTTACTTATTTATGTGGCCTAACCTGCCCCAGGAGGCATTTGACCTTGTTACCATCTTTTGCCTGGAACAGTTGGTGGATTTACATTTGTTATCATTACTGATATATTTTCATTCATGTCTGCCAAAGTCTTTTATGCTTTCTATTTGTCCTACAGTTTCTATGTTTCTTCTCTCCTTTCTTGTCTTCTTTTGAGTTTATTGGGTTTGTTGTTTTCACTCCACTTTTTTTTTCTGTACACTCCAAAAGTTATATTATCTTTTCATTCTTTCAGTGGTTAACCTAGCATGTATCTTTAACATTTTTTCTAGGGGCGCCTGGGTGGCTCAGTCGGTTAAGCGTCCGACTTGGGCTCAGGTCATGATCTCACGGTTCGTGGGTTCGAGCCCCATGTTGGGCTCTGTGCTGACAGCTAGCTCAGAGCCTAGAGCCTGCTTCAGATTCTGTATCTCCCTCTCTCTCTGCCCTCCCCTTCTCATGCTGTCTCTCTCTCTCTCTCTCTCTCTCTCTCAAAAATGAGTAAATGTTAAAAATTTAAAAAAAATTTTTTTAATGTTTTATTTATTTTTGAGAGACAGAGCATGAGCGAGGGAAGGGCAGAGAGAGAGAGGGAGACCCAGAATCCGAAGCAGGCTCCAGGCTCTGAGCTGTCAGCACAGAGCCAGACATGGGGTCCGAACCCATGAACTCCAAGATCGTGACCTGAGCCAAAGTTGGACACTTAACTGACTTAGCCACCCAGGCGCCCCTACCTAACATGTATCTTTAACTTGCCAAATTCTAAAGTGCTCAATATCTTTACCTTCCTCTGAACAAAACCCTTCCCATTTATGCCATACCAACTCCTGTGCTAAAAAGAAATCTATGTATTTTTTAAGCCCACAAGGCATCGTTTCTCTTATTTTTTATAGAGTCCATGTTTGTATTGATTTATCTATATATTTACAGTTTTCTGCCCTTTCAATTCTTTCTTATATCATGGGATCTTATATCTTGCATCTTCTTATATCTTCACAATTTCTTCTCTTATCTCCACTTATATGTATTACATCTGTGATCAATTGTCTTTTTCCTGGGTTACATTCTTTAAATTTCCTTTAATGGGGATCTGCTAGTTGCACATTCTTCCCAATTTTATTTGTCCGTAAAAGTATTATTTGGATATTCTTTTTTTCTTTTTTTCTCCACTTTACTACTTTGGAAGTTACTCATTCCATTTTTTCTCCCCCATCCCCACCCCCATTTCCCCTAAAATTATAATATGCTTGCTTAGCTTTAAATAAAAAAAAAATTATCCAGAATCACTCTTCTCATACCAAACAACACAAGGACCTTGAACTATATTAATGTACTTGACCTTCCATATTATTGTACCTAATATTTTACTTCCTAGTTGTTTGTAAGTCCTCTACCCCATTATCTTAAAAAATTTTTTAAACATTTGGTATTTACATATTTACTATCGTATGTATTAGCTTCTTTGCTCATCATTGTTTATCTTTTTTCTCAATTTATTTCATATTGAAATATACTGTTATTTAATATTTTTTTCAGGGAGCATCTGTGAATTGGATAGTCTTTTTTTTTTGTATGAATATGTCTTTATTTCATACCCATATTTGAGCAGTAATTCAGTTAGATATAGAGTATTAGTTCGACAATTATTTTCTTTTACCACTTTGAATATGTTATTCCATTCTCTTCTGGCCCCTATGTCACTGATTAAAAGTCTGCTGTTAATCTCATTGCCATTATTTGGTTGGTAATCTATCTTTTTCTCTCTGGTTGCTTTTACAACTTCCTTTTTTACAACTTGCTCCACTATTCTGCATTGTACCACAATGGTGTCCAGGTGTGCGTGTGTGCATGTGTGTGTGTGTGTGCATGTGTATGTGTGTGTGTGCGTGTGTGTGCTGTATGTTTCTTTTGAATCCTGCTTGGGACTTGTGATGTTTCAAATGAAGAGCATAGGCATTACTTTAATTCTGTTAAATTTTCAGCCATTATCATTTCAGTATTGCTTCTCTCACAGTTTCCAACTCCTTCCTCCTGTAACTCCAATTAAATGTATATTTTATTTTCTCAATTTACTTTTCATGTCTTGTGACCTCTCATATTTTTCTTTCTCCTTTTTTCCCCGCTCTCTGCTACATTATGATTAATTTCTTCATACCCATTTTCCATGATACTAATTCTCTTTTTCATGATATCTAATATTCTACTTAACATTGCATTTTTGATGTTTAAAATTCTATTCAGCTTTTTTCTTCAAAATCTGGCCTTTCTTTTTTTCATAGAGGTTGTTTTTTTTCCTGATAGTTTTTATTCCATCTTTTATTTTAAAAATACTTTAAACATAATTAGTTTATTTACCCAACACATTATTCTGTTACCACCAGCTCTTGGGGTGCTAATTCTTCTGCTTATTGTGAGTGTGGCCTCTCCCTCTGATTGGTTCTTTGTCTTGTTTGTTCAACAGGAATTGTTTAATCTGAAGAAGTCTTGTGAGTCCTGAGTTAGGAAAATATTTCTACAGAGCAATTTGAGTTTATTTCTACAGAGACTTTTCTGGTCCTAGGAACATTTTTACAGTGATTTAGGATCTCTGGATTCTTGCACAATATAAACAATGTAAATTTAGGCCACATAGTTGTTCATGCCACAGACTTGGTGTCTCGTTGTTTCATAGATACATTTTTTTCAGCCCAAGACTGGGGCAGAATACAGACTAACTTGCCTCTTCCCTGAGCTACTAGAGAACAGTAGTAGTTTTTCTGGCCCTATTTTCATGTATTTTCTCCTACCTTGCACAGGCCCAGGGCCATGTGACCTGTCCTTACCTGGGCATTAAAATCGCAACCCTAGGCCCTAGCTATATTCAGATTCAACTTACCTCTGAGTGATTGCAGCATTTACTGTCATGCCTACTGCTTTGGAGCCTGTCCTCATTTCTGGCCTGTCTTTTAAACAAAAACAAAACAGTTATATTGTATAGGTCTGTGAAGTACATTCTCAAAAGGTTCACATTGGGCTATGTTTTTTGTATGTTTAGAACTGAAGAAGGAGCTGGGTGAGTTCAGTATGACATTTATTTTTTAAATTAATTTATTCACAAACTATTGACTACCTATCATGTGCCTGGTTTCCTTATAGGTACTGGGGCACAATAAGAAATAAACAAAAAGTCGTCATCCTTTTATAGTTTACATTCTCAAGGGAAAGACAAAACAAACAATAAAAAGGTACAGTAAGGTCAGAAAGAATTATGAAGAAAACTAAGGCAGAATAATGGGGGAGAGAGAGAGAGAGAGAGGGAGAGACTGGGTTGGATTGAGTGTGCTTTACTTAGGATAGCAAAAGAAGCCTCTCTGAGGAGGTGACATTTGACCAGAGGCTTACATGAAGTGGTGAAGAGTCATGCTGATATCTGGGGTAGCAGCCCGGGCCCCCACGAGAAGCAGAACCAAATCATGGATTAGCTGTGCAAAAGTTTTATGAAGGCAACCCCTGTGAACCAAATCAGTGCTCAGTACAAAATGAAATGTGGGTCCCCTTCTTCACATATACCATATTAAGAATTTCAGGTCAGCTACAGCGGAGCATCCAACAAAGTTCAGGGCCCTCTTGAGTACTCTGCTCCTACTTCAAGAGAAAATGGGGAGGGAGCTGGTGGGAGCCTGGGAGAGAGCCCTCAGATTGTGCCTCAAGTCGAACCCCAGGTGAAGGCTAGAGGAGAGGAAGGAAGGTGAAGTAGAAGCATCATTCTAGGGTGTTTGGTAAGGCTGTGGGAGAGTCCTTGAGCCAAAGGCACCTGTTAGGTGAATTTTTCATCTCCCAGGAATAGGCTTTCCTTGGTACCCTTGCCATGCTCAGTCTCTGACTAGGAGTAGCTTGTGGGAAGCATAGCTTTGGCACAAATGCAGAAATGGATTTCAGAGCACAGCAGCTGTGACTTTTGGCCAATTATGCTCCTTATGTGAGGTGTATCCTCATGGAAACCACACTGGGTGGAGAGCTTTCCAGGAAGAAGGAACAGTGATTGCAAAGGGTCTTGTTATGGGTTGAATAGTGTCTCTCCCAAATTCATATATAGAAGTCCTAAGCCCTATTACCTCAGAATGTGACCTAATTTGGAAATAGGGTGTTTTCAGTTAAAATCAGTTAAGATGAGGTCATACTAGAGTAGGATGGGCCCCTAATCCATTAAGACTGGTATCCTCTTAAAAAGGGGGAAATTTAGAGACAGACACACACACAGCAAGAACACCATGTGAAGACAAAGTCAGAGACTGACATGATGTGTCTGCAGGCCAAGGAACACCAAAGATTGCCATCAAACCACCAGAACCAAGAAGAGAGGCATAGAATAGATCCTTCCATAGCTCCTTCAAAAGGAGCACAGCTGTGCTAACACCTAGATTTTAGACTTCTAGCCTCCAATACCATGAGACAATAAATTTCTGTTATTTAAGCCATCCAGTCTGTGGTGCTTTGTTATGGCAGCCCTAGCAACCTAATGCAGCCCTGAAATGATAGTGAACTTGGTGTGTTTTAGAAACATCAAGGAGACCAACGTGGATAGAGCAAGAGTGAGAGGAAGAATTACAGAGGAAGGAAAAGTATCCAGAGGCCCGAACTGTAGATTGCATCTTTGTGAACCAACATAGCAAATTTGATTTTATTCTCACTGTAATGGGAAGACTTTATGTAGCTTAGAGAGGGGAGTGACCTAATACCATTTACATTTGTTAAGTATCATTCTTACTTCTGTCTGGAAGCAGATTGTAGAGGAGCAGAAGTGGAGGCAAGGCATCGAATCAGGTCCCATGCCACTGTCCAAGAAAGAGAGGATGGTGGTGTGGATGTGAGGAGTAACTGGAGGTGGTGAGTGGTGTGGGATGTGGTGGCACTTGAAGACAAACTCTATAATTGACTGATGGACTGGATGAGCAGTTAGAGGGAAAGAGGAGAATCAGAACAATCTCTCTTCTTTCTCTCACCCACTGTGTATATTTTGCCCTTTGCTTTTGTTTGTTTGTCTACAGTAGCTAATAACTCTAGTTTCTAGTTTCAGAGATGGGAACAGTGGGTACAGAGCTTGCCTGGAATTTACAGGAATGGAAATTTGGATATCTGACATGTTTTAGAAGTTTCACATTGTTTTGCAACTTGCTTTTTAATCTTTTTTAATCTTTCCATTTCAGTACAGAAATTTTGGTCTCATTATATTTTGAGGGCTACCTACTGTTACTTAAATGGATATGCCACTCTTGATTGAACTAGGTCCCTCTGAATGGACTTTTGAGTTGTTTTCCCTTTTTGTGTGCAATTACAAATACTGATGCTTAAAAGTCACATTATTTACTCTTGCTGCAAAACAAAATACAATAAAATTTGGTGGCTCAAAAACAACAACATGTATTATCTCACAGTTTCTTTCGGTCAAGAATCAAGGCACAGCTTAGTTGGGTTCTCTAGTTCAGGATCTCTTACAAGGCTATAACCAAGGGTGCTGGGGCTGCGGTTATCTGAAGGGTGGAATGTAGAAGGCTCTCCTTTTAAGCTTACTCGGTGGTTGTTGGCAGGAATCAGTTCTTGGTGGACAATTGGTCTGAGGGCCTTCATTCTGAATATTTACTGGAAGACACTTTCAGTTCCTTGTCATGTGGACTTCCCCAAAGGAGAGCTGACAACATGGCAGCTGACTTCATCAAAGTGAGGAAGCAAGAGAAAGTGAAACTATATGAAAGCAAGACAAGTCAGTCTTCTGTAACCTAATCTCAGAAGTGCTCCCCATCTCTCTTACAAAGTTTTATTCTCTAGAAGTACATCACTAGGTCCAGCCCTTGCTCAGACGGAGAAGATGATTCAAGAGGCATAGATATCAGGAGGCAGAGGTCATTGGGGACCCTGCTAACAATCTGTTTGTCACAATAGTCCACTGTATGTCTTTTGATAGATTGTTATAAGTGGGTTTGCTGAAGGAAATGTTACACATATTTAAATTTTCAAATGTAACATGAAATTTCTTTTCAAAAGCTTCACTCCAGATTTCAAGGCTCATTTTGATAGGACTATTTGTCTAAGAGAGACTGTATTTCCCCAAAGAGCCTTTGCCACATTTTGTCATGAGTATCTCTTCCCTTCCTGTCTTCTTTTTCTTGCACCTCCAAAATTTCCCAGAACAGGAAATAACTGTGGGTCTTATAACAGAAAGAATAGAAGGGTTCTAACCAGCAGGCACATGCCATCTCCATCATCATGGCAACTAGTCTAGGGTATGCTGACCTGGGTTGTGCCATTAAAAACAATGTCATTGCCTTAACTCATTTCCTGGCTTATGTGAGGTTTTTCCATCCAGCTTTGGTGAGGGGGATGAAAAAGCATTACCAGAAAGAGGTAGGTTGGGCTGATTTGACCTAGGGAAAATCCACTTGAATAATTTCTTCTAAATCCTCAGTCCTTAGGAGTTTATGTAGGCCATGGAATAATGAGGTGTACGTTTATTTCTTTATTAGTCAGAAAGCACCTTTACTTACAAGGACTTGCTTATGTTTACTGGGATATGGTTGGAGGAAATGCAGATTTTCATTAGAATTCCTTTGTCTCCCTCCCACACAATTTAAAGTGGTTTTATAAAATTAAATACATCCTAAAGCTAGACTACTATAAAAATGAAAGGATTGGTCTCCCAAGTGTCTATGGCTGTGATTAGGTCAGGTGCCTAGCTGGAAAGCTCAGGCTATGTTGGCATTTTACCAAATGGATGCCAAGGTGCCTTCCTCTTGTGAACAAGGTAGGGTTAGGGGTGGAGCTGGAGAAAGTGCAGGAACTCTGATGATGTTGAGATCATGTTGATGGAGTCCATCATCTACTTTCCCAGTTTGTGGCTAGCCCTTTGGGTGGAGAAGGATCTGGAATTCCCCTTTACTCTGCCCCCACTTTCCACCTTCTGGTCCCCGTGTTGCCCTAGAGCCATAGGGTCCTCTCTGATATGGATCAATTTAGGGACCTCACTCTCAGGGCAGCAATTCCATCTCGGCTCGTGATGCCAGTGTAGAGGTTGCTTACTGGAAATGTTGAAGGTCAAGGCCCTGCCTCCTTCCTGTCTGGGCCTTCCTGCGAGCTTGTTGCTGAGCAAGCGAGTGAACAAGAGAGGCTTGCCGAAGGTGGAGTGACTCCATGTCCCAGCACGACCTCACATTCCCCCCCTGCCCTCCCCCTGACGCCTTCACAGGTTGTGCTCACATTTCACAAGATTAGTCCACTAGATGAGAAAAACGTGTATTCTGTGCAGGACAGCAGGCCCAGTGGTGCGGATTGCATTCCCTGAAGAAAAGAGAATCTGAGTGCAGTGGACTTTCAAAGCTGAAATAAATCAGGGCTCCTTGGCTACACTGGCTTGGTCTGTTGGGTTTTGTCTTTTTCTAGAAGCCAAGCTGGGTTAGGGTAAATTAGGGGAGACCAAAAGATGATCAGCTCACTGTATAATCACTCACAATGTCTGGAGTGGGGGAACAGCCATCTTGTGATTTAAAATATAAGTATTTGCAAATGCTTGTATTTTGATCTGTTATATAAAGATCTGCATTTGAGATGTGCTAAAGTGGCTGTTAGATTTTCTTCTTTTTTTTTTTTTAATATGAAAGCCTTGTCTTTGTGGAACTCTGTATTTATTTTTCAGTCTTAAACTATATTAAGCCTTTGAATTTTTTTTAATTGACTGAAGTTGGTGGAAGCGATGTTTGTGGTTTTGCTTATCAGAGTTTTTATATATTCTTACACCACCTTCTTCCAAAAGGAATTTGAGTCACCTGGCACTTATATAAAATCAAACACTATCCAAACTCAATGAGTTGCCTTTCTTTTTCTTTTAAAGAATAAAATACAGTTTAAAGGAAATAGAGTAGGAGGTAGTAGCAAGCACCTGTTTTGATCTCTTGTTGGGTGGGTGCTGTTTTCCTAGAACGGTCACTGTGTTTCTGTTTTTCCTCCTCTTTCTTAGAGCAAAAGAGGAAATCTCCTATGGAGGCTTTCTCAGTAAGACATACTGATGAATGTAGAATCTTAAATGAAAAAGAAGTCAGTGGATGTGGCTTCCTGGACTCTGTGCTTGGACCAGAAATAAAGCGAGTCCTCACCACAGGGGCTTGGCTCAGCCCAGTGCCTGCAGCCACAGTTGTTTTCCATGGCTTGACTTGAGCAGTTCACTTCTCTGGGCAAAAGTTTCCCATGTCTTTGGAAGCTTTATAGGCCTTTTATTTTTCCCCCTCTAGCTTTTATTGTTTTTAAGAAGAGTGGGCCACCCTCACTTGTCATTGAAGAATAGTGTGGGGGGAAAATAAATACAACTACCCAAAGAATAAAAACAGGAAAAACAAAAACCACTCCCCTAAATGAATGAAAAAAATTACACCCATCTCACTTTTGTGTGGTAACTGTTTCCATGCAAGGTTGATTTAGAAACTATGAGAAGATTTTTCTCTTTGATTTTTGGTTGTCTATTTTTAACATTTTTGGCAAGTTTACGCATTGTGGTTACATAAGAAAATCAGAATGGAGATACTCGCTATTAAAAAAAACCACCCATTGACTCAGGATGAGTTTTTCTGGCATTGCTGTGAGAGGAGCTCAAATTCCCATCATAAAATAATAGGCATAAATGTCTAATCAACACAGGCTTGCTGGCCAGCTTCTCCCTCTGGACCCTGGAGACGCCTCCTGAATCAAGCTTCTGCCCTCCAGAAAGTCTCCTCTGCCTCATGGCGGGAGGGAGATGCAGAGCATTAGCTCTGATGAGGGAAACCCTGCTGTTCCTGGCAGCCAGGGCATGGCCGAGGTGGGTCAGCCTTTTCACTTATCATGGACGATTACAGAGTACCTCCAGGGGGCACGACCCACTGTTAGCCTCTCTCCACCACTGCCTCATCCTGTCACTGTCACAAGCCTGCCAGGTGTAATCCACTAGGAGTGTTTTTCTGAGAGAAGGAAAGTCGAAAGCCTAGAGTTCTCTGTCCAGAAGGGACGGGAGGGACACACACGAATGAGTGGGTTCAAGAAAGCAATGTTAATGATAAGAATTCAAAGCCAGTGCTTATGACAGACCTACCTTGTACTTGGAGCTCTGTCAGATGCTTTATTTGGATAATGTCATTTCAATCTCTTAGGAATACTATGTGATAGAGAATTCTATCCCCTTTTATAGAAGAGGAAACTGAAGTTTAGTGATGTTGCACAAGCTCAGGAGTACACAGTGCTGAAAATGATAGATGTGGGAGTCAAACCCAGGCTGTCTGCTCGAAGACCCTTTTACTTAACCCCCAGCCTGTATAATACATGGGCCGACAGACACAGAATGCAGGGTGTGGTTAACAGAACCAGGCTCTCCATTGGTGGTGTAGCTGGTGGACCAGTCAGGGGAGAGGCCATCCTCTCTGTTTCCACAGTGATTCAGGTCAGCCTTCCTTCTTCCTAAGGACTTTTACTGTCATCCTTACTGCTGGACATTCAGCTTTCCAGATGACCACATTTCTCCCCTGCCCATTCTCCTCAGTAAATGAGGTTTGACCATGGGGACTCCTGGAGAGACTAGGTCTGGTGTGTCAAACTCCCTGCCTTAGGGAGTTCTTAAACGTTGAAATGCACCAGAGTCCATACATCTGAAGGTGAGGGGTGGGACCTTAGCGTCTGCATTTTGAACAAACACCCAGGTGATTCTGGTCTTCTATCATTTCTGAGGGTCCCTAGGAGGTCCAGGGGGAAATTGATAGTTAGTGGACGGATAGTTCTGGGTGAGTAGGGGCTGTTTTTTTTTTTTTTCTTCAGTAGCCATTAACCTTCTACCAGAGTCCCCAGAGCTCATGAGGAGAAAAACGAAAAAGAACAAACGGGAGGCAGTGCTGGAGGAAGAGTGTTGAACTCAAGCAGAGCAAGTAGAATTCATAACTATTTGTTAAGAAGCAAGGATTCAAGTGAGCTTAATTAAGAATGAGTAGAAACCAAGCCAGATTAGGGAAGGGTCAGGAGGGAAGGTGAAGATGTGGGTTGAAACTTCACCTGAGTGACAGCTTTTGTTTGCAAGTCTGGTTTGATGGAACCTCAGGGGCTTCCAGATGGGTGGGTGGGCCCTGACTGTTGGTGGGTTGGAAGGGGTCTGGAGCATCAGAATAATGAATGCTTCGGGCTGTTTTGGTACAGAGAAAGGGTTAAATGTTCAGAGCTTTGTAGCAAAGGGGAGACAGGGTCGTTTCCTAATAGTGTGGTCAGGAGAGGCTGCCTGGAGGTGGTGGCAGCTGTCCAGGCCTTAAAGGCTGAAGAAGGATGGTGGCAGGAGGGACAGCCAAGGAAAGGCCAGGGCAGAGATTTCATCACTGACAGGTGCAGTGACCATTAGGAGCCTGGTGCATTGTCTGCTTGATAGAGCCAAACCTGAAGGTCCTCAGAGAGGTTTCTGTGCCTGTTGAGAGGGTAGACTAAGAGTGAGTGTCCTTCTTCCTGCTTCAACCACAGAAGAGATAATTTTTATCTATTTTTCTATAATTGGGTCCCACATAAGGTTTTATTTGGGAGAAATGGATTGTCTTACTTAAAAAAATAAAAGCCTTAAAAACCACCAAAATCCACCAGGGGATTAAGGTATAAATAAATGTATGTACATATTTATATGTATATTAGGGGCCCTTTTGAAGGACATTTAGGTGTCAGGTTTGCTTAACCATTGAAGAGACTCATGGCTTTGTGGGAAGAACACTGGCCTCGGGGTTGAGACTTTGCTTTCAGCCCTAGCCTGTCCTAACCGTGGGCCTCACAGTGTGGGTCTCACCTCACTTTTCTGGGCATGAGGCATGTCCATTTCTGTTTTTGTATTTAATACATTAAGAGGTTGAATTGAATTAAGTGATTTTGAGGGTTTTTCCTGCTGTAAAATCCTATCAGCAATGATCTTGCTTACAGGCCTCCCGACATACACACAAGTGGGTAGCAGTATTATACTTCAGGAAAGTGAATTCCGTGTACTGTGCAGGATGGTGGAAACACAGGGAAGGAACCATGATGCCTGCTGCCAAGGCCCAGTGTGAAGGGGTACAAAGTGGACAAGAGTGGATGCAGCAGGCGCCTGGGGGTGGGCACCAAAGTCACAGAAGCAGAGTTTGCACCAAAGAAGGTGATAGGATACCTTTTCTTCTTACATTAGAAAAAAGTTCCCCAAGCTGATTGATCTCTTCCCCATTTTTTTGAGATATATATTTTAAACTTATTTTTTAAACAAAGCACACAAGTAGAGATTTTTGTAGCACTATGCTAAGATCTTTACAAAGATCTACTATGAGTTTTTAAACATTCTTTTAAGGCTGGACATGTTTCCAAAGGAGCTGACTTTTAGTGAGTGCTGGAAAATGAAAACTTGTGAGCTCTTTAGACTGGCCTGGGGAACCACATGTCCAGTGGCTGCTGCTGACCTTGTGTGAAGTATCTCTGTTTCTGAAAAGGTCTCTTTTGTTGATCATGTCATCCTGATTCTGGGAACATGGGCCTCTCCACTGGAGAAGCAACTATATATCTGTGCAGTATTTGATTAGCCATCATTTAGATACACAGTTCAACTGCAAAACTAATGAGTTCTTATTTGTGCTGGGTTCTGTGTTAGGTGCTCAAACTGTGGTAAAGGGTGTGGTCCTGCCCTCACAGACTGATGGTGGGGCCAGACATGTGAGCTCAGGAGTATAGCATCATAGCGTGAAGTCAAGGTGTGTGTGTGTGTGTGTGTGTGTGTGTGTGTGTGTGGTATGTACAAGAGGCAGAAGTCACAGGACAATGATGATTGGCCTCTCCTTCTTCTTCTTGCCTTCTTTCTCCTTACTTTTTACCAGAGGTTAAATTTAACCCAGAGAGAAATTTGGGGAAATGTGTTTGGCAAAGAAGAGGCTTTACCTGAGCAGAAGTTTCTGGATTGTCCATGGAGAGCACTGGTTATATGTTTTTGAACAGTAGCCACATACAGGATGGGACCATAAAGCCTGGTCCTCACTGACTGTTGGGGAAGGTTTAGAAACACCTCACAGATGAGGGGGTACTCTGTTCTGAGTGTTCTCACTTTTTTTTAAGTTTACCTATTTATTTTGAGAGAGATACATGCACATGAACTGGGAAAGGGCAGAGAGAGAGGAGACAAAGATAGCACAGAGCCAGAGGTGAGGCTTAATCCCAAGAATTGTGAGATCATGACCTGAGCTGAGATCAAGAGTTGAACGCGTTCAATAAAACTAATAGGCAACCAATGGAATGGGAATAGATAGTTGCAAATGACATATAGGATAAAGGGCTAGTATCCAAAATCTATAGGGAACTCACCAAACTCCACACCCAAAAAACAAATAATCCAGTGAAGAAATGGGCAGAAGACAGGAATAGACCCTTCTCCAAAGAGGACATCCAGATGGCCAACAGACACATGAAACGATGCTCAGCATCACTCATCATCAGGGAAATACAAATCAAAACCACACTGAGATACCACCTCACGCCGGTCAGAGTAGCTAAAATGAACAAATCAAGAGACTATAGATGCTGGCAAGGATGTGGAGAAATGGGCACCCTCCTACACTGTTGGTGGGAATGTAAACTGGTACAGCCACTCTGGAAAACAGTGTGGAGGTTCCTCAAAAAACTATCAATAGAACTCCCCTATGACCCAGCAATAGCACTGCTGGGGATTGACCCAAGGGATACAGAAATGCTGATGCATAGGGGCACACATACCCCAATGTTTGTAGCGGCACTTTCAAGAATAGCCAAATCATGGAAACAGCCTAAATGTCCATCAATTGACGAATGGATTAAGAAGATGTGGTTTATCTATATAATGGAATACTACATGGCAATGAGAAAGAATGAAATCTGGCCATTCGTAGCAAAGTGGATGGACCTCGAGGGTGTCATGCTAAGTGAAATAAGTCAGGCAGAGAAGGACAGATACCATATGTTTTCACTCATAAGTGTAACAGGAGAAACTTAACAGAGGACCATGGGGGAGGGGAAGGAGGAAAAATAGTTGGGGAGAGGGAGGGAGGCAAACCATGAGAGATTCTTGAATACTGAGAACAAACTGAGGGCTGATGGGGGAGGGGGAGAGGGGAAGGGGGGGTAATAGGCATGGAGGAGGACACTTGTGGGGATGAGCACTGGGTGTTATATGGAAACCAACTTGACAATAAACTATAAAAGAAATAAAAAGAGTTGAATGCTTAACCAACTGAGCCACCCAGGTGCCCCCAAGAAGTTTATTTTAAAATGCATTTTAGATGACTTCTTTTTAAAAATTTGAACTTCTTTTTAAGTAAGCCTTATGCCCAACATGGGGCTGTGGGGCTTGAACTCAGTATCCTAGACAAGGAGTCACATGCTCTACCAACTGAGCCATCCAGGCTTGCCAGGCATTCTCAGTCTTTATGCCTGTAGCTGGGCAGTAACTGGACAGATGTTCCCTGTGACTGGGTCATCTTTCTTGTCTGAGAAAACCCTGGAGAGACTATGTGCCTAGTATGTAGGCACAGAATTTCTGCAGATAAATTTTAAGTTATATTCTGTATAGGGCTCTCCTTGAATTGATGTCACAATGAGTCTCTACCAAAACCCAGATACCTTTGCAAACCAGGCTGCACAACTACTATAGGGGTCTGCAAGAGGGCCTCCAATAAACAAAAAATGCCACTCTTCTCTACATGGCTTCTGAAGTTAACTGAAACAACAAAAAACAGGTATCAGCTTTATTGCTTATGGAAGCCAGACTGGAAGACAAATCTCTAGGTCTGTTAGCCAAATGAGGCTGCTAATTATACACCCCAGACTTATCCACCTTTTCCCATGCAGTGCTGGAGAGAGCAGGCTTCCTCCATTCAGAAAGTTGGGGAAACCACAAATAGCACACTCTATGAGGACAGGCAGCTCCCAAGAGATAAGGCTGAGCCAGCTGAGCATGCCCAGTTGATTCTGATCAAATTTACCAATTAATTACTCCCTCCACTTCCCCTAGTGCAACGTTAGTAAAAAGACAGAGAAAGGCCAGTTTTGTATCTAGGGAGGATTCTTCCTCATAAGATCCAGAAGTGGGGAAACAGATCTCTCCTCTCAAATTTTCCAAGATTTTATACATTTTGTCATGTATAAAATGACATGACAAGTCAGATGCTCAGGTCTTACAAGAAAGAAGTCAAAGAACAGACCAGATTATGGTTGGGAGTCCGCTTGATCATGAAGCCACCTGAAACCTAATAAGAATGAGAAGTCTGGATTAATAAGAAGGACACTTGACATTTCCCATCTTTTACTACATTATCTCATTTAGCCCCAAACACACTGTGATATTGGTACTCGTGCCCTCGTTTATCCAAAGAGAAATTGAAGCACAGAGGAGACAGTGTTTAACTGAGGAGGATAACTAGTTGAGGGGCAGAGTTTGGACTTGAGACTGTATCTTTCTGACTGTAAAAGTAGGGTCTGGCACAGTCTTTCGGGTGCCCATATCCAGTACAATTACTTGTTTGATTCCATTTTATTTCAGACCTCTTTTTCAGTTGTGGAATGTTCAGGCATGTAGAAAGGATTTTACCTCTGTCTTATCCTCTTCATCCATCTGTTTTTACCAAGGCCAATTGAAAGGCCCCCAGGTAGATGGTTGTCTTTTTTTTCTTGAGAGTTTCTAGGGGTGATCCTCCAGCAGGATCACTCTAGCAGAGGTCACAGCTGACTTGTAATTAAATGTGTTGTATTAAATGTAAAGCATTTTGAAGGTTAAAATGAGCTTTTATATTCAATTCTCAAAAGTGTTTGAAGGATTACTGGGAGGGCAGGATGGATATAATTTGCCTTAATATTGCACTAGAATGTATTATATGCAGAACTACTGGAACTCTGTTACAGTCTTGAGCTAACCAGGCTATAAATGTTGGGGGATATTGATGCATCATCAAATCACTTAGATTACTATTTCTTTTTGCCTAAGAATCAGAAGTCTATCTAAATAAAGAAGCATTTGATTTGTTTCCTCTTATACAGGGCTCCTATCATCCCTGTTTCCTTGCCCTATTTCTTATTCATAAACACGTATTTGGATTGAATAGAATCATTTTCTGTGACTCATGTGATATCTTCATGTTCCGCCAACAGTTGTAGTTCTCTTTGTCATCAGTCCCTGTGCCAATAACTGCATTATGGTTTTCCATTGATGAAGTGCTTTCACAGGCAAGATCTCTTTAATTTTTATAATAATCCTGAGAGATAAGCACCATTATCTTTAAAGACAAAACTGAGGCTAATAAAGGGTGTCTCATCCAAAGGCATAGCCAGTTAGAGTCATGGCCAGCACCTGAATCTGGGTCTTCTGACTCTAAATGACAAAGTTTCAAGAAATACATGTCTTTGGTAGTGGCACATGACCAGGTACATAGGGCTAAGTATTTGTTTCTCCCATCCCTTTCCTTAACCTAGAAATTTCCTGTTAGAGGAAGTTGCCCTAGAAGTTCCTCTGTTTCTATTTTGTTTTATTTGTGGTTTGTTTTTTTGTTTTTTTGTTGTCAATCATCCAAAATGTCTAAAGAGGTAGTCTTAATTAAGGTGAGAAGTTTGGAGGCAGTCTGGCTACTTAACAAGTTCTATGACCTGAGACAAAGTTTTTTTTTTTTTTTTTTTTTTTATTTAACATTTTATTTTGAGCTAATTTTAGATTTAAAGAAAAGTTACAAA
The DNA here is from genome assembly GCA_028646485.1 of Cryptoprocta ferox. NCBI lineage: Eukaryota > Metazoa > Chordata > Mammalia > Carnivora > Eupleridae > Cryptoprocta > Cryptoprocta ferox. The sequence goes on from CM053568.1 coordinate 41,103,094, forward strand.
AATAGTAGTGTTCCCATATAACCCTTGCACATCTTTCCCTAATGTTAACATCTTATATAATCATGGCACAATTATTAAAAACAGGAAGTTAACATTGGTATAATACTATTAACTAAACTGTAGACCTCATTCAAATTTCACCATTTTTTCCACTAAAGTCCTTTTTATGGTCTAGTATTCAATCATGTAAGTCTCGCTGTGTCTCACATTTCTCTAGGTGTAAAATGGTGATAATAATAATACCTAACTCATAGGACTGTTATAAAAATTAAAATAGATTGCCAAATAAATAAATTTTAGTTATTGTTACCTAATTAGGTTGAAAGAATTTTAAGCATTCTAAGATTTATCTTAGAAGCTGTTTGGCCTCTCAAGAATCTGACTCTGTTAAAACTTGAATCATAATATGATTCAAAGGATGACAGTGATAGCAGACCAGATTACTCAGTGCCTACTGTGTTCCAAACATTTTATATATGCCCTTTCAAATGATCAGGAACCCTGTGGATGCTGTGGTCTTAGCTACTGAGTTCTATTGCTCTAAATCTTGCCTGTGATTGGTGTCGCTTTTACCCATCTCCCCAAGCTAAAAATAGTACCCTTTTGAAAATTAGAACTGTGTTTTCCAATTTCCAGTCTTCTAGCCCATTTTGTTCTCTCCACCCCCTTTCAAAGGTCTCTTGCAGTGGTTCCAGATGTCATACATAAGTTCCCATAGTGCCAAGGATAAAAATTTTCCAGATCTTGAGACTCAAATTCACTTAGAGTGGCTAAGAGTAAATAAGTCTGTTGACAGTTACAGGAACCAACTTTCTTGAATTTGTACATTTTTCCTTTAAAGCAAGACTTCCCAAGAAAGAATTGTCATACCCTGTCTCAAAGAGAAAGAAGAAAATGGTAATTGACAGTGACCTTTATCCCAGTATCTGCTAGGGGTTCTGAGTGACATCACACCAGCTGGTATACACCTGTGCTTCAACAAGCAAACTATATCTTTTACCTGCCTTAATTTTTTCTTTTTTGTATTAAACAACTGAAATTTATTTCCCACAGTTCTGGAGGCTGGAAGTCCATGCCAGCATGGTTAGGTTCTGGTAAGACTCCTCTTTCTGGTTTGCCGATGGCTGCATTTTCACTGTGTCCTCACATAGCAAAGAGAGTAAGCAGTGGTGTTTCTTCCTTTTCATAACAAGGTACTAATTCTACCATTGGGCTCTATCCCATGATCTCATCTAAATCTAATTACCTCCCAAAGGGCCCACCTCCTAATACCATCACATTGGGGGTTAGAGCTTTACATATGCATTTTTGGGGCACACATTAAGTCCATAGCAGAAGTAGAATACAAATTAACAATATTTGAAATTAAAATAAGGTTATCATTGCAAATCTTACAGACATTAAAAGAATAATAAGGGAATATTATGAAACTTCGTATCAATAAAGTCAACAAACAGATGAAATGGAAAACTTATTTAAAAGGTACAACTTTCTAAAAGTGGCACAAAATGAGTAAAAAATATGAATAAAAATCTGAAAATATCATTTACTATACTATATGTTAAAAATTAAATTTTTAATTTTTAAAAATGAAAAAATTTAATTTTTGAATTTCAGCTATTCTAGCTGTCATTCCCTCCTTATCCTCCATTTCCTCATTTTTACATGCCTCAGGTATTGGGTCCTTAAATCCTATGTCCTTTTTTTTTTTTAACCCATAGAAATATTTTCTAGCTAGTCCAAAGATCTGGAAATAATACTGTAAGTGGTTACTGACTTGGAGAAGTTTATTTTCCCCTTTAAGAAATTAATAAAGTAATTAGGGTGTCTTTCATAAATATTCAATGGGTCAACTGAGTCAAATTATCTTCTAATAATTTTACCTTCACTATTTTCTTTTTCAACTGTGACAGGATTAGATTCTTTCTGTCCAAGGTTGGATCAAAGATTTGCCATCTTCCTCATTACTGGGAATCTGAGCCAATCTCTACTGGGCTCCAGAAGGTCTATATTTAAGAGAATATTATTCTCTTTAAGAAAACATTTTTTTTGAGTCTGTCTTTTCTTCAGCAGAACATGAGAATGTGGTAAATTAAACCTCATCAAATAAATCCTACCCTCTCTTATCCTTCTATCCTTTTCACTGTTTCTCACCACCAAGTGTCCTCTTCTGAATGGTGATGTCACTGTGTCTGTGAATGGTAAATCATTATGGGTCTCTGCTGTAGCCACCCATACATTGATCAATCACTGCTCTTGCTGTCATTGCGGTGCACAAGTTTACATATGATGTTTTCCTCTTTGGAGTATTTACTCCCCTTTTTTAATGCTAGAATGTCTATGCTGGTAACTGAATAAGTGAGTGAACCAGTAAGAGGATAAGGTGAATGGATGTTGAAGAGCCGAAAAATGATGAGAGTGAGAGTCATGTGACAGATTCTGTAGAGCTGCACCTGCTTATACTGACTTCATATGGTTCAGAAGTAACATGGGCATTTGGAAACGTGGAAATCATGCATGCCTTTGACGATTAAAATGAGACAGCTGTGTTTCTTACAACTAATCTAAAATGCAATGATATGGTGGCTAAAAGTTGGGGAGGTATATTAGTTGGTAAAACAAAAAAACAACAACAAAACAAAACAAAACAAAAAACCAGAGCTGCTTCTTAGACAGGAATCTCTCTGATTTTGGGTTGTCTTGTGAGCAAAGGTAGCACTTACTGAGTAGGCAGAAGTAAAACAGTACAAAAAGGTTGATGAATCACATTTTTAGGCACATCTCTTATTGGAACCTAGGAAGGTCAAATAATATTCATTTCGTTCACACAGTCCTTTGAAATAAAAACCTTATCTACTTTTATTCAGTTTCTGGTGTGTCGTAAACAAGTTCCATGTACTATTCCAGCCATAAAGGGAAAAATAGTGGAAAGATGAGACATCAAACTAGTCATTCTTCAATTCTGACGATCTAGAATTTTAGGTAACACGTGGGAAAAGAGCAGTCCATTTGAGGGAGAGGTTGGACAGATGTCTTTATCCTTCAGGCGGGGATGCTTCAGAGTGGCCCAGCAGCTGGTAATACTGGACCTCAGTGAGTCTGCATTGAGCTTACAGGTGGAGGTGGAGTTCCCAAATAACGACAGTTCAGTAGGTTCAATTTGTGTTCAGTTCCATGGTTTCACTTTGATGCAAAGGGTTTTTCATTTACTGTCATCTCTTTGTTCATCCAGCAAATATTCAGTGAGGTTGGCGATGTGCCAGGCACCATCCTAGCTCATGGGACCCCAGCAATAAAAATGGCATGGAGCCTCCCTCATGTGGGGCACTTTCGGGGCATTTCCCTCACTTTCCTGTGGTGAATTCCCCTGCTGGCTGGTCCTGCCAGAAGGAGTCCTCCATCCTGTAGATGAGATAGTGAACTTCTTTACCCAAACTATTACCAGCTTTAGTTTCTCTCCTTTCTGTCCCGCCCACCCTTCTGTACTACAAACATCTCTTTAGAGGTAGTCACACCTGGAAAGATGGATCTCTCCAGAGTGAATGGAAGAATTGCTTCATTTCTTCCTCATCCTGGCAAGGACATTTTGAATTTTCAACTAATAAGGCAGAAGACATCAATAGGAAAAGAAAAATAAGAACTTCCCTTGCCAGCGTTGCTTAGTTACCTTGTCAACATTCCCTTGCAGCCTGGCCGAATTCTCTCTGCATATTTTTATAGTGCACATGTTTTATTGCTATAATTGATCTATTAAGCAGAAAATATGGAGAACACATGGAGCTCCTGTCAATTTTATGCTGTTTATTTGGGTTTCCATTTTTCTCTTTCCATGAGACCTCACTCTTTCATACCCTTTGCATTCCCACCCAGAATAATCCTGTGAAGAAGTCACATCACTATCCACATTGATGCATTTCACTTTGTAGCTTAAAAAGCAAAAGCTCATAAACTAACCTCAAACTAGACAGCAGTGAATTTTTCAAAGTCAGACACCAAGTTTTCATTAGATCTGGGTCCTTGGTGCCTAGCCTTGAGGCTGGCACATAAAAGGTCTTTTGTAAATGTCCATTGATTGAATGAGCAGTTGGCTTCAGATATTTATTGAGAACCAGCCTTGTAGCGGACACTATTCATAACGTAAAATTTGATTATAGTTCTATCCAGGGGGCAAAACTTATGACTTGTTCTTTCCTTTCTGGAGACTGGACAAGGACAGAGAATAACAACTGTGTTGTTGCTAGTGTTACGTTTTCTTTAGCCAAAGAAGCTTTTCTGCCTGAGGCTGCAGCAGCCCCATTCCATCTGGCATTTATGGAAAGTTATTTACTGGGAACCTTCTGGGTTCTGGGCACTGTGCTCTCCAAATCAATCCAGAACAATAGACCTGGTCATTGTCACCATCAGGCATTTGTATTCAAAACAGTGAGTTTCTCCTCATTCTTCTTACACACACACACACACACACACACAACACACACACACACACACAAACACACACACCTGAAGACTATGTTTATGAAGTAAACTGTCCACAAAACAACAAATGGAAGTTTATTTAGTCATCCCTTTACCCAGCCAGTCAGGCAGCCCTCCTACCCAGTGCTCCTCAGAAGTATAAGCATATACTTCGGAGATTTTGTTAAAGTGAAAAGTTAAGAGGCGTCTGGGTGGCTCAGTCAGTTAAGCATCCGACTTTGGCTCAGATCATGATCTCCTGGTTTGTGGGTTCAAGCCCCATGTCGGGCTCTGTGCTGACAGCTCAGAGCCTGGAGCCTGCTTCAGATTCTGTGTCTCCCTCTCTCTGCCCCTCCCCTGTTCACACTGTGTCTCCCTCTACCAGGTCTGGGGTGAGGCCTGAACACCTGCATTTCTAGCAAGCTGTCATAGTGACCTAAGGCTCAGCTTTGGGCAATAGATTTAGCATCACCAGGGAGCTTGTTAGAAGTGCAGATGCTTAGGCATCACCCCAGACCTACTGGATCTGAACCTGCATCTAACACGAATTCCACGTTAACATTTGAGAAGCACTGCTCCAACCATTTAATAAGCCCATATAAATTATGGGTAGGGGTCCTGATGGGGGCTCTGGGTTGGAAAGTAAGGCCAGGTGGATTTCCTGTTCCCTTTTTCATTTCAGACCCTTCTGGGTATCTGCCACAATATAGCATTTGACACTCAAAGACACAGATGCCTCTTTGTTCAGCTCAGTTAAATGATGAAATTGTTATTGCCCATCATGGATGGCCAGTGTCTTTAAACATGGGGACCTGCCCATCAACTCTTCCCATCTCTGGGGAGCTTCATTCTAGATGAAAAAGTTTGAGCAAAAGAGACATCATAATGTTGGAGCATGTCAGAATGTTTAATACATTTGGAATGAGCACTGGAGATCAGTTTGTTTCCTTATCTGTAAAATGGAGGTAAAATACCATCTGTTCTAGCTTCCTTTATAGTCTTATTGTGAGGAGCTTTGAATCTACATGTGAAGGAGTTTTGAAAACATAAAAGTGTTCATGAGATTTCAAAACAACTTTAGTGAGGAAAAAAAATCATCTATGTTTTAGTGCCGGGGAGTTCTGGGTTCAAAATTTAGCCTTACCATCTAGTAATTTTGTGATTTCTGCCAATTTAGTTCATCTAGTTGAGCCACAATTTCTTTTTCTCTTAATTGGTCATAAAAACATCCACCATGTAATACTGTAGTGAGGATTAAAATGTTAATAATTGGGGCACTTACGTGGCTCAGTTACTTGATCCTCTGGCTCTTGACTTCAGCTCAGGTCATGAGCTCATGTTTCATGGGTTCGAGCCCCGCACTGGGCTCTGTGCTGACAACACAGAACCTATTTGGGATTTTCTGTCTTTGCCTCTCTTCTGACTCATGCATGCTCTCTCTCTCTCAAAAATAAAATAAACATTTAAAAAAATAAAAAATAAAGTGTTAATATATATAAAGTATCTGGTGCATAGTAGAGTTTAATAAATGTAGCCAATAATGGCACATTACGGGATTTGGTTGAGAAATAATCCTCCAAAGATGATTTTTCCCCCTTCAGTCAGCCTTTTACTGTGAGGCAAAAAGAAAGAGTGACTTTAAATTTTTTTTAACATTTATTTATTTTTGAGACAGAGAGAGACACAGTGTGAGTGGGGGAGGGGCAGAGAGAGAGGGGGACACAGAATCTGAAACAGCCTCCATCCAGGCTCCAAGCTGTCAGCATGGAGCCCAACGTGGGGCTCAAACCCACAACCTTAGGTGAGATCATGACCTAAGCTGAAGTTGGATGCTTAACTGACTGAGCCACCCAGGCACCCTAAGAAAGAATGACTTTAAAGCTGGTTGAAGTTCTGGATAAATGCCCATGTGGTTCAAGAGACTGATGTCTTGAAGTTCATTAAGTATCTCTGGAAGAAAATTCTCCAAACTTCATATGGGGTTTTAATATTTACTGAAATATTTGTGAGCACCAGCCACACTGCAGGGTTTTGTGACAAGGATTTGCTATGATTATTCCGTCTCATTCACATATTCTCATCAGAAGAGCCTCCAGCACTTCTGATGGTGTGCACAGAAGCCTGGTGGCGGTAGGCAGGAAGGTTTCCCACTGGTGTCCATGCAAGCAGATACTCCAGGCCCCAGGGAGACAGCCAAACTGATACTGAGGGTCATGTAAGGCGATGAAAGAAGACTGTTCTGAGGACCATGGTAACTGACAACACCCTCATCATCAGAACAGCAGAACAGCAAGTCTTGTTTGCTGGAGACGTGAGGAGGGGGCTGATGGATGGTTGTTGCTTTCCTGTCAGCAGCTAAGCATTTGTGGAGGACTGTTGTCTATTTTAAAAGAGAAATCTAACAACAACAACAACAACTGCACATCCTTTCTCCATCTTCCCAACTTTCAGCTCATATTTTTATTTTGGAAAAGCACTTTTAGTGCCCTCAGTTTTCTCACACCTCTTTCCAGGTAGAGCCAGCCTCTGGGAAGGTATTCTTTTCAGGGAGAGATTGCCCCTTTCTCTCCCTAGGGTTTGCCGAGTTTGTGTGGTGATCTCCTTCATGGTGATATTTTGAAGCACCCCAGGAGTGTCATTTCACAGATGGTCCCAGGCAGAGAGTGCCACGGGACCTGCTTTTGAACATGGATATCTTTGTTGGGGAGGGGAGGAGTGTGCTCAGTGCCATGTGAAGAGAAAAAAAAAAAACCCTCACCAAAGTGTCATTTCAGTGAAAACGTAATAGGAAGAGGGTGAGATCGAGAGGGAGGAAGAGAGCAGACAGAGCTACAGAGAGTGGCCCAAGGAGGCATCCCCTGAATGATTAGCAGTTCTGCGCCAAGAGCAGTCTGTGAGAGGGAATACCAGTGTCTCAGCTGTTCTTGGTTTCATGTTTTTGCCTGAATACCTTTAGTTTGAATGCATCACCAAGCCATGCTTGAGTGTGGAAGAGCAAAACCCCATCTAAGTAGGGGAAGTCCAGTTCAGTGGGATCATGCTCCCAAGTTCATTTTCACAGATTCCATGATGGGCTCTTCTGAATCTGGCCACTGCTGTTGGCCCATGTTGCTAGGGCTTAACCTATGAGTGGATCATTTATCTCCTTTCTGTTTCCAAGCCACAGGACACGATCTTTACCTCTAGCTAGTCTATACTTGTGGTCTTTGGGGGAATATCTGGATGGAAGGTCTGAGTATAGAGGCTTCATGGACCAGCAGGAAAGACAGGTTGAAGGGCATCACTTTTTAGAAGGCTATGTGGGTAAAGCCTCTGCTAGGAGTCGGAAACTGGATTTCAATCCTACCTATGCCTGTACTAGCTATTGGATTTTATAATTTTATCTCTTAGAGACCCAGGGATAATAGCTACTATACATCCACTATAAACCACACCAGAATTTTCTAAGGGTCAAATGAGATAATGAGAGAGCACTGAAAACCAAAGCTGCACTTTCCAAAATGATAGCTACTAGCTGCATGTGACTATTTGTATTTCAATTAATTAAAATTCAATAAAATGAAAAATTCAGTGCCTCAATCACACTAGCCACATTTCAAGTGCTCAGTACTATATGTGGCTAGTGGATACCATATTGGACAACAAAGATATAGAACATTTGCATTATCACAGAAAGTTTTATTGTACACCTCTGCCAGAATTCTAGGGTATGATACCAAAGGTGTAAAGGCTGAAATTAGAGGAGTGATAAATGCTGTCATAGTTGAGAGTTCTTGGAAAGACAAAACCCACTCAAGTTAGTTGAATTAAAACAAGGGATTTATTCAGTACATTTAGGGAAAACGTATGGATCTCAAGAACTGGCATCACAGCTAGTCTTCAAAATTAACTAGAACCAATTCCCAGAAGCTCATCAGGAACTCAAGAAGCCACTCTCCTTCTCAATGTTTCTTTTTTTCTCTTGTCTTCCTATCAGTAGCCACTTGTGCTGCTGTCTCTGTTTTTCTGTGTGTCAATTACTTTCTCCTTCTCTTCCTCCTCCTTCTCCTCTCCTTTCTCCTCCTCTCCCCGCCCCCAGCCGTCTTCCTTATTCTCCTTCCATCCTCATACTTCTCTCCTCCCTACCCTCTCTGCAGACCAGCTTTCTTAACTGCACTGCATGTGGTCCAAATAGGGCTCAACCAGGCCCAGTTTTCATTGTTTCTCAGGGACAATGCCTCACAAAGGCTGGGTCCTGATCCCAAATTCCCAGGAGAGATATTAGCCAGCTTGGTGTGATAGCCACCCCTGATGCAGTCACCTGTATTTAGGAGGATGGGGTAGTGATTCCATGCTTACTCAATAAAGGCAGTGGAGAGTAGGGCAGATGCTCTAAAAAGGAGCATATATGGCTTGGGGATGGGGAATTGACTAACATGTTCATGTTAACACCTTGGAGAGTTCCTTAACCTATGACCATGCAGGGAGGAGTTGCCGGAAAATTGACCAAGGCCATGAAGAAAAAGAGTTATTTACGTGGTTTGAATCACCATTACAGATCCTTGGGGGTTTGGCGTACCCTCAACATCCTTATACTTGGATGGAAGTAGGTACTGCCAGAAGCAAGGTGGAAATCAGATCTAAGCATTTGTCGTTTCTTAAATGCAAACTGGGTACTAATAAGACTCTTTTCCCTTCAGCCTTTAGGAACAAACATGAGGTTCTCTTGGAAACTATTCAAGAGGAAGATGGAAGGGGCTGCTTAAAAGAGATTAAAAGCTGCAGACCGCAAGACTGGGACCAGAGGGCTGGCAGTGGAAAACCCTGCTGGGTTGTGACCTCTCTCTAAAAAGTTCTAGGTGCCTTTTTGCTTCCTGCAAAAGAAAAGAAGAGAAGGAAAAGACCATGTCTATAGCCTTGAAGCAGGTGTTCAACAAAGACAAGACCTTCCGGCCCAAGAGGAAATTTGAACCTGGCACACAGAGGTTTGAGCTCCATAAACGGGCTCAGGCGTCCCTCAACTCAGGTGTGGACCTGAAGGCAGCTGTGCAGCTGCCCAGTGGGGAGGACCAGAATGACTGGGTGGCGGTGCACGTGGTGGACTTCTTCAATAGGATCAACCTCATCTACGGCACCATCTGTGAGTTCTGTACCGAGCAGACCTGCCCTGTGATGTCAGGGGGCCCCAAATATGAGTATCGGTGGCAGGATGACCTCAAGTACAAGAAGCCAACTGCCCTGCCAGCTCCCCAGTACATGAACCTCCTTATGGATTGGATCGAGGTCCAGATCAACAATGAGGACATATTTCCAACATGTGTGGGTAAGTCCATGACCAGCTTCTTCTTATTTTGGTGCATCCCACCCAAGCTTGGAAAGTTTGCAGAGGCTTCTTCTAGGACTGTCCTTGAATGCTTGAATGGGTGGCACCATATCAATGTTTCCCTAATGTCCATCATACCTGCAGTGTCTTTTTTCATATCTAAGAACTTCCTTGAAATAATAAAAAATCATTTGTGGACTACTTACAATTATTTTGTGGACCTCCGTGGTACACATACCACATGCTAGGGAACATTGCCTTGCTGAGATGTTAGATTTGATCTTGCTGGTTTCCTTAGGACTACATTCCAAACTTAATCAGTGAGGTAGAATTTTCAGTTTTTGGCTAATTACCTAGTTAAAGTCACATTAACTCTGGTGCATTTATTGGTATTCATCTCTTAGGTTAAGGAATCCCAGTGTGAGATTGCATGGATTTGTTTGGGGATCAAGCAAACAGGGGCTGGCATCCTGGGGATATAAAGATCCTGGCATCTGTTTTTCCACTTGTGATCATTTATTATTAATTCCAGGTTGTATTGTTAACTCTGGACCCTCGTGTAGCTGCTAGACCCACAAGAACACTTGAAATGCAAATGCTTTCATTTGCGTGGTGCTCTGAGCTATAAAACTCTTCAAGGGGAAGGACCAAACCTTATCTCCCTTTTATATTGCTTTATGCTGCTGATAATCGGATTTGCCATGCACTGACAAGCTGAATTTAAAATTCAGGGTTTTTTAGGCGTCAGATTCAATAGGAATGAGCAATCTCCTACTTCCACTCGTGTCTCCCATGTCTAGCATGGTGCCCTGGAACTTTGTAAGCACTCAGGAAATATTTGTGGAATGATTGAAAAAAATACTTGTGCTATTAGACAGTAGTGTTAAAAAGCTCTGAGATGGTTGGGATATAAAAGACGCATTTGGAGCACATTGTTGAGATCACCTCTAGATGAGATGTATGTGTCCCCATGTGGCATATAGAAAGTTGAGGCGGGGTGTATGGAAGTAATTAAGCTAATACCAGGGACAGGGGGAAGTGTATAAATTGATTAGGGTGATATGTACATCTTGAAATATTCAGCACACACACACCAGTTTTCTCAGAATCACTGTATTGCCTTCTCATGCTCTTGCTTGGTGCTATCCCTTGCTAGGGAAGGAGGTGGTGTGTGTGGTAGTGCACACTCCCTTGGCTCACCAGCACAGGAGGAAGAAGGCAGGGTTCAGAAACTCCCCTGGCTGTATAATAGGCACCTTGGAAGGGGTGGGAATTTCTTAGGTTCATGTTTTTTGTACTTTCATTGACTGGCAGAGGCTTCTTTTTTTGCTAGGAGGAATTTTTCCAACTGCCAGTTCTCTGTGCAGAACATGTGATAGCAATAAAGATAAATAAATTTGGGCAATGATACCTCCTCTTTGTCTTTCCTCTTCTGTTTCTACTCCTTGATGCTTTGAACTCTGGGCACTTCTGCTGTCCCTGGCAGCTGTGATTACCACATAGAGTTGGTGACCTGAAATAACATCACAGAACCATGGTGTGTTACTTGAGAGTAAGGAAGCTTCTGGCAGTCTGCTTGGAAACTAGGACATCATAGATGGTTTTAGACTTTCCTTGGAGGAAATCAGCAGATGCCGCCATATCCCCTACAGTAATAGACTTTGCTGTCTTTTTCCGGACATTTCGTTAGCCATTCAGTGGGCTTGCGGACCACGCTCACCTCATCAGAGTCCTCTGTTGCTCATAGTAAACTGGCATCCTGAGAGATCTTAATAGGCGCACCATGAGTTTCTTTTTTTGCCTGTGGAAAATAAGTTTGGGAACTGCCAAGTGAAACCAGTTTCTTTATTGCAGGACTTTTAATATGCTAATGTGCATTATAATTCTCCAAGAAAGGAATACCTTAGTATGTAGTATTTCCTAATTTGAATGTGTATTTTTTTTATGGAACACCTTTAGCACCTTTTGAGTAATGTTTATATTAGTTAGAGTGGCCAAACATTTGTATCAGAATTCTTTGGGCCTTCTGTTCAAAATGCATATCTTTGCCCTTCCCCCTTAACAACTAAATTAGAATATCTTAGATAGAACCTACGAAGCTGAACTTTTAGTAAGCACCCACCACTCCTCTGTTTAACTACCCAAAATGCTTTTCATTCCCCCCAGAAACAGTCTATTTCTTGCCTCTCTGGTTTTATCCATCTTGTTTTCTCCTTCTGGCATCCCCCGTCTTCTCTAACTAGTGAATTCTCATGCCTCTGTGAAGGTTTTCACCCATTAGAATGTAAGCTCCTTAAAGTTATGGAATATGTTTTATTCACTTGAATATTCCATCCCAAAGTCCAGTGTTGGTGCCTTATAAGTTGTGGAATGGATGGATGGGTGGATGGATGGATGGATGGAAGGATGGAGGAAAAATGATCTATACAAAGACCCAGCATGTCTGTAGTGCTGGAGATCAGAAGTTAAACAAATGCCTCTGAATCCCTTTATCACCATCCTCCATATATCCTGCACCTTGCCTTCACAGAGTTTAATTATCTCTGATTTTTCCAAGGTGAAATGTTAGGGGTCAGTAAAATTCACCACCATCCACCATTACCCTGAAGGTCTTCATCAGCATCCTGCTTACCTCTGTTATTTGCCCTTGCATAATATTATTGCTATCTTTTGAAAAAAAATTATCTCTAGGAGCCACTTTCTCTGTTAGAATTCATTTCCTCCCCTTCTTCCTCCCCCTGATTCCAGCCCACTTTTCTTCTTTTTGATCTTCCTTCGTGCTGCCATGAGTCATTATCATGGAAATGATCAAGATGTCTGTCAGGATAAAGTAAAAGAAGAATTCTCTGCAAACAGCAGACCCTGGGTGGATGAGAAATGGGGAGTTCTGCTTAGCATTATAGCTTTGAATCCCAGGCATATTTCTGTGTTCTTGCCTGGGAATTGGGAGGGGTTCAAACTTTACCTCCTCCCCACTGTGATCCAAGGAAATAGGACCGGAAAATACTGACAGATGTGAAGGCTTCACCCTCAGTTAGGTATTAAAGGGTATAAACAGCTGTTGAATCTCTACCATTGAAACATGGGGGAAAGAAAAGCTTTCATGTGTTCCTGGATCCTAGTTTAACTAGGATACCCATACTATTTCGAAGTCGAGCTTTCTCAGTTGGGAGAATACCAAACAGATGTGGCTTCTTTGTGAACCAGAGTCTCCTTCACTCCCCCTTGATCCCCTTTAGCTTCCTTTGTTAAAAAGTCAGCAGATGCCCCTGTTAAAGCTCCTAAGACAGCAGTAACTTCAGAAGCACAGGCCACCTCCTCCTCTTCCATTGTATCTCCTCAACCACTTTTAGAGATAACAACAGAAAAATAGCCACAGCCTTCTTTTTTATTCTATTGCCTGTCTCATTACAATGATTTTTATGTTCTAGCCCCCAGCTTCTCTGTTCTTGTTATATAATAGGATGTAATATCTTTGTTCTGACACTAAGAAAAAAGTGAGTGGAAAACTTAGAGCTCCTCCAACTCATGTTTTTAAAAAGTCTCTGAACAGGAGGAATAAGAACATTTAAAAATTAATTACAAGATCTCACCTACCTTTATGGTTTAGATTAGATGGGTGACAGGGAAGGAAAGAGCAGGGAAGGAAAGGGAGAGAGGCGAGGGAGGGGACTCACATCTATTGAGCCTGCTAAGTGCCACTGTTAATCTTTAATTCTTGCAATAACTCAGTTAATTAATTATTCCATTTTACCACTGAGGATGCTGACATTTAAACAAGCTAAGGGGCTTTCCCAAGGCTATACAGCTAATAAGTCATTTAGAAGTGAGAATTTGGGGGGTGCCTGAGTGGCTCAGTCTGTTAAGGGTCCAACTCTTGATCTCAGTTCAGGTCTTGTTCTCAGGGTCATGAGTTCAAGCCCCGCATTGGGCTCTGCACTGGGCGTGGAGCCTATTTTAAAAAAAGAAGAAGGAGAAGGGGAAGGGGAAGGGGAAGAAGAAGGAAGTCAGAGTTTGGACTCAAGAGTAGACAAAAATCTATGTCCTTGTTTCCTACTACCTTTCATAGCATGTGTTATTCTTTTACAAAGTGTCCTTCACGTGGCTAAAGATTTCTCAATCAGTGGTTTTAGGAAGTTGTTTAGGATGGAGAAAATTTTAGAAACCCCGATTTTGTTATAACTTTTAAGGAAGTGATTTTTAGTTTTTGTTTTATTTTGTTTTAATTGGCTCCTATTTTAAAAATCACCTCTGAAATGTCTTACGTGTGTGTCCAAGCACTGTAACTGTTTCCATGTTCCATTCCAAGATTGGGGAAGGGATGACTTAGCCTCATGTGCTTTGTGGGCCCACAATGACCTATTACTGCCATTCATTCATTCAATAAATGTTTGTCAAGCACCTGCTCGGAAGCCAGCTCTATTTTAGGCACTAAGAGAGGAAAGCAGAGTTCATGTCCTTGAGCTGTTTCCATAATGTCCAGAAGGTCTACTTGCTCTGTACGTTTTTCTGAAATGAGTAGTTTGCTCAGTGGTCAAGTGCACTGTTGGAATAGTCACAAGCTTTTGGCAACCTTTCTCATGAGGCTGCAGCTGAGTTTCATCCTCTCTCAAAATATTGTGGCAGGAAACATGAGACTATAAAAATGTCCATGAGGAGAACTTTTCAGACATGAGGTGTCAGGGAACTGAGTTTATAATTAGCCTTTAAATTTAACTTTTTTATTCTTTATTGTATGTCTCCCTCATTTTTTTGTTTTGATATAAATCTGTATAACACTGGAAAGACAGACTGTACATCAACACAATATATTTACGGTGTGGTAGAACTAGCACTGGACTTGTAGACATAGACTTAAATTTATTCAAGTAGCTCTGCCATTACAAGGTGTTCTGTGACATTGGGAAACACATAACTTCTGAGTTTACATTTCTGTTTGTAAACTGACGATTGTAATTTGATCTCACGGCGCTGTTGTAAGGATTAAATGAGGCAGTGTGAGTAAAAACACCGAGCCCAGAGCCCTAATCACCCCTAAAAGGTGCTGAAAAACAAATGTGTTCATTGCTTTTCTCTCTCTGCATACATTTCTGCATAACTAACAACCAAAAATCCTGGAGACCACTAGGTGGTTTCTGAACAGTATCCCTAGAAAAATAAAATGGTTTGTAAAAGACTCAACAAGATTTTTAACAATTAGCAGTCTTCATTGCTGAATCGCTTTGTGATGGGCTTGTAAATATTACAGGTTGTCATCTCTCAAAGACTTTGGGATATTTCAGTGTTTTTTAAGGAGCTAGATCAAATCCTGGTTTGGGGGTTGAACACCTAACTATTTAGGGAAAAAGCCATTTGGTTGTGTCTTCTTAAGTGGTTTTCACTATACCTGCTCATGTGCAGCTAGCTAGCCTTAGCATTCACCAGCTAGCCTTAGCAGAGGGTGAGCACAGGTTAGCTGGAGAAAAGGGGAGATAGCTTCCCAGTCACATCGGGACCAGCTACTCATTAAAGTCAGTGTTGGGCAAGGTTACCTGGATTTGATCTCTCAAGAGGATGGGGAAAGGGTTCTCAGGCAGCTTAGTGCCAAGAATGGAGCCCCCATTCACCAGATAGCCTTGTGAACTAGCAAGTTTTCCCAAGGCTCTGGAAACATGATTTGCCTTTGGGATCCGAGAAACTGTTTGGCTTTCTAAGAATTTGCAACATCTTGTGTCTCTGATATTCATATCCCAGAATCAACACCACCCTTGATTTCATATCACATCTCTGGGAGAAGTCCTAAGACAAACCCAAGAGTCACAGCAAGGGATGTGTAAAGAGACAGGGCCCTGCATCTGATACAAATTATACAGGGTCCTTACTGATGGGAACTCCAAGGTTCTGCTCTTTTTAAGAACTTGCCTCCCCTAGATTCTGATGCTACCCAAGTTTGTTCAGTTGCATATTCATGGAAAACATGCAGACACAGCTGAATCCACTCTTCCCTACCCCCACTGGCTACTGGAGAATTGATGGTCCATTGTGGATGGTCACAATTCCCTGCCTTGTTAACCCAATACTATAGTGGCTTGGTGGCTCAGTTAATGAGGACAGTGTTAAATAACCACCCCCCAACTCAACAAACCCCAAGAGATACCTCCGAAAAATGATGAGTGCCTCCATGTGCTAAGAAGCAGAGAGGAAGGGAAGCAGATACAGGTAGCTCAGAGGGCCTGAAGACTGCCCTGTAAGGTAAGGCTAATTACCTGCTGTCCCAAACTGCACTGAATTCTCCATTACCTGTGCTATGTAATTTTAATGGGCTATATCTCAGGTGACAAGTTGTTACATCTCAGCATCAGCTGGGAAGGGAAAAGGGATATGTGATATTCAGTGGAAAACAGAGATGAAAAACAAAAGCTATAATGGGGTGGGAGTGGGAGATCTGCAGCTTTAAATGGGCTGGTGATTGTAGACATGGCATTCTTCCTTAGACAACAAAGGCTGCACTGTGGAAGTCAGTGCTGCACGGAGAAGCAGGCCAGCTCTGTAAGGGATGTGGAAATATATCTGGAAGTGCCACGGGATGGACCAAGGTGACTTAACCAGAACTCTTGCCCAGAACAGAGTATGGAGTTGTAAGGAACAGTTGTACAAGCCGCATGAAGTGAAGATGACACCCCTAAGCACATACTGGAATTCCCAGCTGACTTCTAAAGAGAGCACATCTGAGCAGGGGCATCAGCACAGCCGACACCAGAGGCCTTCCCGCTCTACCCTGCTGACCAGTGCTCTGCCTCCCTTTAGATAGGGTATAGGTTCTGAAATAATGTCATTTTGAAGGGAGATCAAATGATTGGCCTGCCCCAGATCCCCATGCATGGAGAATGATTCAGTAGCTTTTCCTTTAAAATAACTTACAGGTCTAGGGGTGTGTGTTGTCTGTAAGACTTCTGGAGACAAGAGCTTTCTGTCATTTTATCTTAAAAAACTCATGCTAAATGCAGAGTCTAAGTGATAATTCTATCCATGTTTTCCTTCACATAATCATTTTTTCCAGCAAGTCTTCTTCTAGTAAAATGGATGCTCTGGGAAAATGAGCCAGTTCGAAGCAGGAAGTAGGGGAGTGGTAAAAAGCAACAAAAGCATTAGTGTCTGTCAGACATGACTTTAAATCCCAGTTATCAACTTTTACTAGTAAATTTTCAGTCTCTCTAATCTTGTTTCTTCATCTATAAAATGCATGTAACAGTACCTTCTTCCTGGGATTGTTGAAGGTATTAAATAACATGCTACATTTCAAACACTTCGTTCAATGTTGGATATGCTTTAAATGTTAGTTCCCTCAGTATCACACAGTATCAGTGTGATGAAATAGAGTCGTCAGGTAAATTGAGGTAAAAAAAGAACCTAGGATAAAAATCAAGCATTATAGGGGTGCCTGGGGCCCTCAGTTGGTTAAGTGTCCGACTTTGGTTTGGGTCATGATCCAACAGTTTGTGGGTTTGAGCCCCATGTAGGGCCCTTGCTGACAGCTCAGAACCTGGAGCCTGCTTCACATTCTTCCTCTCCCTTTACCCATACCCTGCTCACACTCTGTCTCTGTCTCTGAAAAATGAATAAGCATTTAAAACATTTTTAAAAATGAAGCATTATATCAAGCATTTGACAGTGGAGTTGATCATCCATGTTGCCTTCCTCTTTTCCTACATCTCATAGAACCATAGAAAAAAAGGTAAACTTTCGTGGGATGAGATTAAGTTTGCTTGGCCTTGACAGCCAGAACGAGGAACAGGTCCACATGGAACTTCAGAAGATCCTTCACACACATAGCATAGGTGGCCCACACCTAGCTGATTCCACCTTCTTGTTTCCACTACAGGATACAGCATTCCGCATAACACTCTGCACTAAGTAGACACCTGGGGAACTAATTATTACTACGCAGGTATAGACCTATTGGCCAATGCCATACAGTTCCTATTGCGGAAGAGATGTATCCCTAAAAAATAAGAAGGAGTTGAATTTTTTGTCACTTGGCTAATATTTTCATTTCTCAGAGAAAGTTCAATATTTAAAGAAAGTTGTCAAAGAATCTCTTTACTGTGTGAATACCTCTTTAGTGATGTGTCTAATTGATTCTAAGTGCATGCCTCTAGAAGTTAAAGTGTTTGTGGAGAGACAAACTGAATGGGAGTTTTCTCACAGGAAAAGGAGGAACCGTTCTTCAAAAGGAGCAATAGGCTTTTGGTGTTTCTGTGTCATTCAGCCCAGGATCTCAAGAGCAGAGAGCATGGATGATTTGAGGGGGAAGCTCTAGCCTACTGTAGAGTGTTTGTCTTGTTGCCCACCCCCTGGGTCATATCACCCAGGAAACTGCCAGCAAAGAGAGACTGAAGTGCAGGAGCCCTAATGATTGGCATGGCAGCCCAGTCAAGCCTCAACGTCTGGGGACCACCAAGCATTACTTGTGGATGACTTCCTTCAGCATCACCTGGGTTGCTGGGCCCAGCCGGGGAGTCCCATCAGGAATCCTTCAAGGAGCAGAGGGAAGGCAGTTGTTGAATACGGACGCTTTGCCTGGTATGGCCTCTCATCAAATATAAACCATTCCTATTTTGCTATTCCAGAGTAGGGAAGAAAAAGCCTATAGCGGAGGGAGTCTGTATTCCCAGGTCTTGGAAGAGAACTGTGAGCAAATACGTTAATGATATATACCGAGAAACTATCTGTGGGCAGGCACTGTCAAAGTACATGGGATGTGTTTGATGGCTTTTTGTTTTCCAAAAATAGTGTAGAACTAATGGCTGATCATCAGTCCAGGTTCAACGCTTTTCCTGTCCTTATGGGCTGTGTGACTTGGCAAGCTCTGAACCTCTCTGAGCCTGTTTCCTCATCTGGAAAATGGGGGGTGGTAATGATAATATCCGCTTTGTAAGGTTATGAGAATTAAGTGTCGTAACGCACATGAAGCTCTTAGTGAGTTCCCAGTAGAGAGTTAAGTGCTCAATAAATTTGAGCTTTATTTCCTTTTCGTAGTGATATAAAAAGGGAAGGCCTGTGATTTATTGGAGCTTCTAATGCCTGATTACAGAGGAGAATTTCTCCTGTGGCATTCTCTGTACATTTCTAACTGAAGTAAAATTGAGAAAAGTTATTGATGATAATGACAATAGTTACCTTGGAAAAAAATAATTTTTACATGCATTAGAATCTCAGTTAATAATCAAAATTTGAACAACAGCTGAAACTAATAGTTTCCATTTTAAACATAAGGCAGTAATTCTAAAGTTAAAATATAGTCGTAGTAATATTAATGAACATGTATTACCTATTCTGGGCCCAACACTGTGCTAAGTTCTTTTCATATATTTTTTCTAGACCTCACAGAGGCTCTGGTTGACCATTATTATTATCCGTATTTTGAAATGGGGCACTTGAGATGACTCTCTCTCTCCCCAAAGTATGGGGAGAGCTGAAAAGTCAAACAGTGATGGTGAAGCAAGCAGGTAATAACCAAGGTGCAGTCCCTGTGCCTTTTGGGTTGGATAAAGGGAGGGGAGGGAGCCAGGCTGCTCTGCAGGAGCTGGTAGCACAGAGCAAAGACCTGGTCCACAAACACTGGAGCCAAGAAGATGAGTAGATTAGTCCAGGGGCACCTGGGTCACTTGGTTAAGCGTCTGACTCTTGATTTTGGCTCAGGTCATGATCTCAAGGTTCGTGGGATCTAGTCCCAGGTCGTCGGGCTCTGTGCTGACAGTGCACAGCCTCCTTGGGATTCTTTCTCCTTCTCTCTCTGCCTCTCCCCTGCTTACACACTTTCTCTCTTAAAGTAAATAAAACTTTAAAAAATTTAATAAAAAATAGAAGAAGATGAGTCCAAAGGAGAGAGGGCAAGGAAAGCCCTTGGAGTTCTGCTATCCTCTACTCTCCCACCAATGCTTCCCCTTGTCTTTGGCAAAGGAACTTGGGGAACATATGTTGCAAAGGGTGTGGAATGGATCTGAGAACAAATAGGCAAGTGATTGGCTCATGAAGAAAACATAAATAACAAATAAATGGATGATATAATTTTAGGTAGTGATAAGTTCTATGGAGACAACTAAAGTTGGGACAGGGGTTTGGGATGCTGTAAGATTTAAATGAGATAGATGTAGAACATTGCTTCTCAATTTTTTTTTATTTCTTAAAAATTATTGAAAATTCCAAAGGTCTTTTGTTTACATGGGTTACATATATCTATCAGTAGTTACCATTTTAGAAATTACAAGTAGGAAGGTTTACAAATATGTATTCATTTAAAAAGATAATAAACTCATCACATACTAACATATATCATGAAAAATAACATTTCCCAAAACAAAAAAAAAATTGAGTAAGAAGAGTGGCATTGTGGTTTTTTGTTTGTTTATTTGTTTTGTAAATCACTGTAATGTCTGTTTAGAAAACAATTGGCCTCCCTTATCTGGTTCTGCATTTTGAACTATTGTGATAGGTTGTTTTAAATTCACATCCAGGGTCTCAGATAAATAGTTGGAAATGCAATGGCTTTTTGTACCCCTGACAGGACCCCTATGAAAGAACCCCCAGGGTTCCTTACAATACTTTGAAAACCACGGATACAAGTAAAGCGTTGGTAAAGCCATGGGAAGGCCAGTCCTTTGCACCTACTAGGCACTTGACATTT
Source organism: Cryptoprocta ferox (assembly GCA_028646485.1). Taxonomy (NCBI): domain Eukaryota; kingdom Metazoa; phylum Chordata; class Mammalia; order Carnivora; family Eupleridae; genus Cryptoprocta; species Cryptoprocta ferox. The sequence continues at coordinate 41,123,517 of CM053568.1, forward strand.
TGGTTCAATGAACACAAGTTAAAATTGCATTGACGGTTTGCTGTCCCTTGTGATAACGGTGATATTGGTGACCTCGTGATAGTATAAACCAGTTAAATAACACTGGTCTTAGGGCCCCATTGATCAGTAGGACATAAACTTTGTGGTATATACCAGCAATACTCATGGCCTTTCACTTCCATGTTCTTAGTTGTGTAGTCTCCCTCTCACAGACTTTTGTAGGACCACCAAAAGAAAGAAGCTAATTACTCTCTGGAAAAAAAAATGAACCCTCTGATTTCTTCTTTAGCACTGTGTTCACACCAACCTAATGAGCTACTCCAGACTAGACACTTAATTGGTGGTTCTTGATGTGCACATAGGAAGTATTTTAAGATTTGAATCGAGGGGCGCGTGGGTGGCTCAGTCGGTTAAGCCTGACTTCAGCTCAGGACATGATCTCACGGTTCGTGGGTTCAAGCCCCGCATCAAGTTCTGTGCTGACAGCTGAAAGCCTGGAGCCTGTTTCAGGTTCTGTGTCTCCCTCTCTCTCTGCCCCTCCCCCACTGTGCTCTGTCTCTCTCTGTCTCAAAAAAAAAAAAAATTAAAATTTGAATGGAATCACTGTGACATAATTATTGTGCCATACAATTGAAGAGTGGTAGACCACCACCAGTTATTCACCTTGCAAATTTTATGCAACAAGTTTTCAAGTTCAGGATAGTGTTCTATCTGAATCCCAGAGGTCATGAATTTCTTCTCACCATCAACTGGCATGCATTCTTATATTCTTATAGAAGGCCAACATTAGCCAAGACCTAAGTAATATTTGTAAGTTATTATGGAAAAGAAATTGAACAGAAGATTTAGAAAGTATTTGCTCTTTTGGATCATCTGTGACCTGCTTTAGAAAGTATTTGCTCTTTTGGATCATCTGTGACCTGCTCTTTCCATCAGCAGATATTGAATTCAGCATTAACTGAGCCCCATGACAAAGGAGACAACTGTTAGTCAGCTTTAGGTACACATGACCACATGGCCTCAACCTGCAAATGGGCAGATATGTGTTACCGTCTGTGGACAGGCTAGATTTTAAATGAACTTTATAAAATATCTTAGGCCAAATGAAATGTGTTTTATGGCTTTCTCAGGGGCAAATCCCACATCTGCCTTTCTGAGCAGATTATGTCATATCTAGCTTTGATATTATGCAGTTGTCATAATGACGTGTACCATTTACTGAGCATCTACTATGTAGGTTAAGTGCTTTACAAAGTTCACTTAGGTTTAATATCCTTGTTTAGAAAGATCTTTTTTTTACCTTTTTTCCAAATAAGAAGACGGTCTCAGAGAAGCACAGGTCACACAGCCTATAAAGGCCTGTAACAGTTCTTCGTGACTCCGCTGTGTTTTTTCACTATACCAGGGACCTCTGTGACATGCACATGCAAGGCATGTGCGTGCACGCCTTTGCATAAACTCCCAGACACAAACATATTCAAAGACTGAGTGAGAGAGGAAAAAAATGAAAGGATAGTTTGAAGATGCAAAAAAATTTGGCTTCTCTGTAACACCAAAGCAGGAGGCCTTTGCAGAAGAAATCCCACATAAATGAAATAAGATATTTCAAGTCATGGCTTTGATACTTTCTCACCGTGCCTTGAATACTGGGATTTTGATGCACAGTCTGCTGCAGCTTGGAAGATTGATGCCAGTGGGGCAAACTTTCCATTAATTAATAAGGTGAAACAGATGGTTCGGTGATTTTCATGTGTGTGGTGAGGGTTCATTTTGTGTGTGTGTGTGTGTGTGTGTGTGTGTGTATAAGATTAAAAATCTCACTGGTTAGGAAAAAGAGGGGAAAAAAAGGATGTGAGGGCATTCCAGCTTGCTACATTTATTTAGTCCCCTGTGGTTTCACACTGCATCCCTGAACAGACCAACATAATACAGTCTTCAGTTTTCAATCTCAAATGCACTGCCCCTCTGGCTCCCTCTGCCTCCTCTTTTTTGCTCCTTGGTTTGTTACCCTATTTGCTCTGCTGTAATGCTATAGGACCTGGGTCATAAGGTTGCTGCTATGAGGTCTTAGGATACTACATAGCTTGGCATGTAGAAAATGCTTGATAAATATCAACATGGTTCCTAACAATATTATCGATATGGTATATTTGCAAAGTAGTTGCTGTGTCTTTCTCCCACAGAAGAAACTGCACATACCAATTAATGGTTGAGGCTCCCAGAACTAAAGACCCTGAAAGCCCTAAGCCCCTCAACAGGCAAGGTCAGAAACAGGTTTCTGAATTTCCTGCAGAGGTGGACTTTTCAGCCTTGGTTTCTCAGTCACCCCCTCACACAGTTGACCCTTCAGGCCCATGAAATTTTTTTAGAACTAAAACATGTTGACTCTTAAAATAGCCATGGAATCTGGCTGCCTTTATCAGTCTGTGATGGCTCACGGTGCTGATTGGACCTGATGTTATTTCAGGTGTCACAGGTGTACATTTCACCTCCTGCAGCTCTCCGACCTCCCTGTGGTGCTCTCCAGCAGCTGGCCTTTGAGTGAGGTCCACAGGGGCCCTCTGTCAGTTCATGAGAAATACGACCAAAAGCAGGTCTCAAGTGTTTCAGATATAATAGTGTAGCCCTTTCCAAGCCCTTTTGAAAAGGGGATGTTATCAAAGTGAACCTTTTAAATTACCCATAATTGATCTATAAGGATAGGTTTCTTGAAAAAGCTGGATTTCAGAACTAGGTTCAGGGTTCTTAATTCAGCAGTTATTTATTAAACACATACATATTCCAAGTACTGTATTCATCAGTGGGATACAAAGACTGATCTGCCCATGCCTACCTCTCGGAGGCTCCTCCACAGCCCTGAGAGTCCACAGTTGGAGCATGTCACCCACCAGAGGCTCTGACTGTCTTCCAGGTTTCAGTGGCTGGCTGGACTCTCCTATTGTTGTTTATCAGGCTAACCCTATACCCCCAAATTCCAAGACCAGTAAATGAATTCTTGCCTGGAGTTCTACCTGGTACCCCAGTCACAGACTGGCATCTCACCTTGTCTGCCCAGTTGTGCCCATATTGGAGTCACTTCTGGTCCAGGCTGATCACAGGGTCCATGCTGCTTGATTGCAGCCCCTTCCATGCTGACCACTGGCCAGACCCTGGTTCCTGTGCCACAGCATTCTGCCATCTGCTGCAGCTCCATGGGCTGCCTCCCACTAAATTTGCCCCAAGCATCTGCCTCATCCTCACGGATCTGTCAGGGGTCCTAAACCTCCTGCTGCTGAAGAGGGCTTTCTACCATCAAGTTAGCAGAACCTCTGAAGCCAGCCACAACTTCAGGCTGGGCACTGTGCTTTGAGCAGGGAGCAAGTGAGGGCTCCCAGGCTGGGCAGGAATGGGCTCTGAATCAAAGCTTCCCTCTAGCTGATACTGCTCAGGCTTTTTCTTTTTCTTTTCTTTTAAATTTTTTTCATGTTTATTTATTTTTGAGAGAGAGAGAGAGAGAGAGAGTGTATGTTGTGTATGTGTGTGTGTGTGTGTGTGTGTGTGAGAGAGAGAGAGAGAGAGAGAGAGAGAGAGAGAGAGAGAGCGGGGGAGGGGCAGAGAGAGGGAGACACAGAATCTGAAGCAGGCTCCAAGCTCTGAGCTGTCAGCACAGAGTCTGACGCAGGGCTTGAACTCACAAGCTGTGAGATCATGATCTGAGCCGAAGTCAGATGCTTAACCGACTGAGCCACCCAGACACCCCCTGCTCAGGCTTTTTCTAAGATTAAAACTATGCTCCTCTGCATGAGCTGAAGTGTGGTAAAAGGCTGAGTGGCTAAGAGATGGCGCATCCCCTTCTTTACAAGAATTCTCAGTGCTCTCAACTCTTTATGCAGTTGTGGCTACAGCTGCCTGTGAATGTGGCATCCAACAGGTAAATTGGCTTGTGTCACAATGTCTTAATGGTATTGCAATGAAATAAGAAAAGGAAAAATACCTGACATATTGCATAGGAGAGCCCCATCAAGACACTTCATTCATCTACTCCAGCAGTCTGTCTCCTTAATTTAGGAAATAGCAATGTGATTTCTGTTCTTCCACAGCTTCTAGATGTGTTTTTGTTTTCAGTGGGCGTTAGCGAAGTCATTATCCCATGCTTTAAGAAAAAGGCTCCAGACTTAAAATACCTCAATACATTATTTTAAATAACATGATTAAAAAAACAAAACAAAAACAAAAAACTACAGTCTTTTTTCCTTAGAGAATAAACAGTCTCAGATAGAAGACAGGCAGGCAGATGTTTCCCTAAGGATGATTCTCACTCTGCTACATAGCTCACTGCTCATAAATAATGAGTGTGACAAATGTAGGATGCATTAGTGAATTTCAGAAGGAAGGGATCTGGTGACAGTGTTATGCACATTGTAATGGTTGAAGGGAGATTTCTATCAGAAATGACTACTGTTTCCCTCCCCCCATCAAAGGGATCATAGTAATCAATGATTTATAGATAAATAGATTTCGTATAAATAAACAAATCTGATAGGAGAGCCATGGCCCCTTAACTGGCTAGTGTCCAATAAAATGGGACAGTTGTCCCATTGCTATTAGCAAGGGCTTGAAACTCACAAAGAGGACTAAAGTCAACAAATACCTTTATATTTTCTTCCTAATATACAAAATATACAAATATGTACAAATATACAAAATACAAACGCACACACATACACACAGACACGAAGTCTACAACGGGGAGCTCAAAAGTGATATTTAAAGTGAGACTAGATGGCGGGTAGGATTCAGCAAGGGTGAAAGAGGAGGGGTGGGGGTGGTCTGGGCAGAAGGAAAGAGCCACATGTGTGGAGGCTCTCAGGTGAGAAAAGTGCAGCATCTCTGAAGGACTAAAAGGAGGCAGGTGTGACTGCTGCATAGTGAGTGAGGCAGAAGTGACACAGGATGAGTTCACAGGGGTGACGGGGCCTTGGAGGCCATGCATGAGAACACAGAGGTCCTGAGAAGAACTCTTTGAGCTTTATTCTGCAGTCTTAGGGAGCCTCTGAAGGCAAATATGGGAATGATGAGACTTGAATGTTACAAGGATTGCCCTGGCCACAAACCAGGAAGAGGGAAGGATGTGCATGGAGACCAGCCGGGGAGCCCATTGCAGTGGTCCAGATAAGAAACAATGAGAATTAAAACTCAAGTATGGAGACAATTTGGTGGATTGAAGAGATTTAGCAGGGAGACTCAGTGATGGGATAATATGGGGATAGCGCAGGGAACAGGAGTAAAGGGAAACGCCTAGGTTTTTGCCTTGAGCACAGAGTAGAGCCACTTAGTGAGACTGAGATTCTTGGAAGAGGAGTTTGGGGACTGGAAGTTTGGATGAGTTGATTTTGATGTGCCTCTGAGACATCCACGCAAGAATATGCACGAGGCTAGTGGAGATACAGGTCTGGAACTCAGAGGAGAGTTGGGCCATGCAAAGGGCATTGAAGCCATAGGTATGGCTTCACTTAAGGGGGGAGTTTAAAGTATAAGGAAAAAAGGCCTAGGACAGAGCCCTGAGGGACCCCACAGTTAGCAGGGTGGGGAAGTCAGGGGTATGCTGGTAAAGGGGTTGGAGAAGTCAGAGTAAGGAAAACCAGGGGTGTGGCATCACCAGAGCAGAGGCAGGGAGTGCTGTAAAGAGTAGCTTGTTGAAAGGTTAAGATGAACACAGAAAAGGCCAGCGCAACACAAGTCAATAGGGCCAGAGTGGCAGGCAGCTGTCCGGGGGGGCTAAAACACTTAGAAGGCAGCCCTGTACTCCCTAAGGGGTTCTGATCCACATCCCTGCCTAACAGAGCCTTGCCAGCTCCAAATCCCTATTCCAAAGCAGAGACTGTCTGTCGGGGGGCGGGGGGGGGGCGGAGAAGGAGGGAGTGACATGAGCTGCCATGCATCTCCAGAGAGGCGTAATGAAGGTCTTGACTTCCCAGTTCCGTTTCTCCCCTCATGATGCTGGACTGCTTCTCCCACCCTCGTTCCCTTCTACCAAATTGCCTGCATTCGCCGTGCTCACTCAAATGGTTTTCTTTTGTTCAATCCAAAGCGCCTTGGGTAAGCCGAGAACTCTGACCTGCAGAGAAAAGGCTGCTTGCCCTCTGTAGGCTCCGTGAGAGGTCACCCTTGGCAGTGATTTCGTAGCCTAGCAGGCTTACTGCCATAGCCTGCAATTACTACACCATAAATTAAGAAGCCCATGCACCTTCCACATGCACAGCAAAGGCTTCATTCTCATCTATAAATCACAGGGATTCTAAAGACCTTGACGATTCACAGCACAGCCTCCCTCCATTCTTTTGCTTCCAGGAATTTTTCCAGACTTGATTAACTGGAAGGGTGGAGATGGGGTTCTGCAGGCTCATTTTCGGTATCTTTGGCCATATGAAGAAGTGAGAGAAATACCTCTCTTTAAGGCAGAAGACACGAGGCTGGTTCATCTCAGAGACTTTTTGCATGTCTGATTTCTGTGACAGTGAGGCTGGGTACCCCCATTTCCCCTGAACATTTGCCATGGATTTCACCCCTCTGTGGCTTAATTCATGGACACCTCCTAGTTTAGAATCATCCTGCTGCTAAAAGTGGGCGAAGGTAAGAGCTGTGGCATGGGACAGTTATGTGTGGAAATGTTTTTGGAGCTAAAAAAGAGGGGAGCTAGGGACTGGAACAATTTGATTTAAAATTTGGGGGGAGAGGGCCTAGTTGAAAACCAGTAAATCTGATTTAGAAAAAAAATTCCTAGAAGGAAAATCTTGATGTTTCTTAAAGATAAATATATTCTCAAAGAAGAGAAGAGGATGTACCTGGACTGATTTTTTTTTTTTTAGCGTCATTCTCTATTTCCCAGATGAATCAAGTATTCAGTGTAATTGGGAAATATTTTTGTGTTTCTAGTAAAGGTTGGAAAACAGTTTTTTTTTCCTCCTATTCCCACTTCACCTCATCTTGATGCCTTACTTTGATAACCCCTTTCCCTGCACGAGAGGGTATAGAATCAGAGGCAGAGGAATACAGTAGTTAATGCAGAGCTTAGAATTGGACCCACCCTTATGTACAAGTTGGGAACTCTGCATTTTCCCCAACACTGGTTTTGGATAGGAAGGGATAAAACTAGAAGACTTCCAGGGTCTGCTACCATTATGTTATGGAAAAGGATTGTTGATGACAGAACCTGCTCTGCGGCCATGACAAGGGTCAGGAGCATGCAGCCCTGGCTGGGATTTGGTTCAGTTCAAAAGAGACTTACTGGACGAGTGCTGGCCATGTGCTGGGCAGGGGGTGAGGTGTTGCAGGGTGCGGAAAGAACAGCAAAAAGTAGTTCCCATCTCAAAGTGAAAAACAGTGAAACATAAAACCTCGACCAACACGAGCATGCAAAAAAGAACTTTTTAGTGTACGGATTATTCTCATACCTCAAATGGCAGTAATCCTATGATGGAGTTACTGGTATCTCTACTACCCAGGGAATGAAATTCAGTTTACAGAAAGAAAGACATCTTATAGAAGAGCAAAGAAGGAGAACTCCTGTCTGGCTGGGTGGTCACAAAATAAGTTTAATAGAAATGACAGAGAGTCAAACTAGGGATCTACTGCTCTTTTCTGCGGCCATTTTAATAATAGGCTACCTTCCTCTTCACAATTAGTTTCTCTCTTAGCTTGGCACGTCCCTGAGTTATTTTTCTGAAAATGGTAGCTGCTTGCTTGATGTCTTTTGCTTTTGTGAAGTGCATTACCTAGTGAATGTTGAATTGTTTCTAATGTTACCTTTTTTTTTTTTTTAATTTCCAGGCTGGTGGAAATTACAGTTTTCTTTACAGCCCTAAAAAGTTTTTTTTAGCTCTGCGCATGAAACTGCCCTGCGCTGTGATGTCCAAACCCTCAGCTCATCTATTCTGTGTGTGATACATCAGAAGGTTAACATGGTGGTAGCCTGGTACTCCAGAGAGTTTGGGGGAATTTATAGCATATTTATTTATTTTTTGGTACATGGGGCTGTGTTTGTGCCTCATGTTGATGGGTTGTGTACAGTTTTTAATGGGAAAAGCATGACTTTACGACCTTTTCTGAACAAAGAACTTTACTTAAGACTGCTTGCTGTCGTTTGGAAAAAAATGTTCTTTTCTTCCCCTGGGGCTGCCTCAAGAATCTTGCATTTGAGAATGACCAGATTCCCAGCTTCACACCTCCCCAGTCACCCTGACCCCACACTTTAAAGGCAGATTAGAAAGGGAAGCGAGAGAAGATGAGGGGAATGGGAGCTGTGTGGCTGTCAGTCATCTGTGCTGTACTTTGGTTTCCAGGGAAGATTTACATCAAAGTTCTCCTGTTCTCTCCGGAGTAGTTAGCTCCTGTTGCCACCCCAGGTCAAGCTCTTCTTCCCAAGGGAAGTCTTGTCTTTCTGGAAAGTGCTCGAGGCTCTCATCTTTAGGAGATTTGGTGCCCTCTGAATTCTGTGAAGATTGGGGAAGGGACAGCTGAGAAGATTCCTCAGTCACCTTCCCTATCTCCGATTTCTTTCCTGGATCTCTTCAAATGCGGTTATTAAGTTCCAGGCCGGCCGGCTTGAAAGCAGATCAGGAGTTGGGTTTAACAACTAAAATAAAACCACACATCTCCAGCTAAGTGAGGAAAATACTGTTGTTTGTTTAACTTTTGATTCATTGGTTGTGATTCATGGGATTTGTTTGTTTATTTTTTTAATTGTGGGGTGATCTAACAGCTCCTCCTTTGGGAATATACAGAATGTCCTTCCAGGGTAGAAAACTTTTTTTTTAATGGAAGTTTCTGTCTTTAAGAAAAAAAAAAAGTTGAACTTTCCCCCAGTTGCAGAAGTCAATTTTTCTAGCTATGCACAAAATCTCAGTGATTTACAAGTGGAGGAACCTGTTTAAGGAATGGCTAAATTAGCAGTGGCCAAATTCTTGGGGCTTAAGAGTCTCAGGTGAAATCTGATCCTTGACTGGGAATTTTTTTTGCTGGCAGGCAGGATGGCAGCTTAACCAAATGTGGAACAGAAGCCATATGGTTAATGTTCCGATGGGGAGGGTTCAGAAGGTTAACATGGTGGTAAGACCCAGGCCTTGTTGTGCCTCCCTTCACAAAAAATACTTAAAAAACAATGACCACAGAACCCTCACTTAATAATTGGTCCAATGAGCTTTTGTGTTTTATGATGACCTCTTTTAGGAATTTCCTGTCTCCTTTGAATTCCACCTGGCCACTCTCTGCTTTTGGCCTCAACTCTTCAGTTGTTTTAACTATAAAAAAATATGGTATGATGTTATTGATACACACCATTTTACCGGTTTTAAACCTTTCTTTATATTTTTCAAACCAACAAAAAGAAAAGATACAGAACCTGAAACAAAATGAGTAAAATTGGATCTGCATTGGCTACAGTGGTGGATGAAAGGCTGAGAGTCCCCTCCACACTTAAGGCCAAGTACCTCCCTCACTCATAAAATGGAACTCTAAAGCTTCAAGGAACACAGTTTGTAAACCATTGCTTCATAAACATTTGTCACTTAACAGTTTTCCGAGGAGGCCCACCTTTCTTCTTGTTGAGAGTCAGGAAAGAGTCACAGACCTGAGAGAGGCTACTTAAAAAGGAAGAGGTTGGAGACTCAAGTGCCAGCCTCTGATGGTCTCAGCAACTTCTCCAACCTTCCCCACTTACCCTGAGAAGGTGTGTCTGGACAGAGAGGTGGATAGTGAAAGTACCTGGTCAGAGAGTAGTACTGTCTTAAATTCAGCAAGGTGGATCAGGCAGCATAGTTTAAGGAAGTACTCCCAGAAGCTACTACAAAGCAGTTGACACCCTTGGGGTCCATCGGGGAACTCTCTTGCTGCAAAGGGTCCCAGAGAGCTTTTTTGCACTCACTTCTGAGCTATAAACACTGATCTTACTTACAGCTAATACTATCTTAGATTCTTAAACGTTAACACATTCTTACTTGTCCCTGATACCTACTCTCATAGTAACCATTAGAGGTGTCGTAGTGCTTTTACCTGGTGATGGTGCTTATTTCTTGAATGGTAACCTTGAAACTCGAGGTTATGAAACTTCAGACTTATGACCTTGAACTGTCACCCTCAAACTGGGTAACCTTCCACCATGGATGGGCTGGCCCAAGCTTCCCATCCATGCGTCTGCCACAGCATCCATCTGTGTACTGCTTTTCCAGGGTTCCTAACTCTCTAGCGCCTGGCCCAGCCTCCTCTTTTTGCTGTTAACCAACTGCCATAGCGAACTGAAAACACAAATCCTGTTCTAGCTCCCAAGAGTTTTTCCTTTGTTCATTTTAATGGTTTTAAGACAGATTTTTCTCCTAACTGTTTTCTGGTCTCTGAGAAATTGTTCTGAATGGGATGAGAATATTTTTAGGAGAGATTCCCCACCCCCATTCTCCTTTCCTGTGATCAGGTTTCAGCTGATGTCTGCTGAGACACAATTACTCATTCTGCATATACCATCTCCTTCCATGAGGGTATTTCCAAAGATCACACATTTCATTGTGGGGCTATGCAGTTAATTGGTATGTTGACTACTGTATCTAATTGGGCTTTCCAAGTGGTTCATCTTACAACATTTTTCTGAAGTCCTAAACTCAACCAAGACCTGCTCATTGAAGTGAGGGTAACAACGTGTTCCTAGAGTTGGTGAGAAGCATTCAAAGTGTTACTGGACGCTTTCCCTTGGTGCCCTGGCATCCATAGTGTGGATCCAAAGCCAAAGTGTCTTCCTGTGAGTGTCACCTGCAGATCAAATCAGTTTGAATTCTTTAACTTCTGAAGTATGTACAAATCAAGAACACAAACTTAAGTGTGAATGGAAGGTCACATTTATTTTCCTTAATTTAACTTCTATCTGAGTGTAGTCTTTTTTCTACCAGATGGTGGGAAACCCAGCCCCAGGCATTGTTGAGGCTTTCTGTCCCTCCCTAGAGTTTGGCAAAGCTTCTTGGATTTGACTCAGTGCCAAAGCCAGCTTAGTCAGTCCTTTATCTACACTGGTTACCACTGAGATACCCATTGTCCCAGCCCACATGGTCCCCTTAAGTGCTGCATTTGTGCCAGTCTTGGAGCACAGGAATCTCTGGCAGAGTTAGGAGCCCTGGCACCTCCATCTTATGTTTTAGATACACCCTAATGCTGTCACCTTTGATAGATTGCTATCTCCCTCACCAATGAGTCATCATCAATGCATTATCTTCAAATACGTCCTGCTGTTCAGGCTTTGAGAACTTCAGTGACAGAAATTCAACATTTTTACTTTATTTTACCTTTTGCCTCTGCCAACACTCACTTTCTCCACACAGACCAAACTCATCTTCTTCTGTCCAACTCTTACTCATCCTCTGGGTCTTAGCTGTGATAGTAGCTGACCAAGTTCAGGTGCTCGTGTGTGCATCCCCTCTACTTGCCCATCCACTTTCCTACTACTTTGACTCCAAGTATGATTTACAACAGGATTGCATGGGAAATTGTAAAAAATGCAGAATCTCAGACCCCACCCAGGGTCAGATTGCTGGAATAGAATCTTTGTTTTAACAGCATCTCCAGATGGCCCATATGCACTCCAGAGTGTGAGAAGCACAGACTTACTACCCTGAGCTTCTTGACTACGAGGACATTCTTTTTTTTACCTTTATATCCCCTTTCACAGTGCCTACTCCATGGCAGCCCCTCAGTAAATAGCTACTGGATGCATGAAGAGCCTGCAATAATGATATAGACCAAACACTCAGTTTGCAGTGGCTGCTGTTAGAAGACGGACTGTGCCTCAAGTGTGCCCTGGGAGTTACTATACTGGACCAAGCTAGAGATGGAGGAGGTAGGTTGGGACACCACTCAGTGGAGCCAGATATGGTGGGCTCAGCTCAGGTTATGTAGCCAGGACCACAGGTATCATAACCAACTTAATAGGCCAGATTGCCAACTTAATAGGTGGCACCAGATGGGCTGAGTTGGAGAGCCTATAGCAGAGCCTACCCAGGAAGGAGAGGAGCAAAGACTGAAGCAAAGAAGAAGAGTGGCTAGGGCAACCTTGGAAGGGTTTCTGAAGGACATGATGGGAAATAAGTTTGGACAAGTAGACTGGAATTCCAACGGCATTCATTTCCCACCCAACATTGAAACATAGATTCCAACTAGATCAAAGACAAGGCACAAAATATGAACAGAATCTTTATTGTTTTGTTCATTTCTTTTATGCATTTGAACTTAAGGGTTGGGGGAGAAAAGCCAAAAAATTGGATTAAATCCATGTCTCAAGTTAGTTAGGAATCTGAGATTTTGGTGGCAGCTTTTACGCACCTACTTACTACAAAGACATGGCCAGCTGGGTTGACATTAAGGCACCATTATAGTAACCGGGGCAGAGAGGTGGCTGGCTATGAAAAGATTATGCTCGTATGCACAGACATTTCTCTTCAAACTGGTCACTCCGAAAGAATGTTTGAGTTGGCCACATGGGAACTGTCTGGCAGGTGAAATGGTTCACTCTTACTGGCATTTCCTTTTCCCTAGGAGATAACCAGATACTCTCTGGGGATGCTTGCACATTGGTGCCGTATCAGTTAATGCAATTTCTCCTTTTGTAGAACATAAGCTGTATGGATTGTATCAAGGAGGTTTAGCACCGGATCTAGGATGGGGGGAAAACATGGAAGCAGCACTGTCTTAGGGCTGCATCAAGGGGCCCTGAACTCCACTGCAGAGGGGTAAGAAGTTAAGCCTTGGAGGCTTTCTGCAGTCCTTGCCCTGGAATGTCTGCATCTGTTTTTAGGGGGGCATGTAGCACTTACTGTGTCTTTGCTTTTGGCAAACTTGGATGCTCTCTGCTGAATTTGGCACCAAGGATAATCCAGTGTGTGCTTGCAAATTCCATCTTGCCTACACAAGCATGGGATTCTGCAAGAAAAATCAAGTGTCTTTGCCCATTCCATTCTCTTCCACCTCTCTGTGCTTGTAGTGAACTCTGAGAGCTTGCTTTCAAAGCACTTATGGGGGAGGGGAGAGTATTCTGATGGAATCCAGGCCTCCCTGTCCAGGCAGTAGGAGGCTGTAGAAAAGGAAATCATGCAAGCTGGGAAAATGAGTCCTGGGGAGCCTAGAGCAGCTCATTTCCCCCTTGAATCTGGAGTTGGTAGAGGGGGAGAGTGTCCTGTATTACTCTGAGATCAGAATTCAGCTGAGCCTGGACTTCTTTTGAAGAAGCAGCAGCTGCTGCCTAGACATGAGCTAGAGCTCCATGACATGCAATGGCATTGACATTTTCCAGTCAGCTTCATAAATCCCCACGGGAGTGGAATTAGTGCCCAAATGAGAGATCTGCTTCACAGCAGCTTGGTCACCTGCCTGGACCTCTGTGTACATGAGCTCTGCCAATATGTATGGTATCTCAACCAATAAGGGCTTAAAAATCTGTACTCCCGAAGACTGCTCCCCACCTCGCAACACAAGCACCTTCCTGTCTTGTTCATGCCTAGCAAAAATAAAAACAAAACAACACAGCATACCACCTGTTTTTTCCCTTCCTAAGTGATACTTGTAACTGAGAAAATGGGGTTTTGGTACCACTCTGTGTTCTTCAAGTTAACACCGAGTTAAACAGATCAGGAATGTGTTCTTTGGTATCAACACAGTATAGGTTGGAATCCCAGTGTTGCTACTTTTTGACAGGTTACTTAACCTTACTAAGCTTTCGTGTCCTCATAGATAAGATGGGGATAATAATAACACCTAACCCCTAAAATTTACTGAGAGGATGGAACAAGACCTTCTATTAGAAGGCTTAGCCTCATCCTTTGCTATGGGAAGCATTGATTAAATATTGCACTATTTCTTTTTTCTTTTCATAGAGAAGCAGATTGCCCTTCTCTTTCTGCTTGGTGAACCAGCACTGTGTTGTATAAGGACAAGCCATTTAGCAGTTGGTCTTCTTACTTTTTCTGTGCCTTTCTAGCCTCACATTTTGAGCCCCTGTGATTTGATTGATGAACACATGGTATAATGTATGCTTGAAATACATTATAGGAGGGTGTACCAGGAAAAGAGGAATGAAGGGGGGAGAGGACTGGTGGAGGGGGCCTCAGACTTTCTGATGGACCCACTGAACCCTGTCTTCCATCCCACCCTGAGCGCATCCAGTTTTGTAAGGCCCACCATATTGGATTTCAGGTTATAAATATGGGTCTGTAATCCATTATCAGCCATTTCAGAGTCCAGAAAAGGTCTAAAAGCTGCAGGTGTTTTCCTCTGGCATGAGGCTATTTATATTCCTTAAACTTAATATGAACATTCTTATGTTTTGCCACAAAGATACATTAATGTGTTTGACTCCAGGGTGTTGCCCCTGGCCCTGCTGGGGATGTTATGTAATAAGCAATATATGTTCCACTGTATTGCTATTCTAAATTTTGAAAAATCCTAAATTATAGTACTATATCTGTCCCCAATGACTTTGAATAGGGTTTTTCTTTGACAAAAGCTAATACTAAGTAGTGTAAACAAACAAACAATAACTTGAGGGCTGTTGGGCAAGAAATTTATTTCAAGGATTATAGGCATATCTTACAGAACCCCAGGGCATAAGGGCAGCTGCCTTGAGAAGGGGATGGAAGCAGGCCTGGGAGATCTCGGAAGGTTTAGATCCCTGGTTCTAAAGGTGGCTGCCATTGATGTACCAGTTATAACCCTGGAGCCCCAACCTATGGTGGGTGGTAGGAATATAGTACATACGTGTCAGTTCACAGATTGGCTCTACAGTCTGATATATTACTTGCTTGGTGGCAAACACACATTGCACTTTTCTATTAAGCCCACTATCAGAATTTCCTTTTGTAGAGTCTCTTTACAGTAATCTTCCAAGGTTCTGCTAGCTACCAGGCTTCTGAGCAGCCAGTGGACCCTGTGCAGCTTGTGATCAGCCCCTAGTGGTTCCCTCATGGGGTTGGACAATGGCAGGAATCAGTCAGAGTTGATCTTCCCCACAGTTGTGGGGTTTGGTTTACATAAAAAGATATGAGAAATGAAGCAAAATGGGAGAAGGATAGCAAAAAGCCACCCTGATTTGAAATGAGGCAAGCTACCCTGTTCCTCAGTATTTCTTTGGATCTTTGCATTGAGCTCCACGCACATTAGCTCTCTTTCCCAGGCCCATGGGCCTTGGGACATGGCTTCACTTGGCCATGACTATTTGGATGGGCCTCTGAAATCAGCCAAATCATTTTTTCTAAGTGCATTATCTTTAGTCTTAGTGTCTTTAAGAAGTCACGGAAACTTCTCTAAGTGTCCTTTTCCCATCTTCTTTCTCTTATCTAACAGTGTCATATATGATCATGAGGGATGTCAAGGTGCTAAGTCAATCTGAGTGATGATTATCTGTCAGGAAGCTAGAGCATTGGACACATACACAGTGTGCACAGACATTCACCCTGTGTAGGGATTAAAGAGAACAGACTCTGGAGCCAGCCTTCCAGATTCATGTCCTAGTTCTACCACTTACTAGCTACATAACCTCTGGAAAGCTGCTTAACATCACTGTGACCTCATTCTTTCATGTGTAAAGTAAGCCTACTGGCACCTATTTGCTATGGTGGTTTGAGGATTAGATAGCTCGAGCTAATATATGCAAAATCACTTAGAAAGTACCTGGCATGTAAGAAGTTCTGGATAAACATTTGATACTTTCCTGTTACAAGCGCTGAGTCTGAGTTAGACTCTTACTCATTCATTAAATAGATACTTATTTGTGGGTATTTTGTGTCTACCAGATGAAGGCACTGTTTGAACAGGTGAACAATTCATGTATCTTCTAGTCTTGTGGTAAAGACAGATAGTAAACAAGTTATTACACATGGGATGGTGCAAGCATTGTGCTTTCTAAAGAGAAGATCAGAAACCAGATAATAATAAATCCAACTTCACTGTCTTTTCTCCTTCAGTACTCCAACGAAATACTTCGTACAGTGTCCAATGATCAGAATCTAAGTAGAGGTGAAGATGTCTTAGAATAACAGTTATACCAATAGTTGCTTGCTTGGGACAAGGAATAATTTAAATTATGGATAAGTTTTTTAAAAAAATACCTATTACTATCATATGTGTGGGGCCAAAGAGATCTACAGAACAAGTGAAATTTTTGCATGTATTTGCAATAATAACCAGAAGAGTTGTAATGCTTAGTAATTCATTCTTCGTCCTTGATTTTCACAACTGTGATGTAAAGTCAGAAGGGCAGGATTTATGCCCAATTTACAAATGAGAAAACTGAAGCCCAAAATAGAAAAATGACCCCACATCATAGGCATGGTCAGTGTCTGAGACATAATTAGCCCCTGTAGTGTTAGTTGGACAGCCTGACATCTGGGCATCCTGACTCCCTGTGTACTGCTCTTTCTGGTTCTCTATGCAGAACACAGCAAAATGTCAACGTGAGTATTTTTAAATTTTGTGCTTAATTAGTATTATTAGAATGATTTATACTACTTCTCTGCAGGTAACCATTGATAGCACTTTTTTCCTCACCTTATCAAGACTTGACATCTGTACATCTCCATCATTGTTCTGTCTGCAAAGTCGGGACATAGAAAACTGATTTTCAAGGCATACCTTAGTACATTTAAGAATTTTTAAAAATCACAACACAGTGTTTCCTGACAATTGTTTCTGTATCTGCAATTTACAGGTAAAGTAGAATTAGTGGTATGCATGCTTCAACTGGTCCTAGAATTATCTCTTCCAGATACATTCTTTTCAAAGCCATTAATATTCATTAGAAGCTGATCTCACAAGAATTGTCATACAAAAAGCTTATGAAGTACATCACTCCTGGAAACTTTGGGTAAAGCATAAAACTACATATTGCAAAGGCGTGAAAACAGAGCGATAAAAATCTGTCTTCAGCTGTCTTTATTAAATATGATGCCTTGGTTACATTCCACTAATAGCTTTCATTTCTACAGGTGCCTAATATTAACCTAGGTCAGACTATATCAGCAGGCTTAAAGAAATGACACCAGTATAGGTGTTCAGCATATTTCACATTCACTAAATACCTCTGTTCTAAAAGTCTTCCCTGAAAGTAGGTAATAAAGTTGGACTGAATTTAATTTATGCAAGAAATGGCTTGTGCTTGATTTATTTTAATGCAGAGAAGATTGAACGAATAAACTCAGAAAATGCTGGGAAATGAAAGTTCAAGTGTAAATTGCTCAGCCAGCCACCTCTTTGGAAAGTGGGATCAGCGCTAGGTTTGTAAGCCAAACTGAATATTTAGTCCTCATTATTTTCCATTTGTAACTTAATGCCCTGAGGGGAGGCAGCATTCATTTGCTTCTTCCTGCATTTATTCATTCACTCACTTGGCATATACTGATTGGGCCTCTATCAAGTTCCAGGCATGGTTTTGACTCTTAAGGGGGGAATACAGTAGAGAATAATAAAGACTGAGTCCCCAATCTCATTGGGCTTCTATCTGAGTGGAAGAGGGAGGCAAACTAGAATCAAATGTATAAGATGTCAGAGAAGAAAAGTAACTGGAGGGTGATGGAGTGCTGCTTCATACCACAAGGACAGAGAAGCCACCGCGGGAAAGTGATATTGGAGCAACATCTGAATAGCATGAGAGATGGCGTCCCTGGACATCTGGGGAAAGCATGCCCCAGGTAGGGAAAAGAGTAAATGCCAAGGCCCTGAGGAGGAACCGTGTTTGGATGTTTGAGGAACAGCAGGGAGGCCAGTGTAGCTACAGTGGGGAAAATGGGGACAATTGAAGGAAGTCACATTCTTTAAGGCCACAGTAAGGTTTTTGCATTTTATTCTGAGGGAGTTGGGGAGCCAGTGAAGGCTTTTGATCAGAGACATGAAGTAATCTACCTTGATTTCTAAGAGAACCATTCCAACTGCTGTGTTAGAGAATACCGTGGTTTGAGAGGAGTACTTGATGAGAGGGAGATTTGAGTTAATTTTTGCTACTCTCAAGAAGCTCTTTGACTGCAAGCTTCCACCCATTGTCTGTAAAATGGGGGTGAGAGTACCTCTCTTCCCTGTGAGGAAGGGTTGGGTGTAAAGTATGCCTGCATGTATGCTTAAGGCTCACAGTGCAGATAAAATTATTACTGTTGTCAAGCTCTGGGTCAGTGATGCATATTGTTGGGTGTCTGATTTCCTCACCCCAGAGGTTTGTGTCCAAGGCTCACTGGAGATCATATATGTAAAGTTCTTGGCAGGAGCTCAGTAAACTTTGTCTCCCTTCACCATCCCTTTACTATTGTAGTCCAAAGTATTGTCTTCTTTCTTCTCACCTAGGGACACTGAGCAGGAGTTTAGAGGCTTAGAGGGTGCTCTTAAAAATCCCAGGGAAGATAACTATTGACTCCTGGAGCCAGGGCCAAGGGGCTATGAGAAGACGAGCTGCAGTCATGTTGCCCAAACCTAACTTGATCATTTCATTTAAAGGTAGGATCTCTGTCCCCCTCTGTCTCTCTTCACCCTTCCTCCCTCTCTCTCTTTCTCATTTATTTCAGGCTTTTGTGTTAATACATCCTGGCACTAATGATGTGCCAAGGGTCTCAAGTCTCAATGAAATTAAGAGTCATCCACCCCATCCCCCAACCCACCACAATGCCAAACTCCTGATGTAACTAAAAATAACAGTGTATATCTTTCTTTAGTCTTTCCCTTGTCTGTTCAAACAATCGTAAACATGTTTGCAGATTTATGGTGGTGACTCTCTTCTGTTTTGTCTTACAAAAATAAAAGAAACCTCCAGGGGTTCCAGCAAACCCTTCAAATTATACCTAAAGTATTTGATATTGCATTTTCTAGGTAGGATCTCAATAGCTTTATCAGATTGCCCAAGTAGACCCCAATCCCAAATTAAGCACCAGTCATTTTAAACTTCCTAAAACCCCAAAACATGGTAATTAGATCAGATGTTCTCTGAGGTCCCTCTGTTGTTGCCATTTCACCAAATTTGCTCATGTACAAATTTGAGAAAAACATTTTTTCTTTGATAAGCAACTTATTGGATTTCTCTTTTCAACTGGTCTTTAAGCATACCTTTAATAAAATCTTGCAGTCCTTCAAGATCATGAAGGGAGAGCTTATTGCTTAATAGAAATACTTAATTTTTCCCCACAAAATTCAAAAATACTAGTATATGCTCCATAATAGTTTTATCACTTAGGCTAGTCCATTAACCAAAGTACCTTTTTGTCATAAGAGGATAAAAACAGAATTGCAACTCCAAATATTGACAGAGCTTGAATGTGTGTGACTCAGAAGTGACAGCGTATGAAAAGTTTATCTAATCCTATTGTCTGCATGAGTTAGCTAAAGAAGTAAGTGCAGGGGCGCCTGGGTGGCTCAGTTGGTTAGGTGTCTGACTTCGGCTCAGGTCATCATCTTGTGGTTCATGAGTTCAAGCCCCATATTGGGCTCTGTGCTGACAGCTCAGAGCCTTGGAGCCTGCTTTGGATTCTATGTCTCCCTTTCTCTCTGCCATCCCCCCTCCGCTCACGCTGTCTCTCTTTCTCTCTCTCTCCCTCTCAAAAAATAAACATTTAAAAATTAAAAACAAAAGAAGTGCATAAAACCCCACATATAAAATCTATATGAGTGATAGAATCTACTCATGTTGCAGTTTAGGACCACATGTGATGAAATTGTGTTTTCCTCAGCAAGACAGCACTTACAGTAAAGTAGACAGACATCTGTTTGGTCGTCCCTGGATGACATGGTGGTTTTCAGATCTCGAGCCAAATCCATTTGAATTAGCCAGGACCTTTTCCATCTGAAAGGGAAGAATGAGGATCTTTCTCATACAGTTGGCTAGTGGTGCTTTACTAGCATGTCGGGTCAATTACTGCCAAGTTTAGATTGATATAAATGCAAGCATCCACCTCATTTATCGTGTCATGATCCCATCCAAATCTGATCAGATATTTCATCAATGGGAAATAATGCTCTTAGAAAGAAAAGTCATTAATGGGAAAACTCAAGGACCACAGAATCCTGTCATAATTTAAAAAATTTTTATTTTATAATTTTAGGTTTAGAGATAAGTTGCAGATATAGTACATGGAATTTACGTGTAACATTCACCTGGCTTCTCAATGTTAACGTAGCCTTAGGACAATTTTCAAACCTAGGAAATTGGCATTAAGTCATAATTTTTAATAACTTTTCTGAAAACATATAGTGAAATTGCACTTTTAGCCTATACTTGAGAAAAAAATTGGTGTTTTGTCTTTACAGATTGTGCACCCACATAAAGCCATCTTATAAAAATTCCTTCATCCCAAAGAACTGTAAAACTTTAGTAACAGTTTGGCTAAGCTCTCTTGAAGGATTTCTTCCTTACTTCGGTAAAAAATTTTGAAGATCTAAACAGCAGTTCTTACCAACAGCTGCTTGGAAGGCCTACATGCATTTGACTTATTGGGGGAAAAGAACTTGTGACCGAGTCATTTCATGTTTATGTTGCTGATTTAAGTAGTGAGGCAGCACTTTGAAAATTACACCATGTGTTACTGGTTCTTTATCACCAAATCCAGGGCCAAAGGGAGTATAACCTCAGTAGCGGGAGCCAAGAAAAACTGCCTTTTGTTCAACACTTTGACATTTTAAACCTAATCCCCATATTAGCTTTGGCTGAGGCAGGAGGTGGGTCTTGCCTCATGCAGGGAACCTCAGGGTCATCCCACTGCCCAGCCCTAGTTGAATGGAGGCCATCAGTTTCAGAACAGGCTCTCAGCGGCTGCAAACATCTGTAACAATCTGGTGTCAAGATGAATGGGCCCCACGGGTCTGCCACTGCCTGCGTCCACCCAGGCCTTGTGGCTTTAGACTGATGTCTCTGCTCTGAACACTGGGAAATGAATGTGCAGTTTTGCTGCATGTTGCCAGGGATGGTGGTTATTCACAGTCATACTCTGAGGTCTTCTGAAGCCATTTAATGGTACCTGTAGAAGCTGGCATCTGTTGACGAGAGTACGCAAACATTTGGTGCTTTAAAAAGCAAGTCCTCCCTTTGGGAAGCAGCAGTGAGAGCCATCATATGTATTTCTCCATCAGAACCCACTCCAGATTTATTGGGCTAGGCACCAGTGTGGAGATGTCACAGGATACTTTGTTGCTCCCAAGCTAAATGAAAGCTTGACTCCAGCCAATGCATATGTCAGTTTTCAAAATTCATCCCAGATTCCAGCATTTGCCTTCTGTTCATTGAGATACCTCAAAGAAACCAGGGTTCTTTGGAAGACTCTTAAAATAGCCTCAGGAACTTGCTAAGCTTGGATTTATTAGCCTCTCCCCCACCCCAGACCCCTCCGTGCTTCTCCTCAGGGCTCTCCAGCTCACAATTCTACCATGATCTCCTACCCAATTGCTCAAGCCAGAAACCTAGAAAAATACTTGCTTCTTTCTCCATTACCCACATTTTCAGTCTAGCCTTAAAGACTAGTGCTTGTCCACTCTAATGCATGTCAGACTTCTCCCTTTCTGTCATTGCCTTTTCTGTAATCATCTCTCCACCAGAATACCACAACACCTCCAATCTTAAGTCTCCCAACTTCATTCTTGCCCCTTCTCCAATCCATTCTCCTCAGAATAGCCAAGGGAAAGCTTTTAAAAGAAACCTAGCCATGTACATAACTGGCCCATTAGTGGGTATGCCTGGCGTTGCAGCCAGAATGTAACTATATGCTTTGTCTCCTACTGTCCCTTTAAAAAAATGCGTTCAGTGTGGTGGTCTTCCCTTTGTTCCTATGTCATTGTTTCAGGCCATTCCAGTCACTCTTAGGTAGTAACATTTGTACATAACTTTAAATCACATAAAAACCCCAATTCAGTAATGAGAATGAATCTGATCTGAGTTGATAACATTCCAAAGGGAAGACTCCTCCTACCTCTGCTTCCCACTTCTTGTTGGTGCTAAGATTTATAATTGAGCTGTTTGCCTCAGGGGAGTAGAGCAATGGAAATATGGCAGGATTCCATTCCTGTTCCATCTTTAAGAAAAAAGAAAGTTTGTTTATTTTGATAGAGAGCAGCGGAGGGGCAAAGAGGCAGGGACAGAGAGAGAATCTCAAGCAGGCTCCACACTGTCAATGCAGAGCCCAGCACAGGACTTGAACTCATGAACTGTGAGATCCTGACCTGAGCTGAAACCAAGAGTCAGACACTCAACCGACTGAACCACCCAGGCACGCCTCCATGACTTCCTTCTTATCCCACTACGGACAGCTATTCTGTGTTCTACCAAGGTTAGGTGGTTTTGTGCTCTTAAGTGGTTAGGTAACTTTGTGCTTTCCTGTTCTACACATGGCTAAAGCTAACTCTATAAAGGGAGACTTTCAAAGGAGAATCCTTCTGAGTGGATTGGCCAGCACGGTCCATGCATGGTCCAATCAGCTGTAGCCATGGAAAAGTGATATCTCAATAGATAGGACTGCCATGGGATATATACAGCAATGGGACATATATCAGTCATCAGAATTAAACTGAGAAATAGGTATGAGCTAATGACTTAGTGGCTGGCTATAATAAGCTAAGCTTATTGGTTTAAAGCTGTAGCCCTCACCTGGGTCACATCCTGAGACCATGCTGCATAAACCTTCAGCACTGCTGAAGCTCTTCCTATGATAGAAATAAGAATGTTGGCTTCTTTTTGACTTATGGCTATAAATCCAGAAGACTTGCTTTGGGGAAAGTCAAACTCAGTACTTCAATTTAGAAAAAGGAAGGAGAGGGAAGGGAAGGAAAAGAAAAGATACTGTGACAACTACAGAAACAAAAATAAAACTGTCTCCTGGTGTTTGTGCTGAATGCTTCTTCATGGCACTGAAGTACAGAGAAAGAATACATGTTAAGAATGGGTTATTGCATGACTATAACCCTTTTGAATCTGGAAGGTTGCAGGCTTCATCATGGAACCCTACTTCCTCCCTTATTAGAAGGTAACTAAGGGAGGCCTGGGTGGCTGAGTTAAGCATCCTATTTCAGTTCAGGTCACAATCTCATGGTTCATAGGTTTGAGCCCCGCATCAGGCTCTGTGCTAATAGCTCAGAGACTGGAGCCTGCTTCAGATTCTTAGGATTCTCTCTCTCCCTCTCTCTCTCTACTCTCCCCTTCTCATGCTCACTCTCTCTCTCTCTCTCTCTCTCTCAAAAATAAATAAACATTTAAAAAATTAAAAAAGAAGTCAACTAGGAGTTGTTTTTTTAAAGTTTATTTTGAGAGAGAGAGAGAGAGAGTGAGTACATGCACAACAAGAGAGAGGGGGAGAGAGAGAATCCCAAGTGGGCTCCACATTGTCAGCCTAGAGCCCAAAGTTGGGCTTGAACTCATGAACCATGAGATCATGACCTGAGCTGAAATCAAGAGTCAGATGCTTAACCAACTGAGCCACCCAGGTGCCCTCACCTAGGAATTTTTAAGACGATTGCTTTGGAAAAGGGTCTCCAGGTGAGGAAAGGAACCTGGCCAGGCAGCCTGTCTCCAACCCCTGGAATTCTGAGTTACGTCTCCAACCACTGCCCTAGACATGGATAGGAATGCTACTCCTCCTTGTCTTTATTTTATTTTTTAACTTTTTTTATTGTAAGGACAGATTTTAAGACAAAGCTGACTTTTTTTTTTTTTAATAACCTGTGTCCCATATTATCCTGCCACATACTACCTGAACTGTTTCATTTTACTTTGTTAGGCTGTAAGAAAACAACACCAGTAATAAATGATTTGGGACCAATAGCCATCCTCTTTCTTCCTGAATTAATAGGCTTTATTTTTTTACAGCAGCTTTTGGTTTTAGGCAGGAACTTAAGCAGGTAATACAGACTTGTATGTCCCTTTTACTCTCATAGCTTTTCCTGTTGTTCACATCTAGGCCAGTGTGGTACATTGGTTACAATTGATGGACCAAAATTGATTCATTATTATTAACTGAAGCCCATAGTTCATATTAGGGTTCACTTTGTGTTATGGTTCTGTGGGTTTTGACAAATGCATACTATCATGAATCCATCATATCATACCAAATTGTTTCACTGCCCTAAAACTACCCTGTACTTTGCCATTTCATCACTCCCTTTATGTCTTCATTTACTTAACTTATTTACATTTGTCATGCCTCAAGTGTGAACTAAAACCCTCTTTTGTTGCCTCATTTAGTAGAATTGGCCTGCTTCAAATTTTCAAGCTCTGCCAGATCCTGAGAAAGATCAACAAGGAAATACGTACAGACTTTTTAAAAATCTAAAAATAGGCAGAGTGTGGGCTCTGATGATGGTTGTCCGCTCCTCTAGGCCGCCTTGCCCATTCAAGGCCTCACACTGGCTTCTGATCCCCACACTATAATCCCAAAAGGTTGGTACAAATCTGCAAGCCCTTTGGTGGAAGTTAGAGGGCCACGATTCACCATCTCGATGCTCCTTCGTAGAAATTTTGAATCTTCTCTGGGACCAGGAGAGAGCTGGATTCCTCTATTGCAATTTAGTATCCTTCTCCCCTAACCCCCGGACTTTCCTTCCCAGATTTCATACTGAGAGAGCAATGTGCCTTCTTCTCAGAAATATCTACCAGAAAAAGCCACTACTATTTAGGGAAGACCCCACCTGCTAGATGCAAGGCCCTATGGTTAATTTTCCCTGTGATTAATTCCAGAAAGATACAAAATATATCTTTATCCCAGAGCAACTGTGTTCTTAAAAGAATTTCCAGAAACTCAAGGCATAATAATCTTCTTGTCTAAGCAATTTCCTAGCCAGATGCATGTAAAAACTCTTGTATTTGGTGACTAAGATTTGCCAGTTTCCAGTACCGCCTTGCCATGATCTTCATCAAACTATATTCAGTACATTTGTACCATACTGGCTGTATGTTTAGGGATAAATGACACCATTGGATTAAGGGTGAGCTGAGTGAGGACTTGTAGAAAGTTGGCGTCTTTTCTTCCCAAAGTGTCTCAGGGACGTCTGGTTGTTCATTTGGTTCAGTGCCTGATTCTTGGTTTCTGCTCAGGTCTTGATCTCACCATTCATGAGTTTGAGCCCCACATCGGGTTCTGTGCTGAAAGTGCTTGGAATTCTCTCTCTCTCCCTCTCTCTTTGCCCCTCCCTCCCTGCCTCTTCTCTCTCTCTCTTAAAATAAATAAATATTTTTTTTAAAAAAAATGACAGAATGATCAAGCAGGTTCTCCAGACCCTGAGAGCCCTAAATAATTATCTGCTGACTTCTTGTTCTTGGGCTGATTTCCTTTATGATCAACAAAACAAAACAAAACAAAAAATACTATTTCTTGTAATGTGGTAAAGGACACATAACATAAAATTCACCATTTTTCATGTTTTTAAGTGTTATATTTAGTGAATTTACTATGTTGTGCTTTCATAGTATTGTTCAACCATCACCACTATTTCCAGAACTTTTTATCACCCCAAATGTACTTTACACCCATTAAACACTAACTCCCCATTCTGCCTGTCCCCCAGCCCCTGGTAACTTCTATTCTATTTTGTGCCTCTATGAACTTGCCTGTTCCAGGTACCTTGTGTAAGTAAAATTATACAATATTTGTTCTGTTGTATCTGGCTTATTTCACTGGTGTAATGTTTTCAAGTTTCATCCATATTGTAGCCGATATCAGAATCTTATTCTCAATAATGTTTAAAGCTGAACAATATTTCATTGTGTGTATATACCACATTGTGTTTATCCATTCATCTGTTGATGGAAGTTTGGGTCCCTCCACCTTTTGGCTATTGAAAATAATGCTGCTATGAACACTTGCATACAGGTGTCTGTTCAAGTCCCTGCTTTCAATCCCTTTGTGTATGTACCCAGAAATGGAATTGCTGGATCATATGATAATTCTGTGTTTAGCTTGTTGAGGAACTGCCAAACTCTCATCCACAGTGATGGCATAGGGTTCTGATTTCTTCACAGCCTCACCAACACTTGTTATTTCCTATTTCTTTGATACACGCCTTACTAATGGGCATAAGGTGGTATCTCATTGTGGTTTACAGTCAAGCATTTTAAAGCAAGTCTTTCCATGTGGTTGTGACCACCTCCGAACTAGTGTCATAATTTAACCATTGTTGGACTCCGACTCTAGGGTCAACCAGCTTTGAGTTTAAACCCCAGTAGGAAATCAGCAACATGAAGGAAGGAATTTTACTAACATGGAATCCCCAATCCCTAAGACAGTGACTGACACATAATAAGAAGCTAACATTATCTGTTGAATGGATGATTCTAGCTCCAGCACTTATTAGCTATGTGACCTGACTTAAGTTGAAAACTTGCCTCCATTTCCGCAACCATAACATGGGAAAAAAGATAGTGCCCTCTGCCAGGTGGCTTTCATGCTAAGCCAGAGCTTTGTAACAGGAAGAAAAGGGAAGTGCTGCAAAATCCATAGAGCTCAGAGCTCCCCCGAACAAATACACTTGCTGGCAGTGATACCTGGGGACCAGAGACCCAGGGAGGAGAGCTGGGAGGCATGCTGTCATTGGGCCCAGTCAGCAGGACCGTAAACCAGAACAGGCACAGTGAGGCTGCAGCACAAGGAACACTCAGTGGAGATTCACGACCAGTGATTGATGGTGTCTTATAGCTACAGCATACCGCACTGGGAAAATGAAGCTCTGTGTAACCAAATGTTAATGGAATGCTAACTCCCGGGTCTAGGAGAAAGTAGATTAAAGGAGAGGAAAGCTGGGGATTTCCCTCCTTGCTCAGGTGTTAATAGAAAATGCACCTCCTATCTGGGTGCAGAAGTGAAGATTCTTGAGAATTCAGGCAGGCTGAAGACTATGTCCCAGTTTGGTCTGTTATGTGTCCGGTGAATGGATGCTGGCTTGTATCAAACAGATTTCTCTTAGGAGGAGGGTAATTTTTACTTGGACCCCCAGTGTGGCTTGCCTGTTTTATCAACTCGACAGAGCCTGCTGGGACATTTCAGAAGTAGTACATGCATTATTCCAGCAGCTGCATCACCCAGTATATTGGGTGGAAGGTCAACAAATCCTCCTCTGTGCATAGCACATTTTTTCAGAGGATCCAACTCAAGTCTGCTGTATAGGTCCTGGCAGAGATCAGCAAGATACCCTGGGGCAGTGGAGAGCCATAGGTGCTCCAGGTACCAGGCTCAGTGCACAGAAATAACCTCTAGAAATGGAGAGATCTGTGAGGATTCAGGGAAGATACCACCTGGGGTAGTCAGGACCGGGCTTAGGTCTTTAGAGCCAGTGATGTGATGGGTTTTCAAAGAATGTGAATTCAGTCCCAAGTTTCAGGATCAGGGCCAAAGATGAGAGAAAAGACCAGAAAGGTTGAGAGGAAGCAATATTGGGAGCAAATGGGCATTCCAAGGATCCCATTGTCTTTCCAGAGACAGCCCCTGAGACCTTGCCCCACATTCCCATTGCCAAAACAGCACCCCTCCATGCATCTGGGCAGGAGAAATGAGAACGACCAGTTTTCGGAGCAGAGGGAAATATGGCTGGATGGGAGCAGGCTCATGGGAGCATAGGCCTTTCTTGCCTCCTTACTTCCAGCCCTTCTCCAAGAGGGAAAGGTGGAGTAGAGCACTGGCTCTCCTGCCCACCATGAGCTCAGAGCTCCCCATACCTCAAGAGCTCATGCTTTGGCCTGAATCCATGCAGACCACTGGAATTCCATCCAGCAGTGAGTGTGAAAGATTCACTCCACACCTCTGAGTGAGTTGTTTCCTCTTCCTTTGATGGAGGATTCAGACCCTCTTTATAACTAAACAAAACCTATAATTATGATCCTGTGGTAATGCTTCTGTAAACAGTAGCTTGAGTTGAAAAGACCAGCTCCCGAATTGTTCGTGAGAAATGGCAGCAATGCTTAGCCCTGTCTGGGAATGGTTCCCTGATGTTCTGCTCTGAGTATTTTTTCTAAATTCACATAGCAAAATGCAGGGAACTTCCGCCTTCCCCAGACCTGCCAGATAACACAAAGAGGGGGCTAGGCAGTAAGCAGTGTGGAAGATCTTTGGGGATAACATTGGTGTGTTTATCTCTGTGAACCTCAATCATTCTTTTCTTCTTCCCTTCTCCCCATACTTGCATAGTTGTGGTTTCCTGAAGGCTAAATAATTGAAAGTGACTGATTTTCTCTTAAATGTAATTTACATTCTACCTTTCATACTTTGTTTCTCCTTTATTTGTTGTCAAAACCAGAAAGAACATTCCTCTCCTCTAAAAGTGACTTCATTTTAAAATCCAGAGACATTAACTGGTCATTATTTGAAATTTTAAAGATACATATATGGCTGAATGAAGTCTTCCTTTTTTACCGGATCTTTTTCTTTCTGTCTTCATGATCAGTCCAGCCCCTCTCCAGTTCTGGTGGTCACCAGGGCCAGATACTAGATCTTCTGTTGTTTCTTCTTCTTCTTCTTCTTCCTCTTCTTCTTCTTCTTCTTCCTCCTCTTCTTCTTCTTCTTCTTCCTCTTCCTCTTCCTCCTCCTTCTCCTCCTCCTTCTCCTCCTCCTTCTTCTCTCTTCTCCCTTCTTTTTTTTTTTCAGGCCTATTCTCCATTCCAACCTTCTTTCTCTAGGGAAGACTGAACATGATCAAAGATGTAGGGAATCTACTCAGCTGGCCTTTTGGACAAAAGCTACATTAAGTAGCATGAGCCCCACACAGTGCCTTGGGAAGGTCTTCTTCCATCCAAAGGCTTATGGTACAATTGCAAGCTACTGGCTGTTTTAGGGAAGACTAAAGCCAGCATGCTTCTGGAAGCTGTACACAACAGTCCTAACTTTTCCTGGCTTGTCAGGCTGCAGTTCAGCACTTTACCTTTCTCATATCCCTGGGAGGCCCATGGGGCCACATGAATGCTGACAGGATCCATGTAATACATAAAGAAGGCAAGCCACTGTACGTTTTGTGATGGCAATGACCAACACCCAGCTTTGTAGCAGTTTTTATGGACTTGATACCCTCTGGAATTTGTGTACATAGGCCTCAAATTCATTCACTTGTTCACTCTTCCATTCCTTTAGTAAACATTTATTGTGTCCCTACTATATGCCAGGCAATGGAATCAAGAAACATATTGTCCCAGTAGGCTGTCTAGAAGAAGTAGCTTCATCATCACCACCATCACCATCGTTGTTAACATTCATTCACTCAAAAAATATGGATGAAACACGTACAGTCTGCCAAGTGCTGTCAGGCCTTGTAAGGGAAGCAGGAAGGCAGAGCCCATAGTTTAATGGTGGAAACATACACATACAATTTAATCATGAAAAGTGATAAGTTCTCTGACAGGGGAAACATATGAAATCAGTGGACCTACCAAAAGGACAATTTCATCCAATACAACCCAAAACTGCTCTTTGACTGCTCCCTACATGGCAGGCATAAGAAGATGTGTTTTGTGACTATCATGATTAACATACGCAAGAACCCTGCAAAGGGAGTTTATTATTAACATTTGATAAATGAAGAAACTGACATAAAAAGAGGTTGGATGAAATTCTCTTGGTCACAAATACTAGTGGCAGAACTCGGTCTGACTCCAGCTTCTGTGCTCTGTTCTCTATAGTACAGTAACATCTGCACATTGCTTATCAGGTCATTGGACAGGAGCAGAGGAAACTGGTGAACAAGGGCTCACCCATTACGTGTGGAATAATGGACGAAATGAAGTTTAGCCTCTGGAATTGTGGTTGTGTTTTAAAATCTGCTCTCAGGAGATAGATTGCAAAATTTACCATATGTTTCTAATTTTTGGCTTACCTGTATGTTTTCTTTTTGCTTTCCTTGCTTTGATGTTCCTTTAATGCTTTTAACTCCTCATTACTATATTAAAAGGATTTAACTTTTGGCATCTCGCTGTGCCCTGTCCTACAGTATTGATGTTGGCAGGCTAGCAAAGTTGCCAGGGATGAAGGGTGAGGCAGAAAGGTGTGGATCAAGTCTCGGAGGTTGGTGGGTGGGGGCTTAGAAGTGGAAATATACCCTTGGAGATGATTATACTGCCTGTCACCCTTCTCCCATTACCAATTCTTGCTCACAGCCCCAGTTAAGAAGGCATCTGTCCATGTGAACCCACGCCTGCTTGACACAGGTGACTGGACCAGGGTGGAGAGTTTACGTGTGCCAGGCCCACGAATAGTTTGGCCTGTGCCCTGTGACTCATGTGGCTTCTAAAAGGGGCCAACTAGGAGCTCCTCTCTTATGCTCTTTTTACTGTTAAAAATAAACTGAGGGGTCACCTGGGTGGCTCAGTTCGTTAAGTATCCAACTTCGGGTCAGGTCATGATCTCCCAATTCACAAGTCCAAGCCCTGTGTTGGGCTCTGTACTGACAGCTCAGAGCCTGGAGCCTGCTTCAGATTCTGTGTCTCCCTCTCTCTCTGCCCTTCCCCTGCTTGCGCTCTGCTCTCTCTCTCCCTCTCTCAAAAATAAATAAAAACATTAAAAAAATTTTTAAAAGATAAACTGAAGCATATTAATATTTTTAAGAGTTTATTTGAACAAAAATCAATTCAAATCAGGCAGCGCCAAACTGGAGGTAGTTAGAAGCTCTCCACTGGCTGGTGCTAGGGGAAAGATTTTCTTGGAGAAAAGGGGGGAACAAATCAAAAAATTCTTTGATCGGTTATAGCTTGAGCATTTGCCTTATTTTGGAAAGCTTAGTTGGCTACACATGATTGTTTGTCCTCAGGTTTGATTTCCTAACCTTCAGGCATTTCAGACTCAGGTTTTGGTTTGCTTGCACAGGCTTCTGAGGAATTAGAGGCACCTTCAGTCTAATGGCCTCCTTGTTGAACTGATTGAATAGTACTAAGGCCCAGAGGGAAATTGTTAGAGCGCTTGAGTTGAAAAGTCATGGGGGCCAGGCTGAGGCTGCCATTTGGGGCTTACACTCGTATCAGATGAAGAGAGAGTAAAGTCTCACAGGAGACTAAAAAGAAAAGAATGACTCTAGGTGCTAGTGCAGGCAAAGAAATGAGGCCACAAGGCCCATGAGGGAGGAGGAGCACCAGTCACCAGCCTTCGGTTCCCTCACCCAGTCCCCCTGTTGTGCTCCACTGCCTGCTCTTGGGGGCCATGTTTAACACGGTAAACTCCTCACCTATTTAAATAGCTTCATGAGGCTTCTGTTCTTTGCAATGGATAGATCAAAACACACGTTCTCAAAGCAGATTAAGCTATTTGAAAGGGAACAGATATTTGAAAGGGAACAGAGGAATCCCTTGATGTCCTGCTTCTGTTGCCCTCTCCACAGAAGGCTAAGCTAGATACTTCATATCATTTTCTCCTGAAAGAAACACTAAAAGAAAGAATAGAGAGCATATAAGAAAACTGCCCTATTTAAGTAATTATCTTTGTGGGTTTTTTAAAGTTTATTTATTTTGAGAGAGAGAGTGAGCAGGGGAGGGGCAGAGAGAGAGAATCCCAAGCAGGCTCCACACCATCAGCACAGAGCCCAGTGTGGAGTTCACACTCATGAACCGTGAGATCATGACCTGAGCCAAAATCAAGAGTTGGATGCTTAACTGACTGAGCTACCCAGGCACTCCTAAGTAATTCTCTTTGTACATTTAATGTAACACTAGAACCATTGTTATACTTCTGCCACTGGCCAGCCCTTTCACCAACTGTTACACGGGCCTTCTCTAATTCAGGCTCTGTGCTAGATACTGAGTAGATGAAAGTAAGTGACATAGTACTTGTTCTTGAGGTGCTCGCGGTGTAAGGAGAGGACAGCAAATAAATAAAGCACCATAAAATACGGGTGCTACAATAGCAGAGATATAAAAATGTTCCTCTTAGAGGGAAATGTTCCTCTAAGAAGAATATATACTCCAATATATTCTTCACCTAAGTATATTGGAGAAGGTTTCACCCAGGACGTAATTTTTGAGCAGAATCTTTAAAGGTGAGTAACTGCCTGGCAGTTGGGGAATGAAGGAGGGAGGCAGGTACTCCAGGCAGAGGGAACAGAATGTGCAAAGGCAGGGAGTTCTAAAATGTCCTGAGGAGTTCATGGAACCAGGAGAAAGTCAGCACAGTTGAAAAAGTGGGTGTTTTGGGTGAGCGGCGGGAATAAGGTTAGGTTGGGGCCACATTTTGAAAAGCTGGATATATAATTAACAATGCAATTAATAATTACAATAAGTATTATTCGTTATTCTCTGCCAGGGCCGAAGGAATCCATATATATTGTTCTCATTTAGTTAAATGCCAAGGAAATGTGTTGTGGGCAATGTCCAACCAATGGAAAGGTTTTAAAGCTAGTTTTTCAGGATGAGGACTCTGGAAGCAGTTTGGAGGAGAGACTGGCATAAGGGAAGATGAGGAACAGGGAAGGCAGGCAGTAAGCAGCTGTAAGTCCAAGTGAGTGAGAAGAATCCCGTCCAGAGCAACAACTGCAGCCTCCCTAGGGGAAGTTGGGTCTGAGATGTGCTTCTGAAGCAAAATTATATAAATACATGGAAGGAGAAAAAAAGAACCTTGAACCTTGCATTTGAAGTATTTCCTTTTTAGAGGTGGGGTCAATAGTGGTTGCACTAACTGAGAGATGACTGAGGAACAGTAATGGGCGGGAGGATGGGATTTCATTTAGGGAGCATATTAAATTTAAGATTTAATAAGAAATCAAGGCGGAGATCTGTTGGCAGTCAGTGGGAGTCTGAGCTTGGGAAAGGAATTAGAAATGAAGACACATTTGGGAGTTTTGATCCCTCTGTCCCTGTGACCAGTAGAAGGGTTCAGAGGAGTATGCGAGATGGTTTTCAAGATTTGTGTTAATGGGAGGGTGTCCAGGCCATAGCAGTCAAGTCCAGTTGGTGTGTGTAGTACTCTCTAAAACAGCCATCCAGGGGCTTGTCTCTCTCAGCCAAGTCCCTGGAGCTCTGCCTTCTGCTCCCTAGTGCTTGCTCCCTAGGGGTGAGCTGGGAGTGGGATGCTCCTAGGCCAGAGTGAGCTAGGGGTGGGATGCCCAAATCTATAATAGCTTCAATTGCTTTTCCATCTGCCATTTTGTGCTGCAAGGTCCTTTTCCCTTGTCCTGCCCCCCATGTGGCATACATATGCCTCTCTCTTAAATAGTCTATGAGCAGTTTCAGATGGGTAATTCCCTCCCCCTGTGATTATTAATTCAGAGCTCTGTTGGGATTTAGGATCAAGCACCTGCCTCTTTTGCTAGAGTCTTTTGGGAGCACTGTAAATTTGCATGTCAAGTTGATGAAAAAAAGATGGGGAAGAATGGAATTTTCACCCACACTTAAGAGCACATCTCATGTGGGCTTGGCTTCCTCTGAATTTTCCACATGTAACCAAAAATAATTTATTTGATCTCTACTTGCGAACCTAACATTTTAGATATTTTAAAGAGTCTTTATTTCCCCAAAGGTTATATTGACCCCCAAGAAATTGCCATTTCACAGGTAAAAAATGGTCACATATCAGCATTTTCATGTGGTTCAACCTACTAGCAGCAAGGGATGTGGATGGTGAGGTGAAAGCAAAGGAAGCTTTATATATTGTGTGCATAATGTGTCACAACAGTTACAGATGTCTCTTTCCATCAGTTTAGATCATATGTGACTTTAAAAAAATCACCAAGGCATTTAATTATATATAACTATGTATTTGTAGATAGACTTGGCAGTATTACAGAGTGAATATTTCTGCTTCAAAGGTGTTTTCTTCCTCTTGGACATGTTGAGCTTCCCTGTTCATCCAGATCGTGGTAGGGGTACATGTGTGCTTGCTTTTCCACATGGCTCTTCTGGTCTCCATCATGACTTCCAGATCAGACTGTGTGGTGGCCCTGGTTTGAGCTTCCAGGTAGAGGGACTGAAAGACTCATAATACTCATTATGTACACCTGCTGTATACTAGACTCTGTGCTAAATGCTTTATATATATATATATATATATATATATATATATATATATATACACACTTTTTCCTTAAGTTCCAAGCAACAACTTTAAGAAGTGGAGATTATCTTGGTTTTCATGAAGAGGAAAGCTGAGGCTTTAAGACATGAGATAACTTGTACAGGAGATGGTTGCTGTTGGTTCGTTCTTGCTCTGAGCTCTGAAACCCTCTAGTGCAAAGTTGATCTCCCGGAGAGGAGAAGGCAAGAGGTGAGGTGATATCTCTCTGCCCAGATTGGGAGGGGGGATGAGAAGGAGATATCTTTCAGGAGACACGCTGTATCCCTGTTTACCCTGTAGTGTTGGATTCTGTTTCTCAACAGTGAATTGAAGATAACATATGAGCTCCTCGCAGAGATGCTATGTGATTAAAGGTAAAATTGCTTTGATTTCTACTCAGATAACTTGAAAGGGTGACCTTCTCAACAGGGAGGATGTCTGCCATAAAATTTATCTTTGCTTCATTTATCAGTAGAGGGGAGAGGGTAGTAAGCAGGAGATGAGCGACCTGAAGTAGGAGTTCTCAACTGAGAGTGATCCTGTACTCAGGTGATTCTAGACATTCGACAGTGTCTAGAGACATTTTTTAGTTGTCACATGTGGGAAGGTGCTCCTGGAATCTATCAGGTAGATACTTCTAAATACCCCACAAAGCACAGGACAGCCTCTCACTACAAGGGTACAGCCCCAAATGTGAATGGTGTTGAGGTTGAGAAACTCTGGTCTAAAGTGCACTTTCTGGGAAAACAGTTCAACTGCTCTAAAGTTAACTTCATGAAATCCGAAGTATTTTGGAAGTACTTATTTGCACATGAAAAATTACTGTAATTATAAATTATAAAATGTCTAATCATAAAAACAATTCTTAGGGAGTTCAATTATTATTGTTAATTATTATCTCCCGAATATTCTATGAAGTTTTTTCTTGTCTATTTATTTATTTTGAGAAAGAGAGAGAGAGAGAGAGAGAGAATCAGGGGAGGGACAAAGGGAGAGGGAGAGAGAGAGGATCCCAAGCAGGCCCCACACTGCCAATGCAGAGCCCAATGTAGGGTTTGATCTCATGATCTGATGATCATGATGTGAGCCAAAATCAAAAGTCAGATGCTTAACTGACTGAGTCCACTCAGGCACCCCACTATGAACTTTTTAAAAAGAATATTTTAATAAGGAAAGAGATTAGTCCCAATTTCCCAGACTAACACTCATCAGACCAAGGAGAGGAAGTAATCCCTCAGAATTAGTGATAAGTTCAAAATACTGAGTCATTATTGGTTTATCCCTTTGTAATGTATTGCTTTTCATAATAATCAGTGGAGACACTATTGACTTGCATTTATTTGGTTATTACTTTCTAATGTAAGTATTAGATTTAAAAAGGCTGTGGTTCGATGGAAGAAAAGCCTTGAATTAAGTGAGATGGTTAATACAGTTGACCCTTGAACAATGTGGGGTTAAGTGTGCTGTCCCTGCCCCCTTACCACACACAGTAGAAAATCCTCATGTAACTTTTAACTCCCCCAGAACTTAACTACCAACAGCCTGCTGTTGACCAGAAGCCTTATTGAAAATATAAACAGCCAATTAACACATATTTTTATGTGTATTATATACTGTATTCTTCTAATAAAATAAGCTAGAGAAAAGAAAATGTTATTTAAAAAACAGTAAAGAAGAGAAAATACACTTACAGTATTTATTGAAAAAAATCCACATGTAAATTGACTTGTAGAGTTCAAATCTCTTATTCAAGGGTCAACTGTATTATTAGTCTTGACCTTTTTTGCAGTGATGAGGTTGGGGGGCACTTCTGTAAAACTAGGTCTCATCCTAGGCCTGCCTATGGGTTTTACTTGTACTTTGGGAAGGATATGAAATTGAAGAGGCCAAGGCCTGTGTCTTGAATAGAGGAAAGAAATCCATTTTTGAGCTGGAAAATGTGGAAAAAAATACTACTCTGTCATAGTTGAGGATATTTTTACTTTAGTTACAGAGGTAGAATTGAGTGAGATGTTATGGAAAGTGCTACGGTAGATCATTGAAGTGTACAGCGATCCTTGGCACCCATCTATATATTCTTGGGAGCCAGGGAAAATGAATGACCCATGCATTCTGCGCATTTTTAGACCCATTTTTAACTGATAACTGTTTTGCATTATGGAGGACTACATAATTAATCAACTTGCTAACTTGCAGAACTATGGAAATTCCAGTCATTGAATAAGTAGCATGAGTACCAGGATAGTTTAATAGAGGAATGGTAAGTGGGTTTCTGTGTTTATCTGTTAGTTACGGCTGTTTGTTGTATTGTGTTGAGAAGATTCTGAGACTCTTTGGCCCAAGTTGAAAAGAGCACTGTGGCGAATTAGCAACGTCTGCTTTGGCAATGTGGCAGGGAGCGTGGTGGCATATAAGCCATATATTTGACCACCCTGCTTTCTGTGTTTAACAGTTTAAGCAGTACCTCTCAAAACCCTAAACTTAAAAGTTCTCTGAGTTAGAGAATCTGTTAAAAAATAAGTTAGAAAGTTAGAAAAAAATAAGTTAGAAATAAGTAAGAATCTGCCCACCTTTTGTCAGTTACAACTGCCTTACATAGACGTTTAATTACGTGGTTAAAGTCAAGTGTGCAGATCTCATTTCATTCAGATTTAAAGCTAATGTAAAATGCTGGACGGTATGACAGCCAACACCTCTGTCTAGAAAATATCTGCTGTAAAGCAGGTTTTTAAATCAGAGAAGTTTAAAGATACATATCATTGCCATATGCCTTTGGTGTTCATACTTGGGGATATGATATTTATATAGTGTTATCTAACAAAAAATTTTGGAGAACTACACATGTATTATGCAATGCATTTCCAAAATTTACATATTTCCCTTCCCATCGCCTTCATCCAATCACTCAAGGAGTCTTAAGAGACTATGATGTTTTGTTCCTTGGGGACAAAAGAAAATTAAATATTTTTATATGAATTTAAAATAAAGAACTCTTCTATTGGTTCATTGCTTTGGGTCAGTTATCCAATGCTTTTTTTGTGGGGAACCCTCAAATTTAAAACAGTTCACTGCACATTTTTATGCGCATATGTGTTATGTTCAATATGTGTTGGCTAGCAAAGGACTTGGAATGGTTTCATTTTGGAGGATCCCTGCACCTCCCTGTAGAGGAAGTATCAGGCATTTTTCCTTAACACCTCTCTCCCTTCTTCGTGCATTTCTCTCTTCCCTGACTTCCTTTTTGATTTCAAACACTTCTTAGATCTCTTTATCATGAGACTGTCTTGTAGATGTTAGCATCCTATGACAAAGGCTTTTCTATTTCACAAAGAAAATTTGCTTGGATTGGGTCCAAAATAGTATTTCCTTGTAAGTAGTCCAATCAGATGATGAAAGCACCTTACCCAAGTATCAGGAGACTGCATTGTAATCTGTCCTCCGTCTAGCCATTTGGCCTTACATAAGTCATTAAAAGTCTCTCCTCCTTTTTCCTCACTGTCACATGAATAGAGTTAAAGCAGACGGTAGCTACTTCTCCCCAGGCATTACCACTTTAAGACTGTGATAGCCAAGTCTCAGGGCACTTAGGATGCTGACATTAACATTTTGTTCAGCAAAATATCAGGTTGCCCTGAAGGTAACTGAATTTCATGGAGCCACTGTGCTAGTTAAGAGGAGGGCTGACCTGTGAGTAGAGGGGTGGCTCATCTTTATTCACAGAATAAAATCTGCCTTGTTCAGTGAGGAAGGAGATGGGTGGTAGCTGGTCAAGGAGACATATGGGAAACCACCTACAAATTAGGAAGGAAACATCACTAGAAAGGAAGAAAAAATCGGTAGGTATCAACTACGGCTCCTTGGTCACAAGCAACAGTGGGAACCTGAGTGGGAAAAAAGATTTCTTACAGAGTAGGTGATCTCAGAGTCAAATGAGGATTCTGGATATATGTGAATTGGGGTGGGTAGGGATAAGGTGCCAAGGATAACAGACTGGAAAACTCACCAGAACCCCAATAACTAAAGAGAAAGTGGTTCTCCCAGGGAGGAAAGCTATGCAAGAAGAAGTTGGAAAGGAAAGCTGACTATCAAAAATAATACAAGAAAGATAAATATTTCTAGACAAGTGAAAGAAAAGAGAGAATCGGATAGCCTTAACCTGCTAACAATGATACATCTGTTTGAAGCAAGAAAAAATGTGGTTCACTATTTTGGAGAAGGAAAAAAAATAGGGAGAATGTACCAGGAAAGGAAAGTGAAATAGGTCAAGCTAAATTTATTTATTCTTGAGCATATTAGAGAACCCCTCTCCCTGGGTTGTACCCAGGCTCATCTTGCACGTACCTGAAGGAGACACCACCCAGTCCTCAAAGAGCTTCCAGTCTAGCAAGCAACACAGTGTTGTGAATTCCTCACATACTGAATGCCCACGAGTGACAGGCTTTCTGCTGAGAGCTTTAGGAGCTCATTTAATCCTTCTAGTGTTCTTTGAGGCTGGCCCTATTGTTATCTTCATTGTTGAGCTGCCGTGAGAGTAAAAAAGCTAGCCTGAAGTTAGAAGAAGGCAGGGCAGAGCAGGGACTCAGCCCCACTCAGCTCAGCTCCAAGGTCTAAGGCTCTCATTACTGCTCTGTGTTACCTGTCTTAGCAAATAGAGGAGGAAAAAGAAAACAGTAAGACGGAAGGAATTTATCTGACTCAGCTCAACCCTACTGTATCTCCAGTTAGTGACTAGTTCACTGGGCATTGCAACCTTAGGAATTGAATCACGTTCACCCTCTATGGCAGCCTGTGATAAATTTTAAGGACAGCCATGTACAGTCTGTGCACTAGAGCTCTCTGCCAACTGCTCCAAGGCAGGACCGAACTTGCCTCTCTCGGTCTGGAGCACACCAATTTGTCAATGATCTTTTCATGCTGAACTTCTACAGGATGACATCCTGACTTACTGACTCCTTAGGTGACGTTTTTCCCCCCAAAGTTCAGATTTCAAGTCAAAATGTTTATCCTAAACCAGGATTGTTGTTACTGTGTCTTCTGAGCCTGGAGCTGTGTATCAGTGGTGAATGGAAATCCCAGTGATTATTAATATGTTCAAGCTAGTAGAACCACTGGCTCTAGTCGCCTGATGTAAAACAGCCCAAATGTTAAAGTATGGCTCCTGAAACACAAAGCATGGAACTCTGTCCCCTGCTTTTTTTCTTTAATGTTTTATTTTTATTTTTTGAGAGAGAGAGAGACAGCATGAGCAAGGGAGGGTCAGAGAGAGAGGGAGACACAGAATCTGAAGGCAAGCTCCAGGTTCTGAGCTAGCTGTCAGCACAGAGCCCTATGTGGGGCTCAAACCCATGAACCATGAGATCTTGACCTGAGCCGAAGTCGGATGCTTAACCAACTGAGCCACCCAGGCGCCCCTGTCCCCTGCTTTTAAAGTGACATGATTACTTCTCCTTTTTTATGTTTTACTACTGTTTATTAAAAACTGTGTTTACTTTTTTAATAGGAAAAAGTCCTATATTAAGAAAAATGCCTCATGCAATAGGTAATCTAAAATTAATCACTTCTCTGCCACCCAACCATTGTTTTATAGTAAGTGTGACAGTTCGATGCCCCACACACCAAATTTAAATAACCAAGAGAAATAAAGTATCCTCATATGAGATCTAACCTAGGATGTCCTGCTTTTCTTCCTCACCACCATCCCCACTGCCCTTTTGTGGCTTTTGGACCTTTTCTTCAAGACATCCTCTGGACAGAGTTTATTCAATGGCGGGTGTAATATGAAGTTGCTGCCCTTTACAGCCCATTTGGGGCCACTGCTTTTGGCAGTTCTGTCTTTTGAAACTCTGGGCCTCTGCCTCTGTTTTCTTTTCCTTTAAAAACTCATTGAAGTCCGGAGTGTCGGCAGTGACCTTTGGAAATGTTTTTACAGCTTACAGAGACTTCCTGACATGTTTTATTAGCTCTTGGTGGTAGCTAATAAAGTGAGTCTTAGCAAAGCTGCATAACGTGACAGATTAGAGCCACTTCCAAAATAACCACTCACCAGAGTTGCCTTAGAGGAGGCTTGACGACAGGATATTTGGCTACCGCTTTCTGTCCAGTTCAACAGGGCATGAGTGATTACTGCTTGAAGAAAAGGAGGTCATCCCTTTAGGAAATACAACCAACTTATTCTGTGAGAGCCCCAAATATGAGAGCCTCCTATCCCCAGGAAAACAGAAATATCATTGCTCTAGGGATTGGGGAATGAGTTATTCCAAAAAAATTTTGTTTTCTGCCTTCACAGAGGTAAAACATAAGCCAGAGCTGGTCAACTGCCTTTTTTTTTTTTTTAACTTTATAGTTTATTGTCAGGTTGGTTTCCATATAACACCCAGTGCTCTTCCCCACAAGTGACCTCCACCAAGACCATCACCCCCCATTACCTTTCCCCCTTCCCCTTCCCCCCTCAGTTTGTTTTCAGTATTTTCAGTATTCAAGAGTCTCTCGTGTTTTGTCTCCCTCCCTCTCCCTAACTCTTTTCCTCCTTCCCCTCCCCATGGTCCTCTGTTGGGTTTCTCCTGTTAGACCTATGAGTGCAAACATATGGTATCTGTCCTTCACCGCCTGACTTATTTCGCTGAGCATGACACCCTCGAGGTCCATCCACTTTGCTACAAATGGCCAGATTTCATTCTTTCTCATTGCCATGTAGTATTCCATTGTATAGATGAACCACATCTTCCTAATCCATTCTTCAGTTCAACTGCCTTTTTAAGATGAAAGAAAGAAGAGAAACCAACCCTTCTTTAAAGTTCATGTGTTAAAC
Source organism: Cryptoprocta ferox (assembly GCA_028646485.1). NCBI lineage: Eukaryota > Metazoa > Chordata > Mammalia > Carnivora > Eupleridae > Cryptoprocta > Cryptoprocta ferox. The sequence goes on from CM053568.1 coordinate 41,164,287, forward strand.
AAGATCTCTGTTCTCTACTTTCTTCTATGTGCAGGGGTGGTTGAGCCAACGTCTATAGAGTTTAGTCTGTGGATTTCCACAGATCTAGATTCAGATTCTGCCTCTGCCTGTTGACCAGCTGGGCGATCTTGAGCAAGTAACCACTTAATTCTTGGTTTCTTCATATCAAAAGTGGGGATAATAATTGTAGGCTTATTGTGAGGGATAAAATATGACGATGCATATAAAGTGCTTAGCATAATGCTTGACACGGTAGACTCCAAAAGTACTAGCTATTAAACTATCTTAAGTTCTTTGGAGGCCCATGCATAGGCTCTGTTTGTGGAACAGTATTCATCTGTGTGCCTCCCTCCACCCGGTTCCATCATTCTGTATTACTCAGGACACAGTTAGCAGTGGGACCCCATTCATGTAGACTGCAGTGTGCATGGTACCCTGAGGCTGTGCAAGCAGCTCTCTTCCCTTCCATCTCTCTCTCTCTCTCTCTCTCTCTCTCACACACACACACACACACACACACAAATAATCACCTGACCCACTCTTACTTTGGGGAAATAAGTTACTCATGAATACTTACAATAGAAAAAGCAAAAAAAAAAAAAAAGACCTAGACAACATTTTAAACGTGTGTGGCAGGAATTTTCTTGTACCTGTTCTTTTATGACAAATTAGGCAGGGAAGTGCTATTTCGGATAGTTGGGAACAGCCAGATACCCAGGATCTGCCTCATGTGAAATTCCATCAGAATCTAAAGAAAGAGAAAAAAGCTGGGAGAAATTAGTTGAGCAGCCCCTTTTCCTCCTCTTGGTTGGAAGCAAGTCTTTATCTCACATCCAACGAGGTTCTTAGTAGATTGTAAAGACTAAGAAGACAAAACCAGGGAAGGAGGAAATCTTTTGAGTCCATTCAGTGTGACAAGTGACCAATCCATGGTTACAATGACAATTATCCTTATTTTATAGATGAGGAAGCCAACGTGCATCATTCAGGTGATACTCTCAAATCATACAGCTAGCAAGGGGTGAAGCTTAGCATAGACTTTGGACTTTCTAAAAACCCTGGTCTCTCCTCTATATGAAAGGTTCTCAAACATTAGTGCTGGGGTCAGCGCTCCCTGTGACAAAATGAAAATTCGGAAAATACAGACATCGTATCAAATGCTTTGTACTTATTCTTCAGTTTATTCTGGATAAAAGACTGTTTTCTATTCTGAGATTCTTTCCTGCTTAATTTTTTTTTGACATTAAACATGTCATTTCTCTAAAAAAAACATTTCTTTTATGAAATGGTAGATCTGGTGAGGCATTTTTATGTGTCTTGGTTGGCAAAGTAAAGGAGACAACTTGTGTTGATCCATTTACCCAGTTTTTAAAATTGTGCTGACTTTTGAAACCTAGAAGTCTAGTATTACTATATGACACTGTTTTGCTTCTCCCAAAATACGTACAAATGTCTTAATTGCCCATGTTTGCACTCACCAATACCCCTTATAACCTATGGGCCTAGTATGTGATTAAGGTCTATACTTTTCATTAAATGGTAATGATGTTCAAGAATTATCTGCTCCTAGATATAATAAAGGAAAATTTCCTTGTTACTTTGTTCAGATTCTACCAAAAAATGGTTTCAATTAAAAATTCTCTGGGAAACACTAAAACTTCAGATTCCAGAGCCCTGCCCTCAGAGACTGATTCAGTAGTTCTGGGAAAGACCCCAAATTTGAGTTTTTAGGACCCTTTAGAGCAGAATCTGGTGCTGCTCATCTAGAAATGATACTTCCAGAAACTCTCATATAAAGGCATTGGATCTCACATGAAATGATCTCTTCTTGCATTGAGAATTCTTTGTCCTTTCCAGGGAGGCATGGTATCATGTCAAGCTCAATTTTGTGAATTATTTGAGATTTCTACATCCATTTCTGTTTAAAGTATTGGAAAACAACCCTCTGATTTGCTTTAAGTGCTTCCTTCCAAAATCAATTTAAGTATAATTAACCTGTAAAAAAAAAAAATTCTAAGTTTGGTATCAGTTTTACACTTGACTAAATGTGTAATGCCTCCATGCCAAATCCTGGCCCCATCGGGGAAAGTCTCCATCCCATTTGTGACATCAGTCCATTGCCATGGAAGTGAAGTCTGTGCTATAATTCCCACTGGTATGCAGATCTCCCTTTATTGCAAATCAAGTGAGAAACATTCTTTTTTTTTTTTTTCGTTTGGATCACACTCAGGGAGGATATTTAGTATAAACACTTACTTTTATTAAAATACTTCAATAATTTATGGTTTCCAAACATTTTCTGCCATCACATTTTTCACACGAATAGTACACTTCCAACAATAACCTAACTCATCATAGGCAGGGATTACTGGCCCAGGAAACATGAATCAGATTAGCTGGGGCCTACGTAATACTTGAAAGCCCTTTCTCTGGAGATCTTTTAAGCACTCCCATGACACTCCAGCATTCATTTATACCAATAAACTTCACATAGATCAGCTATGCTGCCAGTATTCAAAAAGAAGATCATCATTGAAGAATTGGTGGAGACAAGAGCAGCCAGCAGTATAACCTCTGAATAGAATAATGCTCAGCCAAAAGTCATTTTACCCCAGCTCTCCTCTTCTGAAATAAGGCCTCTCTTAAGAAGTAGGTGTGAGTGAAGGGTTCATGCCTCTGTTCCCTGCTTCTTTGCTTTTTGTGCTTTTGATTCACCCATGCCTCAAAACTCCAGGATTCCCTCTAGCACCTCCACCTGGGCAAGAGAGTACTTATCGCTTCTTCCACATGACTGTTAAATAGGATAATGCTTGTGAAATATAAGCACACTGTCAAGCATGTAAATAATACTAGCAATTCAATTACTGAACATATTTCTTCCATATCCACTGCAGGTAACACCTCTGATCTCTTCCTTCCTTCCTTCTTTCCTGCCTTCCTTCCTTCCTCCTCTCCTCTCCTCTCTCCTCTCCTCTCCTCTCCTCTCCTCTTCTCCTCTTCCTTCCTTAGAATGAAGTGTCATAACAAATTCTGAAGCAGAGCCAGGTATAAGGAGGAAGAACTGTGTACATCAGATAACTATGTCTGCCTCATTCAGATGGTGGAGCAGCTATAGATGCCACACATTGTATCTCCCTGTGCTCTACTAGAAGTGCCATAGGGTGATAATACATTCAAACCCTTTGTATTGATCATATACTACATACCAAGCACTGTAATATTCATTGTACATACATTAACAAACAAAACATGGGCCCTGGCCTAGTGGAGGTTATGGAATAGTAGAGAAGCCAGATAGTAACAGGTAAACCAGGAAAAAAAAAAAAAAACAAGATAGAAAACAACTAGTGATAGGGAATGCTGTGAATAAAACTAAGAATTTAAGGTGGAGGCAGAAGTCTACATGAGAAAGAAGTGTCAGAGGAAGTATCTAGGAAGGGAGAAGAGAAGAGAGATGGGAAATGTGTTACAGGCAGCAAGAGCAGACCATGTAAGGACCTGAAGTAGAAAAGACCTTGGCATGGTCAAGGAATTGCAAAGAAGCCCCTTTGACTGGAGTGTACTCAGAAAGAGGAGAATCACATCACATAAGGCAGTGGTTCTTGAAGTGCATGCATCACTATTACCCCAAGAGCTTGTTAACACCCAGATTGCTGGCCCTCACCCCTGATGTTTCTGATCCAGTAGGTCTGGGATGAGGGTGAGGCGGACGATGCTGGGAATTTGCACACAAGTTCTTGGTGACACAGCGGTGACACTGATGCTGCAGGTCTGGGACAACTCTTTGAGACCCCCTGATATAAGACTTTTTCAGGCCATAGTAAAGGGTTTGACTTTTAGTTGAAGCATAGTAAGAAGCCAACAAAGGATGTCAAGAGCCATAGCCTTTAATTATTATTTTTTAAATGATGACTTAGATCCCTTGTGGAGAATTAATTAGAAATTATCAAGAATGGGGGTGCCTGGGTGGCTCAGTCGGTTAAGCATCCGGCTTCGGCTCAGGTCATGATCTCACCATTCGTGGGTTCGAGCCCCGCGTCGGGCTCTGTGCTGACAGCTCAGAGCCTGGAGCCTGCTTTGGATCCTGTGTCTCCCTCTCTCTCTGACCCTCCCCTGCTAGTGCTGTCTCTCTCTGTCTCTCAAAAAATAAATAAAAAACATAAAAAAATTTAAAAAAAAGAAATTATCAAGAATGACAATGGGGAGGCAATTTAGAATGTTAGTTCACAGTGGTCAGGCCAGGGCAGTGGCAGTAGAGATGTACTTAGGAGTTGGAGGCAAAAGGATCTGCCCGAGGCCTGAATATGAGCATGAGGGGAAAGGGAAGGGGGGATGTTGCCTGGGTTTCGGGGTTGAGAAACAGAGAGGATGGTCAAGGCATTTATTGAGATAGGAAAGATGGGCATGTTCAGGAAAAGAGGGAAAGGAGTTGGTTGGGTGTATTTTAGACACGTTAAATTTGAAAAACCATCCCAAGTCTCAGAACTAGCATGTGCAGATGTTCAATGCACGAATTGAAAATATTAAAGGCAGTAGCCTCTCCAGTGCTAAAATGAAAACTATATGGATGCTGGAGGACCAGCGCTTCAGTCTCCTTTCTTGGGAAACAGGCGTGCTCCAGAATAAATGAATACTGCTACTAACATAGTAGCACCCCCCCCTGCCCCGTCACCTTAAAGTAGGCCAGCACCTTTGGAAACTAGATTAACTCTTGGGTTGCTGGCAGTTAACACTATATCCTAGGAGCGCCTGGGTGGCTCAGTCAGTTAAGTGTCCGATTCTTGATTTCTGCTCGGGTCATAATCTCATAGTTCATGAGATCGAGCCCTGTGTCAGGCTGTGCAATGACAATGCAGAGCCTGCTTGGGATTGGGATTCTCTCTCTCTCTCTCTCTCTCTCTCTCTCTCTCTGCCCCTCATCCACTCTATGGTGCGTATACATGCGTGCACACACACACTGTCTCTCTCTCTCTCTCTCTCTCTCTCTTTCTTTCAAAAATAAATAAATAAACATTAAAAAAAAAACACTATATCCATTCTAAAGTGGAAGATCCTGTGGGGCAGCATGCTTTTCTTTCCAAGGTCTAACACAAGTTTTCTCACCTTTGGCACTGTTGACTTTGGTTTAGATGATTCTCTGCTGGGAGCAGGCAGGGACACTGTCCTGAGCCTTGTAAAATATTTAGCAGCATCTCTGGTCTCTACCTATCAGTTGCCAGTAGCCCTTCCCCCCCCAACTGTGACAACCCAAAGTACCTGTAGACATTGCCACATGTACCCCGGGGAACAAAATAGCATAGCATGTTAGCCCCCCATGGTACCCCTTGCCACAAGGCAAGTGGTTCCTCATTTAATATTCCTTCTTTCTATCCCAGCCTCTCAGGACTCCCTTTCAAGGAGACTTTCAGGGACACCTGAGTGGCTCAGTCAGTTAAGTGTCTGACTTTGGCTCAGGCCATGATCTCGCAGGTGTTAACAGCTCAAAAACTGGAGCCTGCTTCAGATTCTGTGTCTTCTCCCTCTCTGCTCTTCCCCCACTCATGCTCTCCCTCTCTCTATCAAAAATAAACAAACATTAAAAAAAAACCAAGGAGACTTTCAGTCAGGCTGAAATGTAAATACAGGTCAGTGGTTAAGGAGATGCTATAATGATTTTCTAGAGAGCCCATCTCTGGCCTTAAAATGTTCCTGTTAAATTTGCTCCTGTAAGGAACATTAGGGCAGCCTGTAGGAGGAAGAATGGGAGAATCTGATGAGAATCATTTTAATGATAATGATAATAATAATAATAGCAGCTGCTAATATTTATATTCAAATGTGCAATAACACAGATTTAAATATTTCAAAAATATTAACTCAGTCCTCACAACAACACCATGACTTTGATGGTATTATCATCCCCCATTTTACGGATGGGGAAATGGTGTTGTAGATCCTTACCTAAGGTCACACAGTTAAGTAACAGCTGGATTCAGACCCAGGCAGTCTGCTCCTCCATTTCCATCCTCCTAACTTTACTGTGTTTGCAAAGGAGGGTAAAATGATCTACATGCTAAGATCGTCACCTTTAATCCTCAGCCATAGTTCTAAGTCTGCCAGGTCTCTTCAGTAGCAAATTCCCAGCATTGAAAGTATTTTATAAATTGTGAATCCTGTTGATGACACTTATTTTAAGTAAACAATCATTCATGTATTCATCCACTTCCTCCCTTTCATTCTATTTAAAAGAGGCATCTAAGTTTAATTTTCTTAGCAAACACTGTTAAGGCCACAGATTTCATTAAGTCATAGGTATTCATTTTCACAGGTTTTAACATTATTTTTGGTACCCAGAAGCAACTCTGCCACATTTTGCTGCTATTTCCAGATTGTCTGGAGAAGCCAATACAAACAAAATGTCCATTACTGTGGCAACGGCAGACAGCTGTGAAATTAGAGGTGTGCTGAGTTCACATGATTTAGTAGGGATGAATGCTCACACCTTCTCCAAAATTCCTCCAACAGCAAGGTGGCAGAGGGAAATATGCTTGCATGAGGGGTATAACATGAGTCATGAGCTGATTGCTTGATTGCTGCCTTGGCCTCTGGAAAGATAAGCTCATGACATTTTCCTTCAAAACATGTTCTGAAATGCAGTTCCTGTAGCTTAATAAAATATTACTGGATCTCAGGCTGACTGGGCCTTGAGGGCCATCAAGAATGTGATGACAGGTGATACAGGGTTACACCTGACCCTGTTTGTGCTACCTTTATAGATTTTGAAATTCCTTTGAAAAGAGCTTCCATCTGGTGAATTTCTCTAAGGAGAGAAGTTTCGTGCACTTATGTGTTCTAGCATATGAAAAAAAAAATTTGTTCATGCTGTTCTTGAGAAAATAGAAAATTGCCATCATCATAGCAGTTCCTTTGATCTGCTTTAGTATTTTTGTTTTTGTTTTGTTATTGTTGTGGGTTTGTTGTTTTGTGTTTTGTGATTTTTTTTTTGACTAACCTTACTTCCAGATCCAGACCATCACATGGGTTAGTGCTGTGATGGGCCATGTCCTTGGACTTTCCTTGAAGCTATTTCTCTCAGATGTGTCAGTAATAATGTTAATTATACTAAAAATGGTACCTATCCAATATGCTCATCACTTCATGGTGACTGATTTAACCCCTCAAGCCAATGAGATAGGAACAGTATTGTCCCCTGAACCACAGATGAGAAAATACAGGCTTAATGAGAGGAGTCACTTGCCTGCCCCAGGTCACAAGGCAGCAGTGGGGCCAGGACTTGAACTTTGCACACATTCTTAGACACCCAATGTCTTTTACGTGCTGCCTCCCACCTGTAAACAACATATGCCCAAGGAGACACAGTGGCAGATGTGCCTCTTGCACATCTCTGTGCAGCCGTCTAGGTGTCCAGAGCTTACAAGGCTGGAGGCTTCCCCAGACATATCTGTGGGGAAAGTAAGTGCCTTCGAACCTTCTTCGTTCCTGTGCCGGAGGCACCCTTCACCATAATGGTTGGCCCAAGGAGCATCTAAATCTCAGGGTCCCCTGGGGCTTATCTCAGCAGCTGCCACAGCCAGCTGTCAAAGGGAGCAAGTCAGCGCTTGAGGCCGTGCCTCCCGGCCAGCTCTGGAGCACAGTCTAAAGCCCTCAGCAGACAGTTCACTGTGAACGTGTTTCTTCTGCCAGAACCCATTAGGGCAGTCGATATCAGCATCTGTCTTTGCATGCTCAGTAAGAGTTCTGTTCCTGGGCCAGGCCTGCAGAAAGTACCTTCAGATATCCTCTAGGGATTTATAAATATCAAGAAATTAAGTCTCCCAACAGCTCTCCCTGCAAAGAGACAGAGCAGGTCATAGTGGGGATGTGGAGATTGCTGGAGAGAGGGTGGGTGAGGAAGAGGGCAGTGAGCAGGAGAGATCCCCAGCTCTCAGGCTGTCACCCCCCTCCCCCATCGCAGCCCCTAGACACCATCTTAACACCTGCACAATACAGTTTCAAAGCCACTGGTCAGTCCTGTCCTACCTTCTTTATCTCCTTGCCATTCTGTCATGGTCTCACAGAACCTAGCACAGGTCTGACACTTGGGGAGTGCTAATACTTTTTTTTTACTGAGTTGACATGAATTGGGAAAAAATAGTCACTGTTCTTTTCATATGTCCTGCTTTGCTTCAAAAAAAATGTTATTGTTAGTTTAAGAATTCAGAGGAGGATGTTAAACCCCACAGAGGAAACTCAACTAAAAAAACACCTTCAGGGAAACATACTCTACAGACTCTTCTTTTTCTCCCTTCTACTCTTCTGGCAGTCCTGCTTTTTGCCCTGTGGCAGGCTGTATGGCAGGAATTATGCAGTGTGCCTTGATCTGATTTCTAGGGCAAGAAGACTGCCTCCATCCCTTAATAGTCTCTGGATGCTCATCCCAATTCCCCTTGACAGGGACTCACTGAGCAACCTTTGTGATTGGTAAGACACAATCTGGGCTCCTGGCAGAGGGGCTGCTGGTTGCTGGCTGAGAAGCTGGCTCACCTTCCCAGGTACTGGCTGCACCATGTGGCCAGGAGGACTCACCTCCATATCAGATGCTACTCAATGGCAGAACAGTGGGGTGAGGTGCACCAGGAGGCACTTGGCAAGTCTGGAGGATGCTTCCCTTCACTCAGATGTGCCAGAGAAATGCTGGAGGGAGGTCCTGATGGAGACGGCATTGAAGTGGGCGTGTCCTGATCCTAAAGCACATTCTCCTCCACTGTTCCCTCTGGAAGAATAGGGTTGCTGCAAAACATTCGTTTTTAATTTTTTTTCAAGTTTCTTTATTTTTTCTGAGAGAGATAGTGACCAGGGGAGGGAGGGAGGGAGAGAGAGAGAGAGAGAGAGAGAGAGAGAGAATCCCAAGCAGGGTCTGCACTGGCAGCGCAGAGCCCAATGCAGGGCTCAAACTCACAAACTGTGAGATCATGACCTGAGCTGAAACCAGGAGTCTGATCATGCTTAACCAACTGAGCCACCCAGGCACCCCTGAGAACATTCGTTTTTAATAAGAGTGATTATAATCGCCAGTGGCCAGATTTTTGTTTTCATCAGTTCACTGAGGAGTGTGCCAGCTAGTTGCCAGTAGGAAACGGACTGAGGTTGTTTGAGCTCTTGAACTCTGAAATAATAGGATCTCTCCAGTTGCGTTCCTGCAACTCACCCCATATGCCATCAGAGGTCAGCTATTGGGCGGACTCTAGCTCAAGCCAGCATGCCCTCAGACCATTCATGACAAATGATGGTAGCTTATTTCTCCATTTACAGATTTTTAAAAGCTAGTGAACTTCAGCCTAGTCCTCTCTCCACTCCTAAGGAGCTCTGTGATTTTGGCCAAGCCATTTAATTCTACTAACATTTAGTTTTACCTACAAATTTTAAAATGAAAAGCAAAAGATGTCATGCCTGTGATGGTGGCTTTTATAGCTCAGTGTTTTGGAAATGTGAGCATTCTTATTTTGGAGGCAGAGACTGGGGCGTCTGGAGGTGGCTCCACCACCTACTGGATGAGTTTCTATTTTCTTACCTCAAAAATGGGAATAATTATCCCTTACTCTCAGGGAAGTCAAAATTTAATCAGGTAATTTCAACATTTCCTAGAGTTTCTATTACATAGAAAAGCACTCTGTGGCCAAGTAGGCTTAGGAAATACTGCATTAAAAGTAAGCAGGTTTCTTTACTGTAGAATTTCTCAACCATCATAAGGCTTCTATACACCAAGAAATTTCCTGGAAAGAGCTAGTAAATAGCATTTTATCTAACTCTGATATTTTTTAAATAAAAAAAGTTTTTAATGTTTATTCATATTTTGAGAGAGAGAGAGAGAGAGAGAGAGAGCGAGCATGAATGGGGGGAGGGGCAGAGAGAGAGGGAGACACAGAATATGAGGCAGGCTCCAGGCTCTGAGCTGTCAGCACAGGGCCCGATGTGGGGCTCAAACTCAAGAACTGTGAGATCAGGACTTGAGCTGATGCCTGAGGCTTAACTGACTGAGCCACCCAGGTGCCCCTTTTAATTTTTTTTTTAAGGAACATCTAACCATGAGAACAAACTTTGAGGAATGCTAGATAATGCATGTAAATTTAACTTCATGCCAACATATAATAGTAATTAAGGGTAATCACCACCATTTATTAGATGCCCACTATGTTTTGGGTAGAGTACACTATAAATCACAAATTAAGAATGCAGTCTGCCAGCACCTTACCAGGAAATGTATGGATATATGTAACTCCCAAACAGTCTTTAAAGGCACTGACTTACTGGGTTCACAGAGTTTCTCTGTCCTGATTTAAAAGGAAAATAATATGTTTCTACAGATAGGTATCCTTCTACGCCCACATCCACGTATAAACAGCCTGCTTGCCCTTCTAGACTTGATTCAGGATCTACTCCACAACCTATTCTGTCAGCTCTTTTGACTAGTTATCTGGCCCTCTCTCATGGAACCTTCATGAATCAGTGTTTATTTATTTAATTGACTTGGAATCATTTGAGGCTGAGTCTGAATTCCCAAACTTCCACTTATTACCCATGTAACCCTAGGTAAATTGTGTCCAAGTTTCTTCAGCTGTAAAACTTGGACCCTGCCTGCCTCACCAAGATCAAAATAAGTTGGAGAGATTAAATGAGAAACCTTATGAATAAGAGCAAGTTCTGTAGCGTTTCCTATGCACCATGCTGTGTTGTACAAGCACCAACACATATGAATTTGTGTCATCCTAATGGAGTGCTGGGAGTGAGCACTTCAGGACGCAGAGAGACGATATAACTTGTCCATGTGACCATGTGCCAGGATGTGAATGCTGGAAGGCTGGGTTCCACATCCACACTCTTGCTACTTTACCTTTTTATCTTTCTTATAAAGAACTTGAATAGTGCACGGCATGGAGTAGGTCTATATTGATGAACATTTCCTTCTCCCTCTACATCTGTTCTCTCTTCTTTTTTAAAAAATATTTTTAAGTTTATTTATTTGTTTTGAGAGAGAGACAGAGAGACAGTGGGGGCAGGGAAGGAGTAGGAGCAGAGAGAGAAGGGAGAGAGAGAATCCCAAGCAGGATGGAGCCCGATGTGGGGCTCAAACTCACGAACCATGAGATCATAACCTGAGCTGAAACCAAGAGTTTTATGTTCAACCGACAGCCACCCAGATGCTCCTGTTCTCTCTTCTTAATCATTTTGTTCTCCCCTTCCCCAGTACCTTCTTGCTTAATGAGATTTTACTTGTTTAATTGTTTATATGTTTAACACTTAAAGGTCACGTAGCACCAAGCCCTGGAAGTTCATGATATTGCTATGGGGCTTTCAACAGGATTGGAGAGGGAAACTGTATGCACCCTGTTTCTCCCAGTCCTGCTCCATAGTGAGGAACATTCTGAGTGACCCAAGAGTATCTCTTCATCTCTCATGGTACACTGGAGAACCATGTATCACTACAAGTTCACACTTACCAGGTTTTTATTATGTCCTGAGAAGGCACAGTCCATAGAATTCTTGGTCTTGTCTTTTCTCAGCCCAGGTAGGAGCTAAGGAGCTATTTGTGTGAATCAGCATGAAGGAACTCATAATGTACCTTGATTTATGAGGTGGTTTTCTCCACCCTAAGCCATGACAGTGGGGATGGGGGGTTGTGGAGGAACTGGGGGACCGTTGGCCTTGATCTTCTGAACAGTGCTCACATTTGCCAGCTTCTAGGTACAAAGAATGAGTCAGAGCCTGGCAATAACTAGGAACATTGCATATGTTTGTTGTGTTATGGGGAGCCTGGGATTTCAGGCAGAGAAGCCCTTGTAGAAAGAGAACTGGTTTGTTATTTAAAGCAATGGGTATCCACACAGCTGGGTAACTTTGAGCCCCTTAATTTTTTGGGCTCCTTGTATTACTCATCACATTTTAAGGCAATCCAGGTGTTCACTGAGTACAAAATGGCAGCAATAACAGTTAATAACAGGGACAGTGCCAGATGCTGTGCCAAGCTGTTATCACACACAGTGTCACTTCCTTGCCTTTTTGACCTATGAAAAAACTGAGGCTCAGAAAGATGAAATAAGCCAGAATAAAGGGAAGTCAGAATTATGAATCCAGGGCTTTTGGGCGCCAAGGCTTCAGATTGAGAACACCCACTCCTATCAGGTTATGCCTGCCCCTTGCCAATTTAATGTTACCTTCTCACAGACTTGGAAATTCTAGGGCAACACCTGAAAGGAAACGGTCTTTAATTCCATCACAAACCAGGCAGTGCCATGAGAGGCCTACCTTGGGGTGTGATGTCTGAAGTGGCCATTCCTCCCAGACCCCTGCTGCCTGCAGCTGGCTTGGCTTGCATAGGCACTTGGCAGAATTCCAGGGACACTGAGGGATCTCGTCCGATCAGAGGACGTGCAGAAAATGGAGGCAGCTTCCCAGTCATTTGGCAGAGACTAATTTGTAGCCCTGAGGACTCCAGGGAAGAGATACTAACCTTCAAACAATTTCCAGATAGCATGGGTTGAGGTGGTAACACCAAGAGGAGACAGCATTCTGTTTCTGTGGAAAATTGCATCTCAGAACCATAGAATGTTAGGTCTGGAAGAAACCTTAGAAATCACCTAGGCTAGGAATTTTCAAACTTTAATTTTCTCTAGTGAAATCCTACACAGAACAGGAATGTCACAATGGATAAGCAGGTGGAGAAGAGATCCCCTTGTTCCTCCCACCAGTGTGGAAGTGCTTCAGTGCCCCCGATAAAGAGTCTGAGACACGCTGATCTCAGTCAGACCTTTTGTCAGCTGAGGAGCCTGAAACCCTACAGAGGTTAATTGAGTTACTCCAAAGGCCACCTGGATCTTCGTCTGGTGAGAGGTGGTATGAGTCAGTATTCCCCAGATGATTTCTAGGTCTAAAAAGGTGAAATTGGCTATATGTCCTCCCAGCCATAGCTTCAGGTGAACTTCCCTCGGCAGAGAGAAAAAGCCCAGACATCCCGTTCAGGCTGTTCCAACTCTCTCCTGCGAGTTTTAACCAATCTCACAAGGTGTTGGGAGAGAGGATTATTAAACAGCAAGAATTGTTTTAAGAGTCCTGGGCTGGAACCAAGAACAAGGGTGATTCGCGATGCCGGAGGGAAGAGGGAGTGACAGTCAGAAGGTAGACCAGCTTCACTCTTCCAACCATCTTACCCAGAATGCACTTTCATGAGAGGATTAGCTTAATAGGGCATGTACCTGGAAAGTCCCTAGTGAGTTCAGCACTCAGAGTATAAAGATCCCACCTATTTTTGTACTCAGCCTTCCTGAGACCTTGAAATTGGCCCAGAAAGAAGAAATAAGAGCATACTTGACTGAGAAAGGCTCTGAAATAAAGCTTCACTCCTGGTGGTAGCCCCTAGACCCGTGGTAGGTGAGGATTTGGACACACCCTACAAGCAGGGGTGACCCAACTCTTCCCAGAAAGGCATGGGCAGGTTCTGTTGAATTAGCACATCAGGAGTTTCACTGGAGTTAATGTTTTATCCGTCATGCCAATACATTTATTCCATTTTGTTTAAACATTCCATGACAGAATAAAACCATTTTAAGTAAGCAAGCTTTGTTTTTTATATAGTTTTTTAAATGTTTATTTATTTTTGAGAGAGAGAGCGAGCATGTGCACACAAGTGGGGGAGGGGCAGAGAGAGAGGGGGACAGAGGATCTCCTAGCACAGAGCCCAATTCGGGAATGAAACTCACAAACCATGAGTTATGGCCTGAGACAAAGTCGGAGGCTCAACCAACTGAGCCATCCAAGCACCTTAAGTATTGTTTTGTTTTTAAGTGAAGGAGTGGCAGTACCAATTGCTTGGATGCCCTTTGTGCTATGTTTAAAAGTTTAAGAACCCAATATAATACATTTAGAATAAAGAAATGTCTAGGCTTTATACCTTGTGAGCTTTGCAACTCAGTTTATGCTTATTTCAAGGTCTGAATCTGTTTCTCTTCTGGCGCTTTTTTTACTGTGCAATTTTGTTAATTGGGAGATTAACCACTGGTAGGTTTCATTCAGAACCTGCCCTGGACTAGATGGTTTTAGATCAGGTCCTGTGGTTAGGAGTGAAGATCTAAAGCCTGCCTGCTTAAACTCACAGTCTGGCTCCTGTTCAACTCCTTGTGCTGCGACTTTGGGCAGGGAAGTGAATCTGCTTTGCCCGATTCCTCATCTGTGAAATAGATGACAGTGGTGTCTGTCCAGTGGGATGGTTGTGAGGACTTAGTCATGTAATGCACAGAACTGGAGGTCAGCTCAGCTGAATGACCATAGGGATTAGGGCTGGGGGTTCTTGTGACAGTCTTTTCATGCCTCTGGCTCACTCTTTGGTTTCTAGTCCACTCACCCAGCTCCTGTCAGCTCTGCATCATTCACTGACCCAGAACTACACCTGGGGAACTATATGCATCTTTGGGTATAAAATGACTGGGCAAAGGCAGAGCCTGGGCATGTGACTGAAGTGATAAGAGAAATTGAGGTCTTACTCTGGCCCAGAGTAAACACTCAACAGTTAACTAGTGTTTTTACTGTTACCATCAGCACTGACACCCCACAGATGGCCTTCTCTTACACCAGCATCTCTATAGCCATAGGATCTCAGAGGTGAAGGACACCCTAACAGTTACCTAAGGCTGCTTTATAATTCCTGAAGATGCTTTGAAAAATTCCCTATTCTCGGGGAAGATCAGAAGAGGGGTTCTGTCCTGTTAACAAATGTAGGTGATTGTCATAGCCAGTAATGGAAACCACCTTCTCTTACCTGGATTCCCTCCCCAACAGTAGCACGTGGCCTCCATTTGAACACCTCCTTGTGTAGGAAGCTCTCACCATCACCCAAAGCAGTGCATCCCACTTTTGGACACTTCTGGTGATACAAAGGTTTGTCTTTGCGTTGACGTGAAGAAGGAAGGGACTGCCTCTGGCCCTAAGGAGGTGGAATAGAGTAGTGAAAAGAGAACAGACTTTGAAGTCAGAAAGAAATGGGCTGGAATTCCACTCCAGTGCTTGTTAGTTTTGTGGCCCTGGCAAATGGCTTGCTATTTTCTTTTCCCTTTTGTCTTTCCAGTGACAATCTTACAGTATTTGAACCCTATCTTTCAAGTCTTCTCTTAGCCTCCCTATATGATACAACTTTAGTTTCTCCTATCGCTTCAGTCACATGCCCAGGCTCTGTCTTTCCCAGTCATTTTATACCCAAAGATGCTGTCAGCTTGGAGCCTGGAGCCTACTTCGGATTCTTTATCTCTTTTTCTCCCTCTCTCTCTGCCCCTGCCCCATTTGCAGTCTCTCTCTCTCTCTCTCTCTCTCTCTCTCTCTCTCTCTCTCTCTCTCTCTCTCTCAAAAATAAATAAATGTTAAATATAAAAAGCAAATGCTTAGGGCATACTAAATGATTGGTGTGGGTTGGCTTCTTGGGAGGAAGGGGTGCAGCTGGGAGTGACTGGTATTCCACCCCACCACCACCATCCATGAGAGCAGCCTGGGGGCAAGAACTGCCCATCACTCCTCTCCAACACCCTGCACAGGACCTGGACTTCAAATGAAAATGTGATCATCAGCATGTCTGTCAAGTTGGCCAGTCCTGTTTTGAGGCAAATCTAAATAGCACATCAAAAGGAATTTGAATTTTACAAAAGGAAATGTGAATGTCTTGGAGAACATTTCTTCCTTTCTGAAACTTTTATAGGTCACCATTCATTGTGGCCTTTTAGTTTCATGAAGTTTCAATTTAGCATGGAAAATGTGGTCTGACCAGCTACGTGAGCATCACCTGGGAGCTTGATGGAAGTATAAAACCTGGATCCCACCCCAAACATGCAGAAACTCTAGGGTGCTTCCCAGCAATCTGTGTTTTTTTAAATTTTTTAACGTTTATTTATTTTTGAGATACAGAGAGAGACAGAGCATAAATGGGGGAGGAGCAGAGAGAGAGAGAGGGAGACACAGAATCTGAAGCAGGCTCCAGGCTCTGAGCTGTCAGAACAGAGCCTGACACAGGGCTGGAACTCACGAACTGTGAGATCATGACCCGAGCTGAAGTTGGATGCTTAACCGATGGAGCCACTGAGGCACACCCCCAACCCAGCAATCTGTGTTTTAATGAACCCTCTAAGTGCTTCTTATGGCCCCCATTTGAGAACATTGGTTTAGGTAATATGGGGTCCTGTTCCTTCGCCCCTTCCTCCCACCCCTGGCAGTTTTCATATCCAGGTGACCACGCCTGTGTCTTGAGCCATATATTTTCAGTGTTTCCACAATTTGAAGACAGCTCCTGAGAGAATGATTTATTGTCTTATCCTGGGGACTCATTTGTTCATGCCAATGGTGGGTGTAATCTAAATCCAAGCCTGTGTTAGCGAACAGTCAGAAAACAAATATTTGTGTGGGATGTTCAAACCATCAGATTAGTTGGTTTCCTCCACCTCTAAAGTTTCCTTCCAGCCTCCTGACCACTAATAATGGTATCTCGGATAGGTAATGATAATAGCAAATATTTTTCGAGCTCTACCCATGTTGCAAAATGCCTTTCATTATTTTTTTCCTTTTAATCCTCGTAATAACCAAATGAGGTAGGTGTATTGTTAATATTATCTGCATGTCCTCTGTGATGAAATTGAGCCTTAGAGGGGCTAATTCACTTGCCTGAGATCATGTGGCTAGTCAGTGGCAGACAAGAGACTTGAACTCAATCTGTCTGATACCAGATTCTATGAATCTTTAATAAGCTTCCCTGCTTGGTTAAGTACACTATATCCCTGCACCAGGAACATGCACTAGGAATACGCTAGGCCAGTGGTCTTAAACTTTAGCACGGATCAGGATTATCTGGAAGTCATCTTAAAATGCACTGATTGGGGCACCTGGGTAGCTCAGTCGGTTAAGCGTCTGACTTCGGCTCAGGTAATGATCTCGCAGTTCGTGGGTCCACGTCAGGCTCTGTGCTGACAGCTAGCTCAGAGCCTGGAGCCTCTCTTTGGATTCTGTATCTCCCTCTCTCTCTCTAACCCTCCCCTGCTCATGCTGTCTCTCTCTGTCTCTCAAAAATAAATTAAAAAACATAAAAAAATTTTTTTTAATGCACTGATTGCATTGCCCTGGTCCCAAAGAGTCAGATTCAGTACCTCTGGGTTGGGGTCTGGGAATTTGCATTTCTAGTGAGTTCCCACATAATGCTGGTGCTGCTGGTTCAAAGACCACACTTTAAGAATCACGGCTCTAGGTCAGTTTCTCAACCAGTGCTACACATTAGAATCATCTAGAGAATTTCAGATTTAGTTGTTCTAGTGTGGGGCATTGCCATTCGTGTGTGTGTGTGTGTGTGTGTGTGTGTGTGCGTGCGCGTGTGTGCACGTAATATGCTCCCCAGATGATTCTAATGTGCAGCCAGGGTTGAGAGAACCACTGCTGTTCTCAAAGAAAGACTATTAATTGCTGTCTACGGTGTTAGTTCTTCAGTCCTACGTCAGGGCTTCTCCAGCAGAGGTGTTCACATTGCCAGGGAACCTACTGGTATGCCAGCGAATACCAACACTGCAGGATAAATAGAGCCCATTCATTTTATTTTAAGGTTTACAGAAAAGTTAGTAATCTCTATAAACAAATAGATCTACTATGGAGTAAAGTGCAAAATGTGCATGAACTACTAATACAATCTATGGGATTCAACCCATTCCTAAGAATTTAACCAAGGAAAATTGTCAGAGACTAATTGCCGAAGATATTCTCAAGGAGAGTCATCCAAACATTATTTGTCCTCAAAATTGCTGAATCTGTGACAATCCATTGTTCATGATATAATATTAAGTGTAAAAAAGAGGATACAAACAATGTATTATATGATTTCAATCTTATTTTTAAAAAACAATATACCATTACATACATACATATACATAATATACATATATATTCAAAGATAAAAGATTGGAATTTAACACACCAAAATATTATCAGTGGTTATTTCATGGTAGGATTATGGATAATAATGATATTTATACTTGACAGTATTTTCTAATTTTTTAACAATATTACCTTTATGATTAGACCAAAATAATTTAGGGAATAACCTATTTTTATAAATACATATTCCAAAATACCTGCCTGAAAATATAAACAATAGATTTATAAGTCAGAAGGTTTTTCACAAAACTAGAAAACATTTAAAATTGCTAATTACCATTTCCAAGGGTGCTAATGTGTTTCGGCCCAGGAAAGTAAGAACTTCATCGGAACTTAGGAGAGGTAGTGCTGGGCTAGGGGACATGTACTCTGCAAGGTGGTCTCCTTGGGACTCCTAGGAGCCCCTCAAGGTGCACAGTCCTCTCCAGTGAGTAAGCTGGCTGACGGTGCTTCTGTGTGACATCACCAAAGCATCACCATAGTTAGTTAGTATAGAATAGACCAAATGTACCAGAAGGGGGGAATGTTTAGCAATGTCTATGTGTATCATGCAAATATGCAGGCAGTAAGAAAATCAAGTCTATGTAAATGTTAACAAAGAAAAGACATAGGAAGGACACTCCTGTGTTGCAAAATACCAAGCCCATTGCCTTCATTAACCCAGAAGTCTGTCTGTTGATGCTCCTCCTGGAATTGCCTTCAAACAAGCAAATTGTGCCCTCTGCACATTTGTGTCAGATGGAGGACTAGAAAGAGGACGGTTTCAATGCAGGGCTCAGAGAGGCCTGGTAAGAAGGAATCTGAAAATATTACATACTCAGGGGTAGTGTCACTAGAGCAATCATTTTCCAATATAGCCAGTAGACATTTTCTATGCAACCAAGCCTCACCTGGCCACACAAAACAAAACCACCTGCTTCTAAAACAGCTGGGACTGGTGACCCAAGTTAAAGTAGCAGGTGGCAGGCCAGTGGGCACCATTTTGGGGTGGCCCCTTGGTGGAAAGAGCCCCTTCTCCCTGAAGGGCAGAAGACCTGTCCCAAGAAAGGGCACCCAGCCAGAAGTGCCTACCATTTACTGCAGTCAAATGTGCAACAACGTGCAATGTTTTCTTTAAAGGGTCCAAGCTGGCCAAGTGAATGAATGAAATGAATGGGGCTGCCCAGGGGAATGTAGCATCTCCTATTTACAGGAAGCTGGTATCACTTAGCTGTTGCCATGAGAGAATTTCAGTCCAGCTGTGCCAGGTCTTCTGAGTTTTGCCAAGAGAAGCCAGAATTCTTGATCTTTGGACTTTAGTTCCCAATTTCTAAATGTTGGCAGCATTGCAAAATAATGTGTGGTCCAAAGAAAACATGCCTTCTGGCTCGTGTTGGCCTGCAGCTTCAGCTTCTTCCCTCTGCTTTAGAATCTCAGATGCTAAAGAGGCAATTGCTGGAGTCCCTTTGTCTTCTTATCACTCTTCCTACTTACCTCCACCAAATTCCAAGCAACAAATTCCCTGAACTCTCAGACTCTCCTCCTCAAAAGCCATGCTTTATTAAGGACTTTAAAACTGGCTAATAGCCTCACAGTAATTTATTTCAGTTGAGGGTTTTTAAAACAAACAATTCAGAGGTATTTTCTGGAAGATGAAGTTAATGTAAAAAATAATTTTTAAAGGAACCGCCCTGGCTTTTGAGGGGTAAAGCGTGTTTTATTTGAGAAATGTGTGCTTTGGAGTGACGTGGGTCTGGGTTGAAGTTCCAGCTTTACTCCCTGTCCTGTATTTCTTGGGCAAGTGACTCATCCTCTCTTAAGCTTCTCATTTTCTCATCTGCAAAGTGGGGGAAAAGCTCACAGGTTTATTCGTTTGTTTAGGGTAATCAGTATTAACATACGTTAATGTCTTATGCTATTAGGTGCTCAGGAAATATAAAGTTTCTCTTAGGAGCCAAAGTAACTGAAACTTTTAATTGCAAATATTATAAAATAGCCTCATAAAGCATTTACATATTTAATATTAGAATTTTTAAAATCCGCTTTCTTCTGATGTCCCATTGTAGGGGTGCCTGGGTGCCTCAGTCAGTTAAGCAACTGTCATTTGATTTCAGCTTGGGTCATGATCTCTCAGTTCAGGAGTTTGAGCCCCACATCAGGCTATGTGCTGACAGACTGACAGCACGAAGCCTGCTTGGGATTCCCTCTCCACCCCCCCTCCCCACCCCTACCTGTGGGCACTCTCTCTCTCTCACTCTTTCTCTCTCTGTCTCAAAATAAGTAAAACAAACTTAAAATATATATATATACACATATATACACACACATATATATGCACATACACACACATATACACACAATAAATACCATTGTAGTAAGTAGTGTTGCAGTTGACATGGGAGAAAAGGGGAAAATTGAAAAGGTGAGGGGATGAACCTCAGGGGTGTCTGCCTGGGGGATGGAGGAGGTCCTAGGGTCAGTGCCCAAATTCACTTACATATAGAGTGACTTATGATTTATCAGTCCAATTTAACTCTTG
Organism: Cryptoprocta ferox; assembly: GCA_028646485.1. Lineage (NCBI taxonomy): Eukaryota > Metazoa > Chordata > Mammalia > Carnivora > Eupleridae > Cryptoprocta > Cryptoprocta ferox. The sequence goes on from CM053568.1 coordinate 41,184,730, forward strand.
CTCACTGCTGAATCTCTAGTATCTAGCACACGACCAAATAAATAAATGTTTGTTAGCTATGTAAATTGGTTAGTGAACAAATGAAGAGTGTACATGGGAGTTTTATCTGGCAAGAGTAACTATGAGCTGGACAGCTCTGTTCAGACCATGCTATATATCAGAGACTGTCTGCTTCCCAGCCATGGGTCGTGTACAGTTACATGGAGCCTGCCCTCAGGAGAGCCCTGTGCTGAGTTTAATACTCTGCTGTCATCATCTTGAAATCCTTAATAATTTGTGAACAAGGGGCTCTGCGAATTATTTAGCCAGTCCTGATCAGAGGTTCATCAGTAAACATAGAAATGTCAGTGTATGAACCACAGGGGGAAAAATATGGTCCTGGAGCCCAATCAAATATTTGTGGTCCACAGAGTGGTATTTTTTATATAAATAAAATTTTATTTAGAATAGGTTTAGATTTATCCAAAAGTTACAAAGGTAGTACAGAGAGAACCCATATATCCCTCACACAGTTTCTCATGTTGGTTACATCTTACATTACATTTATATCTATAATACATGTGTCACAACTAAGGAACTGACAACAGTACTATTAACTAAACTTCCCACAGTATTCAGATTTTATGAATCTTTCCCTAATGCCCCTTTCCTGTTCCTGGATTCCATCCAGGACACCACATTACATTTAGCCATCAAATCTGTTTAGGCTCCTCTGGGCTATGATGTTTTCTCAGACATTTCTTGTTTTTGATGACTTTGACAATTTTGGACAGTACTTGTCAAATATTTTGTAGAATGTCCCTCAGTTTGGGTTTCCCTGATGTTTTTCTCATGGTTAGACAGGGGCGATGGTTCGGGAAAGGAAGACTACAGACGTGAAGTGAAATTTTCATCACATCCTATCAAAAATCTATGCCACGCACATGACTTGTCATTGATGTTAACCTTGATCACCTGACCAACGTAGTGCTTGCCAGGTTTCTCCATTAAGTTTCTCCATTAACTGTTTCCATACTGTACTCTTTGGAGGAAAGTCACCTAGTGTACCCCACAATCAGTGGCATGAAAGGAGGCTCCACCTCCTTCAGGGTGAAGTATCTACATAAATTATCTGGAATTCCACTGCATGGGACATTTGTCAATTTTCCACTCATTTATTCAATCATATATCAGTCTGGACTTGTGGATACTTATTTTATACTTTGGGTTACAATCCAATACTCTTCCATTTATTTTATTGCTCCCATTCCAGCTTTGGTGGTTCAGGAGCTCTTTCAGGTTGCCTCCAGTATCCCAGGGACATCCCCCCAAGGGTGTGATTTTATCGAAGACATCCTTTCTTTCTGGCGCAACAAGATGTGCCAGACCGTCTTTTACATTTCCTGCCCCAGCCCTAGAATCAGCCGTTTCTCCAAGGAGCCCTGATTCCTTTTATTGAAGAATGGTATTAGAAGCTAAGATCTGGAGGACCCCTGGATGGCTCAGTTGGTTGGGCATCTGACTTCGGCTCAGCTCGGGTCATGATCTCATGGCTCGTGAGTTAAAGCCCCAAATCAGGCTCTGGGCTGATAGTGCACAGCCTGCCTTGGGTTCTCTCTCTCCCTCCTTCTGCCTCTCCCCCACTTGCACCACACGCTCTCTCTCAAAATAAATAAACTTAAAAAAAAAAAAAGCTAAGATCTGGGTGTTATGTGCACTCATTGCTTCCATAGCATTTTGCATTTTTAATGTAAATTTTTAAACATTAAGCTGTCATCATATAGAAAGTTAGCTTTTCCAAGCTGAGTTAACTATGTAAAAATAAATAACATTAATAAAATGTTCAAATTTTTAAATGTTTTTGAATTAACCACCAACACTTAACTATGAACAGATTCCACATTGAAATCTAGACTCCTAGAGGATCTGGCATTCCTGGACCCATATTGCTGCTCAACACCAATCAGCCGAGGCAGAGGGGCTCTCACCATTTCCTGCATAGAGCCCTCTCGGGTTGTCATTGTACGCACTGCTCACTATCTTATTATACCCAGCCGACTATATTCTTCTTTGTCTCTTTCTGACCCTTGAAGCCATTCGATTTTGTGATTCCTGGTTCAGATTGTATTCAAGTAGGTAATTTACAGATACACAGCTTAGTCCATGAATTTAGCTGACCTTTGATCCCAGAGATCAAGTATCAGAGCTCTATTTCTGGTTTGACCCCTCTCTCACCATTTCACCCTCATTGGCTCTTACATGCAAATACAATGACTCACCATTTCTTGCTCAGTCCCTGCCCTCACCCCTCCAGCTCAGGTGTAGAGTCGTCTGCATCCACTTGCCATTTCCTCCTCAGCTTCAGGCATCAAGGGTCTTTGCAGGAAGAGTCTGCCCTGAACATCTATGGCCAAGTGTCCTTTTCTTGGACTCCTTTTGCCTGGAGAAGATCCCCCAACAGTCACACCCCTGCCTCAGATTAATTTCTTCCTGGTCACTGTTGCCTTGTGGCTCTGCAAAGCACTCCTCAAATTGGGTTCCAGTCATCATTCTTTCTGGATCCATCCACCCTTTGCAAAAAGGATCCTTTCCTTTGCTGTCTTCTTCTTCTCCCCTGCTTGCCCCCATCATGTATCAGGAGTATTTGTCAGTCAATCCTGGCTTATTTCCAACTTTGCTAAGTTTGGAAAACTATCTGTCTGGCACTTTTCTATTTAGATGAAAATAGGCACTTCAGTACAAGTGTACAGTATGATTTCAGGGGTTGCTTCTTTCTCTTTATGAGTGAAAACCTGATAGAAAAATGCATTTCTCTTTGTGATCTGCCAAGTATGAAGAGATACAAGTATCAACTTTCACTGTGGCCTTATAGCTTCAGACATGACAAGGTTAAACATGGGCCAATAGCAATTCCCCTGGGGAAACTTTCCACAGAGCAAGAGTTTTCAGGCAGTAACTCAAGGCTACTGCTTGGGGAGGGGAAAAGCAAAGGCAACCCAAGCAGCCAAAGTCTTCACCCACCCCCCATTTACATGGTTATTTGTTCATGTATTCACTCTACAGATACTGAGACCACCATATTCTGGCATGCATTTGATGTCAGAGATAACTGCGAACAAGAAAGGTAAAAGTACATTCCCTGATAGTACAAAATTTGCAGTCTAGGGGGAGACTTAAAAAATGGACAATTACAAGATAATGTAATAAGTATTGTCATAGGAGAAGTACAGGGTGTCATGATATGCCTGACTTGACTGGGGTGAGGTGGACAAGAAGGGTATCCTAGAGGAAGTGATAATGTAGTTGAGCCTTGAATCACAGATGGGAGTTAGTCAGATGAAAAGGAGAAGTTGAGGAAGAGGGTTTACCAGCTGCCAACTCTTCAGTATAAGGTAACTCCCAGAAGTGAGCAGAAGAGGATCTTAGCTCCAGAAGGCTGGACTACTATATACAAATTAGGAGGCTCCAGATGTGATGATGGAGAGATACACAAGGTTGAAACCATAGAGGGTCTTGCCTGCTGTGTTAAATAGCTCTGATATTATCTTTAATGTGCTTTAGAGTTTAATGTAGAAAGCTTTAGAGTTTAATGTAGAAAGGTGGATGCTTTGGTTAGAATTGCATAGTAAGGAGATCACTGCCTGCCCAGTGGGAGATTAGAAAAATCCAAGAATAGATGGGGGAAGCTCCAGCAAACCAGGCAGGAAATGATGGTGGCTTGAGCTAGAGAAGTGGTGGTAGAGGTGGAGGGAAAATTACAGACTAGAAACCCTTCAGATAAGATTTGCTATTAGTTGCCTTTCATCACATAATGGAAGAAAGATTCTGCTGGTGAATAGAGAAAAGTTTTACTTGTGAAGATACTCACAGTCTATCATCCATGACAAGAAGACTGAGTCATTTCAGATTCCAACTGGGGCTCATGATCAAAGTGCAGGTACTTCTGTCTAACTTGCCAGTACTAATGAAATTCATTAACATCTTGTTCTCGACTCACTCCATCCCATTTGGCCCATTTGATTTTCAGCAAATTTAGCACGTCTGAACTAGCTACAGTTTGTTTTTTTATGGCTTTTATTGCCTCTCTGTAGAGAATGAGTATCTTCCTTAGGGTATCTTGGGTCTTAGTCTACTTTCACCTCCATGCCTTGTTGGCAGAGGGTGAAGACAGACATCCTGGAGATGAATGGGCAGATAAGGAACAGCCTCTCCCAGCAGAGAAGTGACATGGGGAGGAGAGGGACGTGTGGGAGGCAGGCACATTGTATTTACAGTCGCTCCTTTGGGTGGCTGAAACAGCACTTCCTCTGCCCGGAAAAATGGCATGTCTGAAAGAATTAACAATCTGTTTAGAACATATAATCACATGCTAGTCTATTTTCCTTTGGTCGAACCACTGTGATTGTAGGTCAGAGTGCAATGCAGGGGGCGCTGGGGAAGGGCAGAGGGAGTTGGGGAACAGGGAAGTAGACAGTTTATTTCTAACCATTTGCAGCTGTCAGCTTGTTTGGGGACTTTTTTTTTTTAGGCAGGGGAACAAAGTCTTGCTACACGGGATTGTTTTCCTTGGCATGACGAACAGACACTTTCTTGAGGAACGCATGGAGATAACACAAAACATCTGCTTCAAGGAGTCAGTCCTCTGCAGCTGACTTTTCATCAGCCAGAGCACAAGGCTTCTTTAGATCAATATGTAGATACATTTTTGGGAGGCAGGAGAATGGGGATGCAATGGGCAGCAGTGGAAACTGAGAGGAGGAGGATGTGTATTTGTAAGAAACAGATCTGTGTTAGGTTTTTTTTCATTGTTTGTTTTTCTCGTGATCCAATTGCACTTTGTTTTGCAAGTGTTTTGGAAATGGTATGTTCTCGGCCACGCTGCCAGAGGAGGTCTGTTTTCTTTTCCCACGTGTGTGGGATGTTGTTTTTCTTCAGGAACTATTGAGAATGAGGGAATTCTATGACTTATGCAGGGATTTTCATATGTGCACTCTTGGGTTACCAAGAGTACCCAAAGACAAAAAGGACAGCACATATGCCCTCAGTCGTGAGTGACAGTTTTAAGGGGAAATGTCGGCATTTCTGGTTGTTGTTATTCATGTGCTATCAGGGATCCCAAAAGGATGGGCCAGAACGTTAGGTTTCATCTTGAGTCATGTGGAAACTCCTTAGACAGCTCACAGGATGTTCCCCATATCCACTGTCCAGGAGAGTTTGCCCTTTGAAGAAGAGGTAACTTCATCTGTCCTGTTTCATTTGTCCTTCCCCCCACCCTCGGCTTTGATGAGGAAGAGCCAAAGCTTCCTAAGAACAGTTAACACCGGCTGTTAGTTACCGAGTGCCTCCTGAGTGTCTGCTGACACTGTGCTCTGTGTTTAACCCTCACAATCTCACAGAGACCTAGGTATTATTAGCCCCATTTCTTGGATGTGGAAATGAGCCTTTTCGTGAGCAAACTTGCTGAAGAACAAGTAGCCTGGAAGTCTCTCAGCAAGAGCGTGAACCCAAGTCTGATGCACACCAGAACCAGATGCCTCAGCCACTGTCCTTAATCCTGGATGACATATGCGTTTGGGGAAGTAAGAGCCAAACCTCCCCCTTCCATCTTTTAACAAGCTTTACTTTCCCAGTTTCTCCAGTTGGATTAAAGAGAGATGAAAGGAGGTATGAGAACACACTTCAAGTGTCCTGGCAGAGTGGAAAGAGCACAGGTTCTGGAATCACTGGCTGGACTTCAGATCCCTTTTCATCCCACACACTAGCTGGAAATCCCAAGCAGTCAGTCCCCTCTCCTTTCTGAGGTTGATTTCAGGGTCAGCATGTGGCTTAAGAGCTCAGCTCTCAGTCCAGCACATGGCAACTATTGGTTACACAGCGAGCCTGCTCCAGGCTCCGTGCCAGGCACTGAGGATCGGCCATGAGGACCCTCAGGGAGGGTACGGTCTGGGAGAGAAGGCAGACCTGAGTCAGGGTCCACAGAGCAGTATGGAATTACCATCTGGGATCTGTGCTCAGGAAGGTTCAGCAGATGACAGACAGATGTCAGACAACCTGAGGCTGAAGATGAGGGAAGCCTTTGAGCTGAGCTCTTAAGAAATAAAGGCATTAACACAATAAATGGCAGCCTGGAATATCTGCCAATTACTTGTGGAACCTGGGATGTTTGAGGAAAGTTCCATCCCTGGAGACAACCTCTTAGCCCTTACTCTCTACATCTCCGTAGTCCGGGTCCAACCCAGTGTGATCACGGACCAGAGTCTCCTCCTCAGGCACTGGGCATTCTCTTAGAAAAGACAGAAAACAGAACAGGAATGCATTACAGCTAGCACAGAAACTCTCACCTGGGTCTTGAGTTTGGGACCTTTGTCTTCAGTATGTGGCCCTGTCATCCAAAGCATTTCTGCATTCTCTGAGGGACTTTTTTCTTTTGCAGCTTCCATAACAGAACAAAAGAGAAAATGTAAGCCATTTAGACAGCTTATTTTTTTTCAGGGGTGTCCGAAAAGGAAGGATTGAATGGGGCATCTACTTAACAGTGCAAGGGAAGGGAGAGGAGAGAGGAAGAAGAAAGAAAACGGATCAGAGCTCAGAAATTACTGGAATTTTTTTTATTAAATTTTGTTTGGGAGAAAGGAGATTTACTAAGTCAGAGATAAAAGGCAAATCGACATGGGGCTCCAGAGAAATTATTATATTCCATGCTCGATTTAGCTCTCATACTGAATGTGGCTTGGAGATCAGAAAGTTGTGGTTAGGCACATTCATAAACTCTGCAGGGCTCTGTCAGATGCTGGTGCCCTGCCGAGAGCACCGTGTCTTACTGAGCACCAGAGGCAGGGCTGGGGGCTGCCTGTCAGGCCTTCAGGAGAGTCCAGGCCCCTCAGGCTCACCTCACCCTCAGCCTTCATCCCAGCTCTCTGGCTCAGCCTCCTCCTTGACCTGATTGTCTAGCAAACTCTAGTCTTGCTTTGAGTCTAATTGTTGAGCAAATTCCTGAGAAAACCACATATGACTGATTGGCTTGGGATTCTGACCTCTGCCCAGGCATTTTGCCTCGGCTCCCTCTGGAATCTGAGCTCAGCCTGGCCCTGTTTTAGGTTCACCAACTTCATTTCAGTACTGACCCATTTGCAGAGACCCAACTCCATCACATGACGCAGGATCATCCAGGTCCAAGGTTGTGTGTGTGTGTGTGTGTGTGTGTGTGTGTGTGTGTGTGACCTCTGTAGTGAACACTCTTCTGAACACATCTTCTCCTCTGGGGATAACTTCTTAGAGTCTGAAATTCCCCAGCTTGAATCCGAGAGTCCTGGGATGTGGCTCCAGATGGGGTGGGGAAAGAGATTGCCCTGAGAATCAGTGATTGCAAATCACTTAGAGACCTTCTGATCAAAGGTTGTTTTCTGTATCAGTTGGTACATATCTGTCTGGGATTATGATCACATGGCTTATCTGCTTTATAATAAGACTAGTCAAAGTTTAACTCCAAACCCTTCAGACATGCAATCTACTTCAGTTAAGACTACTGGTTAATATTGTCTGGCATTAACTTTCTAATTGAGTAAAGTAACTGAAAATTAACTATTAGCACCTGAAAAATACAATGAAAGGCAAAGAAGGGAGGTTTTAATGATAAGAAAAGAAACGTTTCAGATTTTTTTCCCTCCCACCTCCTAGGTGAGACCAAAATGTTCTTATCACAGAGTTCTCCTCCCTTTTCACCGAAGGCAGTGTGAAGCCTCCCATGCAAGGACCATGTCAAGACCCTGGCAAAAGGCTATCATTTCTACTGTAGGCTTTTTTCCTCCCCCAAACAGGAAATGATAGACTCACATCTTGACTAAATAAAATCACTGCTCTTTTAAGATTCACTTTTGATTGATAAGTATTCCCTACCTCAGTCTGTGCCAGGTACTTTTTTTTTTTATTATTTTTGAGACAGAGAGAGAGCAGAGCACGAGTGGGGGAGGGGTAGAGAGAGAGAGAATCTGAAACAGGCTCCAGGCTCTGAGCTGTCAGCGCAGAACCCGATGCAGGGCTCGAACCCACAGACCGCGAGATCGTGACCTGAGCTGAAGTCGGAGACCTAGCCGACTGAGCCACCCAGGTGCCCTGCCAGGTACTTTTAAAAGCAGACTCAGAATATAAAACAATCCCTTTGTTCAGGGAGCTTACAATAATATGAGACATAAATATGAAAAACCTGTAGAAAATAATATAAGGTAGAATGTAACCCAGTGCTTAATTGAGTACTCGCCACTGTAAGTTCTTTTTAAGTTTAGAATTGATGTGTTAATACCCAAGCTGCCCCCCTGAAAACAAATACGCAGAAGGAATTTCTTCCCAAAGTGTGTTCCAAAGAACTTTGGGTCAATGGGGTACTAAAAGTAACAGTTCACAAGAAGGTGCTTACTATTTGCAAGGCATTAGGCAAAGCCTTCTTGATGTGTGTGTATTTAATCTTCACAACAACCTCATGAGCTACAGATAACATTAACATCCCTGTTTCTTTCTACATGGGGAAACTGAGGCTTAGAGGGACTAACCATTTGCACAGGACTACATTGTGAATAGGAGGTAGAGTGAGATAGAAATGAAACCTGGGAAGTATGATTACAAACTTTGTTTTAAACCAGTAGATATTATGGGGGGGAAGGGGTTTAGAGTAAAATAGGACTTTTTCCTACAGGAATTCTCAAATCCTTTACTCACGGAGATACGTTGCAAACCTGTATGAAAGCAGCTTTTTAAAAATGTTTCTAATGTTTATTTTTGAGAGAGAGAGAGAGAGAGAGAGCGAGCAGGGGAGGGGCAGAGAGAGAGGGAGACACAGAATCCAAAGAGGGCTCCAGGCTCTGAGCTGTCAGCACAGGGCCTGACGTGGGGTTTGAATCCATGAACTGTGAGATCATGACCTGAGCTGAAGTCGGACATTTAACCGACTGAGCCACCCATGCACCCCAAAAACAGCAGTTTTGCAAATACATTTGATCTCATGACCCTCTTTTTTTAGCCAAGGATCTCCCAAGATGACTGATTTTTAAAACATGCCTTGGGAAATACTAAAGTGAAGAGTCCATAATATCTCACACATGCAAGAAAAGCCGAGGGACAGAAGGTTGGATGTGGTCCTGAGCTGGGTCAGTGGTGCCACATGTCCACATAGCCCTTTGGCCAGACCTAGCCAGTGTACAGCCCCATCAGGTGCCAGGCATCATTAACAAGCCTAGCATCCATTTGTGATGATTCATTAGCCTTTCATTCTTCTTATTGCTGAACTGTGTTCATTTAATGCAAGCAAACACACACTTTCCAAGCTCCTTCCATAAGCCAGGTACTGAGCTAAGTGTGGGCCATGAAATGGTGATCTGTTCCCTGCTACCAGGAAGCCCGCAGTAACAGGATGCAGAAGAAAAGACCTGAGTTTTAGAGCCAAGTCATTATCTCCTTTTAGCTGTAAGGGTAGGAGCAAATACTGTCACTGAGCTAAGCCTCAGTTACTTTAAAAAACAAAACTACAACATTACTATCACTACTCAGGGTGTCCCTGGGACTAAAGAACTTCACACACGCATGTATCAGGCATCACACAAGGATCCCTTTCCTTTGGCTACTTAATGGAAATTGGATACTTCTTAGCAGCACCATGAAGACAAAAACCCTCAGATGGATCGGTTTTCATGATCTGGCCTATCTGCGGCCTGTCAAGGAAGGGAGTGGATCAGCAGGGCTGAGTCTTGCCCTGTCTTGCTGCCATGAAGCCAGTTACGCAGGGTGAAATAGCTCCAGAGTCCACCAAAGGGGTGGACATCCAGTCCTCTACATCAAAGGGAGTGGTCTCTTCTACCTCCCACCTTCTGAAGGCTTGTTTAAAACACACAGACATACATGCCACACAGACATATGCATACATGTACACACACACATACATACAGCACACACATATACACACATACATATACATACATACAAACACATACACACGTACACAAATATACACACATACATACATATGCACACACACACAAATCTGAATACCTGGAAGGCTGAAGAGAAGGGAGGAAAAGAGCTAAAATGTTACACAAACTATAGGAGTGGCCTCTGAACCATAGATAATATGGAATGAACTTCCCAACTGCTATGTAGCTTTCTTTTTCTTAACCCCATGCTCCGTGAACTGAGATTTTATCTCTGGGTCAGCAGAGAGCTCACTGGGGTTTCTGGATTCCCTAGAACTCTCTGCCCAGGACTTCTCAGCTTCCAGAGTTGGCCTGAGGTGACTGGTGCATGCTGAGCACGTCCTGACTTGAACCGTTTGCAACGTTCCCTTCTGAAGAATGAATTGCATGTAAGGGGGGGAATAATGGAAGGGTCAGATCAAACTTAGCAGCTAGAGTCCAGAGATTCTGAGCCTAGAGTTTTACCTATCTGAGGAATTCAGGTGAGAAATAAAAAATAAAACTTAGTCCAAAAGTTCTCACTACGTACCCATTACAGTACAGATACTAGTATAAGGACACTGCAAAGCAAATGTCTTTATTTTATTTTCCAGAAGAGTGAAGTAACCTGCCTATACAGCCAGTAAATTGTAGGGCTAGAACTTTAAAAGTAGACTTTCCAGATTCTCAAAGCAACTCAGCTACTCTCAAGATAATTTCCAGCCATAGCCCAAAAGGGAGAGAGAGATAAGATGCAAACCAAGTTTGAGGACAAAGGCAAGGCCAAAGCAGGTATGGAATGGAAGGCAGTGCCAGGAGTTCAGAGCTGAGCAGAATAGGGATGGGGGAAAGATGGCAAATTGGGGACCATCTAGAGGGATCTAGCAATTGCCATGAGCATCCTCAGTATGCCCAAGAGTTGGCTTTACCTGCTAGTCAGTGTGTGGGGCATGGAGCTGGTCAAGCAGATGCATTGGCACAGCTGAGACTCCCATGTTCTCTAGTAGCTGGTGTGTCTCCATGGAGACTGGAGGGAGGGGACATGAAAGATAAACCCACTGGAGGGGGGGTTCAGGCCGCCCAGAAAGGAAGGGCCACAGAGCTGCACATGTATGCAGAGCCCCAGAGCAGTATCTCAGGTTTTCAAGGTGGCCCTGGGCTTTGGGGTTGGCCCAGACCCTTCCTCTACTGTTTGCAGCTTGGTGACCTTTGGCAGGTGACCTTGGGCAGCTACTTAATTTTCCTGAGTCTGTGTTTTCTCATCTTTGAGATGGAAACAATAATAATAATAATACCTGTCTTCCAGCCTTGTTCCGAGAACTCAATCAGCTAATCCACGTAAATATCTTGGCTCAGTCCCTGCAACATAGGAAGTGCTTAGTTGATATTAGCTTTTACCATTAGTCCCAGATCCACAGTCCTAAGGTGTGGGCAGAGAAAACACATTTCTCCTTGAAGGCAACGGAGTATATTAGCCTTCCTCTTATCCCGTTGAATCTGTGACTACCAAGGATGTGGACTTCTTTCAAACCTCTCTCTCCCCACCGCTTTTCTTTTTTTAAATCATTTTCTGTACCATCAAAGAGTAACCTTTGGATGCCTTGTTACACTTAGCAATTGGGCTGTGCCTCTATCCTTGGGAGAGAGTGTTACACTCCAAACTTAACCAGATCTTTTGGTGTTTAGAATCAAACTGACTTGGTACAAATCTCAGCCCTGCCACTTTTTAGCTAAATAGCCTGGGGCAAGTCAATCTGTGCCTCAGAGCTTCCATATTAGTCATCTGTGACATATGGGTAGTAAAGCCTACTCTGCAGATAAGTTGTAAAAGAAACATATGTCAACCCTTGGTGTTGTCACTGTGTGGGTTACAGGGCTCCCCTTCTCATGGGAACACACTTGGAGGGGATTCCGTCATCTCTGGGACTTGAGCTTCTTTGAAGATTCCAGAACCTTCCCCAGCCTGGCAGCAGTGCGTTTTGCTGGCCTCTCCTCAGCATAGAAAACCACCCATAATTTCTGCGAGGGGCTGCCCACCACCACCTCCCCAGCTTTACCTCACCTCCATCCCTGAATCCCAGCATCTCTTGCCCAGACAGCTGCCACGCTGTGCCCAAGTCTCTCCCTGGGTTCATTTGATAGGTCCCACTTTGTTTTTGAAGAAAAGCCAGTATCAGTGCCAGGCCCCAGGGAGGCAGATCTTGCCTCTGCCAGCTGCCAGTCATGTTCTGTCTCTCTCCTCGTGCCCTGGGGGCCCCAGGTGATCCCATTACAGAGTATCTCACCAGACAGCTGCCACTGGGACCCTGTGGAGGAACGGACAGCAAAACTTCAGGCTTTCTAAGGACCAGGGCCATACTGGGAGCACACTCTGCAATTCTGATGAAAGGCTGGTAGCCATGTCTACTTTTTCTTGATAAAGATAATATATTCCTTATAACAGCAGCGAGGTGCTCCAGACCCTGTAGTGCAGAGAAAAGGGGGCCATTCCCATTTAGTGAGAGCTCTTACTCTGTTCTAGGCACTGTTGAAGGATTTTACTCATATTGACACCCTGCTACTCATGCAAGGAAGGCTTTATTATGGTCCTTCTTTTATAGATGAGAACCAAAGTCACACGAGTACCACTTCTCATCCTCACAGCCACTGGAATTTTATTCTGTATCTTTTCCTCACAACTGTTGGAACTTTTATTTACATATGGCAAAACTGAAGCTCAGAGAGGTTACATTTCTTGCCTGTGGTGTGGTAATACAGATAGAAAGGTTGCAGAGCAGGAAATCAAAGTCTGTGAACTTACAACATGGCACCATTTTAGAAAAGTGTAAAGAACAAGAGTTTAAACAGGTTTAAACAGGTTTGAGAGGGGGAAAGGAAGTGGGCTTGTGGATCCTGATGTGTGTTGCTCTGACCAGCTAGCCATAGTAGTCATCAGACAGGAAATCTGGGTGTCTCCTCTGGCGACATAACCCACTCTTACCCTCTTCAAGGGGATGAAGTGGTAATAAATGTAATGCAAAGTGTCTGTGGAGTTTCCTGCATTTGCCCACCTCAGAAACAGTGAATCTCAGGAAAAATTTGGATCAGAATTTGTACACAGGTAGCCTGTAGGTAAACTTAAGCTAAAAAGATGTCTTGACCATTGGTATTTTTGTTAAACTTTAGATTCATTGCTAATGTTTTAAAAATGTAGCAAATTCACAAAGAACTCCACATTTCTGAATTATTCTGAAAAATCAGAAGTTCTAACAGCCCTCGTCCCCACACGGCCACCCTTGGCTGGAGTTTTGCCACAGCGGCTCCTTCTGAGGAGAAGGTGCTTTCCGATTTGCTACAATCCTCAATGCCCCCATCACTGTGTGTCAGGGAGCGCCTGTCTCCCTGGAGCATTGCCCTCCTCCTATCAGTTTTTTTTTATGTTAGATGTAAGAGGAAAATGAACTTTCTTGTGCTCTCTAAAGTGGGGGACAAAAGCAAGAAGGAAGAGCATGCATTTCTATTTAAAAATGAATATTTTTATATAAATATAACCAATATATATACACATATGTATATATACAGATATATATACACATATATATAGTTATATACAGATAGATAGACATATATATAGATAGATATATAGAGATATATATACTCACGAACACACACACACATACATTCAGATAAAGAAATAAACGTGGCCCTTTTCATTCATTTTTTGGTCTCTTCCTGGTCATTGTTGGCATTTAAATATAACAGCATTCTAGCCACTTTTTTAGGCAGGATCCGACGCAGCTGTCTGAGAGCCAGGCACCTGCAGGCTGGCCTGGGAGCTCAGGTCCAGAATGATTCTCCAGCCTCACACATGTGCTCCTGGGCTTCCAGAGCTTTCCCATCATGGCTTTTTTTTTTTTTTTTTAACTTCTCTAGGTGTTCCCTTCCCAAAGAACTTCCTTCAGATCTGCAAGAAGATCCTGTGCCGCCTTTTCCGAGTCTTTGTCCACGTCTACATCCACCACTTTGACCGGGTCATTGTGATGGGCGCAGAGGCCCATGTCAACACCTGCTACAAGCACTTCTATTACTTCGTCACAGAGATGAACCTCATAGACCGCAAGGAGCTAGAGCCTTTGGTAAGTGTCACCATGCTACCTCTAGGAACTCAACCTTTTTGTCACAGCATACTGCCAGACTCATGCAAAATGCTCACTCATGGTGAGCCATCAGCCAAGGCCTGCAGCATGAGACAGGAGGTAGAGGTCAGCTTCACGGGCAGAAGATGCCAAGATGTACACAGCCACCAATGCAGTGGGATCATAGAAATCTGTAGTGGGATTATAGAGGCAGAATGTAGTGGGATTGTAATAGTTTGGGCTAGAGGGTGTCGCTTTAATTCTCAGCTCCACCTATTTACTTACTCCCTTAAATGAACGTCTTTGATCTCTCACCTTATCCGTTATACCTGTATTCAAAGATAACCAGAAACATTCCTTTAATCAGTAAATACATATTTAGCACCTACTATGTGTCTGCTGCTAGGCATGCCAAGTCAAGCGAAACTGCCTTTGAGTAGCTTTGAGTTCAGAGACAGAGACAGAAGTAAGCGCATTAAGTCCAGAGACAGAGACAGAGGTAAGCACTTTGAGTCCCGAGACAGAGACAGAGGTAAGCACTTTGAGTCCAGAGACAGAGACAGAGGTAAGCACTTTGAGTCCAGAGACAGAGACAGAGGTAAGCACTTTGAGTCCAGAGACAGAGACAGAGGTAAGCACTTTGAGTTCAGAGACAGAGACAGAAGTAAGAACTTTGACTCCAGAGACAGAGACAGAAGGAAGCGCTTTGTCTCCAGAGGGAGACAGAAGTTAGCTCCAGATGAGAATACAGTATCTCAGGGACTTTGCTTTTTGTACTGAAATTCCTGTGATGTATTTTAATGGAAATATATTAAAATCCAGAACATTTGATTTAAAAAACTTTATGATTATTGTTTACGTGAATGGGAACTCCGTGTATTTTCTTTATAAGGTGTTTTTATAGTAGGACTCTGTGCTTTCAAAGTCAAGGACCCTTGAAATCCCCAACATCTTTTGTAACATGCAGTATCTTAATGTGGATGTCCTCATCACAGCTATTTCTACTCGGCTCTCCTGAGTACTTTCTTATCCAGTATAATACAGTGCTTTATACTAAGATCGCAATTTCTTCTTAGAACATTAAAAGTGGCAGTTTTGCTAAATATAAGTGACAGAGCAACTAACTTTCATCCAAGTCAATTTAAATAATGACCAACGCAGGGCCCAGGCTATGGTCCTTTGCTAGTCAATCTTCCTTTCTCTTTATGTAAATGTTTTTTAAATATAGGTTTTATTGTTATTTACGTATGGTGAGGCCAACAGATCAGGAAACAACTTCCATTGAAAAGATAGAGGATTATACTCATAGATCTGAAGAGAAGCAGGGGTACATCATGTCAAAGTTGGGGGCAGGGCAAGGCACGAGGGGAGCCACCAGGGTTGGTCAGAGGCAGAGGGAGCAGGGAAAATGTGGGCAAAAGCCTTTATTGGGGTTTCTCTGGGAAGGAACAGGTGAACCAAGGTAAGCAGGACTAGAATTGACTAATTTGAATAATTTCAGGAGGCTCTGGGGATTAACAGCTGTCTTAGTTTTGTGGTACCTGGTCTAGCGTAATGGGTGGAGGGCAATAGTAGCCCTAAGGGTGAGACGCATAGGGGAGGTGGTTGGAGCTGTGGGCTCTGGATTGATTGGTTTGTATTGGTTGGGGAGTAAACAGCTGGAGGGTGAGTTGATTACTACATCTAGGAATTGGCTAGCCCTGGGAATTGGCTAGCCCTGGGAGGGGCAGTCCCTCTGGGGTCAGCAAGGCTCTATTGTTAAAGAATCAAAATACAAAAAAAAAAAAAAAAGAGAGAGAGAGAGATGTTTAATATGGTACTGTATCTGTATCTGGCAAAGAAATTTATGTATCACCTTTAAAGTTTCTCAACTTGAAATCTATTATCGTGCTATGAAGGTACATGGCAAAAAAATATTTTTGTTTGCATCACTGAGAGTTCTGGAACAAAGCAGGACTTTCTGAACACAGATAAGGTATAGGATCGGCTAAAGAAGTGCTCATTTTCTTCATTGTCTTTCACCACAGCTTTCTAGAGAGTTATCGGGGGCAGGAACTAAGTTGTTTTTGAATGCAGTTGGACAAGTAGTGTGGAAAGAAGCTGAAATGTTTCACGATTGAAATTCTACTTTGTCTTGTTTAAAGGCAGCTTTGGGTAAACAGTCAGTACAAGAAGAAAAGGTGCACAAACAGCTCAAGGGAGTTAAAAGACTGGAAAGAGTTGACAAAGCTAATTTTAGAAAATGTCAAGGACAAAGGAAAGAGGGACTGCAGGGGCCACGGAAACAAAGAGGGTGGAGAAACCTTCAAGGGAAATACCTTCCCTGAAGGTCTGTCCACTAGAAGGAAGAGGCTCTCTGAAGCACTCACTGTGCTGGTTTCACTGAGCCAAAGGAGCAGAAACATCAGATGAATAGAAGCAAAAGTCAGTTTCTTCTTTACACACAGAAGCATAAAGACCATTGTAAGACGAAGATGAGCGCAAGCCAGTAGAGAAAGCCTTTCATAGCCATCAAAAAATTATCAGTCGTTTCCAATAACTGAGAAAGAGCCCCAGGGATTCTAACACCTGGCAGTGCCAGGAGTGGACGGAAGTCTAGAGTCACAGAAAGGCTCTGAACAGCTCAGTGTTCTAGAAGAGAGCCTCTGTGGAGGCATGGAGAAGACTGACTGGGTTAGCCAGGAATTATTAACAGTGGAAGTGAGCAAGAAGGATATTAGTTTTCCGCTAGAACCTTTTATTTCTTTAAATCATGCTTGAAGCAGAACCCTTCCTACCTTTATGTTTTCTTAATCATAATTGCTGGGTGATTAATTTTAATGCTTTTACATATTAATAAATGTTTTTCATGCCTAATTGTCTGAAATTATGTGTTCATTTTACACAAACAAAAGCCTATGAAGTTAACAGAAAAAGATATTGAGAATGTTTCTGAGGACAATAATTATACAGGCACTTGGGTGGCTCAGTGGGTTGAGCATCTGACTCGGTTTCAGCTCAGGTCATGATCCCCCGGGTTGTGGAATTGAGCTCTGCATTAGGCTCTGCACTAGCAGCACAGAGCCTGCTTAAGATATTCTCTCTCCCTCTCTCTCTCTCTCTCTCTCTCTCTCTGTCTCCCCCCCACGCTCCCTCCCTTTCCCTCCCTCCCTCCCTCTGCTCCTCCCCTGCTCCCGTGCTCTCTCTCTCTCAAAATAAGTAAATAAACTTTAAAAAATTAATAATTATATAATGTCAGGCTCTGGATACATAGCATAGTCCAGTATCCACTAAGAATACTGTACTTATGGACTGTTATTACTGATATGAGCACTTTCAGTAGTTAATAGTGCTAAAACACCTAACTTCTAAGTTGACTATATCAATGAAAATATTAAAATCAGTCATAGTATGTCAGATCAACACATTTTTATTTAATTTGCATATATCAGTACCCTATATATGCAACACAAGTTACTCAGATGTCCTTTTTTTTTAAAATGTTTTTAATGTTTATTTACTTTTGAGAGACAGAGACAAATGTGGGTGGGGGAAGGGCAGAGAGAGAGGGAGACACAGAATCTGAAGCAGGCTCCAAGCTCTGAGCTGTCAACACAGAGCCCTATGCAGAGCTCGAACTCACAGACCATGAGATCATGGCCGAAGTCGGATGCCCAACTGACTGAGCTACCCAGGCACCCCAGGTTATTCAGATGTTCTAAGGCATAAGAAGGGTATGTTTTGAAGAACTTACAGATGCAATCTAAAACATGTAAAATAATGACACACTCATCTTCAGCCCCTACAAGATGATAAGTAAGTCAGGCTTGGCTTCACATTCTAGTGTGCATTCTTTAGAATCTAATGCAGCAAAGGGCCAGAAGGGCAGCATTCAAGTAGCCAGCTTCCTTTAGAACATCAGCGTTCTGAGTTCCTACACCTACAGTGGGACATTTCCGATATCATGCCTTGGGACTGCACAGTGTAGAACTCAGAGACCCCACCTCACATTCCTCTCTGCCATGTGTCTGCCATGGACAGCCACACTCGTCTGCTCCCAGAGCCTCCCCTGTAGCTTTCATCTAATGTTGATGGAGTGTCTAGCACACTGGTTGTGTTGAGAGTCCAGCACCCCACAGGGGAGGAGATTCAACCTCAGTGCTTAAAACCAGACTTAGTGTTTCTGGGTTCAAACTCTTCATATACTAACTTGCAATCTTCAGCATGTAGTTGGTTTCTCAAAGCCTCATTTTCCTCACTCATAGAATGGGTATAATAATTGAATTGTTGTAAACATTAAATGGATTAGTCACATGGTAAGGGCTTAAGAAATGTTGGCTGTTAACTGAGATAGTGAATATAAAGTTGCTTGCATATAGTTAGCAGAGGTACCCCACTTCTTCCTTCCCAGCTCCCATGGCTTTTTGCCGTCTTAAGGATCCACTAGGTATCCTTGTAACAGATGCAGTGAATCATGTTTGTACTGGTGTCTCCCATAGGATGGTCAACTCTTTGAGAGTGGGGTTATACAGGATCTATGCTCGCTTGCCCACATTGCCAAGTACATAGCAAGTGCATAATGTGTTTTGAATTAGGAAGAGTACTTTGAGGATGATGTGCCTCCATTCACAGAGATTATATACCAGTCATTCCTCCCTTGGTGACACCTTCACCTCAGAATATGCCAGCAAACATCCACTTTTTCATTGTTGGAAATGAAGCTTCATCCTATTGGATTAGCAATAGAGATTAAAAGCAAATATAGGCACAGAGCAATGAAGGGATGTATCATCAGTCTTAGTATCATAATCTGTGCCCCAACTTTCAGTCAGTTTCCTGTTTTAGATTCCAACTAGATCACCTGGGCGGTGTTGAATGCTCTCATACTTCTGTCTCCAGGTGACTAACCCTCCCAGACTAACCCTCTCTGGCTTCCGAGTGGGAGTACAATTTGGAATTCAAAAGCTGGGAAGAGGTCACTCTGGCCTGCCCAGTGAGGAAGGCCAGTGTGTGCATCCCCCACAAGGCTTGCCTCATGGCTCCCCTTGGGACCTGCCGGTCAGCAGCAGCCTGGGAACCCATTGCATCTGGTCTCGGGACACTGGGACACAGACTGACAGATGAGCCATTTCTCATGTAAATGCAACAGCTGAAGAAGCCTGAACTCAAGCAAGTTCACAGTTGGAGGAAACGAGCCCAAATGATGCTGGTAATTAGAAAATGGGCTCGTCCCTGATTGAATAAGTAGGCTGCTGTGGGCCCCTGGCAGCCAGGGAGTCAGCTGACAGAACTGAGCTGATCAGAATTATCATTAGCAAGCACAAATAACTAGCAGTGTTCTGTTGGCCTTTCACTAAAAACAAAAGCAGACTCTGAAAGAGATGTGAGCAATACACTAGCTGGTGAATAAAGAGCTGGTTAGGGAGGAAGAGGAAGGTTGTGGAGGTGGGGAGGAAGGACAGGAGGGTGCTTGCTCACCCTCATGCACCTGCTGACCCCTAGGTGACCTTGGTCCAGGGCCTTCTCCATCTCTCTCCAGGGTTTCATTTCCTTATTTCTCACAATGAAGGTGATTGTTAAGCATCTACCTTGCAGAGGTGCAGCTGTGAGACCAAATATTATCGCAGGGCTGTTGTTTTAACTTACAGAAGGGCACTTGGGCCATAGAAGCTCTTAGATTAAATCAGTGCTTCTTAATAGGGGTTCATATGCCAGCGCATCAGAATCTTCTGGAGGTTATGTTTTAAAATGACATACCTGGGCCTCACCACAGATACAGCAAATCAGAATTACTGAGCTCAGTGCCTACTACCAAGCACCCTCAATCGGCATCTCAGACTTTAATGTGCATGTGAATCACATGGGCATGCTGCCAAACTGTGGATTCCAATTCAGTACACCTGGAAAGGGACTTGACCGTGCACAGTCTGCTCCCAGGTGATGTTCATGCTGCTGGTTCCCAGACCACACTCTGGGGGCAAGACTGTACATGACAATTACTCTCAGAAGTGAGAGTTACTATTTTTAGCACTTCATCTCTTCTCCTTCTCTAGGGTTGGAGGTTAGCACAGTGAGGTGGAAAGTAAAACAAAGAAGAAAAAATCTAAGTATCAGTATTGGCCAAGAATATTCCTCAAAGTGTCAGTCCTGTAATGAAGAAGTCATGGGAATAGAAGGCACAGCATAGGGAATATTCTCAATGATACTGTAATAGTGCTGTATGGTGACAGATGGTGAGTGAGCATAGCATAACATACAAACTTGGCCATCCCTATGTTGTATACCTGAAATAATGTGACATTGTGTGTCAACTGTACTCAAAAAAAAAAAAAAAGTTGATCCTGAGTAATGCTCAGTGAAAACAGACTTCTTTCCCTTGATTAAGTAAGTTTACAAAATGCTACATCTCCAGCCCTGAAGACCCACAATGTAGAAGCGCAGACTGAAGACCTTAAGAAGTCCTGGAGGGAAGAAGCTGGTTCAGTTTTGTGTTTACACAGTTACTCAGTTAAACACAGTTACTCAGTTTAACTACATTTGACTCCCACAGTCTTTTTTTTCATTTGTTATCACTCATCAACATCTTATAAGGATCGTGATTCATGCAACAAACTTTGGGCAACACTGTTCCATTTTTGTGGTATGTCTCTAGATTTTGAGTTTTCTCTCCCTGACTCTCTACCTGGGTCCCCCACCACACTCACACTGCTGCATGGGATGAGGAAGGAGAGAAGATGGAAAGAGGGAGATGAGAAGGAAGTGAAATTCATCCTAGGGGAAGGCTTCAGAGAAAGAAAAGAAACCAGCCATGTTCATTCTCATCCCTCAGTCCTCCTGCATCATTGTATGACACCCACCACTGAGTTCTTAGCATGTACAAGGCACACAAGCATTTTCAAGAAATAGACAGTAGCTCCATTTCTTGAGTTTCAGACATTCCATTAAGCTCTTTACATATATTATTTTCTCTATTTCTCACACTTGTTACCTTTACTTCAGACAAGCGTGGTCGTCACTTTCTCCATATATAAACCATATTCCTTTCCATCTCTCACTGCCGTCACTGCCATTTTGTCACACCAAGGCTCCCACTCCTCCCCTGGTTGGCTAATGATTGAGATCCATGCACCTAATGATTTTAGGCTTTAGCTCCAAAACCACCCATTTAACAATGGATGATTTAGTACCAGGGCACTTTAGAGACCCAGGATTTGGAAAGCCTTGTTCTGTAAAGTCCTCACCACAACCCATCTAGACCCAAGCATATGCTGACCTTATCTTCCCCTAAGGGGTGGCTAGGTCATGCCTACACTCACCTTGGAGATGCCTGGGTGAGTGCAGTAGCCAAGGTTGGCCCGTAATGGCAAGATGAGATCAGGACTGTGAAAAGAAGCAGAAGCTCTTACATGAGCCAGAGCTGCTCCCCAAAAGAGCCATTGTGGGCTTTTGAAAGGACCTTTTCTTTTGAAACGTCATCTGTGCAAAGTCCTCTGGGTGTTTCTTGTCAGGCAGTTTCCTTGACTTGCAGCCAAATGGCTCAGACATGGGCATAGGCATTGAAGAAGAAAGAGAGAGCTTCAGCCTGTGAGTCTGGCGGTACGGCCTTCCCTACAATGATGCCTCCACTATTATGCTACCCCAGTAGTTGTCTGACCCTGAGCAAGGCATGTTATGTCTGTAGGCCTAAGTTTTCCCAATGTAAAAGACACTATATCAAGAGTCTCCCCCAGCTTGAATACTGTGATTATGAGCTTTGGTATGGCATGTCCCAGCCTTGTCATCTTTGATCTAGACTGGCATCTTCTTGCTTTGTGAGGTGTTCAGGAGTTAAAGCCCACCATGCTAGCAGAGGGGGGTATACCTGGCACAGAGAATAGCTGGAGTTTGCATTCCTGGGGTTTTGTCATTTTGGATGACATGTTGTGTGTGTGTATGTGTGTGTCCAGTGTGGCATCAGCTGGTAGTGGTTGTACAGGGCAACCCAAATGCCCAGAGCTGAGTGTATGTGCAAGCCAGAGAACATTTTAAGAGCCTTGACAAACATATGCTAAAGTGTCAATTTGAAAAACAGCAAAGAAATGTGGGACCAATTTCAATGAACTACATTGTACTGAGTTACTGAGAATGTGGCAAAATCAGCTATGTGTCTTTGTCAGTTCTATTTATTCAACCTTTGCTGATGTCCAGAGAACTTTTGCTTCTGGTTTGTGGGGCTGATGACTGGTTTTAGTTTTTTGGGTTTTTCTTTCTTTCTTTCTTTCTTTCTTTTTTTTTTTTTTTTTTTTGGTTGGGTCAGGGGAGATGTGGTCTGGTTTATTTCAGGGCCTAAAATGTGATCAATTATTGCTGAAGATGATACCCATGGGAAAGTTTTCAGCATATAATATTGAGTAATAAAAACAAGACTCAAAAATGTATTGGAAAATCACTCTAATCATGTATTAGTATGTCCTTTAGAAGCATTCTAATCATAGATGAGAAAGAAAATATGGCAAAAAGTGTCCAGAGTGGTTCTCTCTTGGTTGAATTATGAATAATGCTTCCCATATATGTATATATACACACACACAAATATATATACTATTTGGTCTTTTCAAGTTTTCTATCACAAACATGTATCACTTTTATGATAAGTAGAAAAATAAAATCTTTTGCTTCCAAAGGCCTTACCCACAAAGACCAAAGCTGCACATGGTGGCCTGTGTGCCCAGGACCAGGGGCTCTGAGTGTCCTCTCTGCTATCTCTGGCCATGCCCTCCGCTCCCCCGTCACAGAGCTGCCATGGCTGAGATGCTCAAAGGAGCAAGCTGGTGGTGGTGCAGGCCACTTAGTGACTGTAGTTGAAGGTGGACCATACAATCTCCTTGGACTAAACAATTAAGCTTTCCCTGGAGATGGAGTGGTCCCTCCTGGAGTAGGAAGTTAAGCATCTTCGTAAACATTGAGGTAATGTTTATCTTTACAATATGTATACATTTTTCATTTTGAAGCCTCAGTTTGAAGGGGGCAGATCTCAGTGATTCTAAAGCACATGATGAAGGCTGCAAATACACCCACATGTAACATGCCCAGCCCAGCGGGGACCTCACTGCTAAGGATTCCATGATCTTGATGAAAGGTTTTGGTTGGAGTTCCCCATCCATATTCCCCTACTCAACTAGATCTGAAAAGAATTTTGAGGTTTTTTTTTTTATTTCAAGTTTTAAAAGAGAACGGAAAGGGGGGGGCACCTGGGTGGCTCAGTTGGTTGAACATCCGACTTCAGCTCAGGTCATGATCTCACAGTTCGTGAATTTGAGGCCCGCATCGGGTTCTCTGATGTCAGCACAGAGCCCACTTCAGATCCTCTGTCTCCCTCTCTCTGCCCCTTCTCTGCTTGCGCTCTCCCTAAAATAAAAATAAAAATAAAAGAGAACAAAAGGTATTCATTGAAAAGAGATTAATCTAGACCATGGAATGGTCTATATACACTTTTTTAAATTTAAGCTTATGTGTATGTACAATAACTACAAATGATTTTTAGCTGAAATGACCTTGTGGACCTGGAGTTAATTCTAAACCCTTCTTACTAAAATATTAGCAAAGCCCCAAACCAGAAGTAACTAGGGAAGTAACTAAGTAACCTAGACTGCCCTGGTCTCAATCAGATTCTTGTATTATCTTTTTTTTTTTTTTCCTTCAGACAGGACGATTCTCTTCTCCTATCCTCAGGAACCCATGACCCATCCTGTTTACACCACCCTGTAGCTCTGATTTGATTCTTTTTTATGGAGGTTGATATTTTAATCACAATGAATTAGTCTTAAAATGCTATTATTATATTTTCAGGGGTACCTGGCTGGCTCAGTTAGTAGAGCATATAACTCTTGATCTCTGGGTCATGAGTTTGAACCCCACATTGGGCATAGAGATTGCTAAAAAGTTTTAAAATAAATATATATATATATATTTCCATAACTGTTGTTATTGCTTTTCCAGTTTGCCATTACCTACTTCTATGTCATGCTTACATGTCAGATTATCTTGCAGTTCTGCAAGTATGCCCACTACAACATCCTAAGAATGCCTAGGGTTACAAATCACATACTGCCTTATCTCTTTACCTTGCCTGAGAAGGCATGGTTTTAGATTGCCTCTGATTTTTAATGGAAGAGAGTCATTTCTAGGCCATTCAGTAAACACTTATTACCTGCTGAATATGTGCTGAAAATCAGGGTCCCTGCTTTGAAGGGATTCACTGGAAGATTCCCTCCTACCTGTCACTACTGTAGCATATCCCAAAGTATTTTTCCCCAAATCTGCTAGTTCTAAGGGATGTCAGAAGGTGTTATGTGAAAAGGGAGTTCCATGGTCAAATAACTGTGGGAAACAGTGAGTTAAGAAAGCCATTCTGGGGTCCTTAATACCCTGACATGCATCCTAAGCCTCCAAGTAAAGCATACAACGTGCAGATTTATTTGATCAGGGAATCCTTTCACTACAGAGTGTTTTGTGTATCTAAAGCTTTGAAATACCCTTTGGGAAATACTAACTACTCAGTCTTATATAATCTGCCTTCTGTATTATGAGCTCAGTTCTCTTCTGGCTGCTGAGTTTCTGTTAATAGACATTTTTTGAAAACCTATATCACAGACGCTGCTGAATGCCAATCACATAAAATATGTCTCCATTCTTTAAGAATGATTTTATTTATTTTTCTAAAGTTTATTTATTTATTTTGAGAAAGAGAGTAGGGTGGGGAAGAAAGATGGAACGAGAGAGAGAATTACAAGCAGGCTCCACACTGTCAGTGCAGAGCCTGACTCAGAGCTTAATCTCACAAACAATGAGATCATGACCTGAGCTAAAATCAGGCGTCAGATGTTTAACTGACTAAGCTACCCAGGGGCCCCAAGAAACTCATGATTTTAAAGGATCATACCCTTTTGTCCATTACTTAGAGCTGTACCATCCAATACAGAAGCCATTAACTACCTATGGCTGCTTAAAGTTAAATTAATTTAAATTAAACTAAAATTAAAATTAGTTTCTTAATCTTACTAGCCACATTTCAAGTGCTCAAGAGCCACATGTGTCTAGTGGCTATTGTATAGTACAGATAGTAAACATTTCCGTCATCATGGAACATTCTCTTGGACACCACTGAGGTAGAGGCTCTATCCTCAAGAATTACTTCCTACAATGCACTAATAATACCCTGTCCCACTGCCAATGGCTGCCAAGTATGTTTAAAATTGTCCCTAGGATGCCTCAGTAAGACATTGGTATTTAGCTCCTCGCACAGTCTCTTTTTGCTAGGCCACACCTCTCCTACCTAGTTTACAGATAAAAAACAGATAAAACTCAAAATCGTGTGTTCAGTGTTTCTCCCTAGGTGCAATGTCAGAATCTCCACCTCAGAGAGCAGCTTCATACTTCAGGACTGCTGTTGGTCTCTGGGGCACCAAATCATAATTGTACATCACTGTGTCTACAGTATTGGAAATTGCTGCAGAATGTCAGTCACAATACAAATTAATTCATCTCCATGAGCATTTATATGAAAATGTGAATAGTCAGTATGGCTTGACGCCCACAGATAAACCTGCCAAATTTTGGCTGCTCTGTGTAGTCTAAACTAGTTCAAATTTCCCGGCCAGATAAGACTAGATTCTTTGGCTCCAAAAGATGTCAAATGAGTATCGGGATTTGAATGCAGGAAGGTTTTATTTATTGAAATATAACCATATATCTTCTCTCACCACCCACTTCCTTCACCACATAAAAGCATGAGGATAAAAGTATGGAAATCCCTATCCTAGGGACTTGTGTGGTCTTAGGAACACCTCTTCCCATGAAATAATTTTATGCATAACCTTCAGATATATAGGCCACCAACAAAGCCAGTAGGCCATAGTGTAGTACTAGAACATAGTATGAATCAATATTAGTTCCATGATGTTAGTGCTAATGGATTCCTGTGACATTGTGAATGTGAGTGTACCTGGACCAATAAAAATAAATAAATGCATACAGGAAGGTATGAATGAAAAAAAGAGAAACATGAACTACTAGAAAGGGAACTTCCTAGAGTTCCTTGAATGGGCCTTAGCTTCTCACCACTAGGCCAGAGAGCCATGTGAGCCCTTGGTCACCATGTCCTCTGGAGTCCTGCTCAACCTTCAAGCTACAATTTAATTGTCCCTTCCTCAGAGGGACATCCCCTCGCATTACACCACATTGGGTCCATGCTAACTGCTTGCTGAGCCAAAAGAGGGCAACCAAGATGGAAACCACCATATTGTTAAGGACTAGTATCAGAAGTGAAAACCACCTCTTCCACCATTTTCTGTTCATTAGAGGTGAGTCATTCATTCCAGCCCACACTTAAGGGGAGGGGAATTAAGCTCTATTTCTTGAAGAGAGAAATATCAAATAATTTTTTAATATATTTTTATTTTGTTTTATCTTTTTTTTTAAGAGAGAGAGAGAGAATGAGAGAGAGAGGGCACACACATGTGTGTCAAGGAGCAAAGGGAGAGGGAGAGAGAGAATCTTAAGCAGGTTCCATGACCTGAGCCCAAATGGAGAATCGAACGTTCAACTGACTGAACCACCCAGGTGCCTCCTCTAATATATTTTTAAACCAGAATTTAAAATGGCCTGTAATTACTATATACTTTTAAAATTTGATATGTGCAGCATCTGAGGATATAATGATAGGGATATATTTTTAAATAAAGCTATGGACCAGGTGCTGTGGGAAATGTGTTTATGTATTATCTCATTTGTTTATTTTTTAATGTTTATTTATTTTTGAGAGACAGAGAGCAAGCGGGGGAGGGGCAGAGAGAGGGAGACAGAGGATCTGAAGAAGGCTCCACGCTGACAGCAGGGAGCCCAATGTGGGGCTCAGATTCACAAACCGTGAGATCATAATCTGAGCTGAAGGCAGACGCTTAACTGACTGAGCCACCCAGATGCCTCTGTATTACCTCATATAAAATGCACACAGTTCTATGAGATAAATACTGTTTTTATCTCCATCTTAAAGAAGAGGAAAATCAGATAAGGTGTGAAGTAACTTGTCCCATGTCACATAGCACTGTGGAGTCAGGAGTTCAACACATGCGGTCTGACCCTGAAACCCAGACACGGCCTTTGCTGAGGCAGATTTCTGCTCAGGAACACACTAATCCAAATGGTCTCTGGTGATCTGCAGCAGCTAGGTGATTTCCTAAGGTTCTAACCCTTGGATAGAACAGCATCTGGCTGTGAGGCCACAGTCAAGTCACGTCAGCTCTCTGCTGAGCACATGGAATATGTGTTGTTTAATGACTCAAAGGAGATGACAGTGTGTAAACAGCTGGTGCTAAGTGCTGGGGCAACTAAAAAGAAATGGTGCCTGCCTCAAGAAATTTAATGTCTATAGATCAGATGACCCAAACCCAAAGCCTACAGAGGCCAGGCAGGTAGCAAATGTGAATTAGCAAACAGGCCATAAGAAACAGAAAGCTCTGGGAGTTACCACCATGGAACTCCAGCTCATGGTTTCATTGGGGTTGTAGGGACTCGGAGTTTCCAAATCAAAGAAATTAAAGCTCGGAGTTTCCAAATAAAAGAAATTTTAGGTGAACTCTTCAGAATTTTAAATGGTGGCAACTTATTAGAGCAGTTCTTGTATTTCATTCCATTCCATTCCATTCCGTTCCATTCCTTTCCATTCCGTTCCATTCCATTCATAAACCTAGAGACCTAACAAATTCTTTCTAAGAGTGCACTTTACCTAGGAGCCATCATTTTGCACTCCTGTCTTATATAGAGCCTCTGGACAGGCCAGAGTAGGGTCTGACCCATTACAATCTGGCAACACATTCACACTGCCTGCACTTGCGTTATTTTTAGAGTTTTCTCATATCTTGAAAGCCTAGAACTTCCAAGCCTATGAAGGGAACATCAGGGTGTGTGTGTGTGTGTGTGTGTGTATGTTAGGAGGTGTACACAGTTTGGATGAAGCAGATAAGACACTGGTCATTTGATTGAGTTGGTGTCAGCTTCATACCATGCTGCTCTGTGCTCGTCACCATTGCTGGTTTTCAGTGACTATATTGCTGGAGGCACCGAGAGACACAGAGCACATCTGTTCCTTTGTCGTTGGCTTCACTCAACATGACCAGTGTCATTGCCAGTTGGCATTGAGATTGTTGACCCTGTCACTGCCAGGCCCAGGCCGCAGAGCAGCTGTTGTTATTGTATACGTTCACTCCAAATAGTGGAGCCTTCAGAATCCCCACCATGCACCATCTCTGCTCCGGGAAACTGGCAGAAAGTACCAGAGTCCTCACAGCACACACTCAAGGGATTTTATCTTATTAATCTTTGGAAAACATTGGCAAATGGACAGGAGTCAAATAAGATATTTGACCACATCCAACATATGTTGGTTTTAATTTTATAGCCTGATGATGGAAGAGGTAGACTTTTCATGAAGTTGGCACTGGTATTCATATCTAAATCCCATTTTTAATATAAGGTTTCTGTTGTGGTTTTCTCTTTATTTGGAACTCACTCTTTCTTTGACAGTGACAGCAGTTCTTTGCGTACTAGAGAGGAATCTTGATCGGTACTTGCGGGTGTGGTTTTTTTCCTCTGGTGTCACTGGCATTAGATGTTAGAGTTGTGAGAGCTTCTCAGACAGTTACCCTTTATTTTGGTTTCTGTTGCTGGTGCAAGGGTGCTTGGCATTTTGTATTAATAGATCATTTTAAATGGAAAAATTCTTGTGAACTTTTTTTGTTTACAATATGAACAGCAATAATAGAGGGCATTTAATTAGTTGGACATAAGTGTGCACTTGTGTGCACAGGCACACACACAAACACACACTAATGCTCATTTATTCTGAGAAAGCTTCAGATATTTCAAAACCCCTTCTGTGGATTTCTTTTCCATTTTACTGAAATTGTACGCTAAAATCCTCTTCCTTGAAGCTTTTGAAACTCTTTTTTCCAAAATTGATACCAATGGGGGGTTTTGTTATTGTTTTGTTTTAAATTGTGGTAAAGTATACATAACATAAAATTTACCATCTTAACTGTTTTAAGTGTACAGTTTAGTAGCAGTCAGCACACTCACATTGTTGTGCAACCCACACCACCATCCATCTCTAGAACTCTTTTCATCTTGACATGTGTCACTTTTGTTTTGTTTTATTTTCACATACAAGCTAGGTCTCTGGGCTTTGCAAGTGAGGCCAGGAAAGGGAACAAAAAAGTATGCAAAGAAAAAGCATATCTGCTTCTATTTCTCTTTAACTGAGGCAGAACTGTTACCTGCCTTCAATACATTAGACAGTTCCCCTCTTGAGACCAAAACACAGTGTGGCGATAGTAGCACATAAACACCTCTATTGCTACAACGTCTAAAATTGCAGCCTCACACTAAAATATCAACAGAACCAGTGAGGAAGGAGCCCTAACAAGTAAAAATTGCTTTAGCTCTCTGAAACACATCCCCTTTATGTAAAATCCATGTTGTTTTCACGGTTCATTAATTGGGAATCAGAGGCTAAGAAAAGAAAGAAGCTTGCCTCCTCCCAGACTCTGAAAGCTATACAAGTGTGGTTCTAAGGGGCCGCAGGCACATGCAGAGTTTATTCTTGTTTTACACATGTTTTCTTCCTGACGCACCGTCACTGCTCACCCATAGCAGGAGAAATATCGGACTATCTGTGGCCAGGTCAGCTTTACAAGCTTGGCAGCTTGGGGATCCATTTATAACCCCAGGCTTTAAAACTTTAGAGTCACACTGGCCATGATATCCTCAGGAAGCAGATCAGGGTGTAGCAAACTTTTTCTGAAAAGGTCCAGACACTCAGTGTTTTAGCTTGTGGGCCCTAAATGGTCTGTGTCAACAACTGTTGGACTCCACCTTTCAGGTCAGAAAGCAGCCAGAGACAATGCATAAACAAATGGGTATGGCTACGTCCCAGTACCACTTTACTGATGGACATTGAAATTTGAACTTCATAGCACGTGTGTCATGGAATATTCATCTTTTGTTTCGTTTCGTGTAAAAACTATCTTTAGTTTATGAGCCATACAAAACAGGTGTGGACTGGATCTGGCCCGTGGGCTGTGGTTTCCAGTTCCCTGATGGAAAGGAGAGATACAATTCTGAGGCCCATTGACAAGACCCAAAGGACAGGTCTCGGGTCAAATTATTGCTCTGCCAAGTATTAACCATATAACCACGGGCAAGCTACCAACTTCTGTAACTTTCAGTTTCTCTGTAGGGGAAGCATAATGGCCACCCCACAGAGGTGAGGGTCAGCGACAAAGTGGGACACCAAGAGGGACACCAAGATCGGCCCCTAAACTTCTGAGGTGCCTGAGAACATGTTTCATTTGGCGGTAGTCTAACCCCCAGCAAGCAATCTTATTTTGTTAAAATGAAGATTCATGTCTATGTATTTCATTAACCTCATACTCTGTTCCTTCCAAAGGAATGGGACTGCTAAGAAGCTACTATCCTCCTAAATTACAGGCTCTCTGAGGAAGAAAATCTCCATATGTTTTCATCAGACACACAATAGAGGTCTCATAAGTGATGGCAGGCTCTGTCCTGTGGTGCAGCCAGCTTGGTTGAGCAATTTCTATGAATTCTTTGTTTTCCTGGGGGAGGTAAATTCTTCCTCCGGGGACCCATGCCCTGAAAGTTCAGAGCACACCCAAAATGACAAGTCATGTTTCTTCAGTGTTTCTTGAATGTCATTAAGAGTTAGGTCCATTAAACTTCTCTAGGAATAAGTAAGTCTATGCTTGCAGCTGCCTAGCCTGGACTGGGAACTGCTTCACCAGCCAGCACCCCTACCCCCACCCCCTCATAGAAAGGCCAAGTGACAGAAGCACTTACCCTGCCCTCCCACATCCAGTCTTCAAAGAGCAGCAACCTGATAGGTGGCCACTGGGCCACTTTGAAGCCTGCCACCTCCCTCTGAGGGAGTGGGTGCATTCAGCCACCCTTTGCTCATCCCCAAAATGAGGGGCCTGAGGAGCATCTGCCAGAAACCAGTCCAGCTTGTCTGACACATGCAGGGTGTGGGAGGGAGGGAGTCAGACACTTTACAGTTGTGTGGACCTCAAGCCAAGGGGGGCAGGCAGAGATGGGAAGGAGGAGGGAAAGGCGGCTGCCAGCCAGAGAGGCGAAGACTGTGCCTCGTTGGGTTATAGATCACATCACTTTAAACAGGAATCTGGTTGGATGCACACACTGTCATGGCCAGGAGTGCCCCAGCAAGAAGGATGGCGTGGGGAGGACACGATCGCTCCATCTGCAGAGGAAGTCCAGATGTTACAATACACGGAGTGGCAGAATGGTGGGGCGGGGGACTGCACTGCGGGGCTTTGAGAGAAGATCTTGAGAAATGTGGTGATGGAACATTTTGATTCACGCTCTCGCTTTCATGATGCCTGCTAAGGCAGCCTGTCTCCATCTGGAGGGTGTCTATAACCCATCTCCTGTGGTTAAATGAGAGACTTTTCAAAAATGTACAGCTCTGCCTTTATGAGAATCAGTATAAATCAAGAGACTGAATATGTTTACATAAAGTGACTTATTTTTAATGCTTGTAGGATTTGGGAAAAGAAGAGCAGTTTGATTCTTGTATCATATGAATAAATATTCTCAGTGGGTGGCAGGTTCGTGTGTTTATCTGTCCATACATATGTATACATGTACTTGGGGGCGTGCACATATTGCACACATTCACACACACACACACACACACACACCCCTCCGTTGGGGAATGCCCTCCATGTCAGTAATGTGGGCTGCTGTTTAGGAACAGAATTAATCAAATAAATAATGTTCTTTCCTGTTTAGGGAGGTCTGGCCTGCCATGTTTCTATTTTTATTTCTTTTGGCTTATTTGCCACCCACATTCCTAAAAGAAAACAGAAAGAACGTTTTTAATTCCTGTGTGCTGGTTGAATCCCATGTATACTTTCAGCTAGGAGAATTCTTTTAAAAATTCTGTAGTCTGGCTGCCCTGCCTGCCTTACAAGAATTCAGACTTTGGGATGCTGACTGTGGGCCTCCCATGAATGAGTCCGCTGGCCACGTCCCTGTTCCCATGGCCAGTGCTGGCTGTGTATGCCCACTGACTCAGATAAAGGCAGCTGAAGGGAGATTTCTGCAGCACAAGGCCTTGGGATAGAAGTAGTAAACTGGTTAGGAACACAGGTTTTCAAGTTTCCACGTTGTCTACCCTCACTACCAGCTGTGTTACTTTTACCAAGGTCCTTAACCTCCATTTCCTCATCTGTAAAATGAGGATAACACCACTCCCTCCAGAAGACAGCTGTAAGGACTGAATGAAATAATGAATGTCCAGCATTGAGCACAGCATCTGGCATAGAGGTGCAGGAAGTGATAGTTTCTATTCTGTTAGGAACACAATAGACTTTCATGGATTCATTAAGGCTCTTAACACCGTTGCCCCAAAACTTGTCCACTCCATCTTGTGTGACCTGACACTACTTCATTCATTCATTCATTCATTCATCAAGTTAGTTATGATGTATAAAGCCTCATTCCAAAAATAATTTAAGGTGTCTGGTTGTCAGTCTCCCACTGGAATGCTTTCTCTCAGGTCCCATTAAAGAGACACAACTATGTTAAGAAAGATAGGTTTAAGAAAACATTTAAGCCCAATGCTTGAGCCTTGCACAAGGTACCTGCTCTCTACTCCGTGGTCAGTTTGCCCTCCTGAACAGAAGCTCCCTGCCTACAGGACCCTGGAGAGAAACTGCATCGTCCTGGCTTCAAAGGCCCTGAGGGTGAAACAAGTCCCTGGAGCAGGAGAGGTCAGGGGGAGGGTGCCTCAGAGATTCTGCAAGGTGGGCTCAAGGGCTGTGGTCCTGAGACATAGCGGCTTTCCTGGGCTGGGGCCTGAGGGCAGGTGGGAGCTGCCCCCCCACCAACCCCGTTGTTTCCGCTGTCACCTGTCCAGTTTTCCCACAGGGATTGGGCTGGAAAGTAGATGGGGTATTTTGTATTTGCTTGTTTGTTTTTCTTTCCTTCTTTCTTGTCTGGGGATTTCCCCGCAGCAAGCATCCTGGGCTCCCCCTTGAAGAGAGACGCTGCCCTCCAGAGCAGAATTGCACTGCACCCCTGTCTGAGGGAGAGCTAGCTGCCGGGCCACATTCTTAGCAACCAGCATTAGGGCCACTGGGACCCTCCTTGTCTCTTTCCTTTCCCTGAGTCCTTGTCCCTTTCTCTGAATCGCTCTGTGTCCCATGGAGGCAGCTTGTAAC
This sequence comes from Cryptoprocta ferox, assembly GCA_028646485.1. Classification (NCBI taxonomy): domain Eukaryota; kingdom Metazoa; phylum Chordata; class Mammalia; order Carnivora; family Eupleridae; genus Cryptoprocta; species Cryptoprocta ferox. The sequence goes on from CM053568.1 coordinate 41,218,036, forward strand.
CCTCACAGACCTGTAAGCAGAGCACAAAGGGTGAACAGGAGTGTTCTAGGCAGGAGAAGGGAATGGGGCTCTCCAGGCAGAAGAAGAAAACACACAAAGATACAGAAGCAGACAGACGCAAGGTGTGTTTAAGGCTGGAGAGAAGAATGAGGCAGATCCTGAGGTATTTGCAGTCTCTTTAACTTGCAGGGACTTTATCTGGTAGGAGATGGAGATGAGTGGAAGCAAGTTTTGTGCCCCTGTGGATTTTAAACAACACCTTTCCAGCCAGCACTGTGGATGATACCAGCGGGGATCAGAGCGTGTGCTTCTCTGGAATCACAAGGCAGTGTGGTATCACAGGAAATTCTCAGTCCTTCAGACTGGATAATTCGGAGACAACAGCTGATCTTGACGCTTATAATGTAATGCCTTAGCACCATACCACTTTCCTCTTCTGAATCCACAGCCCCTAGGGCCACACCTTCCCATTCTTGGAATTCTTACTCATAGTGTCATGGTGCCCCAAGAAAGAAACTTCGCTGAGTCCTTGTCCCTTGATCTCAGACTGACCCACACAAGTTAGCTGACTTTGGTTCTCACTCTCCTTGCTCCTCCAGCTAAACAGGCAGTTCCAAAGGGACTTGCTTTTGCTATCAGTGGCTTAGATCTTGAGATAAGGAAATAAATAATCTGCTTGACCTCCAATGTAGCAACATGACCTGAGGGAAATGGGTGTTGGCAGGAGCTGAGGACCCTAGAGAGGCAGGTGAATTGCGGTGGTTCTGGTGAAATCTTGGCATGGACACCAGCTGTATCGTTGTTTGGAATGGAGGGGGCAAGGGGGCAAGACCCATGAGAGAAAGAGAATTTTCAAGATAGTTAACATTTTCAAAGCACCCACTTTTAGGGGGAAAAATAGCTAATAACAAACAAATGGACAATGTGGATCCAACTTGGAGGTTTTCAAGTCTCTAAAAAATGGAATTTGCAGGATGAAAGGCACCGCTGAAAGCTTTCTCTCTAACCTGGCCACCACCCCTGCAAGGCCCAACCTCCCTGCTGGGAATGAAATTCCTCCTGGTTACAGGGCCTGGACTCAGCCACACCCTCACCCTCCAGCCAGAAATGCTGTCCCTGTACTTCAGGCTGCAGTTCAAACCCCTGTTCCCAGGGGAGCCTGGGGGCTGATGAGAGGCAGGGATGGGGGTGGGTTGGGGGGGCAGGTCATTGAGGGGGGCTGAGGTTGTGCTGCCAGTAGATGGGCAAGGAGGCAATTTATAAAAAGAGCACCACTCCTGATTGCTTTTCCTGGTGGACTCACCGTTTTTCTTTGGTGTTTTTCAGCAACCATCACCATAACATATTGCCTTTTAAATGTGTAGTTGAAGCTCCGTTCCCGGAGAAGGCGAGTGCATGTGTGCATGCGGGCCCGGGTGTGGGGGTGTGTGGGTGTGGGTGTGTGTATGTGCACACACACACTCTGTTAACTGAGAGGCAATTTACTGCCCTCTTAGGGCCAAATCTAACAATAGATTGTCTATTCAACCTAGCCCATTTTAAGCCACTGGGTTTTTAATGGTGGCTAATGGGTGAAGGGTTCATTTATTTACATAAAGGTCATTTTCACAGTTTTCAGCCCAGTGTTCTCTCCTTACATTTTCAGGCTTCTGCACCCACCTCCCTTTCATCTTTCTGTGCTCCCCTTCTTCCTCAGACATTTCCTTATTTCCAATATTTCTTCCTCCTCGTTTCTCAGAATCAGCAGTTGGTGAAGTGAAAACAGTAGGCTTCAGAATGCTGTTGTTTTGCCCTCTTGTCCAAATATTCATTAAGACACTAGAAAAAGCAAAGGCCCCACTGCTTTTCTTTTATTTCTCACCCCAGCGGAGTAATGGAAACAGTATGTTTTGTGTTTGTTGGCTTATTTTCTGTTCTTGAGTCCACCAAACCTGGGTGCAAATCCTTATCCTTCCACTCGTTTGCTCTGTGAACTTGGGCAAGTTACCTCCATTCTCTCAGCCTCCATGTCCTCATCTGTTTATTAGAAAAAGCAACGCAAACTCTATAGAGTTTTGAAAAGTCCATAGAATAAATATAAATGTCTCTACCAAAGTAAGTTCTCAACACTTATTTCCTGCCACCACTCACTTTACTGGGTCTATAGACCTAATCATTGTTTTTCTTCATTGGATTTTAGTCTAATTAACACATATTTTTTCAGCACCTGGTTTGTGTCAGGCCTTGGGCACCAGGGTTCAAACATACACAAGATATGGTTCTTCTCCTCAATGTCAACCACATGCAGGAGCCAGGAAAGTAATAAACTAGAACATGTGAAGGGTGCCCTGGGTGCTAAGGGAAACCAGAAGAGGAGCACCGAAGACTTCTTGGGGATGGGGTGAGAAAGGCAGCAGAAGGTGTCCCTGAAGAGGGCACCCTGATCAAGAGCCTTGAAGGATGTCGGAGGTGGGAGAAGGGTGTTCTGGGAGAAGAGGAACAAGTGAAAGCATATATACAGGAGGAGCTGCTGTGGGTTCCACAGGAGAGAAGGAGAGCTGAGGAGTGATAGGGCAGCAGAGAGGTTTGGAGTCCAGATGAAAAAGAGCATTGAACACAAGGGTTGGGACTTACTAGTTTGAAAACTGTGGACAGCTGTTAGAGCATAGATTAGGGAAAGCCAATAACATGGGAGGGCCTTTACCTGAAGTGCCCTGAGCCAACTCTAAGACATCCTCGTTTCCAGATCAACACCAAGTGCCCAGAGCCCACAGCCAGGGGTGCTAACCCCACTGCTAATTATTTGTGCCACTTCAGGCAAGTCACCACTCTCTCACCATCTACGTTTTTAGTCTCTGAAGTGAAGATCTCAGACAATACCCACGAGTCCTCCCAGTTTTTACACTAGGCTGTGATTCTGTGATCATGCCACCATTTTTTAGAGCTTGTTGGTTTTTTTTTTTTTTTTTTTTTTTTTTGGTTTTCTTAGTGTTTACTTATTTATTTTGAGAGGGAAAGAGTGAGAGAGAGAGGCTAGCAGGAGAGGGGCAAAGAGAAAGGGAGGGAGAGAATCCCAAGCAGGCTCCTCAGCACTATCAGTACAGAACCATATTTGGGGTCGATATCACAAACCTTGAGACCATGGCCTGAGCTGAAGTCGAGAGTTAGATGCTTAACTGACCGATCCACCCAGGTGTCCCTTAGAGCTTGTTTTATGATTTCTAATGTTAACTTAGTAAAATCAGTATGTGAGCATAATGACTGACACCTAGTAGATATCAATGTTTTCCCTTTATTTTATGTGAAAAATAGATCACTAAAATGTGTGATGGTAAGTACAGTTAGCAAAGAGTCAGTTGGACTCTGGTTGTCACTGCTCAGTGAGCAATTATTTGTGCGGCCTCAATTAAGTTATTTCATGTCTCTTTGCAACCACTTACTCCCTGCCCTCCACCGCCAGTTCTAAAAATGGCTACCCTGGGAGATAAGAGTAAGTTTTCACTTTTAGAGCTCATGCAAATTTGTTCTACAGATATCAAACACTTGTTCCAATGGCCAGGAAAGATCTCTATTTCAGTTTAAAAGTGTTTAGAACAGAAGAGCTTGAATACCTTATGCAGAAGATATGCTGATTTCATCCACCACCCCCATTCCACACAAAAACTAGCCAAAAGTCATTTTAACCTTATTTCTAAAACTAAATATGATTTCAATTTGGAGGTTTGGTCTACTTCTATTTTTGTTGTTTTTTTAATTATTGGAGCTTATTTTCTTAGAAAAAATTACATGTGTATTAAAAATATCTAAAACTCCAGAATATATGCAAAGGGAAAATATCAAAAATAGAAAACACACATCATTCCTTCACCCAGAGGTAAACTTACTCATCATGTTGGACTCATATTTGTTTATACATTTTCCCAAAATAATTATATTAAACCATATATGAAAATATTTCTCATCATACATTAATATATAACAAAGTTTTAAGGGTCTTTTCAGACTCAGGCAAAAAAATGATGAGTTCCAGTGCTGGTAGAAAGTGACAGGTATGTGCAAAGTGATAGGGAACCGAAGAAAGGAGCTGAGGAACCCTTTCTGGAGGCTAACAGTTGAATCTTGAAGGATGTCAGTGTTTGCCAGGCACAGAAGAGCAGAAAGCCTTTCTCAGATGGAAGAAAGAGCTAGAAAAACTACTAGAAACCTTGATAGACTGTGCCCTGTTGGAAACAGGGGAGGAGTTTGGGTTGCCTGGTGGGTGTGGTGCCTGAGTGGGTGGGGGTTCAACAGGAGGTAAGGGGGGGGAGTTGGGGGGTGGGGGGGAGTCTATTATGAACAGCTTTGTTTGCCAGGCTGTGGAGTATGGAATTTGTTCTGTTGACAGTGGGGAACTAGGGACTTTACAAAATCAATTACTGTCTTACATTAAAGCAAATAATACTGAGTGAGTACAGCTTTACTCTTTTAAAAGTAAAAGGGTGGATTTTTTAGAATCCAGGTGCTTAAAAACATCTTCCTATACAAGCCAAATACAGTCTTCATGAAAATTTCTCAGGAAGTTCTTCATTACCTCTGCAGAAGGTTTTGAAGTACCTTTTGGAGTTCTTTAGTGGGCTGCCTTAATACACATTGCATATAGATGACTCCTACAATTGCAAATTCATTCCTAAAGAATGGTCTGGGCAGATGTTGTTTAGGCCACTCTCTGTGATAGGAAGGAATGTGTTTGGTTCTGCTAGATGACTTCGGGAGAGATTTGATGGTGACGAAAGCTATGGAACCCAATATTTGGCTGGTACTTGGTTTGGGAGTTTTTCCAAGAACCGGTTGTTTCTTAACCAGCTCATTTGCACCACCCAGTGGGGAAACGTTAGAATACAGCTTTGAAGGGTGGATGTAACTGAGATAGATGTTTTTCCTCAAAGACAGATCTGGGAATTCCTGGTCTGTTTTTTCACCCATTCTTTCCCTATACAAATGTTAGGAGATATCCCCCATAAACAATTTTTCTCCTTCATTTTGAGGTGAAGAAAGCATTTGCAGTCAGTAAAGTCCTGGCATTTCACAGACTAATGGCCTTAGATAAGTACCATATCCTCTATCAAAGGGTTCCCTTGTGTGTGTGTGTGTGTGTGTGTCTGTGTGTGTGTGTAATTCTTTCATATTTCTAGTGTCTTTAGTATTTTAGTGGCATAATTGTTTTTAGTATTTACCCAGTGCACCTCTAATTCCACATGACATCCATCCAGGTAATGAAAAAATATCTTTGACATTTTGAAAATCCAAGAATGACTGCAACCATTTATAATTAATAATATATATCAATTAATATATGTCAGTGTCTTCTGAATGCATCTTCATAAGAAATTCTCAGGGGCTTTAAACCGCAAATCACATGGTGTAATGGAAAGAGCTGGCCTTTCCACTCAAGTAGACCTGAGTTTAAGTCCTAACCCTTCCACTTTCTGTGTGTCTTTGAGAAGTTACTGTCTGTCTCTGAGCCTGTGTCAGTGAACATGGCAAATCTTATTTCACAGGGTTAGTGTAAGAGTTATGGGGTGTAATGTACACAGGGTCAGTGGGACTAGGGAATAGCTGACCTTTGTTTGATGGAAGACTCTGCACTTACCTGTTCTACTTGAGCAAATCAGTTCTGCTCAGAGGCCTGGATTCCTCCTCTGTCAAATGGGGCCATAGTTCCTTCTCTTAGAGTTTTACAGATGCAATGACATAATACCTCCTCCACCCCCACTAAGCATCAAACACCTCATAGGTGCTTAACAAATGCTAGTTCCTCTCTTTCCAAAAGTATTAACCCACTGCAAATAATTGCAGAATTAGTTATAAGGCCAAATTGTGTTCCAATCTCTCCCCTGCCACCTGTCTCTCTTGCTAGCTCAAATACTCACACAGGTAGGTGCACCCTGGGCATTCCCACCTTTTTTTTCCATCTTTGTCATCAGAAGTTAACCAAAAGCACAAGAACTTTTGGAAGCTTAACAAAGGAACAGCAAATTCATTTTAAGATTGTCATTTATTGCCATTCCTCACACCAAGTACATAAGTCTTTATTTGAGCAGTTGTGCATTTCCTTTGTCCCCACCCCACTGCCCCATCCTGGCTCAGCCCCTCTGCTCCAGCCACAGCACCACCAGACCATGGAGGTCACCACCTTGGCCACCCTCCCCCCACCCAGCTCTCCAGTCTCCTTCTCCCCACCTCACTCATCAGACTCCTTCTTTAAATTGCCCCCAGGGCACCTGGGTGGCTCAGTCAGTTAAGTATCTGACTTCAGCTCAGGTTATGATCTCGCAATTTGAGTGTGAACCCTTTGTCAGGCTCTTTGCTGACAGCTCAGAGCCTGGAGCCTGCTTCAGATTCTGTGTCTCCCTCTCTCTCTGCCCCTCCCAATCTGTCTGTCTCTCAAAAGTAAAGAAACATTTAAATTAATTAATTGATTGATTTGGGGGCCCACCTAAGTGCGAACATTATCAGAGAAATCTCTTCAAGTCTCTTCTTGCCCTGGAAGGAAGTGATTTTTGCCAAGTGTGTGTTTCTGAAGAGAAGAGAATTAATGTATGTTGAGACCGGGCATATCTTAACACTTTTAACCTTCCCGGTCACCTTTTCAGGTAGGCATCACTGTTCCATTTTATAGGTAAGGAGGCTGAGGGCCCATTCATTGCTTCCTTAAATAAACATGTATTGAATATCAGTTGCCACCACAGGGAATAGAGCAGACACAGCCCCTTCCTTTGTGGATCTTACAGGATCTGACATGGGATGAATCCAGGAGGCAGGAAGGAAGCAAATGATGGACTATTCCAGTTGTCAAGAAGGGTGCTGTGAAAGGCAGAAAAGGGGGAAATGCCCTATCTCAGAGCTCAGGGAGGGTGTCCCTAAAGTAAAGACATTTCTGCTAAGACCCAAAGACTCATGGAGGTAGTGAGGACAGAAGTGGGCTCTAAATGTGGATGGAATTTGGAGACACCATGCCTCATGGCCTTTCCTCCACTAAATATTTGCATTTACGTCACTATAGTTTAGCTTGTGATCTACACTTCTTTCTGATAGATCATAGCTCCTTGCAAGCAACAACCTCATCTCCCAGGCACGTGGTACATAACATAAGGCATGAGCATAAGAACTTGGTCATTTGGTGTTTTAATATATGTACCTGTGTGTGATTGCTTGTCTTTAATAACATTATGAGGATGCAAATGTACCTTGACTATGCCATGTATATTCTGTCATTTCTTTAACCAACACATTGGTATGGTTTTCTAATAGAGTTTCTAAGCCCCTGGGCACTCCTGTTCTCAAACCCCTTTTACTCACATGTTTTCTATTTTATAAGCTGGGGTGATCCAGGGTCAGCATGTGAGAAAGGTAGCCACTGGCATCAGCCCTACAGTGGGTGGAACTTGAGAGCAGCTCATTCATTTACATAAAATGATGTAAAATGTGTCCTCCCAAATGCTGCAGGGCACCAGGCTCATTGCCAGCCTAGCCAGGCCATTCTTGGAGATGAAAGTGAAGCGGCTGCCCCATGCCAGGCACTGTGTTAAGGCAGCAGATACAAGATGAATGTGCTTTGGTGATTCCATGAGCGTTTCTTTTCTTGACACACAGTGGCTCACAGTGGAGTAGGGCCCACAGAATGCCCATAGTCCATGCATACACACCGATGTACACACCAGCTCATTGCATGTAAGACTCCAGGCTGGCACAGGGGAAGGAGTGGTTAACTACACGGAGGCTGGGGCAGAAGTCTCAGAAGGTCTCCCAGGCATCTTGAAAGTCATCTTGGATGAGTTGGGAAAATGAGTGGCAGTTAGCTAGGTAAAGAGGGCAGGCTGCGGGAGGAGCAGGGCACACAGGCAAGGGTCTCCCCGATGCAGAGGCGAGATGCAGAGGCCTAGAGAAAGAGAGCAGATGGCACATTAGGGTTGTGCAAATGCTCACAAGAGCCAGATGATGATGGAGATGAGTGAAAGGCCAGGTAGTTGCATGTCAGACACATTGGTATATTCTTCGTGCCCATAAAGTCCTCCCTTCCACTTTTCTTCACTTATACCCTCTTATGCTGTCCTTCATTTTTCCATCTTTGATTGAAACTTAGGTAAAAAGAAATTGTTCTCTCCTATTAGAAAAGTAGCAGCCTAACTTGTTGGGATGAGCACTGGGTGTTGTATGGAAGCCAATTTGACAATAAATTATATTAAATTAAAAAAAGGAAAAGCAGCCTAAATCCAATGATCATATCAATCAGGAATGATACTTGGCTCCTTCTGGGGAGACAACTGGGAGTAGTGAGGACTGGGGCCAACTGGAGACCATATTCTCCATCTGAAGAGGACAACCGTTCTTCAACTCCAGCTGTCCAGTGGCTTCAAATCTTGCAGTTTAAAAAAAAAAAGTGAGCAACCAGGAGTTTTGGTAAGTTAGCCAAGTTTTTTTTAATATTGCTTTGATTAAAACAAAGACCAAAAAAAAAAAAACCCCAAACCTACAGACCAAATGGATCACATTCACATTCTAAGCCTTATCAGCAGGCTGTGTTTACAAGTTCTTGTTTAAAGCCTCCAGGGATTGTGAGGGCTTTTTTTTTTTTTTTTTTTTTTTCAGACTCCTTCAACATGTCATCACTTCTAGTTACTCCTAACCATCCTTCTCTCCCTGCTTTCCAGAAAGAGATGACGAGCAGGATGTGTCACTAACGCCCCACCTCCCCTTCGGAAGACAGAGGAAAGCTCTTCCTTCCTGGAGCCCTGCGCCGGCAGGAGGGAGCCCTCCCCCTCCCGCCAAAATGGCACCTGCTTCCAGGAACAGGCAAGGTGGAGACAAGCCGTGATTCCTGAGAGACGTTCCCCACTCACCCCGTGTGCTCTTAACCCTCTGAGTGCTGCTAGCCACAGCCTGTGGACGTGTCCGACCACAGCGTGCGGGAAGGACTGCCCCCTCTCCCTTCTGGCTCTCAAGTGCCCCGAGGAAGCCTCTGCACTTACGTGTGCGTCGCAGTCTGCCTGTGACCTACCGCCTAAGCTTTACTGGAATTCAGGTTTTGAGACTGACACTTACTTGTACTTTCCACTCCTATCTTGTCAACTGGCCGACTTTTCTGTACTGTGTCTTCTAAATACCGGGCAAATTTTGGAACTCTGGTTGAGCAGCAAGTTTGTCTTTAACAAGTCTTCCTTTCAGCTCTTTGAAAGGTTCCACCCTGGTCTGATTCTGTGGTTTAACTTCCTGCGGGACTGTGGAGCCTTGAAGAGATTTGAGACCCCCACCCTGCAGCCTCAGCAAGAATTCCCTACTAGGCAGTTTTATCAGGGACCACCCATGACCCCAGACAAATCTTAACTATGGGGAAGGGCCTGGCTGTGAGCATAAAGCTGATGGGTTACCAGTTGACTCTAAATAGAATGTGTTTTTTTATAGCCACACCATTCCTTGTCTCTTCTATTCAATTTTTTTCCTGTTTCCCAGAAGAGAGAAATAAAAGGAAGTTATAAATGACCAAGAATGATCAGCAAAAGCTCTGAGCCAGATTCGTGCAGTGTTTGTTCTTGAGCCAAGGGTAGGGAGTTCTGGCTGTCTCTACATAATACTGAAATTTCAGTGGAAAAAAAAAAAACAAGTGCCATCGGCTATTTGGTACATGTAGCTCAAACACCCAGCTCATTGGCTTGTCGCCTTCCAGCTGGCCCTCTGAGCTCCTACGTCCAGCCTGTGTTTTCTTTCTCTTCCTCTGCACTCCCCCTCCTTGGCCGTATTATATTATGGCACAGAATTAATTTCTGCCCCTATGATTGTGCCACAGTTGCCAAGGCAACAGTGGAACTGGAGCTAACTTCCTTCTTCCATTCCTTCCCAGTTTTCCTATTCCAGTAAACAGAATAACACATTCTGTGCTATATCCTGCCTTTTGAAACCCACGTGAGTCTTAGCTGAAGAAATGTTGCCTTCTCTGCTTCATTCACGAAACTGGTGGTGGTCCTGAGAGCCTGTGATCCGAGAGTGATATTACTCCGGCGATCATTGGAATCTGACAAAATAGCAGTTGGTGGAGGGAAGTAGATAAGAATGTATTAGTGTATTTTAATGTAACAGTGATTAAAGAATAACTAAACAACTCTGATTTCGTTTCATTATATGCAATGTGTTAAAGCTGTTTGTGGCTGCCACAGGAGCCTAGAGAGCATGAAATCTTCCTTTGTCCAGAGAAAGGGCTGACTGTCTGGGCAATGTGGCATTCTGCCCTCACCCAGCAAACCGACCTTTGCTTCTGATCTTGTCCTAGTTATCTCATGGAGTCCAAATGCTGCTACCTCTTTCCATATTGTTGTGCTCTAGTCAACAACAAAAAGACCCCCGCCCCTTTTTTTGGCTTCCTAAGTAACTCTGAGAGGACAAGATAGGCAAAGATTCTTCTGAGCATCATTTCTGGCTGAAAGAATATGACTGTCCTAAGGATCCAGAGATCAGAGGAATAAGACCCCCCCATTACCCAACCTATGCAATGCACTGTAAAGTACCACATGGGAATGTTCCAGCAGAGGGACAGAGAAATGACAGCATGGAGCCCATGCCCTAGGAGGAACCCCGCAGCTCTGCCATCATGGAAAACCACAGGATTTTTGCACTAAGAAGTTGACTATGGTCCTGCATTTCAGTAACACCTAATCAAGCAGGATGCTGGACTCAGAAGACATTTGTTATTAATTCTTTTTAAGGTTGCTTCCTATTAACTGTTTGTGCATATGAAATTTCCATTCAATTTTAAAAAAACAAATATTTTTTAAACTTCTTGGCATAATTTCCTCCTGGTTATATTTCTAATTGCATTAATCAACTCTTCTAGGATAAGGTCTGGCAAACCACTTTTACTTTTTAATCACAGAGTGTTCCTTGCTCTTGCAGAACTTTGTTTGGCCAATTCTAAAGAAAATTATCACAAGCAATTTTTATCTCTTTGACCTGACTGCATCCTAAGTACATCTCATTACAACCAGGGGATCTGAGCCTCACATCCTGATTCTGCCTCCTAACCTGATGGGCTCTCCTTCATGTCACACCATTTTTTTTCAGTTGGATACATGTATCCACCAGCTTTTTTTATTTCAAGAAATTTTAAAGTGGAAATTTCAAAGAGACAAGATTACGGTGAATATCCATATCCCCTTCATTTACGTGCATCAGTTGTTAACATTTTTTAATTGTTGACAGTTTCCATATATTTTCTTCTTTTTCTGTAAATATACATTCTTATTGCTGAACCACTTCAAAATATGTTGCAGACATCGTAAAACTTTAAATACTTTGTCATTTGTCCTCAAAATGTTTATAGCTTCTTTTGTTTGTTTATCCAGGATCCAATTATGAATCACATGTGGCATTTGTTGTCATTCTCTTTCATTAATGGGTTAGAGTTCTTGCCTTACATTGTGTGTGTGTGTGTGTGTGTGTGTGTGTGTGTGTGTGTGTATCGTGGTGGTGGTTGTGATGTATGTGTGTCATGACACTGACATTTTTTGTAGAATGTTCCACAATCTGGATTTTTTTTCTGATTATTTCCTCTTTATTAGACTCGGTTAAATTTTTTTTTAGCAAGAATACTACAAGGATGTTTTGTTCCTATTGCATTTATCAGGAAGCAGATGACCAGTTGTCTCTTTTCATGATATTAAACTTGACCAGTGGGTTCAGGTGTTGTCTGCCTGAACCATTCATTATAAAGGTACATAATTCATTAAGAAGCTCTGAGATTCAGCATGCACACATTTTATACTTTGAGACTGTGCAAATGTGCATTCCTTTTTTAATTTTCTCAAAGAGGTCCAGGATCTCCCAAAGATTATGACCCTTGCAGTTAAATGATACAGCAATGATAAAGGATTCATAACTTCCCACTTAACAGAGGGAAGGGGAAGTAAGAAGGGCACTAGATTAGTGTGCTGGCTAATGAGAATCTGTATGGTCCCTATAGCAAACTCACTTTTTTTTTTTTTTTTTTTTGCTACCATCCTCAATGACTTCCCATTCAGACCCATGGTTTATTTTAGAGAGTATGCATTCTCATTAAAGGTGATTGCTCTCAAGGTGCAAAAATTGTGGGGAGTGTAGGGAGATGGGGGAGGAATCTTAGATATTATAGTGGGTGGTGGCCCTTCAAAGGGCCATAGTACATAAGCAGATATAAAGTGTATATGTAGTATTAAACTTTCATGGGCATGATTAAGAGTAAACTGTCTTAAAAGGCTCCTTAAGAGGATGATAATGGAAAATAAAAAAAGGTTAAGAAATACTCATCAAGAGTCAGATTCTCCTTCTTAGGTTGTTAACTCTCTCTTCCTGGAGTGTTTTCTCATTTCTAAGGGCTAGGATCAGTGGAAGCAACTTCGACAGATTTCTTCATCCATTCCTGTTACCCTCCCCAACACTATCAGTAACCTTACCAGTGAAAACCCCATTCTCCTCTTGAAGACCTTCAAGCATAGATATTCCACAACGTCCTTTCGTGTACTCCCACTGAACACTTTACAACACATGAAATCCTGCCATCTGATCTGAGCCAAACTATGGGTTTCAGCATACCTTTCCTAGTGTCTCACATTAAGAAAGACAAAGATTATCTAGGATAAGAAGAAGCGTAAGCAATAAGAGCTTTATTTGCATATCCACCAAGTATTTGAAGACTGTCACCAATGGGCTTCAGCCTTCTTTCCCTTCAGCTCTCCCACGGGCAGAATTCTTATGGAAGCCCTGTTGCCCAGTTGCTAACATTTCTACACTCAACTTGAACACTTCCCCAAGCTTTCCATGTCATTGTGGACTATGAAGATAACCAACAGTGAATGTGTAAGAAATTACCGCATGCTTTCTCCAAACTCTATTGTGTTTTTGCTACGTCCTGACTTGCTTGCTAATGCATTTGTATCCATATCTCTGTTATATTCAACCATTTTGGTTTATGTTTCTGAGTTTCCTTCCTTTCTACCTTTGATATGCCTCAGCAGATGACAGTTTTGTTTTAACCACTTCTTTAATTGGCAAAGCACTGAGACTTGGATGGACCTCCTCTTTTATTTTTGTTGTGAATTAGGCTAAGTCATCATCTGGTCATTGATGGAAGCACATAATTCCCTGTGGTCTCTGACCTTCCATCATGCCCACATCCCGTGTGTATCACACTGTGAGTGAAAGAACTATCATGGGACAAGTACAGTAATGTCTTCAAGGAATGTATACCAAGGCAAAATCATGAAAAGGAGTCAGGTGTTTCACTTGGATAATACTGTTGTCATTTGTGCTTGGAACATTTTGGTCCTTGATAAAATAAGTGTTTCTCTCCTAGAATTAGCCAAACAAAGTGTTTTGGAAATAGAAGGGTTTTTTCCCTTCTTTAAAAAACTATGTCAACAACAACAAAAAAACCTATAGCAGGCTATTTTATTTCCCTCTGGGCAGTTATTAATTCTGGGTAAGAAGTTTTTGATGACTAAATAAGGATTTTTGTAACTTTTAGAGGGAAGAGTGCATTTCTAATCTGAAAGTTAAGCTGTTTTGTTAGATTTTAGTATTCTAATGTTAAAGTTTTCCACTATCTTTTCTAATTGCATCAGAAAAAAGGTTTACTATATTTTAGTTCCATTTGAGATTAAATTAAAGATTTGACTCTAAGAACAAACTAACACAATTAGATCAATTAGGAAAGCAAGAGGAAATGAAAGGGTATTTATGGGATCAGTTCATGTGAGCTTAGGAATACAAATGTCACAAATAAAAGACACATAACCATTATCTAGTCTGTCTTTTTTGTGTGTGCTCAATTAATTTCTCTAACAAAAATGTTTTTCATTTTTTAGTGATCCTTGAACAGGTAAATGAAAAGAAAACTTAACTCTACAAAAAGTAATTCAAAGTCTATTTGAGAACACACATACATGTATTTGTATTTTAGCAGAAGTTCCCTTATACTCTTCAGATTTTCACAGGAGGGTATGTCATGCATATTTATATTCATGTTGTAAATCTTTTTTCTTGTGGTAGAATTCAGTATTAAATTTGATGACAATCTGGCATGTAAATATAATAAACCTTGACTATAGAAATAGCTCATCAATCAGAGTAAATAAACCTGAGTTTTAATCTCAGGTTTGCCACTTCCTTCCTTGTGTGACCTTGAATATTATATTTAATTGTTCTTTGTCTCAGATTTTTGAACTGTAACTGCTCATGGACTTGTTCCTAAAGAACTTATAATTATTTTTGCAAAGTAATATAAGATAAAAATATTAACATATTTGGACAACAAATACATAAATCCTGTATATTGTTAGAGTATTAGTACATTTACAGCCACTTTATAATAATTGTAAATGCCTCCAGTAACAGCCACTGTAGCTAATAGCAACAATTGAATACTATGTCTGATAAAAGCTATTTGTGATGAGGTAATTTCTAGACAGAGGGCAGGAGGAGTAAGACTTATGGTACCCCAGCACAAATACAAAGCGTTCCTCTACTTCAGTTCCACTGTTTGAAATGTACACGAGATGTGACAGAAAGGCAGATTGTAGACTGATTTTGGCCTACAGGCATGTTTTGTTAGACTAACACAGTTTTGTTTTTCTTTTTTTTAATGTTTATTTATTTTTGAGAGAGAGAGTGTGTGTGTGCATGCTTGCGCATGAATGGAGAAGGGGCAGAGAGAGAGAGAGAAGGAGACACAGAATCCCAAGCAGTCTCCAGGCTCTGAACTGTCAGCACAGAGCCCAATGCGGGGCTTGAACTCAAGAACCATGAGATCATGACCTGAGCCGAAGTCAGTTGCTTCGTCCCTGGGTGGCTCATTCAGTTAAGCAGCTGACTTCAGCTCAGGTCATGATCTCACGGTTTGTGAGTTCGAGCCCCGCGTTGGGCTCTGTGCTGGCAGCTCAGAGCCTGGAGCCTGCTTCAGAGTCTGTGTCTCCTCTCTCTGCCCTTCCCCTGCTCACGCTCTGTCTCTCAAAAATAAATAAACACTAAAAAATTTTTTTAAAAATCAGAATGTCTGGCTCCTCTTACAAAATCAGAAGATCTGGCATCACCAGGCTTTTGTGTTTGTGTGGCAGAAACTGGCTGAGAAGTGGCTCATCCATCGGGATGGGGTACGTTCTCTCTGATTTACCCATGTCCTCACCACTCACAGTAGCGTCCCAGACATGTGGCTGTCAGTTACCATTGTCCTCTTCCCCTGGTAGGCTTCCCTCAATCATTTTTCCTGCTGTTCCCCTGAAGTCATTTCAGGTCGCAGTCTCTGCTCCACCATGTCTAGAGAGACCACTAAGGAAACCACGATTCTAATCTTCAAGTTGATCCCTACACACACTGACTATCTGCTGTATTATTATGTTCTTTCTAGTAACCTACATTGTATTCATGGTAATAAATGCAAAACTCTTCTAAGAGATAATAAATTCAGATCAGATGCCTTCAGTCCCTCCACGCAACAACAGCAAAAATTGGTACTCCCTTGGATGTTAAGCCAATCACCGAATCTATCCAACCTTTCAATGATTCTAAATTCTTAAACTTCAACTCTGCTCTCAAGCAGACTTCATTGCTGCTTAGACCAAAATGAAAAAGAAATGTCACTGAAAAGCAATGGTAGTGTCATTTATCACAACTCTATATTTTATCCTATTTTTCTTCTTTTTTATTGTGAGGTAGATTTCAGCAGAACTCAGTGTTTTAACAGAAACTTCTCATTGTTTTAATGCAGCTTTCAACATCTGAGTTTTCACGAACACAAAAACCAAGCACAAATTGCCAGTACTTAATAAATTAAAAACTAAATGAGGAAATCCGATTCAATCTAAATAAACTTTGATTGAGTTTGTAACTATTACTGCACACTAGATTAAGCAGAATATCTGTTCCAGAGGAAATCATATCATACAATTGAGACATGACCTCACATATTATCAGATCAGCAAAGGGTAAGAGTCTAAGCATTTTCAAGAAATATGTAGAACATAGAGGGGAAAAGGTATCAACAGAATCCTGTGTTTATTAACTCAGAAACAATGTTACAAATAACGGTGCTCCACAACTGTGCATATATATGTCTCTACAATGATGTGTTTGATTTGTTTAAAAACTGCATGCTGTCTGATAGCCACAAGAGGCAACAGCATTTAGAAAATTCATAAACTGTGACTTATTTATCTAGAGGTTAATTATTTTGAATAGGGCGTGTCTTATCAGCAGTATAATCACATGAAGTTTCGAAAGAGATGTTTGGCCCATATGAGTCTGTGGTTAAGTCAAAATTGTGGTAAAGATGTTGAGCCCTTTTAGACAGGATCAAGTCTAGTGGGAGAAGTTCACATTGGCTGGAAATGAGGAAGTTGCTGCCTACTCCTGCCCTGTCTGTGGATGAGAACATGGACCCTTCTCTGCTCAAAACCCTACAGTGCTCCCCTTTACACTCAGTTCAAAAGCTTCAGCTCCCCTTTTCTCCCTCCACTCCAGCACCCCAGGCCTCCTTGCTGGCCTTGCACATGCTGGGCATACTCACACTCACGACATCTGTACTGGCTGTTCCCTTGCCTGGATGCTGTTCCCTCACATAGCCTCAGAATGGCCAGTCCACAGAGTGCTGAGTGTTATGAGGGTAAGATCGGAGGCCAGGATGGGGTCTCTGAGCAGCAGGAGACAGGAAGACAATCCGGAAAGTTCAGAAGGAATCACATAGTGGGAGCAGGGTGTTCCGTGATCAATTAAAAGGGTACCTAAGAAATTTCTAGGTCTTGCTGCCTGCTGTGAAATGAAAAAAAAAAAAAAAAAAGCATGCATTTCACTCATTCTTAGAGGAAAACAAGAATTTAGAAACACCCAGGGGCGCCTGGGTGGCTCAGTCAGTTACGTGTCTGACTTCAAATCAGACCATGATCTCACACAGTTCGTGGGTTCAAGCCCCGCGTAGGGCTCTGTGCTGACTGCTCATAGCCTGGAGCCTGCTGCAGATTCTGTGTCTCCCTCTCTCTCTACCCCTCCACTCACACTCTGTCTCTCTCTTTCTCTCAAAAATAAAAAAAATAATAAAATAAACGTTAAAAATAAAATAATTTAAAAAAAAAGAATTTAGAAACACCCAAAGCTCAAGATCTTAGCTTTGACCGTAAGAAGTTTGCAGAACTTAAAAAAAATTTTTTAATTAAAACATTTAAAAATTAAAAAATAAACAAATTTAAAAAGTTTGCAGAACCATCACAGTTAATTTTTACTGATTTTCCTTCTCTGCTAAAGAAATTAACTGGTATTAATTTCTCAGCTGTAATGTAAAATATGTGGTTATGTCAACAATTAGAAATATGCATCCAAGAGGGAAGAGCACTATGTGGCTGTGGATTGATTCATGCATATATTCCATGGGCTGATCTAGAAATGAATAGGAGTCACATTACATTAGAAAAGCAGCATTCATTCCATCCACCTGACTCGGGCAGCTTCCTTTGAGGTCACCAGGAGTTATGCAGACCTTAAAATGTTCTCTAGGTCCTGGTTCCACCGAGAGATCTTAAATATGTCAGGTCGTAACCCCAGCCTGTGTTTCAAGGCTGGATGAGATAAAGACGCTGTGATGAAATGAATGACTTGGACCTTCCCATTCCTAGGGCTTCATGGATATTGGCCACGAAATGATTCCACTACAGAACATAGAGGGAGGCAGCATTTGTCAAGAGAGGGGCAGGTGAGGAAGGAGTTTCTTGGGTTTTGTTTTTATTTTGTTTTAAATTTTGTTAATGTTTTATTTATTTTTGAGAGAGACAGCATGAGCGGGAAAGGGACAGAGAGAGAGGGTGACACAATCCCACGCAGGCTCCAGGCTCTGACCTGTCAGCACAGAGCCCAACGTGGGTCTTGAACTTCTGAAACGTGAAATCATGACCTGAGCCGAAGTCAGACGCTCAATGGACTGAGCCTCCCACCTGCCCCTTGGGCTTTGTTTTTAAATAGTAAATTATTGGATAGGGGCACATGTACCCCAATGTTCGTAGCAGCATTTTCAATAATAGCCAAATCATGGAAACAGCCTAAATGTCCATCAACTGATGAGTGGATCAAGAAGATGTGATTTATCTGTACAATGGAATACTACATGGCAATGAGAAAGAATGAAATCTGGCCATTTGTAGCAACATGGATGGAACTCGAGGGTGTCATGCTAAGTGAAATAAGTCAGGCAGAGAAGGACAGATACCATATGTCTTCACTCGTAAGTGGAACAGGAGAAACTTAAGAGAGGACCATGGGGGAGGGGAAGGGGGAAAATAGCTGGGGAGAGGGAGGGAGGCAAACCATGAGAGACTCTTGACTACTGAGAACAAACTGAGGGCTGATGGAGGTGGAGAGGGGAAGGGGGGTGATGGGCATGGAGGAGGGCACTTGTTGGGATGAGCACTGGGTGTTATATGGAAACCAACTTGACAATAAATTATAAAAGAAAAAATATTAAATTATTAGATGCAGTAACTATTGAACTATGGAAGTTAAAGAAAATACATTCAAAAGGTGAGGCTCATTTCACATTCCCAGCAACAATTTTTAGCACATTTCCAGCCTTAGGACGAGATTCCTGAGGTTGTCAGGATAACATAAGATATAGTGTTGTTATTACGAACTGGCCGAGCATTATGTGGACTGTGAATTTAGCACAACCCTATAACTTAATGGGTTTGAAATAAAAGAAATAAAAAATTGCACATCCAGAAAGTCCCAAGAGACATAAGCCAGTAATTGCCGTGTCACCTGTTTGCATTCAGAAAAAAGACTGCGATGCCCTGGGCTCACGACATTTCATTGGAATGTGCATTATCTCCTCTAAGTGACAGCAAAACAACTCCCGTGCAATTCGGTTGGAGAAACGTGAAAGGAAAACACTAGGGCTCCTCTCCCATTGCAAAGAAGAAGAGAGAAAAAATTAGACGGTTTTACGTGAACCTCCTCTGCTGCTCACAGATTCCAGAGGCCCTGTGTTGGAAAGAACTGGGAGCAGAGCAGGTGGGTGTGCTGAGTGCTTTCAGGGGAATTAGGAAGGCATTTTTGGGGAAAGAAGGGCTGGGAATTAATTTACTGAAAATTTACCTTGTGCCACACACAGTGCTTGGTACTTGATGTATATTCTCCACTCCATTCTCACAACAGTTCATCAAAGGAAATATTGGTGACAACAACTGTTCCAGATGTGAGATGGAGGGCTAGTTGCATGTGGGAGAGCATAATGAGCTCACACAGGGACAGTCCTCACTCTCTTTCAAGGCTGGGCACCGTGCCAAGAGTTTTAGTTGAAATATCCGAATTAATCCTGTGAGGGATGTACCATCGTTATTATTCCCATTTTACAGATGAGGAAACTGAGGTTGAGGAATAAGTCTTATTCAAGGCTGTGCAGCTGGTTGGTAGTGGAGCTGAGATTTGAACCCAGGCAGTCTGTCTCCAGAGCCCCTGCTGTTAATCACTATGTTATAGACCCTCTAATGCACTCATTTCATTTATTAAAAACTTATTCCTATTTTTAAAAGTTTTTATTTTTTTATTTTTGTTATTTTAGAGAGACAGAAAGAGAGAGAGAGCACGTGCAAACAAGAGAGAGGGAGAGACAGAGAGACAGAGAGAGAGAGAGAGAGAGAGAGAGAGATCTTACAGAGGCTCCACACTCAGTACAGAGCCCAACATGGGGCTCGATTCCATGACCCTGAGCTGAAATCAAGAGTCAGACACTCAATTGACTGAGCCCAGTTATTCTTCCTTTTAGATTGCTCACTTGCTATTCTGGTGACAAAGCTTCTTTCACCACAAGGATCATAAAATGAGAGGCCCCTGAAAAGCCCAAAGGAACCTTGAGAAGCCACGATGAGGAAGCTACACAAAGTGAGATGGAGGCTTCTTTCACAAAGTGCGAGTCTGCTGAAAATGCACTGAACATTAAGATCCTCAACTCGATGGGTCGATGGAGAGAAGAAACATGTGGGTTTGTTGTCCCTGTGCAGGGGTTGCTAACCAGGATCCTGCCTGGGGAAGAAGGACTCACTAGGGAAGGTTGGTTTCTGCCAGCTTGACCAGACCAGTTAGGGGTACAGGAAAGCCCTTTGATTCAGAGGAACTCATACCTTCCTATCGTCCCACAAGACAGCTTTGTTCCTGACCAGACGTAGCCTTCCAGGAAATACTAGTAGACACCAAGGAGAGGAAAGTAAATATTTTCTCCTCACATTTGGAAATAGGAACACACAAGACTGGAAAATGTGTAGGGAAGTTCCATCTGATTCAGTAGATGGCTCTATACTCTGGATAAATACTCAGCCATAGTAGGGAAGCAAACTACCTGTACTAGTAGGTACTCACAGATGCTATCCTTAAGTGGATTTCACAGGGGCAGAAGTATGAAAGCCTCTCAGCTCCCTTGCTTTGACTAGGTGCATCTGTCTTTGCTTTTTCTCATCCCTAAGTTTAGAAGCCCTTTGAGAAAAATAATTTTTCCCACTTATGTACAAATCTTTACCATTCATTCTTATACTAGTCATGGCGGCCAGCTACTAAGATATGGTGTGCATTAGGGCCAGATTTGGGAGGGGGGGTACTCTAATGATACAAACAAGACACCTGATAATTACTAGAGTTCAAATACAACTGATACATAAATATAGAATGGAGAAAGCAGCTATTACCAATGGAAGCCTTGCCAAAACAGACTAGTCTGGCTAATAGCAGAAGAAAAAAGCTTTTGTTTAGGAAAAATAGAAAATAAATTGTACCCTTTTCTCTACCATTCTTAGAAAGATCGTCCTGAAGGGCAGACACCTTATTTTAATGACATTATGGGGGAAAACAACATAGCAAGTAAGTTCCCCCAGTTTGGAAAAAGATGTGCTCAAGCTCTTAGAAAATGAGCCTCAGGCTCCTGGGTGGCTCAGTTGGTTAAGCGTCCAGGTCAGGATCTCACAGTTTCATGAGTTTGATCCCTACATCCACATCTGCTCCAGCGCAGAGCCTGCTTGAGAGTTTCCCTCTCTCTCTCTGCCCCTCCCCTGCTTACACTCTCTCTGTCTTTCTCAAAACTAAATACTAAATCAAAAACTTTAAAAAGAAAGAAAGAAAGAAAGAAAATGGGCCTCAAAGCCAAAGAGGTTTCTCTTCCTGCATTTCCATTTTCTTTGGTCTTTGCATTTCTTCAGGCTGTCCTTCCCTGTGCCTATTACTCTGCAAAAGTGAGGGTAGGGCTTTCCCTGTCTCTCCGATCTTCTCTCACCATCCGCTTTTCACAAACTGAAGCCAGAGTACCCTTTCTGAATCCCAGACCTGAATCCCTTTTCCCCCCAGAGTCCTTCAGAGATAGCCCGCTCCCACCAGAATGAACTCATCTCTCTTCAGCGAGGCCCAAGGCAGGCTTGTCAAGGATGGCCAAGAAAGAGTCCCTTCACTCATCCCCTACATGTTTTGGATTTGGGGGCTAGAACAATAGAGGGTGATTTATGGATGGTACCATCTATCGTCACCCTTATTTCCTAGAAGAAAGGACATTTCAACACCGAAAGAATTTAAAAAAGTAGATCTAAGAATAAAAGCCAGTCTTCTAGTTTCCCCTAAAGTACTTAAAGTGTTCCTTCTGTAGAACACTGGCTGATGCAACCTGGTTGTAACGCAGTTGTTTGGAATAGTTATGTGCTGTGCTGTTTGTCTGGTGGTGGTGCTGGTGGATTTACACAGGGAGTCCTGAACGCCCAGAGGCACTTGATGTGCTTGCCCAGTGCACCTCTTCCACACCTGGTCACTCTCGACGTGATCCTGCTTGCCCAACTGCCTGTAAGAGGATGTCACCTGGAGGGCAGGCAGACTCTTTAGGACAGCGGAGGGAA
Organism: Cryptoprocta ferox; assembly: GCA_028646485.1. Classification (NCBI taxonomy): domain Eukaryota; kingdom Metazoa; phylum Chordata; class Mammalia; order Carnivora; family Eupleridae; genus Cryptoprocta; species Cryptoprocta ferox. The sequence continues at coordinate 41,239,920 of CM053568.1, forward strand.
ACAGGCCCACACCTGGCCACCGCTGCTGCCATTGCCTCCTCTGTAACTGGAAGACAGAACTGCTGTGACTCCCCCATGAGAAATAATTCCTTTTTCTTGAGGCCCTCAAAACTGTTGAAGTTTGCTCACCACCCCCTTCTCTTCCTTCTCTGTTGTTAACCGAAGCCAGCCTAGAGTACTGAGAACTCTAACCATCAGGTCCCCTCTTTGACGAAAGATCCTTCCTTCTCCCCCAATATGTGGTTTCGGTGGGAAGGGAGACAGCAGTAGAGATAGTTTCTGTGCTAGCCATAGTCTGAGTCTGGGCTCCTGTCTAAACATTTTTAAAGGAATAATTATTTGTTCGCATCCTTAATCAGAATAATTCCCACAGAATCTAAGCTGGATATAGAAGCAATAAAAAGAGGAGGGGTCTGCTGGATAGGGAGGGACTGAAGAGGAGAGGAAATGTGAGACTCTCATGAGGTGGAGAACAAGATGGCAGGAGTATCCGAATTAGAAACCTACCAGGAGAGAAGGTTGCACCAGCGAGTGAGCTTTGAATTTAAGATTCCAATTTTATTTTTCGCTACTTATTGCTGCATAATTAAATATGCCAAAATGTAGTGGCTTGAAAGAACACCATTTTATCATATCTCATGAATTTGTCGGTCATGAATTCAGGTGGGGCTCACCTGGGCAGTCCTTCTGCTCCACATAACAGAGGTCACTTGGTGGGGTTCAGCTGGTGGCTGGGCTGGTGGCTGGAGCCAAGATGGTGTCACTCACATGCCCGATACTTTAACAGAGATGCTCAAACTGTGCTCAGCTGGGCCCCTCTCCTTCTAGTCAAGGACCCTCTCCATGGGGTGTCTCCAATAAGGGGTCCTTACATGGCCACTTGGATCTCCATGGCTAGTATTCCAGGAGACAGGAGTAGAAGTTGTGAGTCCGTGAAGTCTGAGCTACATTTTCATATTAGTTCTTTTTTTTTTTTTTTTTACTGATTTTATAATCAGACACTTTATTAAATTTTCATGTTATGTACAATTTGTCATTGATTCATTTGGGGTCTCCAGATATATGATCATGCTACTTGCAAAGAAAATGTTACTTCTTCATTTTCTTTCTTTTTTTTTTTTTAGGAGTAAAGTTTTTATTTTATTTTATTTTTTTTAACTTTATTGTCAGGTTGGTTTCCATATAGCACCCAGTGCTCTTCCCCACAAGTGACCTCCACCAAGACCATCACTCCCTATTACCTTTCCCCCTTCC
>CM053568.1:41241673-41304830 GCA_028646485.1 Cryptoprocta ferox
TTCTTCAGTATTACTTTGGCTATTCGGGGTTTTTTGTGGTTCCATACGAATTTGAGGATAGTTTGTTCCAGCTTTGAGAAGAATGCTGGTGCAATTTTAATTGGTATTGCATTGAATATGTAGATTGCTTTGGGTAATAATGACATTTTAACGATGTTTATTCTTCTGATCCATGAGCATGGAATGCTTTTCCATTTCTTTGTGTCTTCTTCAATTTCTTTCATAAGTTTTCTATAGTTTTCATCGTACAGTTCTTTTACATTTTTTGGTTAGGTTTATTCCTGGGTATTTTATGGTTTTTCGTGAGTTGTGAATGGGATAAGTTTCTTGATTTCTCTTTCTGTTGCTTCATTATTGGTGTATAAAAATGCAACTGATTTCTGTACGTTGATTTTGTACCCTGCGACTTTGCTGAATTCATGGATCAGTTCTAGTAGGCTTCTGGTGGAGTCGGTCGGGTTTTCCATGTAGAGTATCATGTCACTGAAATATTTATAATTTTGTTCTTACTGAATATTTACCAGTCTGTGCTTTAGATCATAAATTTAAAAGGAAATATGAAATCCTAAAAGAACCCAGACAAAACGTTGATTTTTAAAGAAAATTTAAGTGTTTATTTAGAGAAAGAGATAGAGAGCAGGGGAAGGGCAGAGGGAGAGGGAGAGAGAGAATCCCAAGCAGGCTCCATGCTGTCAGTGCAGAGCCTGATGCAGGGCTCTATCTCACAAACCATGAGATCATGACCTGAGCCGAAATCAAGAGTCAAAAGCTTAAGCAACTGAGCCACCCAGGTGCCCCCAAAAGGTTGATTTTTTAAACTAATCTTAGAGTGGGGAAGGATAAACTATTTTAAATGAGAAATGACATGGAACTACTTGCAAAACAAATAAATAGATACGAATTGTGGAGAGGGAGCGAAGGTGGAAGGGGAAGAAAACTAAAGAGGAGCTAGTGGAATGACAAAGAAGAGAGTTATTTTAGGAGACAATAAAAGGGGTGTTGAAAAGATTTTGGATGAAGAGGATTTTAAGGAAATTTTACAGCATAGCATATGATGTATTCCTTCTTCGTGCCTGTTCATTAGACATTACTAAAGGCACAACATGGGGCACCTGGGTGGCACAATCGGTTAAGCATCTGACTTCAGCTCAGGTCATGATCTCATGGCTTGTGAGTTCGAGCCCCACATCAGGTTCTGTGCTGACAGCTCAGAGCCTGGAACCTGCTGTGTTCAGATTCTGTGTCTCCCTTGCCCTCTTTCTGCCCCTCCCCTGCCTTTACTATCTCTCTCTCTCTCTCTCCAAAATAAAAAAATAAACATTTAAAAATAAATAAATAAAGGCACCTCTTACTTTACAAACTTCTATTAAGACATTACAACTATGGTGTGTTTACTGTGTGTGCCAGGCTCTGTGCCAACTCATTTACATGCGTTACCTCACTGAATTATCATATCTCCTCCACAAGGTAGTTACCATCATTTCCTCCATTTTATAGATGAGAAAACTGGTCTCAAAGAGATTAAGCAACTTGCCCAAGGCCAAACCAATAGTTAGTCAGGGAGTGGAGATGTGAACTCAGATCATCAGACTCAAAGCCAGGACTCTTAATCACTACACAGCTCTCCTGCGGCAGCCCTTTCAGGGCACCTGGGAAGGAGGATGGCAGCTTGTGAGGAGCTAGATGCCCATTTGGAGCAGCTGGAATGGAACCAAGACAAGGTAAGGACTTGCCAGGCTTTCCTCACTGTCACTGGTGCAACTACTTCACAGAATTAATCTGGAGAGCCACTTCTGACACTGAAGAACGAAATGCATTTATTTTAATTAGTGAGCATTTACAAAGTGGATTACATCAGAGATTATTACGTCAGAGGATTGTCATCAGGGCATGGATGAATAGAACAGAAAGCTACAGAATATTAATCTACTTGCAACTACACAAGTGAGGTGAGTCAAGAGCCAAGCAGGAGTCTGAGGTGTCAGTAGAGGCTGAACTGAGCAAGCATCGTTAGTTGCCCTGACAATGGAAACTTTTCCCATTAAACTGATATCCTCATATCGAAAAGCACATGCATACAAAGTAAACAGTGAGTCAGTGCAGAGCAAGAGTATCAGGGAGGAGGGGAGGAGGGAGCTGTGTAACAGATAAAAGATCAGGCCAAAAAGGAAAGAGTCTTACTTATATACTGAAGAGGTGATATCTTCATGGCTTATTAGGTTCTGAGACCTGTTGTATAGGGTGATGTCAGTACAAATAATAAACTCTGCACCTGTGGTTTTGTGTTGCCTCACCTCACCTGCCTGATGCCCTCGCTGCATGAGAGAACAATCCTAGGGAGCAGAGTGGGCAGGTCTGTAAGAGCCATGTGCAAGTGGCCACTGCCAGGCTCTCTTTGTTTCATTAGTGGAACAGGGACATGACAGCACAATCCTACCAGGCTCATAACACATTCCCCACCCACAAGTTTTTATTCAGATGGCCTTTTGCCAACACTCCCAACTTAGTCCCCAAATTACTTAGGCCTTCAGGTTATAAAATGGGTTGTTCAAGACACATTTCCTATAAAATTCATTAAGGAGCCTCTCACAAATATTTTTTGCAACATTTATTTCATACCTACTATGTGCTAGGGTCTGGGGATACAGCAGTAACGAGATACACAGAGTCTCACAGAGCTTGTATTCTAGCAAAGGAAGACTGTCACGAAGCAAATATGCAGGCAAAGGATTATTTGTGATTGTGATGAGTTCTCTAAGGATAGGCTGAAAGCATCCTAAAAACAGGATAGGCTCAAGGCACTGTAAGAACAGACTAGGCTCAAGGCACCGTAAGAACAGGAAAATCTGACCTGGTCTTGGGTCTGAAAAGGCTTCCCTGGGGGAGCAAACTTAGGCTTATACCTTAAGGTTTGTCTGGAGTTAGCCAAGCAAGTAGAAGAGAAAGAGACCTCCAGACAAAGATGGAGGCATGGAGAAAGACCCTTGGGCAAGAACAGGCTTGGCATATTTGACAGGCTGAAAGAGCATATCCGTAGCCATGGCCCCATGAAGGAGGCAGCATGGAGCATGTATGCAGCTGAAGAGGGAGGCAGATCTGATTCCAATACCCAGAATAGATGTCTGTCCTCTGAGAAGTAGTTGCTTGTTTCTTGCAACACCATGGGTGATGTAATGACAACATTGGTTTTTTATATTGCTTGCCATGAAGGATAGACCCAATTCTATGCCAACCTTGAACATGATCACGGGACTTTACAGTTGTATTTTTAAACTGATTCCTGCTTACCTGGGTCCCTGCCCTTGCCTTTCTTTCCTCAACCCTGACCCCCATATTTTATTTATGCTCTAAAGTTATATCCTGTACCTCTTATACACTTCCTAAAATCCTTTCTGGGATAAGATGGGCCAAATATCACATAAAATCAGTGTTAATTTTACGCTGACTTGTTCATTCAGTCAACCTTGTCACTGCCCAGGTTCTCAGTTACATTCGAACACTCCCACTTCACATTCCCACTTGGAGGGCCAATCATTTAACTTCAATCTATATCTAGAGGCCTCTAGTTTTCATTAAAAGACTAGTATTTTTGATCTTTTGACTGTGAATTTCCCTTTAAAAGATGTGAACATGGATGATCAGTCCAAGTCGAATGAGAAGATACGAGCTAGGTGCAAAAGGAATTAGAAGAGGACTTGGGATGAAGGTGATTGTTGAGAAGAAAGTAAGAGAGAATAGTGTTCAGCAGTATGGAATATTTCTGGGCCCACTAAATCTCATGGTAACTACATTGTTACTTCCCTCTTCATCTTCCTGAAAATACCCATCCTAAAGCCTTCGGTCACACACAGTAGGCATCTGTGCCAGGGTGGGGTGGAGGGAGTCATGATGGCCCAGAGCTCAAGTAAGGTGATTCAGGCATTGGAGTAAGAGGGGTGCTCTATATAAAATATGAAACTGAATCAGAGTCAGGAGGGAATCCATGGTGGGAGAGGATGGCCTGGTGTGGGCTGTTGGAGCTGGAATTCTTGGAGAAATGATTGGTTCTAGGGCTAAGGCAGAGAAAATCCAAAATGACTATGGAATAATGAGCATCAAGAGCCTGGAAAATGTTCATATGCTTTAAGGTAGAAATTCTACTTTTTGGAAACTATCTAAATGAAATAATCATAAATGCTGAAAAATTTTAGTCATAAATATGCTCATTACTTTATTGTTTATAATAAGGAAAATTGGAAACAACCCACAAACAATAGGGCAAACAACCCAAAAAAGTTATGAATATTCACTAAGTTGGATGTCTTATAGATGTTGAGTTTATGAAACTGCTTGTATTATAATGTTGAGTTATAAATGCAATATCTAGATCCAGTTTGAGTACAAGCTCTAACTGAGGTCTGGCTCTTCACTGTAGCCTTCTTAAAGCCCTTCTGATATATCTCGTGTATTGAGGTGGGGTTGGCCTTCAAGCTGCTTCAAGACCTTGACTTCTGCTCTCAAATACCATCTGTCCTTCAAGGTTTACACCATTTAGCCCTCCATTTACTACCATCATCATCTTTTGTCATCCTCCAAACCTGCCCTAATTCACTGAAGACTTTGGCACCCATTTCCCACTATTCCTCTTGTTCCTCTTGTAGAGAACTTCCTCGGCCACATAGGCAGTGCATCCAACAGCTTGGTCTGTCAGTTTATGTGACATCCCAATGCCAATGTTCTTCCCCTCTAATCTAATTTAGCAATCTGAAACCATGCCCTTGGACCTCATTACCACACTGCCCTGTTCCAGCTTTGAAATGTTAAACTCCCAGACCCCACTGTAAATCTCTTCTTCCACTCTTTTCTTGACAACCTCAATGTTCTGGCCCCTCAGTTCTAATGCATCAACCCTGTTTTCCTGGATCATTGGATAGCCATCAATTATCAATCTCCTTATGACTTAGATTAAGTGGAACTTTTAAAATAACAACCTAATTAAACAACTTAAGTATGGTCCCATTACATGCAATCTTTCCTTGCCTCTTCCGTTAAGCTGTGAATGAAAGATCTAATTTTAAACCCAAGTGTCTAGCATCAACAAATATTTTATTTTATGCAGTAGGTGAGCTTACTATTTGATTTAAGGAAAATAATATTTAAATTAATGTTTTAAGGAAGGTTTTGGTAGTTATGTTCAACAACTAATTTGTGGCTTGTGGAACTTACTGGCATTTAATAGAGTCTCTCAAAGATTAGGGGGCACCTGGGTGGCTCAGTCAGTTAAGCGTCCAACTCTTGATATCAGTTCAGGTCATGATCTAACAGTCAATTGTGAGATCAGGCCCCACGTTGTGTTGGGCTCTGTGCTGATAGCATGGAGCCTGCTTACGATTCTCTCTCTCCCTCCCTGCCCCTCCCCTGCTCGTGTTCATACTCTCTCTCTCAAAAATTTTTTTTTTTTAAAGATCAGGATGACTTGACAGTCTCCAAAAATATATGTTGGGTCATTTCTTAATATTTTTATGTCTTCTACTTTATTACATATTTTACTTATATTTAGTTTCTGAGTAGGAAACATATGTTTTGCCTCTTAAAAAACTGTATATATGAAAATATTACCACCTCTAATCCTTTTAGGCATGAATAAAAATGATCTGTGTAGAAATCTTTGAAGTAAATAAATTCAAAATAAAATTCAACACAATAAATGACTCAAATATTTACTTGTTGTGATATTTAATTTACCCATTTTCCAGATGAGCAAATTCAGGGCCAGAAAGGAGCTGACTTGTCCAACATCACACAGGTAGGAAGGGATGGACCCAAACATATGTCCTCTTACTCTGGGTTCAGTACTCTTGTCAGAGAAAACACCGAAATAGGAGAGGAGCTTGTAATCTAGACATGGTCAACAAATATGAAAACATTTAGGAAATAAAACATAATCATAGGTTATTAATTATATCTAATGATATTCTTGGTATTAGAAATAGTTCCTTTTTAGGGCAAACTTTAAAGACTTAAAATATAGTTTAATATATAAAAAGTTAATGTACACTTATGGGGTTTTGTTTTGTTCTGTTTTTTTAAGAAAAGGTTCTACTATTTTGAGTAATAGAATATTTACATTTGTGGAAAGATTAACTACAGCTAAAATGATGATGAAATCCAATGAAGGCATAATAATTTTAGTTTTTATAATATCTTCCCAGGAACCCAAAGGGGTTTTATCTAGTATTAATTTGCTAGGGTTGCCATAACACAGCACACACTGAGCAGCTTAAACACCAAAAATGTGTTGACTTCAAGTTCCAGAGTCTCGAAGTCTAAGATCAAAGTGCCAGCAGGACTGACTCCTTCTGAGGGCTGGGAGGGAGAATCTGTCCCATGCCTCTCTCTTTGCTTTGGGTGATTTGATGATAATCTTTGGTGTTCCTTGTTTTCTGCTGCGTCACCAATCTCTGCCTTCCACTCCACGCAACATTTTCCTTACATGTGTCTGTGTCCAGCTCTTCCTTTAATATAATCATTCCAATTATATTGCATTAAGGACCCACACTACTTCAGTATGTCTTCCTCTTAATGAATCACATCGGTAATGATCCCGTCTGAAAGCATGGTCACATTCTGAGGTACTAGGGAGTTAGGACTTCAACATACGAATGGGGGGAGGAGGCGTGTTTCAACCTGTAACACCTAGTGATATGTTCTAGGAAGAGTACTGATCATGTGACAAAGGACAATTGGAATTCATTTTTTTTTTAAATCTGCCATAGCTGCACTCCATCAGTTCCACTACCTGTAGAGAGGGTTTGTTAAATCCGAAAATAAACATAACCGCCCTGGGAATATATGAGGATTTAGAATGGTAGATGACAAAACAACAATTTTGTTTGTGTTTAAGAAATGCTTTGTTGACTTGTGGCAGGTAAATGCCTCCTGAACTCATTTTCAATCACCTGCTATGCCAAGCAGCGTGTCATATTTTGGGCATACTGTAGTCACCGTGTTTCTGCAGCCAGTTCCTTCTCTCTGCAACATCAGGTACAACTGGTGATTCCATTGGATGCTGTCTCTCCCCCTGTGAACCTCTGTCTCCTGCCAAGTTTCATCATGGCTGAGCTCCATCATGCAAAACCCTGTGATGGTCTACAGCAACCTGTTGCTTGCCCACTTCAGGTGTCTCTCCTTTTCTATGTTTGCACCTTGTTAGATACCAAAGTAAAGAGCTGCAGAAGTCTTCGAGCCCATTACGCATATCTCTTCTCCACCTCCCATCGCTCAGAAGAATGGGCCAGAGGGCCTAAAGAAAACAGTGCCATAAACAGGACCATCTTTGATCTTGACTGTCTTTTCTTTCAGGGTAAGTCCTCTCTGCTTCCCTTCATCCACTTATGCAATTACATTCCTAGTCAGGTGCCCCTCTAGTTCGTCAGGTATACCCAGTAGAGACAAGAGGTTGGATTTAATTTGTGAGCCTTCATTTTGCTGAAAAAACTTTCAAGTCTTTTCAAATTTGTTTGGTTTTTTCCTGATGCTTCTTTAATTTTAATTATGAATATTCTCTAATGCTGAGGGGCTATCAACAATAATTAAAATTGAGAGAGGGGAAGTTAAGTGATACGTTAAAATCATGAAGAGCAATATTGTTGATACTATTTGATTTAAGCTTCTATTTATTGTATATAAGCTATTATATGAGAAATATATGGATAATATTTATTTTATTAATATAATTATGACATAATTCCTTTTCTGACTACCTAAATATTTTCTCAATCAGTATGTGAGGTAAAGGTGGGTTTCATTGATAAAAATGTTTTAAGCAAAATAAGTACTTTATATTTCATAAAGTATAAAGGTCTTAAAATCCAAAAAAAAGATGAGTTTCAAAACACTTTTCCTAAAGAATTACAGTTAAGATAATTTGCAGGGTATTTGATTTGAATCTTGGTATCTCTGATTGGTTTTTAACATACTTTGCTGCAGGTATTCAAAAGAAAACACAATATTGTAACGCTTTGAAAACCAAAGCATGTTCTCATTTTGCTATCAACAATATTCATGGTTCTTTAAAATCCAGGGACTAACAATTCCCATTATTTTATGAAAATATATTTCTTAACCTTCAAACAAAACCTTATAACGGTTTCTTTTTTAAAAACTAGAAACCATCATAGTACCAAAGGTAAAATAGATGTCAGATTGAGTCACAAGGCTTTTGGAAACTCCTCCCCCTGGCATTCTGACCTCCATTTGGCCGTGACATCATAATGTCCTAGCTAGTTGTATGAGCTCCAGGGCAACAGAAAGGAAACCCTGAGGAGACGCAGTAGATTACTGGATAAATCACATCATTTTCCCAATGAATTTTATATTGTTTATTTTTGTATCTGGGGTTTTTTCCTCACATCTCTCCAGTATGACTTCCCATAATTATGGTGAGTAAGCACTTAAAGATTTTGGAGAAATAGCAGATAAGATGACCCATTACCCTACAAAATTGGTATGTGACAGTTTTCTAGAGGGTGATATAAAGTTTATCATTGGAAATATGGCATAATGTACATTCTAAATCTCTGCCTCAAATCCGTAGTGAAAAAAAATGCAGTTGAAAAGGGGAAAGTAGTAAAAGAACTCAACATATTTCTGATCAATGCTTTTTGCAGAGTCTAGGAGCATGGTTCTTCCTGAAATGGTGCTGCCTGAAAAACTACAAAAAGGGGCACTGGAAAATAAGGAATCACCAGAAAATGGGGAGTCACCAGAAAATGGGGAGCCACCAGAAAATAAGGAGCCACCAGAAAATAAGGAGCCACCGGAAAATAAGGAGCCACCAGAAAATAAGGAGCCACCGGAAAATAAGGAGCCACCAGAAAATAAGGAGCCACCGGAAAATGAGCCACCGGAAAATAAGGAGCCACCGGAAAATAAGGAGCCACCGGAAAATAAGGAGCCACCGGAAAATAAGGAGCCACCAGAAAATAAGCCACTGGAAAATAAGGAGCCACCGGAATATAAGGAGCCACCGGAAAATAAGGAGCCACTGGAAAATAAGCCGCCGGAAAATAAGCCACTGGAAAATAAGGAGCCACTGGAAAATAAGCCACTGGAAAATAAGGAGCCACTGGAAAATAAGCCACGGGAAAATAAGCCACTGGAAAATAAGATAGATAATCCTGCTAATGAGAAGAATGGCAATTATTATAAAGATATAAAACAATGTAAGTCTTTAAAGTTAATAGCAATACATATGCAAAAGCTGGTTACTCTGGTTTGATTTAACTCTTTTTAAAATGCTATCATTTTATTTCCTACTTCTTAAATTCTTATTTACCTTCTAAACATTTCCATGTGTAAAATGAAATTCTTATTTTCTATCACTTTTTTTTCATGAGATGCTATGAAGTTTAACAAGGTTCTTTCGGTAGTGGTCTATAACTAACAGAGGGCATGTGGCATTTTGGTGATTTGCAATTGATCTAATTCTATGTTTCTGGTTAACCAAAATTTCTTCGGTGGAATGTATCCATTTTCTAGGGCTGTTAAAACAAAGTTCCCAAACTGGGCGGCTCACAGCAACAGAAATTTATTCTCTCACAGTTCTGGAAGCAAGAAGTCCAAAATCAAAGTTTTGGTCATGCCATACTTTCCCCAAAGCCTCTAGGGAAGGATCATTCCTTGCCTTTTCTATCTTCTGGTAGCCCCAAGCATTCCTCAGATTGTCACAGAATTCCAATCTCTACCTCCATCTTCACATGGCATTCTTGCTGTGTCTCTCTGTCCATTTCCATCTTCTTATAAGGACACCATTCATATCAGACAAGGAGCCTACCTTACTCCAGGGTGACTTCATCTTTTTTTCCCCTGCCCTACCTTACCCCGCCCCACCTTACCCTGCCCAGCCCTGTCCAAGGTGGCCCAGACTAAGAAGCTGATTTCATCTTGACTATATCTTCAACGACCCTATTTTGAAATTAGTTTTCATTCTGAGGTGCTGGGGGTTTGGACTTCAACATATCTTTGGGGGGGATGCAAAATTCAATTCATGTCAAGATGACTTTAAGATGTTTGGAAAGTCCATCAAACCTTAGTTTATTCATCATTACTCATATGGGCTTTCTTTCCATCTCCTTGTAAGGTCCACCATTCTAAAAAGTGAAAAGTTGATAAGAAATTCTTGTTAAAAATAAAAACAGGGGCTCCTGGCTGGCCCAGTCAGTTAAACGTCCAACTCTTGCTCTCAGCTCAGGTCATGATCTCGTGATTTGTGGATTTGCCCATGTGTGGCTCTGTGCTGACAGCATGGAGCCTGCTTGGGATTCTCTCTCTCTCTCTCTCTCTCTCTCTCTCTCTCTCTCTCTCTCTCTCTCCCTCTCTCCTCTTCTCTTTCTGCCCCTCCTCTGCTCTCTCACTTTCAAAATAAATTTTTAAAAACTTAAAAACAAAAAAATTAAGATTAAATCTAATTATCTTGAGATCCTTATTAACATTAATCAAATTAAAAATAGAAGTACAATCAAGATACAGACATATATATATATATATACACATGTACAAATATATACACTCAAGTACTTTGATAATGATAATGTGTAAGTTGTATTTCTATTTTATCTTTGATGAATCAATATCCATCTTTTGTAGGTGCAAAAAACACCTGATGCACAGAGAGGTCAATTGCCAGGTTTCCTAGCTACCAAAAGCAGAGTCAGGAGGGGTGGTATCTAATCTGTCCAGCACCAGATCATGTACCTCTGGAATTTACCAGACAGTAAATAAATTAATAGTCTGATGATAACTTTGATTAAAGAAAAAAACTATTCTTACACACACACATATATATAAAACATAAATGAAATCTTACCAAAAAAATGTGTCGACTTACTTTTCTCATTTAACAACTCGAGCTCATTTCACATCTATCCACTAGGTGGATATCTAGTACTCTAGAAAATGATGTCCCATAATTGATCCACTATCTTTTTTACAGAATTAGATTATGTGCAGTTTTCCCCTTGGATATTCTTCTCATATACACTTAAGTGTATCTCCCTTTGCATAGATACCAAGTACTGGACATTGCTGAATAAAACATGAATCTTTAAAAATATTGATAGATACCACCAAATTACCCTCCACAAAGCATCTACCAATTTACATCCTCCAAGAATTCTCTGCAATCTCACCTACAATGAAAATTGTTAGCCATATTTTGTGAGTATAAGTGAGAATTTTCCGTGACACTTTTCATTTGCATTCTGATTACTTATCGAGTATTTTTGAGTTGAGTATTTTTCTCTGTATTTATTGGGTATTTTTATTCCTACTTCTATGATTTGCTTATTCATATCTAGGGTCCATTTTTCTATCAGGTTGTATTTTCATGTATTTGTAGGAGGTCTTTTTATGTTTAGTAGATTAATCTTTTTCCTATAGTAAAAGTTAACAAGTATCTCCCCTTCCCCCAGGCTATTGCTTATCTTTAAGCCTGTTTAGGTATCTTAATCACAGAGAAAAATTTTAATTTTATAAAATCAATGTTGATTAATTTTTTTAACAATTTCTGCATTTTGTATTTTGGTTAGATGGGTCTTATTCAATCCAAGATAAATTATTTTCCTATTTTTTCAAATAATTTCATATTTTTTAACTCTTAGGTATTAAATCCAGTTATCTTTGTATATGGCATAAAATAGGCATGAAACTTTATATTTTTCAAGGAGGATTGCCAAATATCTAACACCAATTCCCTACTTATGTGAAATCCATTTATCTATATTCTTTTTGGAACTTGGGTCAGTTGCTACCTTTTTATTGTTTCTTTGTTCTGTCTTTCCCTGTAAAAATACCACAGTGTTTTAATTTTTATACTTTCATAACTCACAACATGCATGTTGGGCTTTTGCTTCCTTTTGTTATATTTTTCCATAGATCTAGCTCAGAAATTCCTCAAAAAATCATGATACATTAATGGGACTGTTTGTGTGTGTGTGTGTGTATGTGTAAGCATGCATGTGAGCCTGCATGGTATGATGAGTGACTATATATGTATGTACTAAATAGACATATGCATTTATGTATGTATAAGATTTTCTGTCATTTCATGAGATTCTGGAAAAAAGAAACATGTATATATATTCATATGTCAATATGTCAGTCAGCCATCTTCATCCAATCTACTCTGACTCAGCTGGGTGGATCTATCATTGGTTTTGAATTATAACCAACCCCATTGACAACTCTTAAGGACAAGATTCTTTATGTACATATGTAAATGTGAACACGTATAGGAGACCCTATTTATTACTGTTATTGAAATATATGCTGCTTAAGCTGTTCTATAGTCTAACAGAAGGTTCAGGAGCAAACTAATGCTTCTTAGTTTGCTTTTGATTCATGTCAATACAGTGATAATAATATACACCTACAAATCTACTTTAGCACTTGTTATAATTTCCTCAATATTTCTTCTTGGAATGTTATTTAATATCAGGATACCAACTTGGCTTTTCCCCGCCGCCATGAATTTTATTTTTAAATCTTGCCCCCATTTCCTCAATTTGTAGATGAAGAATGTCTCAAATACTTTATTATTCTTTTCTTGGAATTAGTACCTATGTTTTAAGAAAAAAAAATCAGATGAGGAAAAATTTAAAGAAAAAAGAACTAACTTAGCTAGTTGCTGAAAACATTTGCTCTTGTGTTTTTAGATGTGTTCACAACGCAAAATCCAAATGGCAGCCTGTCTGAAATATCCGTGAGAGCAACAACTGATTTGCAATTTGTTCTAAGAAACTGTAAGTACTGAAAGTAGTGAAAACCACCACTGCAAATAGGAAGAGCCCTTAATGAAAGATTTCAAAATAGCTCTAGAGAGTATTAAGTAGGAAAAAGGTCTTAATGGAGCTAGTGTCAGAGAATCTTAGTTCCAGAAGAAGGAGGCTCCATGCTTCTTGCACTAATAAAGTTAGAAGCCAAGGAGGACTTCTTGCATTTCTTAGCCTCATATTTTTGGTTTTTATGGAAAGATAAATGACTAAATGTATGGCTCTACAAAACTGTATGTCTTTCTTAAACCCACATTTTTACTCCTCTCTGCTTATACCTCCAGTTTCAAACGTTCTTATTTCCTTTTTGTGTCTTTCCACCAAGCATAATGAATTTGCGAAATAAAGCTTTTGCCCGCATGTGACTTTGGAGGCCATTAACAGTCTCCAAAGTACATATACACATATCCATATCCATATGTATATGTACAAAGGTATACATACCTTTCACCATGAAGTGTCAGCAGCTCAAATCTATGAAACACCCAAGCATAAAACAGAAGACAAGGAAGAGTGGATAAAATCAAATAGGGAAAAGAGAATGTGCCTGGCTCTGGCAACTTCAATATTGGGAAAAGCCAGACTCAATAATACCTAATTGTTAATAAAAGCTATTTGACAATAATGGAATATTTTGAGCAATTCCAAACCTTTGGAAATAAATGAGGGGCATTTCAAGGGCATGTGTTCATTAAACAAATCACTCATGGGAATTTTGTTTGTGTACAGCAAACATCATATTAAGTTGTTTGGGTCAAGAAACAGAGAGGTGGATCTTAAACAGATCAGGTAGCTCACATTCCTTAGGAGATGGATTATTGAGGACCATAGGATCCATGGATGAAATTCCAAAACCTTAATTGCTATTCGCACAATTGAGGTCTCCAAAACAGTGTCAGAGAAAGTTGGATTGGGATAAGAAATTGTTATTTAAAATGGGGCTGTGACATTGCCATGTAGTATTCCATTGTATATATAAACCACATCTTCTGTAACAACGTGGATGGAACTCAAGAGTATTACGCTAAGTGAAATAAGTCAGGCAGAGGAAGACAGATACCATATGTTTTCACTCATGTGGAACAGGAGAAACTTAACAGAGAACCATAGGGGAGGGGAAGGGGGAAAAATAGTTAAGGAGAGGGAGGGAGGCAAACCATAAGAGACTCTTAAATACTGAGAACAAACTGAGGGTTGATGGGGGGTGGGGGAGAGGGGAAAATGAGTGATGGGCATGGAGGAGGGCACTTGTTGGGATGAGCACTGGGTGTTATATGGAAACCAATTTGACAATAAACTATAAGAAGGAAAGGAAAGGAAAGGAAAGGAAAGAAAAAAAGAAAGAAAGAAAGGAAGGAAGGAAGAAGGAAGGAAGAAGGAAGGAAGAAGGAAGAAGGAAGAAAGGAAGGAAGGAAGGAAGGAAGGAAAATAAAATAAAATGGGGCTCTGACAGGAGATATGCTAACATGGTAGGATCATTCCAGAGGAGCAAGCCACTCAAGGAGATGGAACTCTGCAGAATAATTCTGACTAACAATTGGAACTGGAACTGTGAGAGCTGGAACTGTGAGAGCAAGAGGGCAATCCACACAATTTTTTGACAAAATAGAGTATGAGGGTTGTATAGCAGAGTTTAAGGTTTACTTACTAATTTTGTTGGAGTCCTGCCTGAATCATGTCAAGTCTAGAAGCAGATTCTCTTTTCCATAGCTTTCTTATCAACAAGGTACTTGTCATAGTGCTGTTGGTACTCTCAGTCACAATGAACTCTGCCTCTCTGTAAAACTTCTTCTATAGTGAGATTGCATGTACTTCGTGTGGAACTTCATTGGCTCCTGCATTAAACAAAATTAACTGAAATAGCCACGGGGGGGGGGGGGGGCTAGGTGGAAAAACGACTCGGGTCACAACTGTTCCCAAATGCACTCTTAGTGACATTCTTCCAGAAGAGGGACACATTATAGACCGAGCTATGTAGTAAATCAGGCCCAAAAACCCTTGATTTTCTTTTTAATAGTTAATGGAAATGTTTCCCATTTACAAGGATACTGATGTACCTTCCTGTTCCGTGTCCTTACACTGACCAGCAACCAAGCTGTCCTGGGCTGATTGTATCACTTCAAGTTCTGTTCAGAATACCATCTGAAGCCAATATCTGTCATCAAATAGATGAGAGATATTTTTACCTCTTTACCTCTAAAAGAAGCTTCTGGCCCCATGGTACCAACTTTTCTTCTTTCCCACAAATTATAGGTGTATTAATCCCCTCTTGGGCAACCCATTTCCCCAAAACGTTATTCTTCAATGCCTTCGTCTTTCTCATCCTTTACAATGTCTCAGGAAAGGTCAGCATCTTTCTCTTTTTCTTCTGTGTTCCATTTTTTAGCTTAAAAAATGCCTAATCACAGATGTCAAATTTGTATGTGCTGATAATTTATTATCCCTTTTCCCAGATAAACTCAACAAAACAATTTCAACATCTCCTGGAAGAGCCACCGATGAAGAACGTGCTACTGAACCCCCTCAAAAACAATATCGAAGTATTAAAGTTTCTATGCATTAGTCATACCTGGAGCATATCATTATATGATTTAATTTAAGTCTCATATGGGTGTCTCATAGAGTAATAGCATGCTTAAAGAACTTAAACAGCTGCAATTTAAAGTCACTTGAAAATCTTTGAAACTGTGGAAGCCTGAGTCCATTTTTAGATTTACCTGATGAAGGGAAAGGATGTGAGCTCTTTTTAAAATAAAATCTATTTTAACAAAATATATTACATTTATATTTATATTCAACATATAAATATATTTAATACATTTTTAATATTTTTAAAACAATAATGTATAAATGTCTATCTGCTGGAGGAATAAATTTATTTCCAATTAGAGTCAATTATTAGTGTTTCCCAAAATTATTGGGGGGGGGGTGGTTGGTAGTGAGAGATTTCAAAATCAAAATCACCATTTTACTCCCCTGCTGATAATATTGTTCCTTATGAAATATTTGTGAAACCATAACAACACAGGATGGCTCTACTCTAAGGTCTTGAACGAGTGGTCTAATTGAAGACAATGGACCCCAATTTTCTCCAGTTCATGCAATCCAAGTATGTTTCTCATGTGACTACTGTAAACTAGTTTGCATCTCAACACTACTAAAACAAACAAACAACTTAGTCATTTTTTAAATTTATTTTTGAGAGAGAGAGAGAGAGAGAGACAGCGTGAGCAGGGGAGGATCAGAGAGAGAGGGGGACATAGAATCCGAAGACAGGCTCCAGGCTCTGAGCTAGCTGTCAGCACAGAGCCTGACACGGGGCTCGAACCCACGAACCGTGAGATCATGACCTGAGCCGAAGTTAGACGCTTAACCGACTGAGCCACCCAGGCACCCTCGTCATTTTTTAAAATATATTTAGAAATAGAAATCTCATCATCCTGGTGGTATCCTTTCTTAAATATCTTTAGTAATTTATTACTAAGTTTGTGATCATGTTCTAATTTCTGAACCAGGTGTTTAAAGCTGAAACAATCTGACCCCTGGGAAAGATTCAAGTTTTTTCTGCAATCACATTTCCCATCCACATTCTTGACTCCAGACTACCTGAGGCTCTTAGAACTCACCAAATCTGTTCATGACTCTGACTTTTCTCACAGTGGAATAGCCTCACTCTTCCCTTGTTCGCCTAGAAAATAATTTCTAGTCCTCTAAGACTATATTGGAGCATCATCTCCCTTTTGAAGGGTTTCTGACCTTTGCAATTGGTCTCTATGTGCACACCACTTGTATATTTCTATTGAAGCCCCCCTTATCCTGCAACGTAATGAACAGTGATTCTTGTCTGCCTCCCAAACTGAGAGTGTGTTCTTTTAGCATAAGGCAAAATTCTTGTCATTTCTGTAACTTTAGTGCTAGCCACAGGGTCTGGAATATGGTAGGAGCTCAAGGTATAACTGTTACATGACTAACAAACAAGTGAATAAATGTTCTATCACAAATTTACTAAAGCGAACTCACCTTACCTGGTTATCCTGTTCTATTTTGTTTTTTAAACAGGTCCAAACAAGCATCCAAATGAACCTGCATTTTGGACAATGTTAGCTAAAGGTAAACTCACAGTCGTTAGGTAGCTGAAGAAATGTATTGGTTTACCAAAGTCTTATGCAAGAAAGCCAAGATCAGTGTAATCTTGTTCCAATCAGTTCTAATATTAAGGATTAATATTAGAGTTAATTAAGAATTAATAAGTCAACATTTTGCTGCCATTATCATACATAATAGCAAATGCAAAACAAAACCACAAAGTTGACTATGTCCCGCAATTTCTGATTCTCTCTCCTAAATGTTTATCCTCCTATAAATATTGTAATCTTGTCATTCAGTTTATTTATGATTAAAAATTTTAAGTAAGGCTCTTGCTCATTATAGTTCCTCTTTGTGTTTGGAGCAGTTTGCCCATAAGCACATGGAGATGTGTGAATAAATGCAACATATATATCAAAATATATGCATGCATATGTCAAATGCATGTGTAATATGTCATGCATATGTCAAAAGTGTATCAGCATACATGTATAAATGTAATGTGCATTCGTATATATGCGTGTATAAATGTATATATTATATGTAGATGCACACCTGCGTAAATGTAATTCATGTAGCACACACATATATACATGCATTGTAGACATGAAATATATACATATTCAGTTGATCCTCATTATTTGCAGATTTTGTGTTTGTGAATTTACCCACATCTAAAGAGTATTTGTAACCCCCAAATCACTTTTGTGGTCATTTGCGGACATGCGCAGAGCAGCAAAAAATTTTAATTGCCTGACACTCATGTTCCCAGCTGAGATAAAAAAAGGAAGACAATGCTCTGCCTCCCTTTTTTAGCTCTTACACTGTAATTAAGTGTCCTTTTTGTGGCTTATTTAGTGCTACGTGTTTTGCATGTTTGTGCTTTCTCTTGGTGATTTTGCTAATTTAAAATGGCCCCCAAATGTAGTATGAAGATACTGGTAAGTATTCCTAAGCACAAGAAGGCTGTGATACACCTTATGGAGAAAATCTGTGTCAGATAAACTTTGTTTAGACTAGAGTTATGATGCTGTTAATCATGAATTCAATGTTGATGAATCAACAATATATATTAAAGTATCTTTAAACAGAAACACACAGAAAACAAGGTTATGTATTGATTGATTGATGAAAATGTGACCAGAGGTTCACAGCAACCTAACCTTGTGTTTCCCCTAGGGGCAGCAATTTGGTATTCACTAATTCAGTGTTCATGTGACTTTACAGAACATAATTGTCACGAATAATGAGAATAAACTCTGTATATTAAACACACACAGTAATTTTAGGAAGTGAATTTTGTTTACTGTAACACAAATTTATTGTTTTAACAGCTTTAAACGAAACACCGACAGGTGAGGAGCTTGATGAAAAAGATCAATTATTTCACCCAATTCCAGGTAAGCACAAAATATTTCAATTAAATGGATGCGTCAATGCAGCACACATTTTAGTGTGTGACTTCACTGCCTGGTGATCGTGTTTTCCTTAGTAACATGTAGTGTGTGTGAAAGGGTAGCATGGTGGCTAACATTATATCAGAGAGGACAGTTGCTGTTTTAGAAAACTAATTGTCCCTAAGCATTATTCTCCAGGTCCCATATTGGAGAGAGCTATTTTATTTTCTCATTTTATAACTTCTATTCCTAAAACAGATAAACCAAATGGGGGAGTGGGCAAGTGAATCATATATAGAACACCGTTTGTTTGTTTGTTTTTAATTGATAGACTCTAATTTCAGAGAAGTTTTGGGCTTACAAAAAAATAAGCAGAAAGTACAGAGATTTCTCCTATATTTCCTCTACTCAGTTTTTCCTATCATTATCACCTTGCATTGGCTTGGTACATGTTTTATAACTTATGAGCCAATATTGATACATTACTATTAGCTGAAGTTCACAGTTTACATTAGGGTTCACACTCTGTGTTGTACAGTTTTGTGGGTCTTGACAGATACATAATGTCAAGTGTCCACCATTACAATCATACAGAGTAGTTTCACTGCCCTAAAAATCCCCTGTGCTCCGCCAATCCTTCCCCTCTCTCCCTAATCCTTGGCTACCAACTGATCTTTTCACCATCTCCATAGTTTTGCCATTTCCAGAATGTTCTATAGTTGGAAACATAAAGTATATTAACTTTTACATGGCTTCTTGAACTTGTTAATATTCATTTAAAATTCCTCCATGTATTTTCGTGGCTTGATGGTTGATTTCTTTTTATCACTGAATAACATTTCATTGTCCACACAATTGGACAACTGTAAATTGTACTAATTCATTTATCCTTTCACCTACTGAAGGACATCTTGATTACTTCCAATTTTTGGCAATAATGAATAAAGTTGTTATAAACATTCATGTGTAGGTCTTTGTGTGGACATAAGTTTTCAACTCATTTGGGTAAATACCAAGAACCATGATTGCTAGATTGTATGGTAAAACTGTTTAGCTTTGTAGGAAATTACCAAGCTGAATTCCAAAGTGGCTATACCATTTTGTATTCCCACCAGCAAGGAATGAGAGAATTCCTTCTGCTGAATGCAGTTTTGTAGTTTTCATTAAGGATTAGTAATATTTATATGGGTAAAAGGACTGAATTCAATAGAAAATTTCACAAGGCAATATATTAATTTCCCCCCGAAACCTCTGTCCTAAAAATAAACCACTGGGAAAAAAAATTGCATCTGGTAATACATCTAAGGCCTGACAACTGTCTTCTGCATTGTATTATTTGTAATAAGTACAACCGCTTGTCTTGCAGAGTTTCAAGAAAATGAAGAGTCTTCTTTGTTTAGAAAAGTTATATATAGAAATGAAAAAGGCTGCATTACCTTAGAAATATTTTGTCTTTCCAATTAATTAGATTGAGCATCATTGATTTTCTATTGTGTATGGAGGCTATATTACATGCCAGGTGCTTTACATATATTATTATATCAGTTTTCACAGCAACTCAATGAAATTGATATTATCTTCATTTTACAGATGAGAGAACTGAGGCTTAGAGAGAAATTCTGTCTATACTTGTAATTAGATTTGTCATAATGTCCAGTGGTTGAGAATTCAAAATTCTTCTCTAGTTTTGACCAGCACCTTGAAAAACAAAATGTACGACAAGCACACTTCTTTATAAAAACTCTTTTAAGGAGTAGCAAAGCAATTCAGCAGCACAGCCCATTTCAACCTCATTTGTTTGATTATTCCCAAAATAATCTGCCTCAAAGTCAAGATAATCAGTGATAGTTGTACATTTCACTCTACTTGGTTTAAGATCGTACTTTGACAATTAACAGAATCAGAGAATACAGACATGGGAGCTTGTCACTGCTTATCGAAAACATCATTACCCAACAAGTAATGAAAACCTTTGGAAGTTTTGGGTGGGAGAAAGTTGGGGGAAGAAAGTTGAGGGAAGACAGAAATAACAACATGGTCATTTGGCAGTAAAGATATATTTTTATCAGTAGATTTGATAGCTTCAATATCTCTGGATCTGGACATGATTTTTATTACATAACTTATTTTAGAAAGCAGTAAGTTTTCATTTCTTTCTTTAACATCATATACATTAGGTTTGATCTCAGTAATAAAATGGCAAATTCAGTTCTTAAACCTCATAGGGAAAGCATCTGGTACACTATTCTTTTATAAGCATCAGAGAAAAATCAATGCAGGTCCCAATAGTAAAATTGTATCTTTCTTTTCTGAAGGACTAACCCCTGATGTGTGAGTCCATCATATTTTTAATAGTCCTCTTTCCAGAGTCTTGAAGTGGTTTTTATTAGTCAGGGAGGAAGACCCCTATACACACATTTTAGCACCTGGTAATATGGGTTTCAAAACAGATTTTGCCACTTAATAGCTAGGTGCCATGGACAAATTCATAAACTTCTGTGACCCTGTAAAATGGAGCTAAAGAACAGCGCCTCCAGGACTGTGGTGAAGGTTACCAAAAAGTGAAGGGTACTTAGCCATAGGTGGTAGTCTACAGTGTTTGCATTGTATGTGAGTAGTGGGCGTGAGTAGTGACTACTCTGGATGGTGAAGGCTTCTCTACAGTTGCTCTGCTATCCTTACTTCTCCAGGAAACATGCTGGACACGGTTACTCTTTCCCATTTCCTTTTCTTTCTTTCTTCTCAGAGTCTGATTTGAGTGCTACAAAAGAAGACAACATGACAAAGCTACAGGAAATGAAGTTAAAATTAATGCTGGGCATCTCGTTGATGACCCTCTTCCTTTTTGTCATCATCTTGGCCATCAGCTGTGCCTTGCTGTACAAGGTGAAGAGAATGAAGTAAGTCTGCAGACCTCTGGAGTCTTTGTAACATGTGTGATATGAAGCTCTCACCCCCTCTCTTTAGTAGACTGTTAAGGAAATACGACTCCCAAATTTATCTATAATGTACAGAGTTAGGCTCCATTTCCCCTATTCAGAAAGGAGAATGAGGCTGTATCTCAGGGAGAATTTTCCCCCAGTATTTTAAATAGTCATCTAGAGATAAAAATAACACTAGTCAATCGGAAAAGATATAGGGAATCTAGATATGCATTCTTTTTTGCTATCCTGGGAACAAAAGGACTATGACCTCTGTTCTCAATACCATATCTTCTTAGGGTCTAACACTTTTCATTATTTATATGGCATTATGCCAAGTAATTGGACAAAATTCCAATTCCATATTGTTTTAATTTTTGTGATGCCTTTCTGAATTGAGTTGAGCTGCAAATGTATGTAGTTAAGAACAATTCTTGATACCTATTGTCTTTTTCAGTTATAAAAGTCCAGTTCCGACTGAATACTCCGTCAACCCAGAGCTGGCAACTCTATCTTACTTCCATCCATCAGAAGGCGTATCAGACACATCTTTTTCTAAGAGTGCTGACAGCAGCACATATTGGGGCACTACATCTTCAGAATTGAAAAAAGGAGACTCAGTGTCAAAATCTAGAATGACGGACATGATTTCCACAGCCTCAGATGATACAGGCATGAATGATGAGTCATATTTAATTCAGGATGAGGAACCAAGCAAGGAAATTCTCACGGATGAATAGACGTTAAATTTGTGTCAGAAAGCAATTTCTTTGTGATTCTCCTTAAGGTCATGATTTGGAAACTCTGCTGAGAAATTTAAATTTTCTGATGTCTTAAAAGGAGGACGTATTCAATAAAATTATCTCAGCCATAAAAGTTGTATAATGGAAAAAAATACAAGAAAATAAATTAAGGTGTGGAAAACTCATCCAGTAAAAATAATCCTGGACAGTGACTTATGAAAAGTATTCACTCTAGGCTGGTTCCCTTTAAAATGAGGACATTTAGACATTTATCTGTATTCTGAGGACTTTCAGGGTAATCACCACTTCCTATGCCCTTCCCCCAAAGCAAAAAGAACACACCTGTTTGTGTTTTACTGGTGAAACAGTTGTGCCCTATCAAGAAATGAAACTAAATTAGTACTAGAGACTCCTAGAATTCTTGTTTAAAAGTTATCGACTTCTCAGTGACTTATGAGGCTCACCATCCCAGAAGTATTTCAGTTTACAAAGAAAACCCATATGGATATTGTTTCACTTTGAGGAATTAGTTTCAACTGGAAAGATTTTAGGAATATGCATCAGGTCTTTTGTGAATATGTGTGGAGCTGGGGAGAGGGGGAGAATTTAGGTTTCATTGCCTTCTAAATTCTCACCTACTTTATGCTAGCCAGTTTGGTACATTATATCACACTGAATTCTAATACCCAATGAAAAGCATGTTTATTTCACAGATCAACAAATGAAACCTCAGGTAAGTCAGATGCCTTGTCTAAGATGACCTGCGGGAGAGGGGCAAAGCTAAGATGTGCTTCCAGAGTAAGATTCTCTCTGTGATCCCTGAGGACTAATGGTCAAATATAATAAAAGCCAAAGGACACTGTTTAGCAGCAAGGTTGGCCCCACATACATATGGTGGGAGGCTCCTTAACTTAGGGTCCTTTAAGCTCTTGGAAAATTATTCTCCCCACCCCTAGCTTATGTCTCTATGAACCTTCCCCATGGAGGATAGACACACTCTTTCCACTCACCTGCCACTTCCCCTACTATCCATTTTCAGAGTCATTTGCTCACTCCCTATTTTCTCCCCTGACTCCAGCCCTAGTCTCACCATTGGTTGGGAAAGCTAGGAAGCCCCGCCTTTGAGTAGCTTGGGACTATATAAGACCTACCCATGAGAGAAAAGACGTGGCAGGGCAACTTGTCTCAGGTAGGGCTCTTAGAGGGCATAGTTCCTGAGTCAGGGGTGGCCTTGAACAGTAGTCCATGCTACCCTCTTACAGGGACTTTTCCCATGTTCCATGCCCTTATGACAGCCCTGGGGGTCAGTGCCAGCGTTTGTGTTGCCCATTCAGACACTAGGAAATGCAGTGGGAAATGAGTGAGGCAGATGGTTGCAGGTGCTTGGCAGTCCTTCAGGTGTGGAGGAGCCATGGGGGCCATATTGAATCCATGGGTGAGAAAGGGCTTGTGGAAAGACTGTCAGGTGGGCTTAAGGGGATGACTACCAACCATTCCCACCTCTTTTCTCCACCCACCCTTGATAATTTCCTCATAAGAAATAGATGTAAGTCCCATTTTAATCACCCAGCTTATCTCCAGGACTAACAAGTATTATAGAGTTAATCAATATCACATTACTATTGTTTAAATGGCCAAAAGAGATGTTAACCATATTTTTAAAAATTGATTTCTCATTCTCAGTTGGCCTAGCTTGTGGGGACCATTTCAGATACCACTGTAAAGTGCAGTCAAGTTACAGTAGGGGTGGGGCAGGAAGTGTATCAGGTATCCTTACTAGTATCCACCTTCTTGCCTCTTGCCTGGTCTAGAAGTAAGGAGAGCTCCATACCGCTCAGGCTGTTGTGTGTGTGTGTCTGTGTTTCGGGTGGGGGTGCTTTTCGTTTGTCCTACTGACCAAACCTACATTTCCTCAGCAGGTTCTCTGGATCTCTGTTTCCCCCGAAAGGAAATGAAAAAAATGCCTTTTAATTTATTTGTCTCCCAGCCATTCTGTCTCCCTTATTTCCTTTCTCTGATGCCCATAATCTGCCTGTTCCCCAGCCCTCAATGAGGCACTTTCATCTCTTTTCCCACCTAGCTACTTAAGGGAAATTCCTCCAGAAAGGCTGTTAGAAGAACCAAGTTGTCCCAGATTCCCGAGAGTAAAATCTCCCCAGCATCACACCCAGGATCAGGAGCCTTAAGTGCCAAACTTTAGTCCCTCTTTCTTTATCCCTCCCGTGAAAAGTATGTTCTGAGATATGCCTAACAGTAATGGTGCTTGGGGATCCTAGGTGGGAGCGTTTTTCTCGGGCCTTTTGGGTGGTCCCATAATTCCTGAAACTTGGGCGTGGTGAGGCAGTAATGTTCGGGAAGATGGACTGGGCTGGTTGTCTTAAGAGCCCTTCTTTCCTGGGTCATGATGACAGAACACCTGGGGTGCAGTAACTCAGAGTCCTGCGCACACGCCCCCTTCTACGTGGGTGTCCCTGCCCATGTCACGTGGTCGGGGAGGAGGGGCGAGCGGTGCTCCCTGGGCTGCGGGTCTCCTTGCTACCGACCGACAGACGCCAGCTCCCACAGCGCTGGATCCCACGAGGGCATGCACAGGTTTGCTGGCTGTAAGGTGGATGTGCATGGACTTGTGTCCCCCATCCCCTTTGTGGAATTATTATAAGGGGTTTCCTATGCTCTGGTGAAAGGAGGTGGGGTGGGACCCTGGTTGTAGCAAGAAGTATTTCCAATCCAAAGGAGATTTTCTCAGTCACCTGTAGCCTGACCGAAGGTTCTTAAGTGTGCCTTCAAACTTCAAAATTAACCCTCCAAGTATAGTTTCTGGTGGGGGAAGGAAGTTTGTTGTGTGTGTGTGTGTGTGTGTGTGTGTGTGTGTGTGTGTGTGTGTTTTTACTTGTGAGATTGAGAGGAAGTATCAACACTTTT
The DNA here is from genome assembly GCA_028646485.1 of Cryptoprocta ferox. Taxonomy (NCBI): domain Eukaryota; kingdom Metazoa; phylum Chordata; class Mammalia; order Carnivora; family Eupleridae; genus Cryptoprocta; species Cryptoprocta ferox. Next base: position 41,266,552 of record CM053568.1, read on the forward strand.
TTTTTCAGTAGTGCCCCCAAAGCACTGCTTAAACAGCCCTTCCTCAATCAAGGCAACCAAATAAAACCCAGCTGATGCCAAAATGCAATTCTGGCTGGTTATCCAGAGTTTAGACCTCTGTCCGCGTTTATTTAAAGAGAAATTAGATCCAGGCATTTATGTTTGGATACTAGGATAATTCTCATTCTTGGGCTTGCTCTTTGCCTTCTGCTTCCTCCGCCCAAATGTCATTCACCTTTGTAACCCATTCTTGTACATTTCAGGAGTGTTAATTTCTTAATAGAAAATGAAAGGCTATTGAGCCAGGAGAGAGCTCATTGTGTAAAGAAGCACCATGTGTGTTACCAATACATGTGGATTATCTAATATAAATTCAAAGGTTAAAAGTTTTGGACCACATCTTCTATCTGAAATCTCTTGTTTGAGAGAAGAGAGACGTGTGTAAATTATCCCATAAATGACATAGAAAAATGTATCTGGAAAAGAGAGAAGAAACTTGTGATTTCCTTAGTTAAAAGTGAGAAAGGAGCTGCCAGGTGTTGGGAACAGCTGTTACTGCGAGATTTATCTCTTGTTCCTATCCTGGTTTTTCCTCAGGAGTGTGAATCCAGCTGCTCTGGAGTTTTGTTTTATTGACTGATTTTTTTTCAAAGATTTTTTATGTTGGTGGCAGGGTGGGAGGGGGTTGTTTTATGTTTGAGGCAATAAGTCGAATACCAGGGACCTTAATGAAAATTTTGAAGCCCACTGAATTAAGGAAAGACTAGTGCTTTAAATAACTCTTTCTTATAACAGAGATGTATTGGTGTATGAAACTATGTACAATTCAGTGTAAGTGGCATTCAGCTATTTGAACTGTTTCCAAATTGTCATTGGTTGGTAAATAATAAGCCCAATAGGCTATATCCAAACTATATCACATTTGACAGAATTGAACAATTATGTATAAACTTGGCCTGCCCCACTAATGTGTATAGTAATAAGGCAGGAATGTACTTTAATCAGTCATGGAGATGAGCTCGACATTCGAAAGACTTAAACAGAGCTACTTCTTGACTTCTCATTCTGCTTCTAAGAATGGATCAGTTAGTAAGTGGGTGGGTTTGGAGGAGCTAATGTCCTTTTGATAGCAAATTCCTTGTCCAGGATATTCTGGAGTCTTCATTTCATCTGAAGTGATTTTTAAAGATAAAACAAAACTCCTCTTGCATTGACAAAACTAGGCACAGCTATGGAAGAACTGGAAAGGCTCAACAAGGAAATTGAATCTGTCAAGACTGAGGTTGAAGAAAAGCAGAAGAGCCTCTCCCAGTTTGCTTTAACACATGAAGAATTATCGCAAAGTCACATCACCTCCTTGAGTGATACAAATTTGAGGCAAGATTGTCTTGAAAATCGCCTGCTTCCAAAGGAAGAGTGGCATGAGCCATCAAAGAATGAAGAAAGTCAGCCCAGAAAGTATGTACTGGACCACAAATGTCCAGCAACTGATCTTGAATATGATCCCTTGCTGAATTATTCTGCAGGGCTGCTTGGGACATCAAAAGCAACACAGGCTGAGACTGATAAACAGCGTGTCTGCCACTTGAAAAAATCTATGGGTGAAAATTGCCACAAGTCTCAGGAAAGCCAAAGGCCTCATGTTTCACCAATAAGAATTACGGTAAATCTTCAAGAATCTGATGAAGATGACCTTGTAATAGACATACCTCCAATCATGCCTACTTCTAAGAAACCTAAACCATTGAGAGGCTTCAAATATCAGAATATGGGTGAAAGGGTTCCTTTAATGTCCCCAGAGGAGAGGAATCTTCAAATTACTGGCACAGAAGAGGAAAAAGTAGATAAAACCCAACTAACCACAAAGGTAGATGATGACAGTAACAAATCAGAACGACCAGAATCCCTCATGCAAAGCTCACTAGATATTAAAAGTAATGTAAACCTGAATCATGCTAAAAACCACCTCTCTAAGATAGGAAGCTGTGGTGGTGAGAAAAACTATATAACAGAAGAAAGCACATCTCGTGCACCTCTCAATGACAAAGAAATACAGAACAGAATTCATAATGAAAGGTATCCACATCACAAAAAATACGTAAAAACAATTGGTGATCCTCAAAATGAAGAAACTGAAGGTGGTTATTCAAGCCAGCCCCAGGTCTCTTCCTCAGGTGAGCGTGCAGAAGGTGAAGTGTTGGGAAGACAAGACAATAGTCAGGACTTGACTACTTTTGAAGACTGCAAGTTAGTCAGATTTGACTTTGATAAGGAACCTAATAAGAAGACTCCCTCTCATTCTGATGACACTGTGAAGGAATGCCTTGGCATTTTTACAGAGTTCACAAAAAGTGAAGCTTGTAAGAGAGAGAATACTACACAGGTCAGTTTTTTCTTTTAAATCCTTTTCCTAAATTGAAAGGCATTACCCTTAAATACATACTCTATTCTGCACTCTGTAGAAATAGAAGTTATATAACATGTGTATTTAATATATATACCGTAATACTTGTGGTCAATAATCTATTAGTACAACGAGGTGAAAACCTTGATAATTGGCCAGTTACAATGTCTTGTAGATCTGACAGCCCCCAGAAGCCATGGTATTACATAGTTAGAGTTGATTTCCCAGCTTGGAGAAATGCTCTGTAGTAGTGTATGCGTGTCAAATTATTCAAGTTACTTTTTTGTGTGAATTATTGTTTAATAAGTTGCCTAGTATTTTATAGCTTAGATTCCTGTGGCCCTTCAGGAAACATGCTAAATTTGCCTGTACTCTGCTGAAATTGGGTAATTCTTCTCTTTCTCCCACTAGGCTTCAGGAAAGCAAATGGGATTAGATAAGTTGTATCTTTCTGGACCCAAAAAGAGAATTGCACATATTGCCAAGTTTGATGTGAGTTCCTTAGCTTCTGTCTCACGGGGCACAGTGTTTTATAAAGTGCATGCCTTATCATTTTGAACCTTAAGTATATTCCAGTACTTAGTGTCTTGTTAGCCACCTGGGGGCACAAGTGGACACTCAGTAAATTGATCCCTGTTTGTAAGCTTTTTCCATGTTCTTCATTATTCCCCCCATTATTTTAACATTAAAAGCAGGGGTGTTGTTACCACATAGCCTTTTAACCATAAATTGCCATGGTTGATCTTCAGTATTTCCAGATTCTCCATTTGCGAATACACCTCTTCACTGAAGTTAATTCGTAACCTTAAAATCAGGACTCGTGTTTTTGGGGTCCTTAGGCCTGTGTCATGGGAAAAAAAATGGCCTCCCACACACATTCCCAGCTAAGGCTGAACAAGATAATACTGCCTTCTTGTTGTAGCCCTCATACTGTTAACATATGTCCTTTTCTCAATCTATTTAGTGCCATGTTTTCTGCATGTTTGTGTTGTTTGTTGGTGATTTTGCTATTTAAAATGGCCCCCAAGTATTAGGTTCATCCAGCATTCCTAAGAGGAAGAAGGCTCATAGGCTCTGCCTTACAGAGATGTGTTAGATAAGCATTTTTACAGGCATGAGTATGATGACCACAAATTCAGTGTTCATGAGTCAACAATATATACTAAACAAGATGTCTTTAAATAGAAACACACAGAAAACAAGGCTAGGTTATTGATTGGTTGACAAAAATGTGATCAGAGACTCACCTGAACCTAACTCTGTATTTGCCCTAGGAGCAATGGTTCAGTATTCACTAATTCATTGTGAGACTCTCAAGAACAGAAGTGCTGTGAATAAGGGGAATCGACTGTAGATTTTCAAAATCATGTAAAGCTCTTGTAACATCGTAATGCTGGCATGTAAAGAAGTTAGAAAGGCACTGCTGTGAATAGTATTCCTTTAACACTTTTGTGTTAAAAAGTGCCATTTAACAAGCTTTATTTCTCTGCTCAGTTCTCTGTATTATTTGCACTTGGTAGACATGCAGAATCTTCTGCATGACATCAAAAGAATTTATGCTCCCAAGTCACAAATAAGAACCTGGATTCTAGTTCTTCACAGATGTTAGATGTCCTTGGGCGAGTTCTTTAATTCCTCTGAGCTTTATTTTATCTTTGAAATGGAGATACTGAGTATCTATCCAAGGGTCAGATATATAGGTACTTACAAAAGTTGTTTCTTTCGACCCTTCTCTTAGGAAAAAAATTTTGGAAACATTATTTCCCTTTATTGGCAAATGATGTGTTTTTAGTTTCCATTTTACTTTGCTATGTAACTCCCCCCCCCTTCTTCTTTTTAAATAATTGTTGGTTTTATCAGTGATCCCCCCCCAAAATAAATTCTCACAAATGGAAGCAACAGGACAAAGGAAGATAGAGTTTTAACATTTTAAAAGTGTCTTGCCATAGTGCCTTCCAGAAGGGTTGTGCCAAACAGTCAGGGTTCCCTTCCCACAAACCTTGACCAAAAATGGGTATTAAATTTTTTTAAAAACTTGTCAATCTGAGTGAAATCTTATTTCCTTGTTTTGTAGGACATTTCCTTTGTTACTAATCAAGCTGAACATTCTGGTGTTCCATTCTCTTCTTTTTGTTTGTTTGTTTTTGAGAGAGAGTGTGCATTAGAGAGCACACAAGCAGAGAAGAGGCAGAGAGAGAGGGCCTCACAATCCAAAGCAGGCTCCAGGCTCTGAGTTGTCAGTGCAGAGCCCGATGAGGGCCTCAGACTTAAAAAACCTTGAGATCATGACCTGAGCCTCCCAGGTGCCCCTTCATTCTCTTCTTGTAATAAATGTTGCTACCGAGAAGTCTGATGCTAGCCTGCTCTTTCTTTCTTGATGAGTCACCTGATACTTCTGCCTGTTTACTTAAAGAATTCTTTCCTTAATTTCAAATTCCAGTCACTTGGGTAGGATATGTCTTGTTAGCTGTTTTATTAACACTTTTACCTTCACACAAAGGGAAGTGTCATTTTCATATGAGAATTTTGTCTCTTAGTTCAAGAATTCTTTGTTAAATTATATATTTCAAAGGTCCAGTTTTATCTCTGCATTTTTCTGGGACTACTCCATTTATGTGTGTGTTGTATCACATGGGGCATTATAAATGTAGTCAATTCCAAAAGCCTTTGTGCACAAAGGGAAAGTGAAATGATCAGTCTTACCAACTTTTTAAAAATTCTTCTTCTGTTTTCTGTTGATGCTGTGTAGGTTCCAGCCAGTAAAGAGATCATTAGCCCATTCAGGGAGCCAGTGGCACCCCTGATTAGCCACCCTGGGATCCTTCGGGCCCAGCAACAGGCAGCCCAGATCACGGCTGACATCAAGAGTGGGCAGGCTTTTGTTGCTGCCACTTCAGAACAAAAGAAAACTACATTTGCATGTCCAATCTCTCAGACCCAAAGGAGAGCCTCAGGAGGTATGAGAAAATCACTGAGTCAAGAAATGGGATTTTGCCTTATTTTATAAATCACTTCCTGTGAAACCCATATATTGCCAATTATAGTTGAGTCACTCACATAGAGCTTTATGTGAAAAATATGATTAGCATGATATTTAAATAATTTGTGCTGTTTGTCCCTAAATGCTAAGCTATAGATGATAATACTTCACAAGCATTTCTACATGGAGTGACTTGCTTTATAAATTGTCTAAATTTGTTCTTGTAGATGATATTGGGGTTAGCTATTGGGAATTGTTTGTGTTTACTTTTTGTTTCAAGAAAAAAAATACGGAGTCTGTAAAGGAAGTATGATGAAGCCTTGAATTGATATTTAATAAACTCTAATCATCTGAGGCTAATGTCATTAACACTTATCTTTTTTTTTTTTGTCCTTGAAACTTCTCAGAAAACTCACTTACATCAAACAGGCTTCATCTGGATGTAGTTCTATCAAGGGAAAAGCCAACTGTAAAACCAAGCAGATCACACATTCCTGTGAAAAGTATTGCTTCTTTTCCTGTAAAGGTATTATAAACCAGGTCTGAAGGCTAGAATTTTATTTCTAATAACCAACTTACCTGTCTACACTTGAGCTCCTGAGAGAGTGGTTAGATTCTTTTTCCTGGAGATCCCTCCTTCACATACATACCAGACCCCAGAGGGAAATTTTAGCTTTTTCTGGTTACTGTTAGATAGTTATTGTCATTTTACGATGGGATTTGTGTCTGTATGTCCCCATTTAGCTCTGTTGTTTATCCTGTTCCTGGAAATATTAGGCATATTTTTAGATCTAGGACTTGTGTGGCTATGATTAAGACTCAACTTATTTTCAAAGCAAAGTTTCATATTGGAATATACCTTTCAAGAGACATCCAATGAGGGGTGTATATGTGTGTGTATGTGAAAGAAAGAGGGAGGTAGACCTTTGATAAATCATGCCATCAGTGACATGGTTGTATAATCTTCCATCTTTAGTAATTTTACTCCTGTTTGTGGCAAGGCTTTTTTTTCTTTTTATTAAGTATTCTTCAGCAGAAAACTCTGTCAGTTTTAAGGCTTTCTTCCTCCTAAAATGTCTTTGTACTTCAAGGGAACAACCACAGGGAAGTGTAACTTTTTTTTCTTTTTCCAAAATGTGAGGCAGATTAATGGATTCTAGAGTTCTCAGTGTATTAATAAGTTCTTCAAAGGAATGCTAAAATTATTTAGAGCTGGGATATTGATGATAATGAGTATGTATAAATCTTTGATAACTTTTATTTAAGTCTGAGCATTTTTCTTTGTGAAATGGTAACTGACATTGGGACATGAATTTGTCTTAAGAATGGTACATGGCAAACTTTGCTGTTGGCTGAACAGAGGGGCACACCAGAGCTCTAAGATTATGGGTGTGGAGAGTAGAGCGATGATTTGAGTAATCAGGTCAACTAGAATGGGGTACTCACAGGTAGCGTCACTGATTCCACAGCCTCACGGCTCCTTTTTGTGAGTGTAGGTAACTTTGCCTTGTAATTATTCTACTTTTTTAAATGTTTATTTTTGAGAGAGAGTGAGAGAGCGCACGCAAGCGAGCATGTGCACAAGCGGGAGGGGCAGATAGAGAATCCCAAGCAGGCTTCTCACTGTGCAGATCCTGACATAGGACTCGATCTCAGGAACCATGAGGTCATGACCTGAGCCGAAATCAGGAGTCGGATGCTTAACCGACTGAGCCACACAGTCACCCTCCTATTTATTTTATTTTTAATGAATTTAGAGTGTGAAATCATTTTTGAATTTAATTGATATAGAACTTACCTGAGATAGTTTTACTTCTTTCCTATACATAGTAGGAATTTTAAACAGAAACACATGTTTTTCTTTTCTCTAATCAACAACTCTGTTTAACAAGATGCCGAAATACAAAGTGGCTCATCGGAAGCGGGCTTTAGTCACATCAGAATCCTCTTCCAAAGTTCCTGAGGAAGTAAGACAACGCTATGTCAACCTCTTTCTTGAGAATTATTTGAGAATTTATAAAACAGAGGATGAGGCTCTTAACAAGGTCAGTGTATCTGAAGACACGCACTTTGTAAGTATTATATTGAGTAAAAAAACCTCAAGCAACAACTTTATTCTTTATCTCTTCACCTTTTTTGAAACCTGGCTGTGGAACTAGTTCCTGGAGGATCTTTCTGTTCTTAAGTTGTAAAGAGTACCCTGGTTACTTTAGTGACAAAAACTGTGTTATCCTATAATTTTCTTTTTTTATTTTAATTTTTTATTTCTGAGAGAGGGGGCTCAAGTGAGCGAGTGGCAGAGAGGAAGAGAGAATTCCACAAGGGGCAGACAGAGAGGGGGAGAGAGAGAAGTAGGGATCACCTGAGGCGAGGCTTGAACTCCTGAACCTTGAGATCATGACCTGAGCCTAAGTTGGTGCTTAACCTAATGAGCCACCCAGGTGCCCCCTTAACAAGGCCAATAGTATATTAATCTGAGCACTGTCTCCCCTCTTTTATATGTTATATGGAGCATGTACTGTCGAATGAGGCATAGTTGCCACTACTCCCTATTACATACCACTCTTTATGCTCATGTATGGGCCAAACCTGTGTTTGCAAATCTACTCAAAACTTTTTTTTTCCAAAATGAAACCTTACAAATCAGTAGCAATAACAATAGCTCCCGTCCCCATGCGTATCTTCAAGAGTCCTTGTGGACTCTGGGAGTAATGAGGAATCAGGGAACTATGGCTCATACACAGAATAAGTGCAATCTAAAGGGGAGAGACACTACTCAGCAACATCTGATAATTTCAGTTTGGTGATTCAAGGCCAATATTTACAGATTTCTAATCTTCAAAGACTTCGTTAGAATGTTTTAATATTTTTAATATTAAAATTTTTAATATTTTAAATACTGTTAGGCAAACGTATCTGAACACTAGATTTGAACTTGGTGCCGCCATTCCTCTGATTGAGGCTAATTCCCATTGCTCTGGGAGGTTATGAAAAGGACGATGAGTGAATGCAACAAGAGGAAGATTTGACCCCAATTATGAGAAAGATCTTTATAACTGATAACACGGCCCATAAAATTGGTGCTTCACAGAGTAGTGAGCTGCCAGTTGCTAGAAACATTTGGAATATAAGTGAAGTTGTTATCATAATAGATTCTTGTATTAAGAGAGAGGAGGACTCAAGGATTCTCTTTATTAACAGCTTTATCAAGATATACTTCACATACTTATTAATTCACCCATTTTATGTGTACATTCCAGCGACCTTGAGTATATATACTCAAATCAATCACTTGTGCAACCATTACAGTTCATCTTAATATACTTGCATCACCCCAAAAAGATCCCACTATACCGTTTATCTGTCACTCCCCCAGCCCTCCATATCTTGTAGCCCTAGGCAACCACTCATTTACCTTCTCTATAATTTGCTATTCTGGACATTTCTAGAATAAGGAATCCGATAATATGGGGGTTCTATTGTGACCAGCTTAATGTTTTTCACTTAGCATACTGTTTTCAAGGTCATCCATACTGTAGTATACATCATTACTTAATTTCCTCTTGCCAAATAAATTGGTTTATGGATGTACACATCCATTCATCAGCTGATGGACATTTGGGTTATTTCCATTTATTGGTTATTAATAATTAATGATTGTACATAAATGGACATTGTAAGATTTTGTATGGACAGATGATTATGTTTCTCTTGAGCATATAATTGGGTCATATGGCAATTCTATATTTAACTTATTGAGGAACTACCAAACTGTTTTCCAGAGTGGCTGCACTGTTGTATATGCCCATTAGCAATGTGAACAGTACTAGTTTCTTCACATCCGCGCTAATGCTTGTTACCTGTGTTTTTGGGTAGCCAACTTGGTGGGCATGAAATGGCATCTGATTGTGATTTTGCATTTCCCTAATGCCTAATGATGTTGAACATATTTACCTGTGCTTATTGGCCGTTTGTATGTTTTCTTGGATATGTCTGTTTAAATATGTTCAAATCCTTTGCGTATATTTTTGTTGTCTTTTTATTGAGTTTTGAGAGTTCTTTATTCTGCATACAAGTCTCTTAGCAGATACATTTGCAAATATTTTTTCTTTGGGTTGTATTCTTACTTTCTTGATGGTATCATTTGCATAACAAAAAGTTCTTCATTTTGATGTATTCCAATTCATCTGTTTTTCTTTGTCACTTGGCTTTTGGTATCGCATCTAAGAAACTAAGATCACAAAGATTTATTACTACTTTATTTTTTTCTCAGAATTTTACAGTTTTAGTTACTACACTTAGGCATATGACTCATTTTTTTAGATGACTTTTACATAAGGTGTGAGGTAGGGGATCCAAACACATTCATTTGAATGTGGATATCCAGTTGTCATAGCACCATTTGTTGAAAAGACTGGTCTTTCCCCATTTAATTGTCTTGTCACCTTTGTCAAAAATCAGTTGATCATAAATATTAGATATAAATGAATATAAATTCTTCACTCTGATTTTATTCCATAGATCTCTATTTCTATCCTATACCAATATTACACAATCTTAATTACTGTAGTTTTGTAGTAAGTATTAAAGTTGGAAACGTGACTCCTCCATATTGGTTAAATTTTTCAGACTGTTTTAGTCCATGGCATTTCCATATAACATTTAGGTTCAGCTTATATTTCCTACAGAAATACTGAATTACACTTTTGATAGAGGTTGCTTTGAATCTGTAGATCAATTTGTGGAGGATTGTCATTTAACAATATTAAGTCTTGTGAACCATGAACATGGAATGTCTTCCCATTTTTTTCAATCTTTTAATTTCTTTTAACACTGTTTTATAATTTTCAGAGTACAAGTCTTTAACTCTTTTGTTAAATTTATTCCTAGATATTGTGATCTTAATACTATTTTAAATGAAATTATTTTTGTAATTTTATTTTCCCATTGTTCATAGCCAGTGTACAAAAATACAATTGATAATTTTTCTCTTGTGTCTTGAACTCTTGCATACCTATTTATTCTTTTTTTTTTAAGTTTATTTATTTATTTTGAGAGAGAGAATGTGCATGCACAAGTGGGGGAGGGGCAGAGTGGGAGGGAGAAAGAGAATCCTAAGCAGGCTGTGCACTGTCAGCACAGAGGCCAATGCAGGGCTTGAACTCAGAAACCTTGAGATCATGACCTGAGTCAAAGTCAAGAGCTGAACACTTAACTGACTGAGCCACGCAGGATGCCCCCCTACACACATTTATTAGTTCTAATAGTTTTTAGTGAATTCCTTGGGATTTTCTTTATACAAGATCATATCAACTACAAATAGACATAGTCTTATTTCTTCCTTTTCAATCTGGATATATTTTATTTCATTTTCTTGCCTGATTTCTGTAGCACCAATTTCCAGTAGAATATTGAATAGAGGTTGTAAGAGGAAGCATCCTTGTCTTGTTCCTTAAGGGGAAAGCCTTCAGTCTTTGTCCATTAAGTAGAGCGGTTACTGTAGGTTGTGTTGTTTTTACATGTTCTTTATCAGATGATGAAGTTCCCTTCTATTTCTAGTTTAAGTGTCTTATCATCTTGAATTTTCTTAAATACTTTTTTCTTATCTCTTGAGATGTCATACAGTTTTTGTCCTATATTTGATTAATGTATATTACATTGTTGTGTTTTTTTTTTTTTTAACTTAAACTAGTGCATTTCTTGGATAAACTCACTTGGTCATGGTGTATAATCTTTTTATATTGTTGAATTCAGTGTGCTAGAATTTTTGTGTCAACATTAATTAGATCTACAGACACAAGTCTGTAATTTTTTTTTTATATTACTTAGTTCAGCATGGAGCCCAACATGGGGCTTCATCCCACAACCCTGAGATTATGACCTGAGCCAAAACCAGGAATTGAATGCGCAACCAACTGAGCCACCCAGGTGCCCCTATTACTGTTATTTTTACTGTGATAAAATATGCATGACATAAAATTTCTCATTTTAACCATTTTGGATGCACAATTCATTGTTACTAGGTACATTCACAATGTTGTTTAACCATCACTGCTACCCATTTCCAGAGCTTTTTCTTCATCCCAAACAGAAGCTCTGTACCTATTAAGGAATAACTTGTCATTCTTCTCTCCCCCTTCAGCCCCAGGTAATCTCCATTTTACTTTCTGTCTCTGTGAATTTGCTTACTACAGGTACCTCATCTACGTGGACTCACGCAATATTTGTCCTTTTGTTTCTGTCTTCATTGACTTAGTATAATGTTTTCAAAGTTCATTCATGTTGTAGCACATATCAGAATTTCATTCTTTTTGGCAGCTGAATAATATTTTACTACTTGGGATACCACATTTTCTTTATTCTTCTAGTGATGGACATGCTAGCTTTCTTTGCTTATAGTAACTTACTCTTTTGTGGGTCTCAGGGTTACATTGGCCTCATAGAATGAGATGTAAAGTGTTTTCTTTTTTATTTTTTGGAATATTTTATGAATGGTTGCTATTCTTTTTTTTTTTTTTTAGTCTTCTTTAAATGTTTGGAAAAATTCCTCAGTGAAGTCTGGGCTTGTCAGTATTTTTTTAAATTACCAATTCATCTCATAGGTCTACTCTTAAGTCACTTTGAGGAGGTTTTGTCTTTCTAAAATTTCCCATATCCTCTAAATTTTCTGATATGTTGTTATATATTTGTTCATAGTATTTATCATTCTTTTTATTTCTCTAAGTTCTGTGGTGATACCTCCTCTTCCATTATTGATTTTAGTAATTTGAGTCTTTATTTTTTCTGGGTCAGCCTAGCCAAAGTTTTGTCAATTTTGTTGATCTTTTCAAAGAACCAACTTTTGATTTTGTTATCTCTATTTTAGAAAATTCTTTATTTCATTTATTTCCACTCTTTTATCACTTCCTTCCTACTGCTTTCTTTGGGTTTGGTTTGCTATTAAAATTACAGTTTCTTAAGATGGAAGGCAAAGTTTTTAATTTCAATTTTATTTTTAATAAAGCCATTTATAATAGTAATTATTCTCTAATCAAAAGGTTTGGTACGTTGTGTTTCCAATTCACCTTATTCCAATGCACCTTAATTTTTTAAATCTCCTTTATGAGGTCTTCTTTGCTCCATTGTGTAATTTAATTACCACATATTTGTGAATTTCCCAAAATTCCTATTGCTGATTTAGAATGCTGTTGTGATCAGAGAGCATACTTTGTCTGATTTAAATCCTTTTAAATTTATTGAGGATTATTTTATGGCCTAACACATGATCTGTTCTGGAAAATGTTCTGTGTCTTCTTGAGAAGAATTATATATTCTGTTATTGTTGCATGGAGTATTTTATAGATGTCTACGAGGTATAGTTTATCCATAGTGTTGAAATATTTTATTTTCTTCACCATCTGATTTATTTCCATTATTGAAGTATGGTATAGAGTTCTCCATTCTTTTTTTTTTCTTATTTTGACACTGGCTGAAAGAGAACTTTTTAGTGCTTTATGTACAGAAAATTCAACAACGTCCACTTAGCCCAGTTTGGTGGCCAGTTCTTGAGTCTTCGCCTTTTCCAACTTGGCACTGCAAGCCACTGACTTTGGACCCAGGACACTCCCTCCCCAGTGGGAGTGGATCTCATCATACCTGTCATTGTAATTGGTCCTGATGGCTTCCACCTGCTTAGCCAGAGCTCCTTCGTCTTCTGAGTTAACCTGTGTGAAGGTGAGAGTAGTGCAAGTCTTCCTGTGGACCAGACCCCCCAGCCTGGCCTTCCCCTTGATAATGCATTAGGGAACCCTCATCTTAGGATACATCAGACAGAAGACAACCAGCTCAATGGGATCCACATCATGTGCAATCACTACTACTACCAGCTGAGTCTTCTTGTTTTCCACTAAGGTGGTGACAATATTGACCCCAGCTCAAAGGACAGGCAGCCTCTTAGTGGGGACATCCCCTTTGCCAGCAGCTTTCTTCTCAGCCTGAGCCAACAATCTCTGCTTCTTCTCTTGCTTTGTCTGTGGTCTGTATCTGTGGGCCAGTTTAAGCAGTTGAGTAGCTATTTGGTGGTACAAGGCCTCGGTGTACTGGTTAGATGTTTATAGAGAATAGCCGTTTGCCACTGCAGCTAGATGTTGCAGGGCCATTTGACAAAGTGGGTGAGTCCCTTTTGGGCTGGATGTCCCCTCTGATGCCAAAATTCTTGGGCCTTTTCTCAAATGGTATTGACTACATTCTTGACCTCCTGCTTCTTCACAATAGCAGGCACCAGATCACCTTCCTCTCCTTAACTTTCTTTCCCTTCAGCATGGTGGGAAAGATGGTGATGGTGATACTTTAGGTCTCTATTCTTAATGTTGAATTGTTATGTCACTTGAGTTCTGTCAGCTTTTGCTTTCTGTATTTTGCTGCTCTATTATTAAATGCATATTTGTTTATAATTGCTATGTCTCCCTGATGGATTGGTTCTTATCATTATGTCTTTGTCTCTAGTAACAACTCTTTTTTTAAAATCTACTTTGTCTGATATTAGCATAGCCACTCCAAATATCTTTTACTACTTACAAAGTACATCTTTTCTCTCCCTTTATTTTCAACCTGTTTGGTCTTTGACTCTAAAATGTCTGTCTTGAGGTGCCTGGCTGGCTCAGTTGGTAGAGCATGCAATTCTTGATCTTGAGGTTGTACGTTTGAGCCTCATGTGGGATGTAGAGCTTACTTAAAAAAAAAAAAAGATCTAAAGTGTCTATCTTGTAGACAGTGTAGAGTTATATATTTTTCATAATTCTTCCAGTCTCTGTCTTCGATTGGAGTATTTAATCAATTTACATTTAATAAGCACTGACCAAGAAGAGGATTTATTTACATCATGTGTTTTGCTATTTGTTTTCTATGTGTCTTGTGTCTTTTTATTCTCTATAATCAGTGCTTTCTTTTGTGTTACATAGATATTTTCTAGGGTATCATTTAAATGCCCATGTCATTTATTTGGCTACATTTTTTTAGTTATTGTCTTAGTTTTTGCCTTGAGGATTACAGTTACATTTTAATTTATAACAATCTAATTAAGATTAAAACAGCCTTCATTTCTAGAGCCTACAAAAATTTTGTTCCAGTGTGTTTCCTACCCCTTCCTTTATACCATTATAAAATGAATTATAACATTTGTATTATAAGTCTATCAACACAATTTTATGATTACTGCTCTCCGCTATTAAAACAGAAGAAAATGATTACAAATGAGCACATTTATATTCTTTAATATATTCCTATGAAGTTATATTTACCAGTATTCTTTACTTCTCATGTGGATTCAAATAACCATTTAGTATATCTGTTGTGGACCCCCTCAAGGGTTGATACCAATTTTTACACTTTTTAGCTCCGGAATTTCTAAAAAAATTTTATTTTTAAAATGTCTCTTTATTCATGTTGCCTATGTGGTAAGACCCCATTTTTTTTCATTCTTCAAACATAGGTTTCCTTCATTTTTAAAACATATTTACAAAGTCTTTGTACTAACTCCAAAATCTGGGCTTTGTCAGGGACATTTTCTCTTGGCTGGTTTTTATCGTGTATGAGGTATACTTTTTTGTTTCTTTACATGACTCATAATTTTTTTGTTAAAAACTGTATGATTAAATAATATATTGTAATAACTCTGGTTTCAGGTACATTTTTTTGTTGCTAGGTTTTTGTTGTTTTTCTTGTTGCCACTTGTTTAGTGACTTTACTGAACTAATTTTGTAGATTCTGTATTCCTTTTAGTGTACAGCCACTAAGTTCTCTAGTAGCATTGTTTTTTAAGTTCTTGCCATTAATTTTTATTTTAAGCCTTGCTTCGAAGGGATCACCCTCTGTCAGGATAATTTACTGGTTAGTCAGTGACTGGCTAGAAGATTTCCTTAAATGCCTTGTCTGTATGCCTTCCTCCCTTTGCCGAGGGGAATCTATGTGAGAAGACATGCCCTTAAAACTTCAGTTTATAGCCAGCCTTAGCTTTTGTGTCCTTGTTCCAGGGCTTCAAGAATAGCCACTACTGAGTGAGTAGGGCTTTCTCTTTTCCCAGGTCTTTCCTGGGCCACCTTTTAAGCCCCAGAAATATGTCAGTACTTTTCAAAGTTCTTTATGGTCATTTGTCATCTAGATCTCCAAATTTTTTTTTTTTTTTTTTTTTTTTTTAGATTCCTGGCCAGGTTTGGGGCCTCTGGGTGGCCTAGTTAGGTAAGCATCCAGCTTCAGCTCAGGTCATGATCTCACAGTTCATAAGTTCGAGCTCTGCATTGGGCTCTGTGCTGACAGCTCAGAGCCTGGAGCCTGCTTTGGATTCTGGGTCTCCCTCTCTCTCTGCCCCTCCCCTACTCTCTCGTGCTCGCTCTCTCTCTCTCTCAAAAAATAAATAAACGTTAAAAAAATTAAAATTAAAATTCCTGGCCAGGTTCCTGTTTGTCCAACAAGAAATCCTAACTCCCCCATCATGAGGTGAGTTCTGAGTCAAATACCCACAACACCTTGGGAATAGAGATTTTCCGGGGAGCTGCTTATTCATACAAAATATTGACTGTGTTCTGGGGATGTTGTTTTTAGTGTAACTGTAAAAGAAGTCATTCCTCTCTGTTGGCTACCAGGCTGCCAACTTTTTACCACTATGCCATTAACCTGGCAGGTGGGAAGTTGGGAATGGGAAACCCTCAAGCTAAAATGGTACAGACCCACTGTCTTACCGAGGTTCAATAATTTCTCTTAGATAATTTTGAGTTCTACAACTTTGGTTAATTTTCAGAGTTTTGAAATGGTTACTTTTAGTTGTTTACTGATATTTTAATTATTTTAATGGGAAGGCGAGTTCATGAAGGTTCTTGTTCTGCCATTTCAGAAGTCTGTCTCCTCTCGGATTCTATACTGGTCAAAGAATAATGGCAAAGCAAAGACAGACCAAAAAAAAGGAGGCTCTTATAGACATGTTATCCTTTCTTCTTTCAGTTTGCTTTTCTTCTTTACTCCCCCCAACCCCCCCATGGCTTTCTCTCTGTAAAGTTTAGTGTAGTAAGAAGACTTTTGGCTTTGGTGTTTGGGCATGCCTGGATTCAGTTACTAGCTCTGCAACAGTAAGATATTTACTTTTTCTTGAGCCTCATTCAGGTTAGTCATGATCACACCCATCCTCACTGATTCACAAAGAAGACTGAGAAAACATTTTAAGGAGTATTATACCAAACCTGCACATACTAGGTGCATGATAAAGCATTAATGTAACATTATCACTATATTCCCTTTACTGGTTTCTTTGATTTTTCATCCATTTTTTTCTTTTACTGACTTTTAGGATCTTAATGCATCCTAGCATAAAAATATTGATTACTGGGTCACCTGGGTGGTTCAGTCAGTTAAGTGTCTGACTCTTGATTTCAGTTCAGGTCATGATCAGACTCTGTGCTGGGCATGGAGCCTGCTTGGAATTCTCTCTCCTCTCTCCTCCTTTCTCCTCCTCTCTCCTCCATCCTCCCTCTTTCCTCTCCTCCCTCTTTCCTCTCCTCCCTTCCTTCTCCTTCTCAAATTAAATTAACTTAAAAAATAGTGATTACTTTATGATTTTATAAAAGTAACCTATAAAATAAAGATAATGAGAAGAGGATTATGTCTTCCCTTTGCTGCGTGATCTTAAGCCAAGTATTTGGCCACTTTGAGCTTTCATTACCTCCAATGAGAATAATAATATCCACCTTTGATATATTAGGTGCTCGCTTTGAGAATCAAATGAATATGCACTGTAGGCTTTTTGCACTCTGTACTCTATACTGTGGTTTTAGTTTGTGAAGAGAAGTATCTAGTTCCTCTATTTGATTCATGGGATAATTTTTTTCTTTCCTCTCAGATACCATAAACACAAAAATGTAAAATAAGTTGCTTTTCATTTGTGCCATTTTCCCCATCCCTTGAGTTATATTTTGCCATATTTATCCCATTATATTGTAAATTACATTTATTATCCATCATCTTGAGATTTAATATTTTTTATTATTCACTTCATGATCTAGGCTAAAATAGAAGAAAAGGCCATTTATGAACGCTGTGGCAGTAGAAATATGTATGTGAACATAGCAGTAAATACTCTTAAGAAGCTGAGAGATCAAGGTAATTTTTTTTAATTAATCAAGTGATAAGATAAAAACTTGTGATGAACACCTGACATTAAACGTGGTCTTCTTCATTAGCAGGGTCGTTTTTAGGTATTCAATGAAATATATTTTTAAAATACTCGAGTAGAACATGCAAGTGGGGTTTTTGGTTGAAAATAACAAATTAGATTTTAAATTAGACATATGACTATAACTCCTCGAGAGCAATTATCATGGAGATAATTAAATTTGGTTTCTGGTTACAAAAGTAACTCATTTCATGTGAAATATTATTTCTCAGCTTTTTTTTTTTCATTACTGCCCCCTTAAGACCTCTTTTTAGACATTATTTTTTTTTTTACCACCCCCACTCCCAAACCCCAGTAGTATTAAGTACTTAAGGTATAGTATTTTGTTGGGTAATGTTGAGTTTTGGAAAGCCACATACCATTGTAATATCTGATTTTTTTTATTATTCCTCAAGAGCCAGTTTTGTTTGCTTGGAGGTAATCCTACCACTTTCAAGAATACATAGCATGAATTCAGATAATACTGAAAAGCCTTAAAAGAAACAGCCAAAGACAAATTTCTTCCAAATCTTCAATATAGACCCTTCCATAATGAATACAAAAATATATGCAATTTTAATAATTGAAATGAAGGCAGTCATTTGGTATATAGTCAAATTTTTTTCACTGAATAAACTATCATAGAAATCTTTCATCAGTTAATCTAGAATGTGTGTTAACATCCAGATCTGTAGCATACATTTTAATGACTACATGATACTCCATTGTATAGAACTTGTGCTATTGATACTCCATTGTGCCAAGTGTAGAATACAGATGAAACACGCATCTGAGCATCTAGGTGGCTTACATGTTTTTTCTACCATAAGTTCTGTGATTAATGGAGTGTGAACTGAAACATTCCTCATACTAGTCTATGTATCCTTAACATAAATTCCTATGCACAGAGTAGCTAACAGAAAATGTCTACATGCTTAAAATTGGTAAATATTGCTAACTGCCTCCAGAAAATGTTTGTCCTTTACATTCCCCACTAGTAAGGTAGGAGTATAAGGTTTTTCTTCACACCTTGCAAAAGTTCTTCATTTATCCTGTGATAAATGAAGTGTGAAAGTATAGACCAGAAATGAAGTTATTTTAGTCTTTTTTTATTATTATTATAAGGTTGAAGACCTTCCTTTTTTCTCTCTCATTTTAAATTCCCTTTTTGCATCTTTCCACTTTTATTATTAGCCTATTGATATGTGACAACCTTTTGCATATCCCTTTTTAATAGGCTTCAAATGTTTTCCTCAGTTTGTCACTCATACTTCAGCCTTATTTATGAAGTTTGTAATAATAAAAAAGTTATTTTTGTCTCTTTTAATGTTTATTTTAACAGAGAGAACACGTATGCGTGCGCACACAAGTCGGGGAGGGGCAGAGAGAATCCTGGCACAGGGCTTTATCCCATGAACAGCGAGATCATGACCTAAGGCAAAATCAAGGGTCAGATGCTTAAGCAACTGAGCCACCCAGGCACACCTAGATGTTATTTTAAAAGTGTAATTAGGGGTGCCTGAGTGGCTCAGTCAGTTAGGCATCCGACTTCAGCTCAGGTCATGATCTCACGGTTCATGAGTTCAAGCCACAGGTCAGGCTCTGTGCTGATAGCTCAGAGCCTGGAGCCTGCTTCAGATTCTTAGTTTCTCTCTCTCTCTGCCCCTCCCCTGCTCATGCTCGCTTGCGCTCTCTCTCTCTCTCTCTCTTTCAAAAATAAAGTGTAAATAATCTCTTCGTTTTTGGTTTCTGGGTTTTGTGTTATGATTAGAAATGCTGTTTTAATTTCAAGAATATAAAAAACTTGATAATTTCTTTATGGCATTTAAAAAATTTTTTCAAAAAATTTTAAATTTTGAGAGAGAGCATGAGCTGTGAAGAGGGGCAGCGGGGAGAGACAATCTTAAGCAGGCTCCACACGGGGCTCCATCATACAACCCTAGGATCATGACCTGAGCCAAAATCAAGAATCAGATGCTCAACCAAATGATCCAGGCACCCCATGGCATTTTTTGTATGTACAGCACTTTAAATAGACTTTAATATGTGTATTATAATATACAAATTCTCATGAACAGACATTTCTTAAAAAACATATAGGTGGCCAATAGACCCATGAAAAGATGTTCAACATCACTCATCAGGGAAATACAAATCAAAACCACAATGAGATATCACCTCACACCTGACAGAATGGCTAAACTCTGTAACACAAGAAACAAGTATTGGTGAGGTTATGGAATGTAAACTGGTGTAGCTACTATGGACAACAGTGTGGAGGTTCCTAAAAAACTTAAAAATAGAACTACCCTATGATCCAGTAATCACACTATAGGATATTTGTTTACCCAAAGAATATGAAAACACTAATTCAAAAGGATATATGCACACCTATGTTTATTGCATCATCATTTACAGTAGCCAAATTATGGAGGCAGCCCAAGTGTCCATTGGTAGATAAAGGATAAAGAGCTATTTATCTACATATCTATCTATATTTATATGTATATATATATAAATATGTATGTGTGTATACATATATATACACATGCATACACACATAATGGAATATTACTCGGCCATATAAAAGAATGAAATCTTGTCGTTTGCAACAAGGATGGATCTACAGTGTATAATACTAAGCAAATAAGGCAGAGAAAGACACATACCATATAGTATCACTCATGTATAATTTAAGAAACAAAACAAATGAAAAAAGGAAAAAAAAGAGGCAAATCAAAACACAGACTCTTAACTATAGAGAACTGATTGATGGATACCAGAGGCTCCGGAGGAGGGTGGAGGATGGGATTAACTGGTGATGGGGATCAAGAATACATTTAGGATGAGCACTTGGTGATGTATGGAATTGTTGAATCGCTATATTGTACACCTCAAACTAATAAACACTATATATTAACTACACTAGAATTAGAACAAAAAAACTTAAAAATTTAAATAATAAAATATACAGGGTTTCTTGGATTAATATTTTCATGGTATTCTCACTTCCCTCCTTCTTTTCATATTAAATACAGCACACAGAAATGGAACATAGAAGTCTAAGTACATATTTTGGATATTTGCAATGAAATAGAGATGATTTGCAAATTGTGAGAGTTGTAGTCAGTGATGATGTAAAGCTCATTGAGTCACATTTAGACATACTCTAGCCACTGAATAAAATATATTAGCTTTGGAAAATACGAAGCCCTGATCTACTTAGTAGTTCAGTAAATTACCTTTTTTCCCCAACTTAGAATTAGTTAAGAAGTAGTTTGGTCTCCCATGTTGGATGCCTGTTTTAAGGTAACAATAAACACTTTACTATGCTATAGACCTTTGTCCTATTCTATACTTTTTTTTAATAAAGCAGACAAAGATAATTCATTATCTCAGGAGACAAGTTCTTGTGTGTTTTAGGTGTGTCTGGAAGCAGTAACAACAATGAAACCACTGGATTGAAAAAGAATGAAAAGAAAAGTGGTAAGCTTGGTGTAATGATGACGGACCCTTGTCCTTTGACCTTAAAGGAGAAGTAAATGTGATGTAATGCAATTATTAAACTATTGTGTTTATGAAGGATCATGTGCGGACTGTGCATATTTCATAGCCTTTTAAAAAGTATAAATAGATGAAAAAACAGGCTCTACTTAGGCAGTATTTGAATTCTCAACCTCTTGTTTTTTTGAAGGGGGGGGAGGGGATACTTAACATCTAACCAGTCAGTGAGAGCAGGGCTTCTCAAACTTAACAAGCATGACATTCCCTGGGAATCTTGTTAAAATGCAGATTCTGATTCAGTAGGTCGGGAACAGCCTCAAAGTCTGCATTTCTAACTCCCAGGAGCAAAAAGCTAGAGAAAAAGTGTTACTTGATTTTGGTTGTATGTTGAATAAAACCAGATGGTAGTTGGCAGTACCTGTCTTGTCCTCTAAGTACTTGTGTGAAACAAAGTAGGTGCTTCTAGAATTGCCTAAGGGTGTAGCAAATTCTGCCAGAATTTTAAATAACACATTAGGAGAAATTTTAGGAGTCCATTAGTGTGAGGGGATTAGGGTTAGTGATGTTGGAAAGACATCCTTGAACTTGAGCATTTTGCACTTGTGAGAGTCACCATGTTTCTTGTGTGTAAGCTTTTGTACTCCTCTTATCTCAGTGTTTATTAAGAATCAATAAGCATGATTTGGAACCAGAAGACCTGAGTTTGTATATCAACTGTGCTGTGTAACCTTGGTCATGTGTCCTCATTTCTCTGAGCGTCATTTTCTTTGTCTATAAAAACAAAGTCAATAGGTTTGTCCTTCTGCGTTAATATAAAGTTTAAATCAAAGTCTTGAGGATACTTTTTGGCATGCTTCATATGAACTGGCTATTACTGATTTGATTCTTACTTTCTCTTTGCTTATCCAAAGTATAGGACCTCTGATGATGCAGGGAGCAATATCTATCTATCTATATCTAGATATATTGGTCAAAGTTTATGAAGACTTGGATTCTTTTAGGCTACTCCCTTACTTAATGTTAATCAGCATTCAAACTTTTCATATCTGAAAAGGTTAGTAGACTCTAACCTTACCACTGCTTTAAAACATGCTATTTAAATTTTATTGAACCACGCTTCTTTTTTTCTTAGCACTCACAGGAATTGTTCTCTACAGACATCTGCAAGACTACCTTCTAACGGAAGAACAGTTACATGAAAACAACTATCCCCAAGCCAACCCTGACAAACCAGGCAGTATTCTTTTAAACCCGGGCATGACCAAGACTCTTATAAATGACAGTAAGTGTATTGGGACTGAAAATGATCCTTGCTACACGTTAAGTCTAGAACACTTAAAGGATTATTTCCCTTTCCACTTCATTTCCATTATCTAAGAAGTTTATTTTCTTTACACAAATTATTAAGTCTTAATAATCATTTCAGGTAAGTACTAGCATTACCTCCATTCATACAAATGAGAAAACTGAGGCTCTAGAGGTCAAGTGACTTGTCAAAGATCAGTCTGAAAATAAGTGGTAGAGCCAGGATTCGGACCCAAGGAGTCTGATTCTGGAGTTCCTACTCCTACCAAGTATTCGTGTATATATATGCAGTGTCAGGTTTTGAATACTTCCTATCCTTTCATTAGAGACTGTTATAGGGGCGCCTGGGTGGCTCAGTCGGTTAAGCTTCCGGCTTCAGCTCAGGTCATGCTCTCATAGTTCACGAGTTCGAGCCCCGCATCGGGCTCTGTGCTGACAGCTCAGAGCCTGGAGCCTGTCTTCAGATTCTGCATCTCCCTCTCTTCTCTGACCCTCCCCTGCTCGCGCTGTCTCTCTCTGTCTCTCAAAAGTAAATTAAAAAAAAAATTAAAAAAAAAAGAAACTGTTATAAAAAGATTTACAATTAGTGTTATTATTTTACATTTTCTCTAAATGCTATGCATGGTTAAAATTCCTCCCCCCCCCCCCAATAAAGAAAGAAATGTAGAATACCTAACATCACAACTGTCAAATCTTAGGTCCATTGGAGTTAGAAATGCAATTATAGAAATATTTTTCTGGGTGCCTGGGTGGCTCAGTAGCTAAGCATCTTACTCTTGGTTTCAGCTCAGGTCATAGTTTGATGGTTTTTGAGATTGAGCCCTATATCGGGCTCTGCATTGACAGTGCAGAGCCTGCTTGGGATTCACTCTGTCCCTCTCTCTCTCTCTCTGCTCCTCCCCTGCTTGTGGTCTCTCACTCACTCTCTCTCTCAAACAAAGATTTAAAAAATATATTTTTCAGTGATGAGAAAATATTTATCTTATGTATCTTTAGAATTTTTCTCATGATTGTCTTTGCCATTTAATTACTTCTCCCCTCCCCCAACCCTCCTAACACATAACCCAGTTAAGAACAGGGGCTCTCAAGGAGGAAGGCAAATCTGCATTTGGTTTCTGGTTTTCCCTCCAGCCTTGGCTTTCACAAATCTGGATCATACAGCTACCCCATCAACTTGTTGGGAGAATCAGTTACAGGAATGCATGCGAAATGCTTGGTACAGTGCCTACCTCAGAAGCACTTAACAGACACTCAGATAAGAGTTGCCATCACCATCAGAACTAGTTTGAGGGTTATTAATAAAAACCAATATTCACAAATGGGTCTAGGGAAAAGCCCAGATCTACTCTCAATGACTTAATAAGCACGTGGGTCACTGTATGCATAAAGGGGATAAAATAATAATGAAGACGTGTCCTATTTCAGGAGTTAATGTGTACTTAAAGTAGATAATCAAGTTGGCTACAGTGAAATTATGGTGCTAAAGCCACAATTATCTGGCATTAGGCTGACACTGGAGGCAGACAGGATGCCTGTTAGAAGACAGGTAGGCCTGTTGCCAGGAGCAGATCACTTGCAAATATTCCTCTGGGTAATCCTGGTAGGTTTCCTGTTACCTCATGGTCAACACTGAGTATGTAATCCAAGCATGATCAAGAATGTGAAGGCAGTTAATTTCCTGCATTTCGGTCCATTTTTCTCTTCTCCCCATGTATTCATGAATAATTTCACTTCATATTTTGTTTTAGCTTCCAAGAAGGTTTGTTGTCGTTGTGGGAAAATCTATGGTGTGACTCCCGCAGGCAAACACAGTAGGGTAGAAGAATGTTACTACCACTTTGGCCGAGTCCTGACTCATAAAGGCAAGTATTTGGTAGTTCTGTTTGCTTCATTTATTTGATGAGCCAGTGCCAAAGCTGTTCAGAGAAAAGTGCAATAAAGTATTCAGTTCATTGCATTTGCCAAAAGCAGTCCAGTCAAGAGAAACTGTACTGAATCTGAAGTTTGAATTACAAGTACCTAATTCTGACCACCACTTGCTACCCTTGCAGCCCAGTGGTGTGGGGTGTCCTGAGCTGTGACGGTGGTACAGGAAGACCTCAGCTACTTCCTGATATCACCTGCTTTGCACCTGCCAGCATTAGAATAATTTCTTTGCTAATAGCTTCCATTTCTTGCCACCCCTGCCCCTGCCCTGAATGAAGATGAATTCTTGATTCCTTTCCCCACTAGCCCCCATCTTTCCTGCAACATCGTAAATTCACTACAGTCCACTCAGCTGAGGTTTTTTCCTACCCAAACCAAAAACCTGGTGCTCTCATTAGTCTTAGCACCTTTTCATCTTAGCAGTGTGCATACCTTATGTGTTACCCATCAGTAATGTAGTCTGAACCTGTCCCTTCTCTGCCTCTACTGCCACTTTCCAGGTCCAGACCACCCCCATCTCTATCCCCAGTTGCTGCAGTGTCCTCCTGCTTAGTCTCGCTGCTTCTACTGTACCCTTTTTTCTCTCTACCTCCCCCCAATCTATTTTTCACCCCCAAAACCCCAGAGTTATTTTTTTACATCACATATCTGGTCCTGTCTCTGTCCCACTTTGATTAAAACCCTTTGGTTACCTTGCTGACCCTGACTGACTCAGTCTCTGACCCCAATTTTCTCCCCTGTCTATTGTTACTTTCACACCACACTGACCCCCCTGTCCAGAGCCCTCTTACCCATTATTTTCTCTGCTTTTGCCACAGCTATTTCCTTTTTATCCTTTGTATCTCTGCTTAAATAGTATCTCCACAAGGTCCTTTGCAAGCCCCACCATCTGAAATAGGTCTGACCTCTTCTATCTGCCTCTTCCTTTCATAGCACTGAAGTGTGTTTTGTAATGTCCTACTAGTTTGTCTGCCATCTCCAAAAGACTGTGAGCTTTTGGAAGGACCACCATTCATTCTTTTTTTGCTCCCCAGCACTTAGCATAGTATGTCATACATATAGACTGTCAACATTTGGACAGATGGTGGACAAATGAACTATTTATGCAGAGATGGACATTAATGTGAATGATATTGTAATAAGTAGTATGAAGAAGATAAAGCAGGGAAAAAATAGAAGAGAACAATGTGTATGATTGAATGACTGAATAAATACATGGATAAATAATAAATCAGGCAAGTTTGGCCTGAGTGTTTAGAGCACGGAGGGCTTAGTTTCAGAAGGTGGAGGAACTATGAATTCCAGAAGAAGAACAAAGAGGGAAGGTACTGAAAAGAGTAAGTGTAGCAGACAGACCAGTGGGGCTAACCAGACCATACAGCATAATGAACAGAACAAGGACATTGGAGCCAGCAGACCTCCCTTCCTCATCACAGGAGAAGGTAAGATAAAGCTGTGGGATGTCAAGATTGGATGAGTAATGTAAGGCTGATTAAGTGTGAGCCTTCAGCACCAACCTGAGAAATTTGCATTTGATCAGTAATAAACAAGGGAACGACTTGAGGAAAATGATATAATGAATATGTGCTTTAAGGAGATCAGTCTGACCCATTTTATAGGAAGACTGATGCAGAAACCACTGTAGACAGAAGTATATAATAGGGAGCAGTTGGAAGAATGTTACCTTGGGCCAGAGTGAAGAATGGTTGAGGTGGATGTGGGAACAGATGAGCTCTATTATGGGATTGGGGTAAGAGATATGAAGGCTTGGGATTATAGCTGTAAAAATGTACATAGTACTTGGGCAAAGATACAGAAGAAGAGGGCATCAGCATTTGGCACATCCAGCCAATGCTGGAGATGACATCTGTGCTGTGGTCTCAGTCTACATAACTGGGTGATGTTTATTGGGTCAGATCAACATAGGAAGGGAGAATGTGTACTTGGAGCCCCTCAGCCAGAGGGTTCCAGCAGAAAAAGGTCAGGGAGTGGGGAAGATGTTAAAAACATACTTGAGGTTAAGTCAAAGCAGAATAAGGAGGTGATACCAGAGGAGAGCTGAGGGACCAGTGCAAAATAAGGGAAAAGGAAAGAAGGAAGGGGGTGGAAGGTGTTCAGGACATTGGTAATTGTAATTCACCTTCAAAGTGCAACCCATAAGTCCTCTGTTCCAGGAGTCACTTTTTCCTGTTGATTATGAATATCCAAAAATAAATATACTATGGGGAGGCGTAACATCAAATCACTTGCACTGCAGTGTCCTTACAGGTCTTTGAGGGTAAGATAAGACGCATGCTCTGAGAGTGAGCCACTCTGCCTTATAAAGTTTGCCTGTTTTGATTTTTATTTTTTGATTGGTTTGCAGTCCTTGGTGGCTTAGAAACACGGTACAGCTGTTGTGAAGGTGTCCTTGGCTCTGCCGGGTGTCAGGTCGCCAAGGTAGGGCTTCTCACCCAGACCGCTGGTTGTTTCAGAATCAGAGCTGCTGCCTCCAGAGATCAACAAGCATTCGAAATAATTTGAAAGAGTTAATGAGCTAATTTTTAGTTGGGGAAATTTTTATGAGCTTAACTGTGCTTGCAGAAATACAGGTAATTTATTTGGCAATGTTTATTTCAGCTTCACGTTCATGACCAAAAAGAAAACCTAGAGGGCTTTGTGAAGACTTTTGTCAAGTCCCCGCCCCCCGATGGTAATCACGGTGTATTTGCTGTGAACTGTGAGGTGGTATGTCTGTGTTTTCTCTCTTAACTTACTACAGTAATTACAACCAAATCCTTGTGGGGCACTTTATATTGTGTGTGTAACAGCAGTTTGCCAGGCTTTATCTCGATCCCACATAGTTCTGCAGTGTAATTCACCCACCTTCAGAAGCAACTGAAACAGAAGAGAGGTGACTAGGAGAATTCCTGTACTTAGTAAGAGATGAGGCCAGGAACTGACCCTTGGGTCTCTTTTTATTTATTAATTTTTCTTTATATATCACCAGTTGTGCTTCTCCTCCTCAAATTGCTGAAGTTATGCAGGTGGAAAATGCTATAAATAGTACTGTTCTCCCCAGATTCAGCTAAAAACTTGAATGAATTTTCAAAAACTATTGTTTATAGAGGCAGCAAAATATTTATGGGGAGTTTTCTTCATCTGAGAATCAATCCAAGAAAGTAGGGAACAAACAGAGCTGAATCTTAGAACCTCAGAAGCTCTATCGCTTCCCTGCTGTCACCTCTGAGCAAGTGAAATGGATGTTTTACTCTGTCGAGTGTGGGGCTAATAACCGCTCCACGGTAACTGTGAGAATCAGATACACTAAAATAAGGGAATGTACCTGGGACGTGTCAAACATCATGTGCACAGTTATCTCTATCAAGACATAACATTTTTATTTCTTGTAGTCTATTTGGAGAGCAGATTTATAGAGTTTAATTACAGTAAATACAGAAGGACATTGTTCAGTTTCAAGCTTAGGTCTTCAACTGGAAACATTTCAGGCTGCTTCAGGCTTCGAAATCAAATGTTACCATGTTGTCCTCTTCAATGCCGCATTGGTATTTATGGCAAAGACTTTCTTTTTTTCATTCAACAAGATCTATAACTGCAGTAGCCAATGTAATGACAGTCATGTTCCCAGTCACACTTGCCCCATTTCAGATACTCAGCCACCTGTGGCTGGTGGCTGCCATATTAGACAGCATAGCAATAGAACAATTTCATCATCACAGAAGGCTCTCTTGGATAGCATTGATCTCTAATGAAAATAATTGTAAAGACTAAGCCCAGAAAATGAAATTATTTTCTGAGCCAAAATATTACTAACATTGAGGGAAAAAATTAAAGTTTGGAACATCTTTTACAGCACCGTCAGATCTACTGACTGACTTTTGTTAGCAAATCTGAATAATACGATTAAATTGTATATTCTAGTTAGAAATATTCCTTTAAGATATCTTAAAAGTTAAAATATATATACTCAATATGACCTATAAGTTTAATATTTCCCTTTATAGTGCTACACAGCCAAAGGTTTGGAACTTACACAAGTGACAGTGGTTGATCCCAGCCTTCAGGTGGTCTACGCTACATTTGTGAAACCAGATGAAGAAGTCATTGACTATAACACTAGGTATGGGTCATATAAAAGGGTTGGTTTTTGAGACTGTAGAACATTCAATATGTATTTAATGTGCATTTCAGCTTAGTACTTGTATTCAATCAGTGTTAGAGCATCAGTTATATTATTTTCCTTTAATTCACTTGTTGAAAAACATTTATACTCTATTAAGTACCTTGCTAAAATTACGCAGACACTGTGTTAGACCCCACATTACAACTCTAAATAAGAGACAAAGTTTCAGCCCTCATGGTGTTGACATGTTGGAGTGGTAGGTAGGAGGCGAGAGAGGCAGAAATAGTGAATAGATTTCCTTATTTGTTTGTTAAATCATTAATCAGTTCCTTTTGAAAATACCATACTATCCACTTCCATTAGGTAAAAATTGGCATTACATAAAAATGTCTGCATCTTGTAGACCTGTCCCTGAATATGCATGGCTTTGATACGGTTTGCAGAGTAATAGTTCAGTGCATATTCTATCCTAATAATCATTATTATTAAAGTATGACCTATTTCTGACCCAAACTTAGTGCTAACTTGAAATGGTACCATATAGATATACCTTTAATTTTTATAAGCCTCATATGAAACCCCAGTTATACTGATCAATTGAATTTGGGTTTCCCTAAGGCTTATAAGCCATATAAAATGACATAATTGCAAATTTATATATAAAATAGAAGGCACTGATCTGAATTCACTTTAGAATAAGAAGTGTTTATTATTGGTGTGATTGTATTTATTCAATTTTCCTTAACCATTTTCCAATACTGTTTAAAATTACTTATTTATATGTGTGTATATATAATTTGTCCAGATATATAAATAAATATGACTTGTATATACACACACACATATATATATCACATGGCATATATACTATATATTATATATAATATATATAGTATAAATAATATAATTATAATGTGTGTAGTAAAAAATCTTATATAATATTATATATAAAGTATGTATATCGTGTAATATATATTGTGTATATGTCCATCATTTTGGAATAAAGCAAAGTGGTCATGTAAATTAAAAGTTGTTTTGATGATGAATTTTGAGAATATTAATAGAGAATTCTAATAATTTTTAATATAAATTCCCTCACAGTTGATAAAAATGATTGTATGCCTAAAAACTCAAGAAAAGTTATCAGAAAATACATTTTGTATACTAATCTTTCTCCTGACCTCATTGGATTTTTTTTCTACTCATTTTGACCATATCCTAATAGCCCTATTTTACTGTGTTTTTTTTAAGCTTTATTGGGGTATATTGGCAAATAAAATTGTAAAATACTTAAGTTATTGAACTTTTATTGGTACTTATTCTTCCATTGCTTTATGGAATCTTTCCTAACTGATTTTTGGAACAGGTCAGGAAATACTTGGGTAATTATTGATATTCATAGTGACACAATGGTAACTGAGGGGTTTGCATTTTAAATAATTATGGACTCTCAAAACAACTTCAAATGCATTCAGTGCCTTTCATTTTTTTTAAAAACTGCTTTAAAATAAACCCAAGTACTCCTTGATAATTTCCTCTTAATCCAAATATTTAATTAATTATGTATCACATTCCATAAGCTCAACGATGGAGCCAGGTATCTTTTTTTTAACTATTCAAGTATAATTTGCATACATTATCAGTTTGAGGTGTACAACATCATGATTTGTCATTTGTATACATGTGAAATGTTCGCCACAATAAGACTAGTTACCATCTGTCACCACACAGAGTTTAAAAATCTTGTTGGAACTTTTAAGATTTACTTTGTTAACAGCAACTTTCAAATTTACAATACAGTATTAATGATGATAGTCCCATGCTGTACATTACATCCCCTTGATTTTTTTTTATAAGTGGAAATGTGTACCTCTTGATCTCTGCAACCCATTTTTTCTACTTCCTACCACCTTCCCCTCTGGAAACCACAATTCTGATCTTGTGAGTTTTGTTCATTTGTTTGGCCTTTTAGAGTCCATTTATAAGTGAAATCATACGATGTTTGTCTTTCTCTGACTTATTTCACTTAGCCTAATACCGTCAAGGTTCATCCATGTTGTCACATATGTGACATGTGACATGCAATGTTTCATACGTTTAAAAAATTTTTTTAACATTTATTTATCCTTAAGAGAGACAGAGACCGTGCACAAGCAGGGGAGGGGCAGAGAGAGAGGGAGACACAGAATCTGAAGCAGGCTCCAGGCTCTGAGCTGTCAGCACAGAGCCCAATGTGGGGCTCATACCCACCAACTGCGAGATCATGACCTGAGCTGAAGTCAGACGCTGAACCAACTGAGCCACCCAGACGCCCCTGTTTCATTCATTTTTAGAACAAAGTGGTATTCCATTTTATACACACACACACACATACACCACATCTTCTTATCGGTTAATCCATTAATGAATACTTAGGTTGTTTCCGTATCTTGGCTATTGAAAATAATGCTGGAATAAACATTGGGGTATATATATCTTTCCATATTCTTCAGATAAATACCCAGAAGTATAGTTAGTGGATCATATGGTAGTTCTGTTTTTAATTTTCTGAGGATACTCCATATTTTTCATAGTAGCCACACACTTATATTCCTGCCAACAGTGAATGAATGTTCCCTTTTCTCCATATCCTCCCCAACATTTGTTATTTCTTATCTTTTTGACAATAGCCATTCTAACAAGTCTGAGGCAATATCTCATGGTGGTTTTGATTTGTATTTCCTTGATGATTAGTGATATTGAACATCTTTTCTTGGGCCTCTTGGCCATCTGTATATCTTTGCAAAAATGTCTATTCAGATCCTCTGTCCATTTTTTAATTGGATTGTTTGGGATGTTTTGTTGAGTTGTATGAATTCTATTTCTTGGTTAGTTATTAATCCATTATTGGATAAATGATTTACAAATACCTTCTCCCATTCAGTATGTTATTTTATTGATGGTATCACTGTGCAGAAACTTTTTAATTTCATGTAGTCCCATTTGTTTATTTTTGCTATTGTTGACATTGGTTTTGGAATCAGAGCCAAAAAAACTCTAAAAGCAATGTCATGGAGGTTTTTGCCTATTGTCTTCTGGTTTTGTGGTTGCTGGACTGACAGTGGATAATTTTTTGAGTTAATTTTTGAGTACGGTATAAGATTATACTCCACTTTCATTCTTTGGCGTGTGCCTGTCCAGTTTTCCCAGCACCATTGATTGAAGAAACTATCTTTTCTCCATTGGATATTCATTCCTTTTTTTTGATATATTTATTGACTATATATACATGGGTTTATTTCTGGGCTCTATTCTGTTCCATTGATCTCTGCATTTGTCTTTATATCAATACTAAACTGTTTTGATTACTATAGTTTTGTAATACTGTTTGAAATCAGGAAGTGTGTTGCCTCCAACTTCGTTGTTCTTTTTCAAGATTGCTTTAGCTATTCAGGACCTTTTGTGGTTCCATACAAATTTTACAATTTTTTCTTCTATTTCTGTGAAAAATGCCACTGGAATTTTGATAGGGATTGCATTGAATCTGTAGACGGCTTTGAGTGATATGGAAATACTAACAGTATTCTTCCAACCCATGAGCATGGAATACCTTTCCCTTTACTGTTGTCCTCTTCAATTTTTTTCATCAGTGTCTTAGTTTTCAGTGTACAGGTGTTTTATCTCCTTGATTAAATTTATTCCTAGGTATTTTATTCTTTCTGATGCTTATAAATGGGATTTTCTTTATGAAATTTCATTGTTAGTGTATAAAAATGCAACAGATTTTTGTATATGGATTTTTGTACCCTGCAAATTTACTGAACTCATTTATTCTAACATTTTTTGTGGAGTCTTTAAATTTTCGATACAGAAAATATGTCATCTCCAAATAGTGACAGTTTGACTTATTCCTTTCCAATTTGGATGCCTTTTACTTCTTTTTCCTGCCTCATTGCTCTGGCTAAAACTGCCAATACTATGTTAAATAAAAGTGGAGCCAGGTATGTTTTGTTTTTGACAGGAGACATTATCAATATAAAATTTAAGTTGAAAATATCTTCCCAATATTTTTATTGCTTGCTTTTCTTCTAAATTGCAGTATAGCATAGCAGTAGCCATGTTTCTGGACAGTTATCTAGAATGTGCTTCATGAAAGCCACTAGAGTAGTTCATTGGATCCTTATAAGCCATTAAGATTGGTAATTGACTCTACAAATAAGGTGGAGACCAGAAGGTTAAATAATTTTCTGAGAATCTATAGAGTAAGCAAATGGCAGAGTCCTAGCCTAATTCAAACCCAAGTTATCGATAGACTCTGACTAGGGCTCCATTTGCTCTCTCATGCTACGCATATTTCATCTATAGGCTTTATATTTTTATTCTTTAAGCATATTTGACATGCAATGTTACATTAGCTTCAGGTGTAAAACATTGTGATTCAACATGTCTGTACGTTATACTATGCTCACAAGTGTAGCTACCATCTATCACCATACAATTCTGTTACAGTATCACTGACTCTGTTCCCTATGCTGTACTTTTCATCTGCATGATTTATTAATTCCATAACTACAAATCTGTTTCTTTTTGCCCATCCTCCTGTCTCCCTTCCCTCTGGCAACCATTAGTTTGGTATGATTCTGGGTTTTGATTGTTTTTTAGATTCCACATATGAGTGAAATCTCAGTCTGACTTATTTCATTTAGCATAATACCCTCTAGGTCCATCCATATTGTCACATACGGCAAGATCTCATTCTTTAATGCTTCATAGTATTCATGCTGGGGGTACCGCATCTTCTTTATTCATTTAGCTATCATTGGACACCTAGATTGCTTCCATGTCTTGGCTCTTGTAGATAATGCTATAATAAACTTAGGGGTGTATATATCTTTTTAAATTAGTGTTTTTTGTTTCTGTGGGTAAATAACCAGTAGTGGAATTACATGATCATATGGTATTTCTACTTTTAATTTTTTTGAGGAACCTCCATACTGTTGTCCACAGTGGCTGTTTTAGGCTTACTTTGATGGGAAATAAGCTACCTAACTAAATCGTAATGGATAAAACTGACCTGCTACAAAGAGGAGAGTTCAAAGGAACCCTGTGAACTTGGAGTGTCTCCTGCCTTCTCAGCCTTACATAAATTATTCCATGTTATAAATTTTACTAGGTTACAAATATAACCTAGTAAAGGGGCAGCGCTTGGTCATAAGTCAGATCTTTGTTTTGTTCAGTAAATATTTGTCACATTGGGTCAGTAATATGTTCTAACCATAACTGATGAAATCCAGTAAGTTACCTTATATGCATTATGTGTCTTATTGGGGCAGGTTTTCTGGTGTGGTTGAAGAGGACCTGAAGAACATCAAAACTTCAATCCGTGATGTCCAAGCTGTCCTGTTGAACCTGTTCAGTGCTGACACTATCCTAATTGGACACAGCTTTGAACACAGTCTTTATGCTCTTAAGGTAAAGAAATACAGACTTGTACTTTTACAAAAACAGTATGTGTTGAGATGGTAGTCCTTATCATTGTTATCATTGATTGTTGATTTGCCCCATTAAGAAGAAAAGAATTGCTGTTGATGTTGATAATATAGTCCAACTATTATAAACCAGAAGCTACAGTATGAGACAGCTACAGTCATTTGGTTCATCCAGATCAGGAAGTCCATTAATTATAATAAAACCAAAATCATTGTTTTACATACTCTTTAATCATTGTCTTTAATACTCAAGTGGGGAAGACTAAGTTTATCTAACAGGTTATTTGAGTCAGGTAGGTTTATAGGTAGGCTCAAAATCAAATGTCATGTTCATTTTTTTTTTTTTTTTTTTTTGGCATGTGGCTTGTGGCTTACCACAGTGCACAGCACAGCTCTAGGACTTGGGAGACCTTTGCTGATGATTCACTTGAGCCACGCTAGGACTTACCTTCATGCAAAAAAGGGCTAGTTCTTTTTTAGTGCAAGAATACAAGTAAGGCCATTTACTTTTCACAGGTGAATGTCAGCCTTTTTCTATGTAAAGCTGGTATTCAAAGAATAGATATTTGTTTCAAATAGCATTTTTGTCTCTGCATGTGACAGAGATGACTGGAATATGTTTCCACCCAGACCCTGCCAAACTGTGTGGAAAGAGAGGTGGGGACCTAAGGTTTCTATAAGAAAGCTCTTCCCAGGGATGTCCTTCCATCACCTCAGAGACTTCACCTCCCAAACTGCTCAGGAGCCATTCAACTGCACCTGTCTCCCAGAGCAGACAATTTCCAGCCATCGCATTTCCTCATTGTGTTCAGTCTGTTTCTTCTGTCCAGATAACTCCTAGATTTTCCTATTTTCCTCTATTTCCACCACCACCTTCTTTGATTTACTCAATACTCTGCAGCCAGGAACTGGTGTCTCCTTGGTAGTTGACACATTAAAGGAGAATTTAAAAGTGCTTCTAGATATAACCTACTAGGTGCTAAATGTTAAATTTCCAATTCCTCAGTTTTCAATGAATCTTTAAATTGCTCTTTTGTGTTTTTTTTTATTTTTGAGAGAGAGAGAGAGAGAGAGAGAGAGAGAGAACAAGTGAGGGAGGGAAACAGAGAGGAAGACACAGAATCCGAAGAAGCAGGTTCCAGGCTCTGAGCTGTCAGCACAGAGCCCAACGCGGGGCTCGAACCTCCAAACCATGAGATCACGACCTGAGCCAAGGTCAAATGCTTAACTGACTGAGCCACCCAGGTGCCCCTTAAATTGCTCTTGAGGCTAATCTTCTTCCATGCACCTTTCAAAAATACAGCTCTCTTAATGAATCCAAACTGGTACCTAACTTTCTAGTCTCTGTTATCGGACTGCTGTTCATCTATTCTATTTTCTCCTTTATCAAACTTCTGTAAAAATGTATTCATCATCTTACATGTATAAACACAGGAAATTTGGAGCTAGACAGGACCAAGTCCTTGTTCATGGCCCCTCCCCGGATACAGATAAGTAAATCACTAATCTGTGGTAGGACATGTGCTCAGTTGAGGTGTGCTCCCCTCAGCTAAGCCCCAAGGTGGGAGGAACATGGCTTTGCACCTACCCCAAGTCTCTTCCCTCTTGCTTCCCCCTGGTGGTGCTCTCACAGTAGGAAAGTGGATCCCAAAGTCTTAGATTTGATTTCTGGGTTCTCTACTAACTCCCTTCTTAATCTTTCACAGCTGCAGTTTTCTTAACTGTAAAAAAGGGACAATAAAAGATCTACCTCATTAGGCTACTCTCCAAGTTGTAATGGAAATCCCATGTAGAGTGCTTAGTCACTGTTACATCATAACTGCTTCATGTTACTTGCTTTTGTAGCATAACTTGGCTAGTACCATTATTGTTGTTGCTATCTATATGGTTATTCTTTGGGAAGAACTTCTGATAGGATTTTCTCTTCCATTTGACAGTTAATTCATTCTTCAGTTGTGGACATGACAGTTCTGTTTCCTCATCGGCTAGGCTTGCCTCACAAAAGATCCCTTAAGAGTCTAGTGGCTGACTACCTGCAGAGAATCATTCAGGATGATGGTAAGAGCCTGTTTGCTAATGATTATTATCAGGACCCTAAGTCTGACTTGGGTAAACAAACCATGTGATTGATGGTAAAAGCTGTGCTCTCTAAAATGCTGAAGGTAGGCTCTTCTTCATGGATTCTCTCCTACAGTAGAGAGAGACCTGCACCTGCTTATGTGAAAGCATGTAACGAGTACTACATGCCTATGCCCACTGCCTGATATAGTCCTGGATCTTCCACGGGCATCAAAATAGCAATTATACAGAGAAGGATGGCCAGATAATTGTTCAGCAAGTTGTCTGACCTTTGAATTCATGTCTAAAACTTCTTTTGGTGTGGAGATCTAATTCTATTCTAAATTTTGCTGTGTACCTCTTTTTATATGGGCTTTTCATTAAATGAGATTATAAAATTCACTGGGTTCAAGTTCTCTCACCCAGAGTAAATGGTGTGTTGTTAGAAGTATAGTTCAAGAGATGCATTATATGTGCACTTGACTTACACTGAATTAGTTTATCTTGCTCTCAGAACATTTTCTGGTTTTGCTGATGAAATACACCCAATATTAAGTTAATCAAGTTCAAGTGTAACTGCCACCTACCTTGTTAGTGACATCGCCATATGTACAGTCAAGCAGTGTATACCTTGGAATGGAGGTTGGATACTCGATATATTCATGCGCATATTGGCTCCTCTTTTGTACAATACAGAAGTCTAAGAAAATTAATTCTGAGCATGTTAAAATTTGTTACAATGCTATGTTTCTAAAGACACTTAAGATATGAGCAGCCCTTCTGATACTGTCATGAATTGTACAAAATACAGATTGTACACCTATGGTCTTTATTCTTCCATTCTTTGTTAGACACTAATACTATCTCAAAGTGGGTCTTTACTTTATCTGCTTTGTTAAAAATACATCTCAAAGAGCTCCTACAAAATTCCATTATAAAATGTGTTCTATTGCAATCCATCTTGAGCCTTAGACATAAAAATATTTCACTTACTAAAAAATAGCTTATATAAACATATAGATACTGTGTTTTGTTTTTTCAGAATAACACAAATGAAAAATACACCCAACATTTTGGAAGTGCTGATGCGATTTTTCTCATTTTATCTCATACATTTATTATTCTCATCAGAACGATAGGCTTTATATTCTGGGTAAATTTCATCTACTCTTTTAAATCAGGTACTTCTGTATCTAAGGTCATTCTTTGTGTAGACAGTTGTACTTTTCCTCACATACTGTTTTTGGCTTCTTGCCGGGTCTCTTTTAGTAATACCTGCCACTTTGTTGTTCTCTCTCTCTGGAAAAGAGGTACATAGAGAAGGTAACAATGTGCTATCTAGTCACAGCAAGGTAGTGACCATGTGAGGACAGGCTACATAGGAAAAGGGAGATGTTTGCTAATCTAGACTTAGGTACAGTATTTACAAAGCAAACAAAATCCTATTTTGCTAACTGACCAGTATTAATTTTTTATAAACATTGACTCGAGGCTTTGTTTTGAGAACAGCTGTGGATAATATCATGGATACAGTCATTGTCTAACACATTGTTTTATATTCTGTACTATTGGGAGGTCACAATTCAATTGACAGTGCAGTTGCCTGCATGGAACTGGTCCTGTGGAAGGTAAAAGAAGACCTGAAACGAAAGAAGTAATCACTTTGCCTGAGAAGATCTTCAGTCCCTGCCTTGTTGTGCCAGTAACCCCTGTGGCCTCTGCTGCTGGCAGTAGAGTTTGGTCTATGATGGCACGAGGATTTTTGACCTTCTCTTCAAATAAGAGAAAGAAAAGTGCTGTTGAGGTTTATTTATTACATTTTAAAGGCTAAATTTCCACAGTTTATTTATCAAGTTATGACTAGTGGGGGGAGAATCGTTAATGGGGAGGAATTAAAGTTCTTTTGGTTTGCATTTTTGGCTCCTCTTCATTGATAGGCTGTAACAATGGAAGGGGGTTTCTTTTTTTGTTTTTTCAGGTCTTTTTAAAAAACATTTATTAATATTTTGTAGTTTATTATCAAGTTGGTTTCCATATAACACACAGTGTTCTTCCCCACAAGTGCCTTCCTCTGTGTCCATCACCCCCCTTCCCCCCTTCAGCCCTCAGTTTGTTTTCAGTATTCAAGAGTCTCTCATGATTTGCCTCCCTCCCTCTCCCTAACTCTTTATCCCCCCTTCCCCTCCCCATGGTCCTCTGTTAAGTTTCTCCTGTTAGACCTATGAGTGAAAACATATGGTATCTGTCCTTCTCTGCGTGACTTACTTCGCTTGGCATGACACCCTCAAGGTCCATCCACGTTGCTTTGAATGGCCAGATTTCATTCTTTCTCA
>CM053568.1:41305330-41394864 GCA_028646485.1 Cryptoprocta ferox
TCCTTCAATCCCGACTTTCTCGAGGGTTATTAAGAAAGGATGCTGTATTTTGTCAAATGGTTTTTCTGCATGTATCGACAGGATCATATGATTTTTATCTTTTCTTTTGTTAACGTGATGTATCACATTGATGGATTTGTGAATACTGAACCAGCCCTGTAACCCAGGAATGAATCCCACTTGATCATGGTGGATAATTCTTTGTATATGATGATGAATTTGATTTGCTGGTATCTTGTTGAGTATTTTTGCATCTGTATTCATTAAGGATATTGGCCTGTAGTTCTCTTTTTTTGTTGGGTCTCTGTCTGATTTGGGAATCAAAGTGATGGTGGCTTCGTAGAATGAGTTCGGAAGTTTTCCTTCTATTTCTATTTTTTGGAATAGCTTGAGAAGAATGGGTATTAACTCTGCTTTACGTTTCTGGTAGAATTCCCCTGGGAAGCCATCTGGCCCTGGGCTCTTATTCATCGGGAGATTTTTGATCACTGATTCAATTTATTCACTGGTTATGGGTCTGTTCATATTTTCTCTCTCTTCCTGTTTGAATTTTGGTAGTGCATGTGTGTTTAGGAATTTGTCCATTTCTTCTAGGTTGTCCCGTTTGTTGGCATACAATTTTTCATAGTGTTCCCTGATGATTGTATTTCTGAGGGATTGTTTGTAATAGATCCATTTTCATTCGTGATTTTGTCTATTTGGGTGTTCTCTCAAAATTTTCTTTCTGAGGAGCCTGGCTAGAGGTTTATCAATTTTGTTTATGTTTTCAAAAAACCAACTCTTGGTTTCATTGATCTGTTTTTTTTTTATTCTATATTGTTTATTTCTGCCCTGATCTTTATTATTTCTTTTCTTCTTCTGGGTTTGGGGGTTCTCTTGCTGCTCCCCTTCTAGTTCCTTTAGGTGTACTGTTAGATTTTGAATTTGTACTTTTTATAATTTCTTGAAATAGGCCTGGATTGCAATATACTTTCCTCTTAGGACTGCCTTTGCTGCATCCCAGAGAGTTTGGATTGTTGTATTTTCGTTTTCATTTGTTTCCATATATTTTTTAATTTCTTCTCTAATTGCCTGATTGGCCCAATCATTCTTTAGTAGGGTGGTTTTTAACCTCCATGTTTTTGGAAGTTTCCCAGACTTTTTCCTGTCATTGATTTCAAGCTTCATAGCATTGTGATCTGAAAGTGTGCCTGGTATTATATCAATTCGTTTATATTTATGGAGGGCTGCTTTATGACCTGGTTTGTGATCTATCTTGGAGAATGTGCCATGTGCACTCGAGAAGAAAGTGAATTCCCTAGCCTCAGGATGTAGAGTTCTAAATATATCTGTCAGATCCACCTGTTCCAATGTGTCGTTCAGGTCCATTGTTTCTTTAGTGATTTTCTGTCTGGTTGATCTATCCATTGCTGTAAGTGGAGTATTAAAATCCCCTGCAATGAGCACATTCTTATCAATAAGATTGTTTCTGTTTGTGATTGTTTTATGTATATGGGTGCTCCTGAATTCAGCACATAGATGTTTATAATTGTTAGCTCTTTCTGATGGAGAGACCCTGTAATCATTATATAATGTCCTTCTTCATCTTTTGTTACTGCCTTTACTTTAAAGTCCAGTTTGTCTGATATAAGTATGGCTACTCTGGCTTTCTTTTGACTACCAGTCGTATGACAGATATTTCTCCATCCCCTTATTTTCAATCTGAAGGTGTCTTCAGGTCTAAAATGAGTCTCTTATAGACAGTAAATAAATGGATTTTGTTTTTTTATCCATTATGCTACCCTATGTCATTTGATTGGAGCATTTAGTCCATTTACATTCAGTGTTGTTATTGAAAAATATGGGTTTAGAGTCATTGTGTTCTCTGTAGGGTTAATGCTTGTGGTGTCTCAGGTACCTTGTATTCCTTGCAATATTTACCTCATAGAGTCCCTCTTAGGATTTCTTGTAGGGCTGATTTGGTGGTGATGAATTCCTCAATTTTTGTTTATTTGGGAAAACCTTTATCTCTCCTTCTATTTTGAATGATAGGCTTGCTGGATAAACGATCCTTGGCTGCATATTTTTTCTGTTCATCACATTGAAGACTCCCTGCCATTCCTTTCTGGCCTGTCAAGTTTCAGTAGATAGGTCTATAACCACTCAGATAGGTTTCCCTTTGTTTGTTAGGGCCCTTTTATCCCTAGCTTCTTTCAGAATTCTCTCTTTAGCCTTATATTTTGCCAGTTTTACTATGATATGTTGTGCCAAAGGTCGATTTAAGTTACATCTGAGGGGATGTCTCTGTGCCTCTTGGATTTCAATGTCTATTTCCTTCCCCAGATTGGGGAAGTTCTAAGCTATAATTTGATCAAGCACCCCTTCAGGACTTTTTTCTCTTTCTTCTTCTCAGGAATTCCTATGATACGGATATTGTTCCATTTGATTGTATCACTCAGGTCTTGAATTCTCTTTTCGTGCTCCTGTATCAATTTCTTTTTTTCTCTGCTTCCTCTTTTTCTAGAACTGTGTCTTCTAATTTACCTATTCTCCTCTCTGCCTCTTCAATCCTTGCAGTGGCCACCTCCATTTTATTATGCACCTCATTTATAGCATTTTTTAACTCGTCACAGCTATTTTGAAGGTCCCTAGTCTTTGTATTAATAGCTTCTCTGATGACTTCCATGCTTTTTTCATGCCCAGCGATTAATTTTATGACAATTTTTCTAAATTCTTGCTCAGTTATGTTGCTTATATCTGTTTTGAGCAGTTCTGTGGCTGTGACTTCTTCCTGGAATTTCTTTAGAGGAGAGTTCTTCCGTTTCATCATTTTGGCTAGCTTTCTGTCTCTTGTCAGTTTTGAAAGATTTTTATTCACTCTGCACCTGTTAGTATTGCTATATTAAAGGAGGCTCATTGACTGTCCAGGGCCTGTCCATTCAGGAAGTGTTCTTTTAATGGTGTCTCTCGGTTTCTCTTGTTGTGCCTTTGCTTATTTTATTTCCCTACTCAGTTATATTTGGGACTCTCCACCATGTGTATTTTGGCTTGTTGCTTGAGGTAGCCCTGAAAACGAAAACAGACAGACAAACACACAGGGAACAAAAGCACGCAAGCGCACAAATCAAACAAGCAAACTTAAAGGGGAAAAGAAGGGGGGGGGGGACAAAAAAAAGACAAAGGACAGTCTAAAAGCGTAAAACCAACAGAGGGGAGAGGTAAGAATGAGATAAGGGAAAATATATCTGAATGGCAAGAATTGATCTAATCATAATGCATCAATGTTGGTCTTTCCCGGGCTCTGGGGGGAGGGGTGGAAGGAGAAAAGGAAAAAAAAAAAAACAGCTCTCCAGTGCAGATGGGCATGGTTTGGTGTAGGTAGGTCTCTCGGGCTGCTCCCTGAGACCCTGCCTTGTTGGTTGTGGGGAGAATGGCAGTGCCTCCAATCCCTTCTCGAACCAAGATTGCAACCCACTCTTTTGGGTCTGATCTCCGTGTGCCGCAGGCGGGCCATGTTGTATTTTCCGAGCCCCGCCTCATTTCCAAATCCTAGTCCACGCACTTTAATGATACTGCCTGAGATGAGAGGTACTCCCACTGGCCGGGCGGCTTCCTAGCTGGGGATCGATCAAGTAGTGGGGGTAGGGGAGCAGTTTCTCCTGGTGCCGCCTGAGATCAGGGTGCTGAGCCCAAGGAAAACATGCCAGCTAATGGGGACGGATCTCTTTCCCCACACCCTGAAGTTATAGATGGGATGATAGTACCCCTCTCCGTCCCGGGTCGAGGTTTTTCTCTTCTTTAGAGACAGCTCTGTGAGCGTTTTCAGCTTCTCTTTCTCTTCCCCTCGTCTCTCCGTGGCTCTGAGTGCTCCCCGATGCTCTGTGTGGAGGGGGGCTCATTCCCCTCCAAACCTCTGGGTCCCGGCCCATTTTTATCTTTGCAAGTTTGCACTCACTCACGCACCTATGAGGCTTTCTTCTTTGTGGACTCTGTGTCTTTTCCTCCCGCTCTTGTAGATCACAGTATCGTGGCTTCAGTCCTTCTTAGTTTGATAGATGCAGGTTGGTGAAAATTACAGAGCTCCCTACTTCTCCGCCATCTTGCCCCCCTCTCTGGAATGTGGTTTCAGGTTGAAGCAATGAGTCCATGACTTCCAATGAGATCATGTCTTAGGTTGCATACATTTCTTTATCCTCTCTAAATACCTAAAGCCACCTTTACATAATACACAGAATTTATTTTAGGTCTCTTATTTATAAGTACAAAAGGTTTTCCTCACGAAGTAAATGTAAACTTTTCAGTGTCTGCTAACATAAAGATTTAGGTCATTTGGCTATTGCATAATGTGTTCTTATTCTGACTGGTGTAATGTTACCTGATTTTAATTCATAACCGCTCATTTTTCTAAGGCAGGGTCCTGTGGATCTTCCAAACACACCACATTCTAACCTGTGTTCCTAATACTGGAATTGTTTTAATTCCTTTAAGGAGTTAGCTCCTTCTTTCTTAATTGCTTTTCAAGAATGTGGAAACCACATGACTTAATTCAGTTTGATTACCTTACATATGAACCTTCACTATTAATGTTGCTAAAATGCTACAAAACTACAAAGGTTTCTTTGCCAGTGGTACAGGTGCATCAGAGCAATCAGTATTGAGGCCTCTGTGCCAGAAGGACATCAGTTGCCTGTGATGATTGAGGGCCTCAAACATACTTCAGGTGTGCTGCCTTGGCATTTTGAGTTATAAATAAATTGTAATGATCACTGAACATCTTTTTCTTACTTCCTAGCCATCTCTCTTGTCATGTACTTGATGTGAAATAATTATATATTACTTAAATTCATAGCGATAGAAATTTGAATTAAGAAAGTCAAACGATTATATGGGGGAAAAAACCTTAATGTTTGTTCCAAAGTCATATGCAAAATTTGAAGATCTTATTTGCATTTTTAGATCATCCTTGTTCTGGTTCATGTCCACGTACTGTACATTCAAGCTAGGAGTTGTCAGGAGTTAGCTCTACAGCATTTGGGTAAAAAGCAAAAGAAACTATTTGGACCCATTTTTAAGGGCTCTTCAGTAGAGTTTCTACATTAGTTGATTCATGGTATGCTAGAAACCTGGCTTTTGCTGACTCTGCTTGAATATGCTCTGGTGAAAAACTTTGTTTTTGAAACTTTTGAAGGGTATAGTATCTAAATTCATAAGGTAGATTAAGTGGCAGGAATATGGAACTTTATGCTATATGTTGTACTATTTAACACTGCAACAGTTTCTATGCCCTCAGTTGGAGGTATATCATTCCGGTGCAAGAAAATGGACTAGACAGAACACTTCTAGATGTTTACAATCCTGGGAGCTTGAGATCCCCTGTCTGGCAGAGTACCCACCCACTGCTCTACATGGATCTTACTGGAAAGTTCAAGGACGGTAACTTTAAAGTATAATAAAGACGTTTGTCAATACCTATGAGAAACATTACTAGACAAAAAGTAGGTAGGCAAGACATTTATTCACTTACTGTATGACCTCAGTGCAACATGTGCCTACGGTATAAACTGTAAAC
Organism: Cryptoprocta ferox; assembly: GCA_028646485.1. NCBI lineage: Eukaryota > Metazoa > Chordata > Mammalia > Carnivora > Eupleridae > Cryptoprocta > Cryptoprocta ferox. The sequence continues at coordinate 41,310,879 of CM053568.1, forward strand.
TCAAAACTGATCAACACTGAAACTTTACAACATGCAATACATGTAGGGATGTTCAGTTGATACAAATGTCACATATCTCCCAAATGGAACTCCAGGCTTCTTACTTCAATTTCTTAAAATACACAAATCCATGTTACCAAAGAAACTAAAACTAAATCTCATTAATTTATGAAACTTCTACTTCTCTAAAGATTCTTAGACTTGTACAGAATGAGATTTAAGCTTACTTTTAGATGTTAGCATTCTGGGTTGACTTGAGAGGTCTGGAAACACATGAAAAAGTTGACAAATGACCAAGTGGGATGGCTTCTACACATGAGGGAGAAAGTTTAGAGACGGACAGAAGGATCTCATTTAAATGTTCACCTCTATCCTGATAGACCTAACGTATTTCCCCCACTTCTCTTACCTGGGCTATCAGGGCCAGTGTTAGGTTTACTAACAAGATCTTCTACAGAGCCAAACATTTTATAGCATTCATTATGAAGGTAAAGATCAAAAATACCTAGGATGATAATGAGTTATGCATTATAGTAATTGTACTCACACACCTTCCTGTAAAGTCCATATTTTTAGAAAAATATATTATTGCATATGAAACCACAAACAGGCATTCTTATTTCAGCACATTCTTACTCAAAACAGTATATACAGTCCTATGAGAGTCAAAGTGTACTATAGATTCACACACAGGGGTTTCTGTGGTAAAGTCCCAGACATACAGCAATATATGTACATGTTTATGTTCTAGGTCACCTCTCTTGACACAGTCTTGCTTGCTTTCTTGGCATCAAGGGTCTGTTTATACTGGTGGAGGGGAGACAGAACATACAGGCGGTGGGGTTGGTTCTAGGCTGCTTCCTCAGCAGAGCAGTCAATCCCTGCATAGGCAAACTTCTCATAAAGCGTGGTGTTCACGTAAGTCTACAAGAGCAAGAGTGGGTCAGAGACACTGGCTCCCCCAGTACTGCCTCCACACGTGGCACTTACAGTCATACCCCAGCTCCCTTAACATGTTTCAAGGAGTAGGTACCTGGGGGACATTTTTCTGTCCTCAGTTCCCATGTGTATTCGACAACTTTCTTCCTGAAATGCATCCCTTGACCTCTTCAGGTAAGATTTCATCATCTTTCTATCTCCATCTCTCTCTGTCCCCAGGCCACTCTTTGCTGTCTCTTCGTGGTCCCTCCTGAAACATCCCATTCTCTACAGATCCTTTCTCTGACCCCATCTCCCTGTGGGTGATCTCCCCATCTCTGGTTTCAGTACCACTTGGGTTGGGGTGACTTACAATTTGTCTCCCTAACATAGACTTGTCTTTTCAACCTCAGATCAGTATAGCCAACCACCTGCTGGACATTGCTATAGAATTCCTACCCCTCCCCCAAAGGAACCTGCACACCAGGCTCTACTGTCTACCAGCTGTGTGTGCTTAGACATATCACTTTCACCTCTTTGTGCATACTTCTACAAAATTGAAGGGTCAGGCCAAATTACTGATGAGGTTCCTTCGAGCTCACAGGCTAATTCTATCTGTTCTACCACATGTGCCTCTCTTTTACAGAAATCTTATTACCTCTGAAATTGTAACTTGCTCAAAGTTAGGAGCCAAGTCCTTTATGTCCCTCTAATACAAAGGGCTATGCCCAGAAGTACTTGTTGACTTGTATCAGCCGTTTTTTTAACCACACAGGGCACATGAGGAATTCTGACTCAAGAGCCTAACCTGAACCCCATGCTCACCTTGCGTTCTTCTAACATCCTGTTTAAGGACACCAATATCTGGGCAAATGATGGCCTCTCGTAAGGCTTCTCCCGCCAGCACTGTCTCATTAGATCATACCTTTGGAAACAAAAAGTTAAGCGGTTAACTCTATGACTGTGCTTCAGTCCTAGGCATGGCCTGGTGTGGAGTATGGACAAAAGAGAAGGTAGCCATTCAATACATGGTCATTACGCCTAACCAGCAGCACACAGTACAGCACTGATTGGGCCTCCCACCTTTCTCAAGTCCCCCTTTCTTCTGCCAGCAAATCTAGTGCCTCTCCTGAGTACCATTCCCCTAGGATCTTGGTCTCAGCTCTTCTGATTATCTGGAAAGAAGTGAGTTATGTGTTTAGGGCAGCATGCTCCTTGGAATACTGTATCTTTCAAAATGTTAGTTATTTCATTAAAAAAAAAAAAGGTTCCATGCACTTTAATTTGCAAAGTGCCTCATATTGGATCTCCCTCTTAGGGTTTAGCAGAGTAAAATCTTGAGAAGTCTTGCCATTAAAAACAAACCTGTTTAACCTGACTTAACACAGAATTTCCCAAGGTTACCACAGAACTCCTTCCCCCTTCTATCATTTATTTCCCTCTTGCATGTGCATGAACACAGTCTGGGAAGCACTAGTCTAAGACAATACTCTCCCAAATATGGTCAGAACCATTTGCATTATTAAAACGTGGATTCCTGGCACCACCACCCCCAGAGTTACAGAACCAATGTCTGAGAGTGGGGCTCAAATTTTCACACTGGGTACAAATGCCTCAGGGGAACCTATGTGCACAGAAGGCCATCAACCTAGCATAGTCTAGGTTTATGGCCTCTTGCATCAGTACCATAATTAATAGCACTCTTTCTTAGAAGTAGCTAGGTTTGGACAATAAATTCTTTGCTGAACCTAGAGCCTTGTGCTTTCACATCATGCCAGTTAGGCATCAGCTAACTCAGTTTTGAGAATGGTGGTTTCACAAAAGCTAATCATTCTTCCCCTGGGTATAATTTTTACTCCTGGAAAATAATCCTTGCAGAAGAGAGATTCTATGACACCCCCAAATCTATCTATCTAATGTCACAGCCCTGAAATCTCTGTCCCCAAAGTTAGTCTCAAGGTTTCATATTTATTCATGAATAATCTCATGAATTGGTTTCAGATCTTTTCTGCTTTTGTTGCCTTTCATTTCAACCTTCCTGATAATCATCACCTTAAATTCCTCTTGGAATTCTGTGCCTAGAAAGCAAGCAATTCCCTGCCCATTACAGAATGGTGTTAGTTTAAGGAACTCCCCTTCTTTTTAGGGTGGTTATTTAGGATCTCATGTGTGCATGTATAGGTATACATACACACGTGTGCATGAATCAGGAAACCCCTTCATTAGAGTCAGTTTGTCCAAGAGACACACCGGGGACGGTTAAGATAAAATGGCCCTAGGGTATGGGTTGCCTGGGTGGCTCATTCAGGTAAGTGTCCGACTCAACTTTGGCTCAGGTCATGATTTCACAGTTCGTGAGATTGAGCCCCTTGTCAGGCTCTGCGCTAACAATGTGGAGCCTGCTTGGGATTCTCTCTCCCTCTCTGCCACCCCCCCCCCCACTCACTCTCAAAATACTTAATTTTTTTACTGTTTATTTCTTTTTGAGAGAGCCAGAGACAGAGAGACAGAGTGCAAGCAGGGGAGGGGCAGAGAGAGGTGGAGACAGAATCTGAAGCAGGCTCCAGACTCTGAGCCATCAGCACAGAGCCTGATGCAGGGCTCAAACCCACAAGCAGTGAGATCACTGCCTGAGGCAAAGTTGGACGCTTAACCAACTGAGCCACCCAGGCGCCCCTACATGGACACTTTTTTTACATGGCCCCAGTGTGCAGGCTGACTTACACCTCGTCATCACAGTTTAGAGGCTTCTCCAGTCTGTAGCCCTGGGGCAGCTTCTCATACAGCTCTGCACATGTCATCCCACAGTAGGGCGTGCCACCTGGAAGACAGGAAACCAGGTTACCCTGAGCCCCTCTGGTGAGCACAGTGTCTCCCGCCCCGGGCCTCTTGAGCCAAGAGACTAGAAGAAAGAGAGGGCATGTCAAGAGAGGATGCACACCCAGCGTAATCTTCCCCTCTGAGCAAACCTACCACACATCACAGCTGGACATACCCCCCAAACAGCATACGGCCATTCCATCAGTGGACAGATCCAGAAAAGGGCTCCTTGCTTCCAGTGCTGTTTCTCTTCCCTGAGTCTGCCTGCACACGACTGAGTCCTCTACTGTACTAATGGGATGTAACTTTTTCCTATTTGGAAGTCCACAGTCAGGTTTTTGCAATTCCTATTTTATCTGTAATCAGTACTGCCCAATTTTAATTCTAAAACATACATGTTTATTATAGAAAGCTTGGAAAATACAAAAAAGCATGAAGAAAGGGAACAATATTTGTATTGCTCTCCTGCAGAGTCCTTCCAGGTTTTTCATGTGTAATGTGTATAATGTTTATAAAATGGGATCATAGTGTAAGGAAATTTCTGGGTTTGGGCATGCATGTTTTCACATGCTATTAAATGGTCTTCAAAAATCACTTTTCACAGCTGTGTAACATACCATCTTAAAGTTGTAGAAGTGAACTTATAACAGTTCTGTGACATCTCTGTACAAACTATAATGAAGTTCACAGCCACCAGGTCCTTAGTATTGAATATGACATTAGACAAAGGCTCTCAAAAAGAGAAACATGGGAATCAACACACTCATACATGGAAACCCATCAAGTTCTATTTCCCAGTCCCATCTGGTGGTGCTCCAGAAAAATGGCGCCCATGGAATCCCACAGTGAGGAAGCACGGGAGGGGTCCACTCTCATTGCCTGGAGTCTCACCTGGTAGATAGACATGGATACTCACCTAAGCTAACAATTTCCCATAGTAACACTCCATAGGACCATCTGCAGGAGACACATTAGGGAAACCGATAATCAGCAAACAGGTTGACCAGTCAATCTTCTGCCTCAAAAGTCAGGGTGACTGACAGTTTGCCAGAAAAGGAAATGTTAAATGTGTGCTCCCCAGGAGAGGGTCTTGTACGTGGCCTGTGTTTATCTCCTCTTAGGCCAAGGGAAGGATCCTAACAGGGAAACAGTGTCAGAGCCCCCACTCACTTTAGGTGGAAAACACAAGCTGTACTGAGGAAAACAGATGCAATTCTAAGCCGACAGACTGGAGTTCAATCCCAGCTCTGGAACCTGATACTCGTGTGACCTGGGACAAGTTACTGAACCTCTTGAGGCCTCTTGGTGTCTTCTGAAAGTGGGAACACCAATTGCCACCTCAAAGTTATGCAAACATGATGGAAGAGAACATACAAAAGACACCTTGCATACAGTGAGGACGCAGTACTTGCCAGCCCCCGCCCTTCCCCTGGAACAAGTTAAACTCCCTGGACAAGTCATCTCAAGCCTCGGGGCCTCAGTGTTTCCCCCATCAATGGCAGGGGGGAGGGGACAAGATAGCCTAAGTTTCATTCCCAGCCCTCCCTTCACCACCAGCCTGAGACTTGTCTCTGTTGGCTGTGAGCAGACAGGATCCCGTGATCTGGCTTGCCTTTTGCCCTGGCCACATCTGACCCTGAACAGCTACTGTGAACTGCCTCCCGCTATTCTGGGTTCCGTATGCTGAAGTCGGTCTGGGAGGTGGAGCCACAGGAATGCTCCGTATGCCCCTTGTCCCTCTGGAGACGGAGGATTCACCAGTTCTCCTTGACAGGAAGAAACCCACAGCCTGTCACCAGTGATCTTACATCACACCCTGAACACTGTCTACTCTGAGGCTTCATTCTGTAGACTCCGAATTTATTTCCTGGGCTTACTGACTACCTGTATTCCACAGATGGACATGATAGTCCTGCTTTGCTGTTAAGACCTCTGTCAGATGTTTATTTTTCTAGGAGAGAAAAAAATCCCTCAATAAAAGGCTTACTCACACATCACTGTTGGTTGTATACACACTGTAATTTAGTGACTCAATTGCCATCCAGCGCACCGGCAGCCTTCCCTGGAGAGAACAAAGTGAGACGCCACTTAGGCACGACAGGGACCCTTCACCAGGCGCACAGCTTGTCCGGAGCTGTGGTTTGCTCAAGCCCACAGGGAACTGCGTTTGGAATTCCCCACATGTAAGGTACAGCACAGTCAGGAGCTGCTGTTTGTGTACATCCCATGCATAAGAGTGTTCTCCGAGCCAAAGACGTGCAAGGAGTATAAGCCCTGCTGACCTCAAGGAATCCCTACCACAGTTTTGTATAAAGAAAAATATTGTGTGTGTGTGTGTGTGTGTGTGTGTGTCTGTGGATGGATGTGTGCATTTTTCATAGGCATTTCATTGATTCACTTTGTGGCTTTGAGGCACTCAGAGCTTTGAAAGGGGGGAGAGGCAGAGAAACCGAGAAACTGTAATGTGGGAAAGGCTCAGGTGATGTGAGGTGGCCAACTGTGGCTGGAAGAGATGGGGAGGATTTTCAGACAAGGGGACATCTGAGCTTGGTTCTGTATTTGTAGGTTTCCTCAGGTGGGTTGAGAAGAGAAGAGCATTTCCAACCAAAGGGAATGGTGTGTATACACATTAGTGGAGAAGGAAGTAACAGCCCATCAATGCAGTTTACACTGGGGTTGAAGATAGGATGAGACACACTCCTTTGCCCTTTGGGGGCCTGGCCCTGACTCCATCCAGGTTGTCCCCATTTTTTTTTTTTTTTAGCGTTTATTCATTTTTGAGAGACAGAGTGTGGGTGGGTAGGGGAGGGGCAGAGAGAGGGAGACACAGAATCCAAAGCAGGCTCCACACTCTGAGCTGTCAGCACAAAGCCTGATGCAGGGCTCAAACTCACAGACTGTGAGATCATGACCTGAGCCAAAGTCAGATGCTCAACTGACTGAGCCACCCAGGTGCCCCAAGGTTGTCCTCATTTCTTTAAGTCCAGCCTGGGGAAAATGAATGTGGACTGGACATTGGGAAGTTTAGCTTCTAAGTTTTATTCCTAGTTTCACTGTGATTTTGGGCTCCCTTCCCATCAACCCACCCCAGGAATCACAGAAGCCCTACTGAGAGATGGATGCCTCCCAGGGATTTGTCCAGGCTCTAACAGTGGCATTTCAGCCTACAGCAGCCAGGAGGTGGGGCAACATCAAGAGTATTTGGGGGTCTTCTCAGCGCCCCCCCCAAATGGGAGCAGGCATTCTCCTAGACACCCCCATCTTGAGATCAGTCATGCCCTCAACCCCATAACTACCTCTGAAGGTGCCATTGTCTCCTAGCTCTTTGTGAAGTGGAGATATTCTGAAGCTCATTCTAACCATAACTCCCAATTGGTACATTAAGGTTCAGTTATAAAACTACCTCTTTCTTTGAAAACCTACATCTTTAGTGTGATCCCCAATATTCATTCCATGCCCACCTCACCCCACTGCATACCTGTTCTAGCTTTTTTCCCCCTCCACAGGAATGGGAAGAGTCATCGACATTTTCTTATTTTTATGTACCTGCTAGGTTCTGACCTCATGCCTCCAAATTACTAATTCCCATGTGCACTTTTTTATTATTCTCATTTGACTTCTTTTGGATCTGTCCATTTCCATCTGTCCCTCTTGCTCCCTCACCTGGGTTCAGGCCACCATCATCTGTTACCTGATGACAAGCTCTTAACTAATTTGCTTCAGAGTTTCAGTCTCTAAGGATCAGTTCTCCACACCACAGCCAGACTAATGGCTCACAATGGCAAATCCAAACACATGGTTTCTTTTTTTAAAAGTTTTTCAATGTCCCTATTGTCCCAAGATCTCAAGTCCTTAGCTGAGTCCAACATTTTTTAGCTGGAATTCAAGAATCTTCCAGAAAGCCTTATCCCTGTGGGGCGCGTGGTTGGTTCAGTTGAGTAAGCGTCCAACTTCAGCTCAGATCATGATCTTGTGGGTTCTGGCTCCACATAGGGCTCGCTGTTGTCAGCATAGAGCCTGCTTCAGATCCTCTTCCCCTCTCTCTTTTTTGCCCCCCCCCCACCCTCCCTCCCTCTCTCTCAAAAATAAACTTGAAAAAAAAGACCTTATCCCCATTTCCTCCTCCCACCTTAAATTTTAATTCTCCCTCTTTTCTGTATTACACTCTAGCCATATTGAATTACTTGTCCCCCAAAATGTTTCATACTTTCCTTTGTCTCTAGGCTTTTACATGTACTGCACCCAATTCATTCTCATATCTCCAATATCTATTTAACATTTGTAAAACACAAGCGTTAGCTTCCTCTAGAGAGCCCCTCATAATTGCCCACAGACTCAGTTCAGTGTGCTTCCTCTGTGTCCCCATATGCATTCCTCCTCCATGCTTCCCTTGCCCTCAGCACTTATCAACTGTTTTTCATTACTAATCAACTGTTTTTCATTATTAATGAACTGTTGTTCATTATGCATCTGAGCTCTTTAAAGGTGGAGAGTGTCCCAATTTATGTTACCCCCAAACCTAGCACAGGCATGAAACACTATAGTCATAAAGACACTGATGATGAGGGGTTGGATCTATCAATGATAATAAATCCCCAAATCACTTAGTACATTAGTTTGCAACATTTCCAATATTAGCCTCACCCTGGGGACTTAACACACACACACACACACACACACACACACACACACACACACAATCTGATGTAGGAGGCCCACCCCAGGACAAATGAATCATGGTATATTAGTATGTGTATAGTATTTAAGCAGTAGGACTCAGCATCTGTATTTTTTGAAAGCTCCCCAGATGATTCTGAGGTGCAAGTGGAATGGAAAATCTCGGATTTAAACAGTAGTCCAGAGAAGGTTGCCACTCTGCCCTCTGGTGGTAACTTGCCACACTGCCCCCTCTTGCAGGGAGCTTGCTTCTCTCCATTCCCTTTCCTTTTTTGCGCCTGAGGGCCAACTTCTTTCCTCCCAGACCCCATGCTGCTACAGGACACTTCTCCCAGGCACATCCAGCAGACACAGTTAAGTTGTGACCCATCTAAGTGCTCTGCCTCTCTAACCATTTCTCTTAAGCTCTCCAAGATGGCAGAAATAGCTGCCCTTTATGAAATGCCAAGCAAACCAGCATTCTCCCTGGGGATCTGAGGACAGCATCCAAATAAAATATGTAGGTTGTAGGGCTAAACTGTGTCAGTGCCTCCACCGCCTCACTCAGGGCACCACAGCCCCAAACACCAGAGAGAAGCAAGGAAAGGGGCTCTGTGAAGGAGACAGCAAGCTTTAGGCGGCCCATGAAGAGAAGGAGTAAACGGGTGAGTGGTGGGTCCTGCTTCTTTAAGATAAGCCCCGCCCCTCTGCAGAGAAACACGTGCTTTGAGTCAGGCAAATTCAGAAAAGCTTAGAGAAAATCCTATTGCGTTCATGGACGCCAACCCTCAGGGAGGCGCCCAAGGCTTCTGGAAGTGTTGATGTTGGTAAGCATCCAGGGCCCCCACTGGATGTGTGTTATCCGAAAGGGAACTGGAAAGATCTAAAATAGTTATATTCACTGTGAGAGTAACTATATAAAAATACATATGTGCAAGGCAAGAAGTAAAAAATGAAAAATAAAATGTGTTAAGATACTGAACTCTGGGTCATTTCCTTTTTGAAACATTCTTGAATATTGTTTTTGTTATCTTGCCAGTAACTAAAATATTTTTTAAATTTTTTCATGTCTTTATTATAATTTTTTATTTTGACAGAGACAGAGAGTGAGCGGGGGAGGGGCAGAGAGAGACACACACAGAATCTGAAGCAGGGTCCAGGCGCCGAGCTGTCAGCACAGAGCCTGACGCGGAGCTCGAATCGACGGACTGTGAGATCATGACCTGAGCCGAAGTCGGACGCTTAACCGCCTGAGCCACTGAGGCACCCCACTAAAATATTTTTTAAAAAGAACCTGAAAAAGAGGATCACCACAGAAGCCTGAGCCTTGCTGAGGCAACTTGCTACCCGCAAAAGCAAAGGGATCATGTGAAAACCGCAGCAGTCCCAGGAAAGCTGAGCCCGAGTAATGCCCACCAGACGTAGGAAAGGGGGAGCCATAACCACTGGGGTAGAGCCACCAAACACATGTGATGATACAGGATTTGTCAGCCCCAAGGCCCTGCACATGCTGGCCCACCCCGGGAAAGCAGACGTTGGCGCCATGTTGTCCTCACATCCCCGGAAGGGGCATTTCCAGGGAGTTACGGCGGGCACCAAAAGCTGAGTCCAGCTTTTCTCCTTCTGTGGCGAGGTTCTCCTGGGATCTTGTACTTGAAGATTAAATATTGCTGTTTGGGGGAGGAGGGGTCATCAGGTGAATGTGTATTTGATGTGGGCTTGGAGAGGCGGTGGAGAACTTTTGATAAAGAGGGAAATCTTCCATGGGCCTTAGAAGTTGGGGATTTCTCTATAGGGCCTCTTTGTGAGGTAGGAACCTCATTAATTTCTTTCCTTTACATTTAGAAAGTATGTTAAATGTCTTGTGTGCCCCTCCTACGCTGCTGTGCACGAAAGGGGTTTGAGGGAGCTCCTCAGAGGTTTCTGAGTGAGACACTTAGGGGTCCTGCCTGGATGGAGACCCGACCCCTATACAACAAGGCCTGTGTGTTCAATCACTTGGCCACACATGACAGTGGCTTCTTCACTGGCAAATACAGAGCCCTCGGTCATGTTAGCAATCAAACCGCAGAAAGGATGTTTGCCAGGCCAGGGCACTATCTACTGGGGTACACAGCCAGGTGCCTGAGTCACCAAAAAACAATGGCATTCCAAGAGAAGGGCTATCAGGAGAAGGAGGGTGCCCTGGGGACAACGTTCTGTGTCTGCGTTCTGAACTTACCATTGTCTTTTTCACGTATACTTCTTGACCTCGGGACAATCCAAAATCTGCTATTTTGGCTACGTAGTTTTCACCAACTAAAATGTTCCTGGCAGCCAGATCTCTGTGGATAAACTGAAATTAAAAAAAACAAACAAACATAATGTGTTTTCTGCATATTTGGTTTTTCACTTCATTCTGCTGGCACAAAGCCAATGGGGCAAGACCTTTGGGAAATAGAGAAGACAGGAATTCAATTCCCTGAAAGTTCCTCTCTAAAATCCTCAGCGGATTTGGCCAAATGACCCATCATGTTTTGGGAGAAGCATTTCAGGGGAAAAGGAAAGGAGAGGGGAGGGGAGGAGAGAGAGGAGGGGAGGGGAGGGGAGAGGAGAGGAAGAAAGAAAGAAGAGGGAAGGGAAGGGGAAAGGGAAGGGGAAGAGAAGAAAGGAAAGCCCAGGTCACTAAATTTTCCTGCTGCCATGTAAGTCCTCAGCTATCATGTATCATTTGGATCCAAATGAAGCTAAGATCAGTTCACGCTCCTCACCAAATGCATATGCTGATATTCACTAAATACACCTATTGTCAGTGTCTGGCCTTAACTTCTATATAAATAGAATAGTAACAGAGATTAAAATTAGGGTGATCATTAGACGAATTAAAGGGGGGAGGTTGACTGGAAAAATGTATCAATTTAGCTCAACTCTGAGTCCCGAGAGAATTTCAAAGGAAAGATGTCCAAAGCAAGGTCCTCACAACACACCTGTTTTTGGCTCAAGTAGTCCATGCCGCGGGCCACATCTGCCGCGAAATGGAGAAGCTGCTGGGAGGACAGCGTGGAGGCGGTGCTGTTGGCGATGGCGAAGGCGGGATCCGTCTCCAGCACTCGGCTCTTGCGCAGGAAATCCAAGAGATTTCCGTGGGGAGCGTATTCAATGGCCAGGTACAGGTAGCCTGCGGGGAAAGGGAGAGACACCACCTTCTCAGTGGCCCTCTGAGATTTCGGAGGTGCGCTACGGTCTCGGGAATGGCTTGTAACACTTGGTATCTAAAAGCAACACATCAGGGTGCCTGGGTGGCTCAGTCAGTTACGTGTCCAACTCTTGATTTCGGCTCAGGGCATGCTCTCACATTTCGTGAGTTCGAGCCCTGCCTCAGGCTCTGCACTGACAGCACGTAGCCTGGTGAGATTCTCTCTCCTTCTCTCTATTCTTCCTCTGCTTGCCCTCTCTCTCTCTCTGTCTCTCAAAATAAATAAATCAACATTAAAAAAAAGCAACATGTCTAGTGATACCAACCTTGGGAACACTGGCAACAGGACTAAGAGATGTTCCATGTTCCTGCCTTGCTTGAAGAGCACCATGCTTGAACGCAGGGTCCCCTCTTTCCCACCCTCTCCTGCCTACCACACGTGGACTAACATGGAGGGTTCCTGAAGGCCTGCACCTACTCAGTAAGATTTGCCGCCAGAAGATCTAGGACAGCTAGTCGGCACCACCTTTTATTTTTATTATTCAGTATTGATGGAGAACTAATATGAGCCAGGCATGTTATTCCAGTCTGTCTCTAACTTTTCTTGAGGTTATTAAAAAGAAAAGAAAAGAAAAAGAAAAAAAGATGAAGCATCCATGGCATGAGGACCCATACCAGGTAACTCCCTTCCTCTTGCTTCTCCTCCTCCCCTAAAACTCCTACTACGTCCCCATATTGCCCATCAGGTCACTGGTCAGCAGAGTCTGAGGTCAGAGACTGCATTTTGCTTAGAGAAATCAGAAAACTCAAACTTAGACAAATAAAACAATAGGCCCTAGAGGAAATTATGGTCCATTGTCTTGGTCTAATTCCAAATTGTTTTCCTTTTTTTTTTAATTGATAAAATTGATCTTCTTTCATAAAAACATTGATCTTAAGAGTCAATGAAAGGTAGAGTGGTTTTACTGTCTTTTAAAGATACATTTTTTGGTGTACCATTTTTTACATTTAAAATGTCAAATGAATTTGAACTTCAAAGACTTTCTAAGAAACTGAAATTCTGGTTAAAAAAAAAAGCCTAGCACTGTAGCATGTAGCACTGTAAGGCAAGATATGCCTCAATGCTTTCTCACTGCCTCACTGAACTATAAATTTTAAGAGCCAACCAATTATGTGCTAAGGTGATGACAGAGCAAAAATTGAAAAGAAACATATTTTTCTGTTGGCAATAGTTACTTTTTTTTTTAACTTTCATTTACTGCTGTCCCATGCTGACTACTGTTTTCAGGAAATAGCTCAAAAATAAATGTCATTACTTCATTATTGAACTTAAGGGACATGATCTAGCTTTCAGAATTACACCCTTATTGGATCACAGAATGATATATTGTTTGAAGCCCCAGTATTTTTAGTTTAATAAATTGAGGAAAAGGAAGTAGTCTCTCTTCTATTGTTGGTGTTTGTGCCTCAGAGTCAACAAGGGGCTGTCAAGTTTGTAAATAATTACTGTGTGGAGCTTTTTTGTGGGATCAAACTTTTCCATGAGGAATTCAATTTAAGCATAGATTCAGAATTATAAACCCAGGTAGGATGCAGAGGTAAATCCATAGAAGTACTTAGTAATATCTAAATTAATAATATAAGTTGAACTTTTAGAGTGTGTACAACAGGGGCGCCTGGGTGGCTCAGTCAGTTAAGCGTTTTACTTCAGCTCAGGTCATGATCTCATAGCTCGTGGGTCTGAGCCCCACATTGGGCTCTGTGCTGACAGCTCAGAGCCTGGAGCCTGCTTCAGATTCTGTGTCTCCCTCTCTCTCTGCCCCTCCCCCTCTCATGCTCTGTCTCTCTCTCAAAAATAAATAAACATTAAAAAAATTTAAAGACTATGTACAGGGGGAAAGGGGTAGGGGGTGATGGTCATGGAGGAGGGCACTTGTGGGGAAGGGCACTGGGTGTTATATGGAAACCAACTTGACAAACTATAAATAAAAAAAGAACATGTACAACATAAGATAGTTATAAAGCTCCACCATAATTGTACCAGTAATTGTTTTGGAAAAAAATTAAATTCTATTAGATATAAGCTTATTACAATTACTATTATTTTATCCTAGCCCTTACTGATGCTTTCCTATTACAGTAGATTGTTGGCATTCATGGATTTAACATTCAGAGTATCAGTGTCTTGGGTTTGGAGGAAAAAAGATAGACAATTTGGAAGAGCCAATGCACTTCACCCTTCCTGATGCTGAAGGCTCCCGCAATCCACCTAGCAATAGTAGCTGAGGAAACCCCCAGATCAGCAAGGATGAGAGTGGGCAGCAACCATGGGTACTTTGAGCAGTAATGGCGAACCACAGCAGAAGGCAAAAGATCCAGCCTTGGCACCTACCTCCAAAAAGCTGCCAAGCCTCATCACAATCTATAAATGGTACTAGACATTTGGAGTCAAACTGCAACTTAAAAAAAATGGGTAGCATTCTTAAAATTGTTATATTTACTAATTACAATATGGAATGTGCCTATTTAAAAAATATTCTGGCAGGAAAGACAGGAAAAGAGCATCTTACCACGATGTTCACATGCTCCCAAGAGATTGATGATGTTTGGGTGGTGGCCAAGTTTACAGAGAACCTCCAGTTCCCCCGCGAAGTCCCTGTGGTCATCTTTGGAGGCATATTCTGGGAATAAAGCCAAGAGTTGTGATCCCTCGCTGTTAGATCTCTTTAGAAACAACTGTCCCCTCTCACTCCCCAGGACCTTCAGAGGTACTTAGTCACCATCAGGTCTGGAAAACTATAGAAATCAGAGATTACTCTAGGAAGAGTACTTGGTACCACTGACACTTTGGGCGGACACCTCTTTGTTGCTGGGAGCTGTCCTCAGCATAGTAGAATGTTCAGCAGCATCTCTGGCCTCTACCCACTATATACCAGCAGCCCAACCCAAAATGTATTCAGACATTGTTCAATGCCCTCCCAAGGGGCAAACCACCCCTGGTTGAGAACCACTGTTCTCAAGTTTTCTTCTTTAAGCTCTCAAATACCCAGTGAGATGACTTGGCAGAGACGAAACAGCCTCTACTTTAGACTCCAGCTATTCTGGCTGGAGCCGCTGTCCAGCAACGAATATGCTGAGGAACAGAACCAAAGTTTCAGTACAACACTGGGAATGCACACACCTTCCTTTATGATAATACTTTTAACTTGCTTTTCCACAAACAAGTCCTGCTAAAAAAAAAAAAAAAACCCTCAAATCCAATAGCATTTCTGTGGAAGTTGCTTGATAGTCAGGAAACTGAACTGTGTTTGTTTTTATTCTTTTCATCCTGTCTCTCCATTACCACTGGGATCAGAGGAAGAACCACCAGGTACTAACCAGGCTGAAGGAAGGCTCAAAGTGATCAGCCTTGATTGGTGACAGAGCACTATTATGTTTGTTTGTTTTTTTTAAATAATGTTGGGTAGCAAAGGGGAGAGGGGGGCAGTTGGTGGGTGCTGGTGGCCCTGTGCCTGCCTGAACATCCTTGGAAATTACAGAAATGTTTCATATGGGCTGAGGGTACACATAAAGCTAGCTAATAGGCAATCCCAAGTCAGATACCCTGTTCATACCACAATAAGCCTGTGGTTTGATGCCTTGGGAGCATATTTAAAATGAAGTTCTTTATAATGACATTGTCCCCTACTTCAGTATCTGTCCTCCTTTGGATGCATCATTCTCCTTGCAGACATTTTCTGCCCTGGTGCCCCATTAAGCTATTTTACCTCTTTGCATGGGCATGGGACCATCAGACTCAGATCAGACTTTAAAAGCCTCAATTTTATAAGATTCTACACCATTTCTCCTCATACTATTCTTACTATCCCCCTGTAACTAAAGTAGCAAAACAGAAAAGAGATTTCTGGATGCTAAGCAAGATTGTGTGTGTAGATGTATATGTGTGTGTTTGAAACATACTACTATCTCTAAGCATAGACACTATTTTATTTGTTTTCTGTCAACACTGCTGCAAAGAGCAACGATGACTTAATGAGATTTAGGGTTAATTCCACTCTTACACTCAATATTGCTGTCAAAGAGGAAAACCCAACAGCAACCTTAGAAAGCCCGCATGGTGAAGCTGACCCACAACAGTAGTTAATTACATTCCCTGCTCTGACACACAGCTTTCCAAGCCCTGATGCTAAAAGCCACACTGTAGCTTCTCTATCAAGCCATGCATAACGTGCTGCTTCACACAGAAGAGACTACAGCTAGTACTGCTAGTGAACTAGACATTCTGCCTTCCCAGAAGATGTTTATTAGCCATCTTGTTAGATGGGTAGGCACCAAGCAGTCTTGAGATGAACACAACTGGAAAGTACTTCATTCTTGTGACCTTAGATCAGTGGTTTTCAAACTTGAAGGTACAGAATAATCAAGGAGCATGTTTGTTGAGAACACAGATTCTCATGTGTCACCCCAGAAACTCAAATGCAGTAGATCCAACGATGGGAGAAGCCAAGTAGATGCATTTCTAACAATGTCTCCAGAAATTTTGATGCAGATAAGCCCTGAAGATGGTGGTTTGCAAAGTGTGGCCTCCAAATCCTCGGCATCAGCATCACCTGAGAACTAATTAGAAATATAAATC
This sequence comes from Cryptoprocta ferox, assembly GCA_028646485.1. Lineage (NCBI taxonomy): Eukaryota > Metazoa > Chordata > Mammalia > Carnivora > Eupleridae > Cryptoprocta > Cryptoprocta ferox. Next base: position 41,327,084 of record CM053568.1, read on the forward strand.
CTCTGGCCCTGCCCCAGACTTACTGAAGTAGAACCCAGGGTGGACCCCAACGGTCTGCTTTTAACAAGGCTTCCAGGTGATTATGATGCACGCTCAACTTTGAGAACCACTGCATTAAGAAAAACACCAATGCTCCCCAAAAGTGAGCAGTGTGTGACAGGGAATCTGTATTCTCACATCACAAGTCAAGACAGTGTCGTTTAAACAGTTCTTGCCTTCATGTTTATGTCCTGACCCTGTCACCAGCTGACCTCAAAGGAAATATCACCTGCAGTTGCACAGAACAGCTATATCTGACATCATGCCAATTTTTTGTTTAAATAATGTTAAGAGCATAGAGCAAAGATTCAACAGGAAGTCAAGTTTTCTCCCCACCCAAGTGAAATGCTGACTTGATGTGGCCAAGCACTGACCTTTCATTCTCTTGATGGCAGCGTCCATCCGTAAGCCATCCTTCTTGATGCGCGCCTTAAGAACCTGGCCAAAGTTACCCTCCCCAATCACATCTTGAAATTTGATGTCATTCCAGTCAAGCACTGGATAAATTGTAGGATCTGGGTTGTTTTTGGCCTTCCTGTTCAGGGCCAAAGTTCCTGAGTTGAATTGCACAGCTGGTTCTTCCCTCTGGAGAAATCATTTTTTAAAGATTTTATGTCAGGATTTTTCATAATTCTGGTATGCATAACTACTTCTGGTTTGTATCCATACCAGGTGAAACAAGAAACTAATTCTAGAATGGAGATGGAAACAGGTTTCATCTAACAGGCTGTCTAGAGCCTCATGGGACAATTCCAGGCATCAGGGGGAAGACATGCTGCAATGGATTAGCAATGTCTGCAGAGAGCAAGGCAGGGGGGATAACAGCAGGAATGCCACAGGATGGCACATCCCTGAGTTAGTCACACTTGAGTTTCTACTGAGCTGTGAAATAAGCAGGTACTCAGTTCTGGTTTGGAAAAGAACACAGAGATCCTATCTGGGTCAGTAAGAGGCCATGCCTCCATGAGAGCTTTTCTTGCTTAGTCTTGATCTATTCTTAACTCTTACTCACTTGTTCTGGCTTATCCTAAACTTTAGAACCTCTCGAGCCCACTCTGGAGCAGATTCTGGCCCCAAGATGACAGCAAAGCCCAACACAGCATCACCTTTTCTCCTGAGTTTGAGAGGCTGGCACATATAATGACAAAGCACCAGTACCATAGGAGCTCCAGTGCTCCTGGCCCCTTGCTGGCCCTTCCTCTCCAGGAACAGTTTGAGTTGAGCCACTTCTGGCAGGGAGTCAGATAACAAAGTTCCCCTTGTCCTCTACCTAGGGGAATCTCAGGGATTCCCTGAGAATGTGTGGACATTCCTCAACTGGAATATGTAACTGTACTCAATGTTGTATACATGGAATTGATAAAGCCGGGTAAAAATTCATTTTGCTTGAAACCGCAAACTAGAAAAACCTTCAGGCTCTAGTAAAACCAAAGGACTCAAACAGGGTACATATTGGTCAAGTATAATTTTGTGAACTTTGGTTACTGGTCAAAACTTCTGGATGAAAGAATGAGGCAGTGCCAGACATTATAAACTATGACTGCAGACTGAAGGGTACATAGGAATGGAGATACACACATGTACATTTAATTCACCCATATTACACATACAATATATATGAGGGATAATAAGATTGTGGAAGATATTAGAAGTAGAAAATGGGAACTGGAAATAGGAAATTTCTAGCACAATACATCATTACCCATGACACTGAGGTCTGATCACACTCATGTCCTTCCTTACCAACAGTGTTCAATTCTTCATACTATAAGATTAGTCTCCCTGGTGATTTATCACTGGGATGACCATATATCTCATTTTGTTAGGGTCTGTTTTAGGCCTGGCTTCCTAAAAAATTAATAAGAGCAAGCTTTTCACTCTCACAATTGTTCCAGTTTGGACAACAATTCTATAGTCATGCTGCTCATCTCCCATTTCATTATGGAAGTCAAAAAGAAGATGAGGCCTGCCTAAGGAAAATAGTTGCTTTAAAAGTAAATTTCCTGGTCCACATCTTTTAAGTGAAGGTTCTGCATACATGCAGATTTATACGTATTAGTTAGTAGGAAGATGAGACACTACCACGTTTTGGAAAGCTTGTGCCATTCTCCTTTGGACATTTGCCCTCTTCAATTGCAACATGATCAGGAAGGCCAACAGCACCGTCAGGCAGGTCATTCCTGCTGAGCCAAGGATGGCTATAAGCAGCATCTTCCCACCTCCAAGGTCCGCTGGTGCTGCGCAGAACACAGGAGAAGCAGCAGGGTTAGTTTTGGAGAGATAGGGCAAGACCACCTATGGGAGACATCGCAGGGTAATGGAAATGTCATGGTAGCCTTGACTCTGCCACCTAATTGCACCTTGGTCTACTCATTCGTATGTTCTGAAACTCAATGGAGAGGAGTCTGACTCACAGAGCTGTTATAAGACCTACAAAAAAAATGCAAAAATGCTAATTATTAGTTCTCATCATTTGTCCAATTTTACTTCCAAGTAGAAGCCCAAGTAGCTGCACATTGTCAAACAACAGGAAAAATGAGTAACTAGATGCAGAACTTTGGGCAAGTAGCTAGAGTTCGCTGCACAATTTCCCCACCTAGAAAAGCTCTCTCATTCTAAGATGCTGAGCTTAGAGTCTCTAAGATATTTTGCTTTTTTTCTTATTTAAAAAACTTATGGAGAAAATCTGAGAATACCAATGGGAGAATGAAGGAAAAGAGGAGGGGAAGGAGGGAGAGATAGAAGAGAAAAACCATTAAATTTAGGGCTCAAGTCAAAATGAACTGAAAGATTATGGTCTAATCCTTCCATCTCTTTCCCTTATTTAAACTCAAATAAAATTAAAAGCAATATATTTTTATGAAAAACAGTATGTAGAGCATGACTCCATCTTCTTACAAGTATTCTTTTGTGATTCTCTCTTTCCTTCCTTCTGTCTCTACCCATGGGTGCATAAAGACATGTCTGGAATGGAATGATGAGGATTTTGTGGGTTTTTTTATGTCTTATTGTTATTTTCTGCTTTGATTTTATGTAGATCTTGGATTTAGGGCCTATAAACATTTTACCTAAACAAAAAAATTATAAAAGTAATGCATTTATTAAGCGTGTCATCTGAAAACTCCAATTCCTGTAATTGATAGACTCATCATTTCTTTAACATTTCAAAAATTCCAAAACTCAGCACTGAAAATATGCATGTTTCATTTTATTTCTTAAGCCCTAGGTAGCCCTCGAAACCAAGAACTTTTTACTACTATAAGATTTTCTGCAAAAATAAACTCTAGTCCACGTTATAAATCTGCCAACATTTCCATCTAACATCACTCTATGTTCCCTCGCACTTGTTGCACAGGGCAGAGGGCTGGGAGGTGCCGATGCAGACAGAATTCAAAGGGAAGGTGCCCCAGGAGCTGCAGCCCCCCACTCCCCCACCCCGAGTCCCTTGTTCACTTAACTACATTCAACAGGTGCCATCAATCACAATCCCTCGGCATCCTGTGCCTGGCACTATGAGGGACCTCCATCCATCTTAAAGAGCTTACTCTCACTGGAGTGAGGGTTAGTGGTGGATGTGAAGACACCATAACTTGGACCCAAAAAGGTAAAAAAAAAAAAAAAAACCTTCAGAATAGTATAGCATCATCCAAGCTAAAAGAAGAGTTCATTTGAGAAAGAATGGCAGTGGTTCTTTGAGCCTCCCACTGAAGCACCAGCATAGGCCTGCCTCCACTAAGCAGGTTCCACATTCTTTTTCCATGGAATCAAATTCATATTCCTCAGAGCTTCCACTGCTGGACAGAGAGTGTGATGGGCTAATTTAGTCTAAGCCTTAACAAAAGAAAATGGATCAACAGGGACTCCTTCCCAGGGGCATTTTCATTTTAAGAACCTATTGAGAGATGGTGAAGCCTATCTGGACAAATGAGTTATGTCACATGACATACATATCAGGTAAATAGCTTAAGATAGTGGGGCTTTCCTGATAATCTCCAGAAATAATCCTATGTAAATACCTGTCCACTCTACCAACCTTGAGATTTAGAAAGGGTCATCAGTTCATGAGAAAAGGTTGGGTTGCTTGACCCTATGTTGTTCTCTGCAAAAATGTCCACCTGGTAAGCCGTTTCAGGCTCTAGGCCCTTGAGCTGATACTGGGTAATGGTGGCATTCTTGATCTTCACATCGATGTGCTGGTCTTCATTCTTGCCCTGAACCTTGTAACGGATGATAATAGAAGAAATAGAATAGCCATCCAAGATTGTCCAGGAGATCATGGCTGAGGAGTCCGTGATGTTAGAAATCTTGATGTTTTCTGGTTGAGGAGGGAGAACTAGCAATGTAAAAAAAAAAAAATTTTAACTCACTTAGGATACACTATCATCTCTTAGATTACTATGTTCTTAATAGATACTTAATGTCAGCTCATGAACCATGAATGGCAAATAGGTGTTTTCTGAGATGGTAATCCCAATCATTTGGAAGTGGACTCCATGCAGACATGAAAAAATGGCATAAGACAGGAAAAACATCAATACATAAATCACATATTTGCTCATCCTTGCATTAAATTAAGATTTCAAATTCTGTTACCCACAAACATATATTACACTGTTTTTGATGTTGGGGAGAACAGAAAGATTATGAGAGTTGACATTTATATAGGCTCTTCCATACAGTAACTCATTTCCTCTTATCATAAATATTCAGTCCCAGAGAGGTGAAGTGACTTGACCAAGGTCACACAGCTATTATGTAGAAGAAATAGGATTCAACTTCTGGCAGTCTGACTCCACAGTCCATTGTCTTAAACACTTTCCCAAAAAGCCTATCCTTGCCCTAAATGTATTTATAGAGCAGTAATGAGTCAGTGTATACATAAGAAAATATGTCAAGGACTTAATAGACAAAGTGTGACTGGGATTTGGGGAAAATACAGATCACATTCTACTCTGGGGGAGGATGAGAAAGGGAGGCTCTGAAGTTTTCCAGATGTGAAGGTAGTGGGGCTTTCCTGATAATCTCCAGAAATAATCCTATGTAAATACCTGTCTACTGTACCAACCTTGAGATTTAGAAAGGGTCATCAGTTGTGAGAAAAGGTTGCATTGTTTCACTCTACATTGTTCTCTGCACAGAATTGTCCCTGCACCTTCACTCAAACTGTTGTCTGGTAAAGGGCTCCTGCAAGAGGGAGGTCGATGACTCTATACAATAGAGCTATACTGTAGGACCCCAGGGAAGAAGGAATCCAAGGTCTTGGCCCTGGTATCAATTATACCTTCCATCTGTGAGGCTGTTGACAAAGGTGCTTCCATATGTAGGTTCTCTCTTGACCCTCATAACCACATAGGTAGGTGAGTAGTGCTGAGATTTTTATTATCCAAGTTTTAGAGATGAAAAACTGAGACTTCAAAACTGAAAGGACTTGTACTGGTCCCAGTAAGTAAGTAGTAGACCCAGGCCACTTCACCCCATATACTACTGTTTTCCATAAAATGTTATAACTTAGAAGCAAAATAGAACCTTTGAGAAATGTCTTAAGGTATGTTCTTTCTATCCTAAATTCTCAGAGATTCTTTTTCATTCTAAATTATCTCTTTCCATGATGTTAATCATACTCCTTTGGTAACTATGGCAATTTATGACAATTAAATATTGGATTTTGAGCCTTCCCAAATCTGATGGCCATTTTCTACGTCCCAAACCACAATTAATTCATCAACAGTATGTCTTAACTTCCTTTGCCTCCAGTACCAATATTTTGTATATTTTTATAAAAATGTAGAATATTCTTCCTTTCTAAAAGGAGATGACAGGATATTTGGATTCTTACCATTTTTGGACTACTATTAATACATGATTAATGTTTATATAGTTGTGCCTCAAAAAAAATATTCAACATGATCAACCAGTGGTAGATCTAAATCTGCCACAAAAAGAAGCAGTGCCTTGCAGACACCTGCTAATTTTAATCCCAACTAAAAAGCATAAATTTATGTCTACCAATTTATCCACATTATGCCTGAAAGAAGTCACCCTTTGGACTAGCTTAGTAGATCTGTGATTTAGATGCAGAGAGTCTGAATCCAGCAATCTACATTTTAGCAATTTCCCCAGGTATGTTCTAAATCAGATTTTAAAACACTTTAGGAAAAGCTAATCAGAACATAAACAATTTAGGGGCACCTGGGTGGCTCAGCAAGTTGAGCGTCTGACTTTGGCTTAGGTCATGATCTCACGGTTTGTGGGTTCGAGCCCCGCATCGGGCTCTGTGCTGACTGCTAGCTCAGAGCCTGGAGCCTAATTCAGATTCTGTGTCTCTTTCTCTCTCTGCCCCTCCCCTGTTCACACTCTGTGTCTCTCTGTCTCTCAAAAATAAATAAATGTAAAAAAAATTTTTTTTAAAAGAACATAAACAATTTAGAATTGGGATATGACTGCAATATGAACTTCTCCAAGAAGCGATCTGTCTTTGAAATTGTCCATTACCCATTTAAAGAGACTAATGGGTATCCTGGTTTGGCAAAAACAAACAAAACATAAAATTAAAATATGTAATTTCAAGTTCTAACCCCACAATTTACTAACTTAATAACTTCGGTCAAGTCACTTACCTTCCTTTCCCTCAGGTTCCTCATCTGTTAACTGTGATGATGGGTCCTATTCTAATTTCCTTACAAAGTAATTGTTCAGTGTCAAATGATATACTCTGCACATACATATACAAAACAAATTACACACATGTATTCTTTTTACATATGTTTGGGGCCATATGCCAAATTTAATTCATTCCACTCCTTACACTTGGACCAGATGAAATTGCTAGGCTGGGCACCAACATAAGCTTTATAACTGGAAGCATTAGTTTTACTTTTGAATAACCTATACACATGATCAGCCAATGACAACATAGCATATTAACAAATTACTTCAGTTAAGACTGAAATATTCTCATCCACATCGTCCTTGCCCTAATTCCCTGATCCTACAGGTACCAGCTGCTACCCTGCCAATTAACATCTCTACCACAGCCATCAGCATAACACCTCTCACCCTCATCACATTCTAAATAACTTCCCAAGGTAAGTCCACGTTCAGTGAGTACTAGCTAGTTCTCAATTAATCCTATAACTATGATACTGATGTTATGACTTTGATCACTTATAACTCTAATGAGGGTAAAATTTATTTAGAACAGTGAATGGACATCTAAGACAACTTTGAAAAAGAAAATAGTGATTCACTCTACAGTGACAAGACATTTCATAAACCTATAGTAACTTCAACAGGATGGAAAGGGTACAGGAACACATACAACACAGATCAAAAACAAAAAGAGATTGGGGCGCCTGGGTGGCTCAGTCGGTTGAGCGTCCAACTTCAACCCAGGTCATAATCTTGCAGTGTGTGAGTTTGAGCCCCGTGCCGGGCTCTGTGCTGACAGCTCAGAGCCTGGAGCCTGCTTTGGAGTCTGTGTCTCCCTCTCTCTCTCTGTCCCTCCCCTGCTCGCACTCTGTCTCTCTCTCAAAAATAAATAAACATTTAAAAAATTTATTTAAAGAAAAAAGAGATCAATGGAAATGAAAACAGTGCCCAGAAATAGATGCAAAACCAATATGAGAACCAGGCATATGATACAGAAATAATCACAGGTCACTAGGGGGACTATTCAAGTATGGCATTGTGACCATTAGCTTGCTATATGTGAATAAATGAGATTAAAATTAAAATGATTAAAATACACCAAAACAGGGTCACTTGGGTGGCTCAGTCAGTTAAGCGTCTGACTTTGGCTCAGGTCATGATTTTATAGTTTGTGGGTTTGAGCCCTGCATCAGGCTCTGTGCTGACACCTCTGAGCCAGGAGCCTGCTTTGGATTCTATGTCTCCCTCTCTTTCTGCCCTTCCCCTACTTGTTCTCATTCTCTCTCACTCTCTCTCTCTCTCAAATAAAATAAAACATTTTTTAAAAATACACCAAAATAACATCCCTATATTTTAAAGACCTAAATAAGCAAAACAACTAGAATTACTAGAAAAAAAAAATACAGAGAATGTATTTATGATCTTGGGGTGGAGAATATTTCAAAAACAAAAGTACAAACCATAAAGGCAAATATTGAAAGGTCTCATTACTTCAAAATTTAAAGTATTTGTGGAGTAGAAGTCACCACAGACAAGGTGAAAATAAAGAGATTAGGAGAATAATATTTGCAACGTGTGTAATAAGAATAGTATCCAAATTATATAAACAGCTTTTTACAAATCAGTAAGAAAAGACAACCAATAGGAAATGGGCAAAATGTATCAACAAATACATCAAAAAAAAAGGAGGAAGTCCAAATGCCCAAGAAAAGATGCTCAAAATTGCTAGTTACCAAGAAAAAGAAAATTGAAATTAACAGTGGGGTACCATTATTTACCTTTGAGACTGTGAAAAATAACAAGTTCTTCAAAATCAAGTGTAGAAGTAAATACATAGATATATGTAAATACATAGATATATGTATCGATAGATAGATAGATTGATAGATAGATAGATATAAGGAAAAGATATACGTACAGGACTGGATATGGGGAAGATGGTGTTCTCATATATTCCTGTACATCATACACTTTGAATAGCCACTTCAGAGAAAAAGAGCCTCAGTTCTACTTCTGGACATATTCCCTAGAAAAGCTCTCACACCTATGCACCTGGAGACATGTATAAAGGATGATCATTGCTTTTTTTGTTTGGGATAGTTAAAAAAAAAAAAAAGGAAGAAAAGAAGGAAATAGACAACCTAAATGCCACCTCAAAGGAAATGGATAAATAAGATGATACAGTCATAACATAGAATATTATGCAGAAGTTAAAAAGGGATATGCCAGATCTAAACAAAGAAACATGGATAAGACAGAAATCATAATGTTTATTCCAAAGAGCTAGATGAAGAATTATATGTATGCATATGTACACTTTTGGATGAAATTAACATATTGAGTTGACTCAACCTCGAATGGAAAGATATACAGCAAACTCATAACTGGGTTATCTCTGGGGAGCAGACCATAGAATGAGAGTAGAGATGATGCTCCAAGGGGCTTGGGATATGTCTGTACGGTGTTATTACTTCCACAAATGAACAAAAAGGCTGAAAGTAAATATGACAAAATACTAACAGTTGTTAATTCTTGGTGGTAGGAATGTAAGTGTTTGATGTACTATTCTCTGTACTATGTTGTAACTTTTAATTTCACAGAATTTTTTACAAAATGATGAAGAATTCCTAAACACTGACAAAGTAGATGACTTCACATATCACTGATACAAGAGAGTGGCTGGAGAAACACAGAGCCACTTTCTACAGCTGGTACTGAGGAAGTCGGGACACAGCTGCAGAAGAGTCTCAGACATCAGGTTAGGACCACATGATCCTAACATAAGTGGTAGTCAGTATGGCCAAGAAATATTTAATCTGTCCAAGGACGCCAAAATGCACAGATGCAGTTCTAATGCAGTGAATCAAAAGAGAATTCTTTGCTTAATGATGAAAAACTTCCAATACTACCAGGAAACCCAAGAAGTCCCAACTAATTCTAAATGACCAATTTGAAATAGAGAAAATCCTGGGCTGCAGAATATTTTGAAAAAAAAGAGGTTTTATCACTCTCAAATATATTTTGTAACCCCAAGAATTACCTATTATGAAGATTTTTCAAGCCAAGTTATTTTGGCTTTTAAGATTAGGAAAGACCTAAATAACTAGCATTTGTGTGCCTAAAGAAATAGGACAATTCTTTTTTTTTTTTTTTCAGAGAGAAAGCAAAGTGGGGGAGGATGGGGGGGTGCGGTGTGGGGACAGGGGATCTGAAGTGGGCTCTGTGCCCAATGCAGGGCGTGAACTCATGAACTGCAACATCATGACCTTAGCCAAAGTCAGTCACTTAACTGACTGAGTCACCCAGGTACCCAAAGAAATGGGACAATCCTGAAAACTGTCCTCTAACAAATTTAACAAACCCTAGAAAACCTTATTCATGTTATTAATTCACTTAATACATAACTCCATACCAAAGAAAGGTAAACTTTAGCACAATCCTGCCTGAATTATTGCAAATCCAAATACATGGAGATTTCTTATGCATTACACGTTGTTAAAATGATTAGGCATGCTGAGGCGGGGTATTAAGTAGCCTCCATTCACAATTAACTGCCTTTTATGATTTCTAGCAGTCTTGACTTGATGGTAGCTAAGTCCAAGTAGCAGTAGCCAAATGTCATTCAGGCAAGGCTGGGGCCACATGAGTTACTTACTGTCGCTAAGGGTCCAAGCGATGAGATCTTCACTCCATTCCCCTTGGGCCTTGGTGTTGACTCTGGCTCTGACTATGTACTGCTCCCTGGGGTGTAAATTGTTAAGTAGCACTGAAGTCAAGTTGCCTGGCACTTTGATATTCTGCTGGTCACTATTCATTTGCACAGACCTCCTCTCCACTTCAACATAAAAGTCATCTTCTGAGCTTGGAAATATTGGTTGCCAGGTCAAATTTAGAGTGGTCTGACTTTTTGGTAGGAGGATGAGACCCCTTGGAGGAGGGAGACCTGAGAGAAACCAGAAAGATTATGATTTCTTTTTAAGATTTTATTTTTAAGTAAGCTCTATACCCAACATGGGGCTCACACTTACAACCCCGAGATCAAGAGTCACATGCTCTATTGACTGAACCAGCCAGGCACACTAGATCATGATTTTTACATAGGGTGAAGCACAAACAGCCCCAAAGGGCAGCTTTACCATATCAATCTTTGCTTCTAGGATAATATACAACCTCACAAGCCATCAAAGAAACGTAAGTTAGCAACCATGCACGAGTTTTTTCCGATCAAAATTGCAAATCTTTGTAACAATTCTAATTTGTAGTTTGAATAATTATAATACTGGAAGCCCTTTAGAGAACAACTTGGGAATATTTTTCAAGAGCCCTAGAAATGACCATATGTTTTGGCCCTATAATGTGACCACACCAGGGATTTATATTGAAGAAATAATCCAAAGGAAGGGAAAGGGAAAACCTATGTACATGAAGATGTTCCTTAGAGCATTATCTAAATAGCAAACAGTCCTAAATACTCAAAATAGGAAAATGCTTTCATAAATTATGATATAGCCATCCAATGGATTAAAATAGATCATGGGGAAAATTATGGGAGGCCAATAAAATATTTAGAATACATGAGGAAAAAACTCTGCAACTTGGTAAAAGTCATGTTTAAAATAGTGAAGGATACGGAGGAAAATGATAAAAATTAAAACAGTGGAGGGGCGCCTGGGTGGCTCAGTTGGTTCAGCATCCAACTTTGGCTCAGGTCATGATCTCACAGATCATGAGTTCGAGCCTGCTTCGGATTCTATGTCTCCCTCTCTCTCTGTGCCTCTCTCTCTCTCTCTCTCTCTCTCTCAAAAATAAGTAAACATTAAAAAAATAAAAAAAATTAAAACAGTGGATTTTCCAAGGCTGTGGGATGGTAGGTTACTATTCAGTGTTTCTGTTATGCTTTTGAGCAACGTATTTTTAAGCATTTTCAGGGTTACTTCTCCTTAGCAAGAATTTCAAACATTGTAACAGCTGTGGTGACAGGGCCTGGACCAGCCCTGCTCTGATCACATCAAGGTATCAGCTACAACCACATACAGCTCCAGCCAAGAACCTGGGGCTACCAGACAGGTACCTGAATGGAAACAATATGAGTTTTGAAATGAAAGAGATAATGCTTTGTGGCCTTGGGAAAAGTCATAAGCCCTCCAAGTTTACATGTGACACAAGATGGAAATATTAATCTTCCAGACTCAGGAGGACTAAACGGGATAATGGATATGAAAATGCTTGGAAGGTGTCAGGGACTCTATTAACATAACCTACTTTCCTTCCTTCCTTCCTTCCTCCCTCTCTTCCTGCCTTATCTTGTATCAATAGACACAGAAGGAATCTGTATATTTTCCGTTAATAATAGTAAATTGATTTTTAAACTAGATATTAAGTATTTTCAAAAAATAGAATAGGGGTCCTCTAACTCGTGCATTCTCAGTGGGGACATTATTGCCCCTAAGGGCAATATGAGAACATTTAGACATTACAATGGCTTAGACATTTTGTCCTAAGGATACAGATATCTAAAAGGGGGGCAATAACTGAAGAAGGAGGAGGGGGAGGGGGAAGGAAAGGGAGAGAAGATTAAGAAAGACTGTTCTAATTCTTCTGGTTAAGAAAGGTCTATTTTCATACACTAGGACAGTGACTCCCACCAGCCAGTTCTGACTACTGTTATACTAGGGAGAATCAACAATCAGGTCCCACAATTTGCTTGGCATTATGCTAAAGCAATAGTTATTATCTATAGCCTTTGCAAATTAAATCATTATTATAACCATTTAATATGAATACATTTATTACTCTACATAGTTATTATTCTCTATAACCTTTACAAACTGAAAGAGGGGATGTCAGCACCTTTTTCTCATCTCTGAGGTTTAAGGTCCATGAAGCCACACAGAAGGGCTAGGCAAGCTTGTAACGACAAAGCAGAACAGAGAGCTGATGTCTTGGAGCATACATCTAAACCTTCTAAGCCTATGCCTGGTTCAGAGGAGTAACTGGATCCATTTCCTTTTGCCTTTCCTTCGGGAACATGACTTACCCTTCACCCTCCCTACCTGCTCTCTTTGTGCCATGTGTTCAGAGTGTGAAATCTTCCCTCCTCTCCTGGCCTTCTGGCCTTCCCCATTTAGTCAACACACTTATGAATAGTGCAACTGCCAGATAAATTAAAAACCAAACATCAGCAAAATTCAAATGATGGGAAAAGAAGAACCATCAAGAATTCCCTCCCACCTATCCCTGAGAACTCCTTTGAAATATTCCAAGAGACTTCTAAATACATCCTGGCTGGAACATATTCTGAGCGCTGAAGACAGTCCAGTGTGGGTCTGTGAAATGTTTTATGATCTGTTCCATAAATACTTTCCATCTGAGTCAGATTATGACCTTTCCCTTTGATTCATCAACACTGGCAGAGAGAATTAACAACCATGCCTTCTAGCAGCAACCTGACCACAGACCAGAGGCCCCTTTGATCTCTTTATCTTCTAACTTATATATAGTTTCTGGTGTGATTTTTGGTATTTGCTTTCTGCTGAGTTCCCAGGAAACCATTCCTCATTTGCACAATGCTTCTACAAGCACCAGAATAGCTCTTGAGTTCCCTTTGGTTCTCTAAGGATGGTGCTAGTGAGGTGAAACTAGGTGGGGTGAGTGAAGGGGGCAGTCTCTGTTAAGGGATGCACCGCCCCTGCAGGAGACCTAGATATTCTTTCATATTTCACACTTATTCCAGATCTTTCTGGACTAAAAATAGGAAAATTGACCAACTGGGATAAAGAAATGGTGTCACTGGGCTCCTGGTAAAAATAATAATAATAATAATAATAATCAGAGAAGTAAAAGGATGTTAACTCTGAAGATCAACTTATTAATCACTACTTGTCAGTCGATAAAATGGGGAAGATAGCTCTTATCCTTTAAGGTAATATGAATTAAATATATGTGAACTACAAAGTATAACGCGTTGACCAGGAGATAGTAACAAATGCTTATACCCAGTCACCACTAGAAAGGCAAACTTTATAAAGGATCACTCCCTTGTTTCTGAGAGGGGTACTGGGTAGCAGGAAGCTGGAGCCTAGGTTAGTGTCAAGGAAACTTCCTAAATTCAAGGGATCCTCAATTAACACAAGAGAAGGCCAATAGATACTAACAGTGACCAATCAAAGAAATATCACTATATTACTCAGAACGTATGGTCCAAGGATTAGCAACTTCCAGTACAACTCACCAACTTTTTGAGCTGCAAAATCTTGAGCCCGACTCCCACCCCAAACCTACTGAATTGGAAAGTCTGGGGGTGGGGCTCAGTTATCTGTTTTAACAAGCTCTCCAGGTAATTCTTATGGACACTAATGTTTGAGAACTACTGAGGTATATATAATAAGAAGTAGCTTGGGCACCTGGGTGGCTCAGGTGTTAAGCATCTGACTTCCGCTCAGATAATGATCTCACCTTTGGTGAGTTCTAATCCCACATCAGGTGAGCTCATGTCCTACTTTGGGTAAACAGGAGCCCCACTTCTCTCTCCTCTGTCTCTCTTTCTCTGCCGGTCACTACTTGCACTTTCTCAAAAAAAAAGAAAAAAAAAACACCAACAAACAACAACAACAACAAACCAGGGAGTAGCTTAAGGAGGGGAAACTGGCTGCCTGTAGGAAGGAGCACTCAGCGGTGGGAAGGCGGAACAGGGGTCTGCTGTTCTTTGGATAACAGCCTTTCACTCTATTTGCCTTTAAACTATGTGCATAAATTAGTTTGAAACGTTAGATATTAGTTTTAAAAATAAATCAACTGGGATTTCTGAAGTAGCTATGTGGCAAGAGTCCTAGGCCCTTAAGATGGAAACAGGAAGCTGTTGGTAAAACTCAGGAACCAAGCAGTTGCTGCTAAGTAAATCCCAACTCCTAAGGGATGTCCCTGCTTTCCTGAAGGCTCATCTGCTTCCTCCTTCGGCCCGGACTGCTGCAGACACCCTCCCCCAGGGAGATAGGCCAGGAGTGCAGCCCAAATAAAAGAACGATTTGGCTCCAAGCTGTCAACCTTCCTGTCACTTTCCCACCCATTCAAAAGCAAATGCCTTCCCCCTGCACCCCCACCCACCCACTCGCCCACCACCACCCTTCCTGGTCTTCCTTCCTCTTTCCCCTTCCTCCCCGCTCCCACCCAGCGCAGGAATAAATGCTGTTTGCTTCCACTGACCGATAGAAGCAGTGGTGAAGCGTCTCACGGGTCCCGGATGCCCTTCCCCGCCCTCTCCACGCCGGACCAGCTGCACGCAGAGCTCGTATTCTGTGCGAGGTTCCAAATAGTTGAGTGTAACAATCTCATTTGTCACTGAGAAGAGGGAAAGTCCAGGAAACTTAAGTTGGCATTCTCGTACATTGTTTAAAGCGGAATGTTGTTATTGGGATGTGAGCTAGTGTTTGGTTTTCAGAAATACGTCTAAGTGAAACAGGCAAACCATTCCTAACATAAGGGTAAAAGGGCTTTTTAAAAAGTTTCCAGGTTATGATGTATACATTTAACGTAGGTCACTCTGAGCCAGTTAATCACTCCTGCATTAGGGCTTTTGTCTTTTCATTCGTAGGGTAAAACCACACAAATCTTCAACTATATGAAATAACAATTAGATTTAAGGGAGGGAAATCCCAATTACAATCATATGAAATAATTTAATTGCCACTGTTTTTAAATACATAGTGATTACAATCAGGCTCTCAACAGAAGAGATTCTCTGGGAGTTTGTTTACATAGACTGGATAACAGATCTGTAATAGTTATACTACTTACACATGAAGGGCTCTGAAGTACTTGAAAAGAGAGCCCGTAAACAAACAGTATATGCATGTTTAGCTATTAGCTTTAGCCAGCCTCTGTCCTCCATAGCTATTGCAAACTATTGCCTTACCATAAGATAAAATCCCAGTTGGTAAGAAAAAAGAAGTGGGCTGTGTTTAGGAGTTCTTAGAACACTTTATGAATGTCCACTTGCAGAAAATGATGAAGGATTAGTACCACTGTATGAAAAGAAAAAGCTGCTTTTTAATAAGACCTAGCCATTGGTAATGTAAACAGCAACTTAGCAAATCAGCCTTATGGTCACTGGGATTCTGAATTTCGGCTGAGTCTAGAACAGAATGTGAAGAGCTCAGGAACAATGCGATGACTTAATTTAACATACACGTCAGCTCAAACCTTTTGTTCTCCTTCTTGTAACTGCGTCAATTACCTACATAGAGTGTGTGGAGGGGCCCTTTTTAGGAAATCACAGGCATAGTGAGACTAAAAGATTCATGTTGTCTACAAGCAGGGTAGTGGGAGCTGTACCATCTTGTAGAGAAATACAGCCAAACGGTCAAATGACAATACTCAGCTTTCTTTTTAAAAACTGTAATTTACATCATCACAGGGCACAAAGAACTGCAATTTGTGTTTCAAAATAAATGTAACTGTTTCCGTGAACTGTTAACATTCAATCACATTTTGGGTTCTTTTCCTTCAGGGAGTTGGGGGAGGGGCAGCTCTTTGCCCACATACTGCCCCCCAACCAACCCCAGTTTAGTCTGACACAGCCCAAACTTTTCAGGTCGAAATTCCTTTCAAAATCTCTGTGTGTTAGGAGTCTGCAGGACAGGGCAAGACTCAAATGAGAAAAAGAATGAACAACTCAATACATCAGCAACAATCACCCCTCAGATTTAACAGAGTAAGTCTCTTTGCCTTTCCAGCGGACCCTGGACTTTCCTATTACCACATTCATGGCATAAGCATGTATCTTCCACCATGACCAAGCCACATAGAGTAGCTAAAAAGAGGATTGAAGATACAGATGATTGAAGAAGATAAATAGTAATGCCTGACACAGCCCAGTTCTGTGTTCTGCAGTATACCACGACTCCCAGAAAGTTAGCCCAAGAACTCAGGACTCATGCATTCTGTCCTGAATACTCTGAAATGGAACCCTCTGCTATAGCGACTACCCTGGGGCAGAGGAATGGGAGTGGGAGAGAGGATTTCTATATTGAGGAATTTTTTTTTTCTACACTTGCCACTTCTTTAGCTGGAGTCTTTCCTGTTCACACCTTACCTTGAATATGCCGCCAAGCCTCATAATGATTAACGGGCTTGTATAGGAGCTTCTTGGATTTGATCGGTCCATCCCCAAAGTAAGGCTCAGAGCTGATGTTGATGACAGCAAAATTATGTCCAGTGTCAATCACGTTTGGGGCATTCAGGGGCTTTGGAAGAACTAAACAAAATTTCAACAATCAGATTAGTCCTTAACACTTTGGAGTTTGATTATTATTCTTTGGTGGAGACAGAGGATGAGTGCCCTTACATTTCCAACAAAACCCTCTTGAGGCAGGTGCAGTAGGGAAACATTGGGTAACTGCAAGAAGAACAAGACAGGGAACTGAGTCTGACACCTGACAGAGTGTGACACCTGGGTAAACCCTGTGATAGTTCTGCGGTTTCTCACGGCCATAAGAATCCTGTTGTTGCTCAAGTTCATGGCATGCAGGCACACGGACCCCTTTAGCCTGCAAATGACCAAGAATGACTCCTGCACTGGGGGTGCTAGAGTACACCTAGTACCTCTTGACTATGGAGAAGCCACAAGAGAAAAATCAGACTGCGCCTGTGTATAGTAGCTGACATGGACTATGCGAAATAATATGCTGAGGTTTTAAAAGTCCCCGCCTATTCCCAGAGCCCTACAAGAACATACCATCCCCTTATTTATGACTCCCCGTAAAGAGCAGAAACCTATCTCCACCCAAAGACTCAGATCCTGTATCTGACTGTACCTGCACTCTGCACATCCCCTTTCAGTGTGTACTTTTCCTTTGCAATAAAGCTTCTGCTGCTTTACTTTGAATCCTTGAATTCCTTCTCACAGTGAAGTCAAGAACCTGGCATCAGGCTGGTGATTGAGGTCTCAGGACCAGAGAACTCCCCCCATTTCCCATATCATTCTTAGAGTTCTCTGATCAGATTCAGTGCCTTTGCCTGTGCTTGGTCTCCTGGCTTTCCTCTTGCCCTCCAACCCATTATCCACAAGTACCCCTTAAAATATGCTCACTCCTCTGCTCAAGACCTAACTATGGATCCCCATCATGTCTAGAGTAAAATCTAAGATTCATACCATGGCCTGCCAGGCCTTCCATGATTGAACCCCTGCTTCCTCTTGCGCTCACCCAATACCCTCCCGTGCTACTGACCTTTCAGTTCATCCAACTGACAATGCACCAAGGTCCCTTCTGTCTCAGGTTCTTTGTAAATGTTGTTTTTCCAGCAATGCTCCAGACCTCCCACTATTGTCTGGTACCTCTTAACTTATCACCATTCAGCAATCAGCTCTGATGTGACTTCTTCACAGGGGCCTTCCTCGAACCCTAGCTAGGCTTGTGTGTCATACACCTTCACAGAACTTACACTTTTCCTTTGTTGCAATTTTCAGAATTCATTATTCTTAGAGATTTTGAGTAATCATTTGATAATGGTCGTCCCTCTAGACTATGCATGGTCTGTCTTTCTCTCTCTCTCTCTCTCTCTCTCTCTCTCTCTTTCAGCTTAGAGCAATGCAAATTTATTCTTACAGCTCTAGAGGTCAGAAGTTAGACATGGGTCTCACTGGGCTAAGATCAAGGTGTTAGCAGGGCCGTAAGGTTGCTCTAGGGGAGACTCTGTTTCCTTGTTCTTTCCAACTTCTAGAAACCATCTACATTCCTTGGCTCGTGGCCCCTTCCTCCATCTTCAAAGACAACAATATCATGTCTCTTTAACTCTTTTTTTCCATTGTGGTATCTCTTTCTGACTATAGCTAAGAAAAATTCTCTACTTTTAAGGATTCATGTGGTTATAGTAGGTCCACCCAGATCATCCAGAATAATCTCCCCATCTCAAAGACCAAGTATTCTCAATGGGGTGAAATAACAATCCCAAGGTGATTAAAATTGGTCCTTGCAGGATTGAAAAAGCCTCAGATAATACAATGGTTTGTGGCCCACCAAAGAGCCTCAGTACGTAAACAGATATGCAGTACATTCATGATAGTAACATTTTATGGTGATGGGAAGAGAGTTTGGGAATAAATTTCTAAAGAGGCTCCTTGGTGAGGTGATAATGATAAAAAGATTGTAAAACACTGCACTGGACTCTGAACTCCAAAAGGGCAAAGACCATGGAGGTTTATTTAGCAAGTGCTGAGTAAATATTTATTGATTGAATTTCTAGTGAGTTCTGTAGCTCCATTAACCCGTCCTTCTTAAAAATGCATACCTGTTTTTTTCCTCTCCAACAATCTTTCAGATTCTGCCAATGTTTTCACTTAGGGCAGTTTCTGAGAAAAGGGCACTTCTGTGAGTAAATTCATTAAGTCATACTTCCCTTGTATGATCAAATAAGACCATCTTTGCTTAAACCATCAAATGCTTATTTTATTATAGCTATCAATATCACTATCTTACAAAAGGGATACTTTCACAAGCATGAAACAAATTGCCCCAAAGCTTCCTCTTAGAAATTTATCATTTTATTTTTTGTATTTTAATAATTTTTGTTGAGATATACATAATGTAAAGTCCAAAAACCTTAAGTGTATTTAGCTCAAAGGATTTTAACTGGGCACACACCCATGTGACCACAACCCAGACTGCGACAGAGTATGTTTCCAGCATCCCACCACCCCAGAAGGCACTCTTAGGCCCCTGCCCTGTCAACAGGGAATTATTATCCTGGTTTCTGGATATCATTATCAATTAGTTTTGTCTGGTTTTTAACTTCATATAAATAGAATCATAAAGCATATTTTTTGTTTGCTCAATATTTTGTCTATGATACCCATATTGTTGCAGGAATTAATTTTTTTTGCTATTTAATATTCCATTGTATGCTGTTATGAGCTGAACTGTGTTCCCCAAAAACTCTTACATTGAATTCTTAGCCCCTAGTTCCTCAGAATGTAAGTACATTTGGAGATAGGGTCTTTAAAAAGGTAAGTTAAAATGACATCATTAGTTCTGTTCCTAATCCAATATAACTGTTGTCTATAGATTAAATCAGGACACACACAGAAGGAAGACCATATGAAAAATACAGGGGAAAGATAGCCATTCATAAGCCAAGGAGTAAGCCTTAGGAGAAATCAACTCTGCTGAAACTTTAATCACTCACCTAGCCTCCAGCACCTGAGAAAATAAATTTTTATTGTTTAAGCCACCTAGTCCATGGAACTTTGTATGGCAGCTCTAGCAAACCATTACATATGAAGATACTACAATACATGTATCCCTTATAATGTTGATGGATGTTTGGGTTAATTTCAGTTTGGGGCTATTATGAATAAAACTGCTCTGAACATTATTGAAGATGTCTTTTTGAACATATGCACTCATTTCTTTTAAGCATGTTATCTAGGAGCATTGCCGGGTCATAGGTATGTGAATGATTAGTTTTAGTATATATTTTCAGTTTTCCAAAGTGGTTTTACCAACGTGTATTCTGGTAGTAAAAGCCTTGCATCTTTTATTTTAATATATGTATATACTATGATTAAAGATACTGATTAATTTACCTAATGGCTATTTCCTTTTTATGGATATTAGTAAATATGACATGACGAGGTACTGGTAACCTCGTAAATACAGATGCTTCTATGCACTGATGTTGTGTGCTGTGACTTTCACTAAAAAATAAAAATGAGAACTACTGACTCTTCTGAATCTTAGCAGCATGGTTTATTTTTGACTTATTTATTTTCCATTGCAACAACTTAAAAAATAAGATAATTTGTCTTGTCTACATATCATTTCCTTCCTTTCAAGAACATGCATGATATAAGATATTATTTTGATCATGTGAATGTACTACTGAATAATACAGATCAGGGCTTTTTTCCAGTAATCCAAAATATATTAGAGATTCTGTGGCAGTTTACATGGATCCTCAGGGTAGAGAATCCAAATCTATAAGGCTGATTGCAGGCCAATGTTGTTACTGGTCTTTCAGAAAAAAGATTACGTTCTGAGCATTTACATTTATTTCATTTATGGGAATTACCTCTGGGATAGCCCAAAGATTCCTAATCAAGTAACAAAATGGGTAAAATACAAGTCAACGTTGGTTATCATGCTTCTTATCTTTAACATAAGAGACTCAGAAAATAAAATGGTCTAGAAAAGATGGTGCAGTATTTGGAATCAGGAGACCCAGGTTCAAAACTAAGATTTACTCCTTAACAGATAAGCTACCTGACACAAGTTAACTAAACCCTCTGAACCTGTTTTCTGACTGGTGAAGTGGTGATAACAACATCTATCATGAACAGTTCTTATAAAAATTAAATAAGATTAGGTATGTGAGGCACTTAACCCAGTACCTTTCTACAACATGATTCAGAGAGCTGTTAACTCTTTCTGTCTAAATGGTTCATAAGAAACTGAAAAATTTTAAATTCCTAGTGGTATACCCATGTATACCAGCCAAGCTAACTTGGATTTACCTCCATATTGCTTCTTCTGCTCAAGCCCCAAGTGTACACACATCCACTTGGATTAATTTGATTTTTGAAATACTAATTCATAGCAGGAAGTAAACTCACAATGCTGACTATGTGAAAGAAATCATTCATGTTCATTATATAGCATAGTCTAGGCTTCATAATAAGTGAGTAATCCTCAGAATATTTTCCAAATTATTCTGTGCAATAGTGAATAGGAAGTCACAACAATGATGAAGTCAAACTTTTCATGAAATATAAACACTGTGAGACATATTGTTCCAGACACAACTCCAAGTGTTTTTATATATTTAACAATTTTCACAGTAAACCTGAGAGGTAGATAAACTAAGCTTTATTTTCAAATAAAGAAAGGCTCAGAGAAGTTAAATTCATTTGCTCAGGGCATTAGACAGGTGTCTGGTTAGTAGGGACAAAAATCAAACCCAGGGGTGTGTGAGTCCACAGGTCATATGCTTAATCCCTCCCTTCCATTTTCATGCATATAAAATTTTTTTTAAGATTTACTATCCTGGATAATACCCAAAAGGCATTTTAGTGTTCAGATAACATTTCTATCTTGGAGCAGCACCCAGTGATACATAAACACAGTGCATCAAGGATGCAAGCTCTACTTCTAGAAAATGGAGCTTACCTTTAACAGAAATGTTGAAAGGTTTTTCCACCATCCCAGCCACTGTGTTCACGCTGCAGACCCAGACCCCTGAGTCAGGGGGGAGGACCCGGTGAATGGTGAATGTGGCCACTGACAGATGACCCGTATGGTTGAAGTCTTTTGGCTGGAAGGGTCAAATACAAATAAAAGCTTCTAGGGAGGCATAAACACACGAAAGGTCCATAACACTGACCCCACCTCATTGTTTGATAAGAAGTTTTCTAGGAGAGATTAAGAAGCCAAATGCAATGCTAGTATAATCATTGGCTTATTTCCAAAGCTATTGTAGTAGCCCTGAAAGTTTATATTGGATTGATGCCCTCTCAGATCCTGCTGTTGTGTTTGTATGTTTGGGAGTGTGGGGTAAACACTTATAAGCTAGGACCCTAGTTCTTTTAAAATGCTTCTGGTAACATTTGTTCCTTCCCAGTTTAATACATATATGGCTGGTGAGAGGACAAAATGGCTTCCCAAAATAATTGAGGAGCTGTCAAGTGTGGTGTTGTGGGGAAAACAGGGCTCTGGAGACACACGGACCTCAGTTCACATCCCTGCTCTGTCACTTTTTACCAATTCCTTAGTTACCCAACTTCACCCAGCCAATTTCCACTTCTACAAAAAGGGGCAGGTAAAGTTAAGCAACGTGTTGTATAACAGTATGGTTGACCCTCACTAAATGGTACCTCTTACTTCCATTAACTCATGAAAAGATTTTAAGAAGCTGTTAACTGGTTTCACTAACTAATGAGTTCTTTGAGTGGAATCAAGAATATCTGATGAGGAGACACCAATAATGGCATATTTTTTACCTATCCTGCCCTCAAGAGGTCACTTACATCTACCCTACTGTCAAGTTGATATTCAATCATCTTTGAGAGAGAAAAAGATAACCACTTCAAGATCTTTAGGTAAGAAAATATATCAACTTCCTGAGGATCACTTGTGACATAGAGAAATTTGGGGAAATCCTGTCTGTGCTGCATTTGGGATTGTTGGGAGAAAGAAGGCAAACATATTGAAAAAGTTGCTTAGTCTTTTCAGCAGAGAAAAACTGCTATGAGAGCATGCTATCCAGAGCTGAGCACCAGCAGCAAGGGCAGAGTAAAGAAGTAGGGGAACCAAGGAATGTCCTCACACCCAATGGATTCCATGGATCATTGTTTCTGAACGGGAAATGTGGGAGCAGATTTATCTAGAGTCAAAAGTGCTGTGATGAACTCCCCTCTTTTACACTCTGCTAATTTTTGCTCCAAAGAGAATAGAAGTATACCAGTCATCAAAGTGCCATTTCCTGATAGCATCTGGGAGGTAACACATGAATCTCCTGCTGATTCATGGGGCCACATCTACCTTGCCACACAGTTTGGTGGCCACAAGACCACCTCATTCTTCCTGGTATGAGAAGTTAGAACATGGGGATATTGCGGGAGGGCAGAGCCTTGCACAGGCTGACATATACTTCTCAACATACACAGTTGGAAAGTTCTACAGGATGAGTGCCAGCCTTGGTGGATAGACTGTGGTGGTTTATTTCCAAGCTTGCATCGTAGCACTGGCCAGGCTGTGTTGAATCTGCTCTACCTCCCCAGAGACATGGCATTTTGTCAAAGCTAACAACACACTGGCTTAGGAGGATGCAAGCCCCGTGCAGAATCTAGCCTTTAATGAGGGGATTACCACATAGAAAGCATCTAGTGGTGTCAGGAGATAGATTAAGAATAACTCTTACATGGAGCACTGTCCCATCTGGCTTCACGAGAGTCATTTCTTCATTAGCAGGTAGTGGCCAGCCAGACGCTTTGCAGATGGGATTAAATTTACCACTGTTTACTTCTATGTGATCTGGCAAATCCTCTATCTTTGGGACCATCCTTGGCATACCTGCATGAAGAAAACAGCACTGTGACATCTCATCTTTAACACAACAGCAAGAGTAATAAAAGCAGCTACCATTTAGCAAGTCATGCCCCAGGTAAGAACTCTAAAAATGTTATATCGTTTTATCATCATGTAATAAACTTCTCGGGGTATGCTATTGTAGTCCCCATTTTACAGATGAGGAGACTGAGGCTCTGAGTCCAGAATCAAGCTCAGATCTGTATAAATCCAGAGTTCACACTCTGTCATAATGCTGTGTTCTCCTCAATGGATCTGGGATGGACAGTCTCTATATTAAAATGATCATCATGGCCACATCCCCTGGCCTTACTTTTCAGCTCCTTTTACTTTTTAAGAGAATTTGAACAAAAACAAAAGCAAAGAAAAACAAAAACAAAAACTAGGCTCTCGTTCAGCCAACAACCCCACCTTTTGCTGATCCTCTGTTTTGATATACAAGACATATCTTATTGACTGGGAATCTCTAAGTAGCAGGAGATTAAAAACATTCACATTTACATGCAAGAAGTAGACTATGACTGCTTCAGATTGGTTTCTAAGCAACAGCCAAATCAGAATGTTGCTGCTGAAACTGAAAGAAAATGTTTCTAGTAGCAACAAGGGTATCAAGACTTCTTGCCTAATACCTATGTAGTAGAGAATGGATAATCCTGAAATAGAACAGTTTTATTCTGAATTGTGAGGTCTTAGAGAACCTCAGACACTTTGTAAGTAAATGTGAAATGAGGCATAAAGCAGTCCAGCACTTAGTGAGGAATGTGGGTGATGTAGTGCCCCCAGAGCAGCAGTGACTTACATGCTCTTTTTATGGGGGGGGGGGCGTGTGATAAACACAATATTGATATTTTATATTGATATCCTGTTTCTCAGGCCTAAATGTGATGAGGAAGGGGTATGGAGTAGGAGGGGAAAAGGTCTAATAACTCTAAAGGTGATACCTTGATATATATGTAGACTTGAAGGGATTGTGATTAGAATCTACCAGATTTTTCAGCCTCAAAATGTACTCGAATAGGAATTTTAAAAAGTGCTTTGATACTTTTTTTCATTTTCATTTTCATTTTTTTATAATGTGTATTTGTTTTTGAGAGAGAGAGAGAGAGAGAGAGAGAGAGAGAGAGAGTTCGGTAGGGGCTGACAGAGAGGGAGAGAGCGAGTCCCAAGCAGGCTCCACACTGTCAGCATGGAGCCCGATGGAGGGCTCTAACTCTAGAACTGTGAGATCATGACCTGAGCCAAAACCAAGAGTCAGATGCTTAACTGCCTGAGCCACCCAGGTGTCCCAAAAGTGCTCTGATACTTTTAAGCCAGCTATGTCTTTCCTTCATTGTCGCCTTGCCTTTCCTGTGGTCACAGGTTCAGGGGAGGTAGAGCAGAACTGGGGGGAAGGAGACTGCTCTCTGAAAGCCCAGGGGCCAGGGTCTGGGTCTGAGGTTCTTATGCCTTTTGCAACATCAGGCTTAGAACAGAAAAGCAGGCATAAAATTGAAAATCCAATCCTTCAGCTTGTCAATTGCCTATTTTCAATGCAATCCTCTGGCAGCTCCAAGACCTTTCCCTCCCTTCCTAGACCCTCCCAGGTTCCTGCTCTGCAGCAGAGTCCAAACATGGGGGAAAGAAGTGGACATGCAGAGCTAAGCCAAAGCCTTGAAAAAACAGTTGTTGGTATTTTCCTCCCATATCTGTTCTGATTTTTTTTAATTTTTTTAAACATTTATTTATTTTTGACAGAAAGTGACAGGGAATGAGCAGGGGAGGGGCAGAGAGAGAGACAGACAGACAGACAGAATCTGAAGCAGGCTACAGACTCTGAGTTGTCAGCACAGAGCCCAACTCGGGGATGGAACCCACAAACCGTGAGATCATGACCTGAGCCAAAGTCGGACGCTAAACCAACTGAGCCACCCAGGCGCCCCACTGTTCTGATTTTAAAAATGAACAGAGACAAAGCTGTGAAGATCTTGGTCTTGCTGCTCTGAGTGTAGATTTCTTTCTGTAACATTGACATTTATAGGCTTGAGAAGGTACTATGTATTTATTATTTTTAAATTTTGAAAATATGCAAAAATATGCTTCTTTTAATTTTAAAAAGTATATTCTAGAGCAGGAGTTAGCCAACATATTCTGTAAAGGACTAGACAGTATATATTTTCAGCTTTGCAAGCCAAAAGTTCTGTAGTAACTAACTACTCAACTCTGCTGTGGTGTGAAAGAAGCCATACATTTTATGTTCTAAAGGAATTAGTGTGGCTGTGTTCCAATAAAATTTTCTTCATCACAACAGATGGTAGGGAAATAAAAAGGAACAGAATAGTGATATATGTTACAATACAATTAAACTTTAAAACAGTATAGTCAGGGAACAAAGCCAGCCACAAAAGACCACACAATGTATGATCCCATTTATAGTTTGTGAAATGTCAATAATAAGTACATCTTTAAAGACAGAAAGTAAATTAATGATTGCCAGGGGCTGGGAGGAGCAGAAAATGGGAGTTACAGCCAATAGGTACAAGGTTTCTTTTAGTATGGCAGAAACATTCTAAAATTAAGACTGTGGTGATTGTTGCACAACCCTAAATATACCAAAAAATTATTGAATTGTACCTTTAAAGGGGATGAACTTCATGGTATAAAAATTCTATCTCAATAAATCTGTTAAAAATAGTGAATTAGGGGGCACCTGGGTGGCTCAGTCGGTTAAGCATCTGACTTCAGCTCAGGTCATAATCACACGGTTCATGAGTTCAAGCCCCACATCAAGCCCTCTGCTGTCAGGACAGAGCCTGCTTCGGATCCTCTGTCCCCCTGCCCCCCCCCTCTGCCCCTTTCCCACTGGTTCTATCTCAAAATAAATATTTAAATAAACATTTTTTTTTAAAGTGGGTTGGATTTGGTCTGTGGGTCAGGCTTTGTTCTAGGGTAATTTCTGAACTAGAATTATTTAAAATTTCATCTTGAGGGTAATCTTTTTGTTTTTCATTCTTTTTTATATCTTTCTTTTCGAAAATAGCCTTTGTCCAAATCCCTCCAAAGTAGTTTTTCCCTGTTGTGCATATCCAGGGAAAAGATGGGTCCCAGAGAAGGGAGAAGAGACAGAAAGAGCCCCCACCTAACCTGTCGTCACTTAATGTACCACAAAGTGCCCATGGTTTACTCCTAGTAGAAGGAGAAATGAAGGCCAGTATGAGGGCCTACAGAAAAGAACTAGAATGTTGTCCTTTAGGACTTGGGATATATTATTCCCAACTTCTGGATGGAAATAGAAGTGGCTTGAGGAATGTGGGCTGCTGGGGCTATAATTATAACCAGCAAAGTTCAGTTCAGACATGCTGAGCATGGCCCGAACTACAGTGTTACCTTGCTTTACCTTCTTTCTCACACTGGAGCCCTTGGCGTTCTGGAGAGCAGAGACATCCTTGGAACCGATCACACGTCTCCCCATGGCTGCACCTGCAAGTAAGCTTACAGTCTGGCCCATAATAACCAGGCTGGCACGCTGTAGACAAAGACAGCAGAACCACTGTTAACACATGGGAAGGGAGAAAACTAAGGCTGTGGGTGGCAAGTTTTCTTTGTCTCTCCGAGCTATTGATTGGGTGACATAAAATCCTAAAAATTATCTCCACTGTTGCTTTTAACTTTTATTAAAGTGGACTACTAGAAAGTTTTCAATTACATATGTGGCTTGCTTCTATTTCTACAGAACTGCTTGGTCCCAGGACATTGTTACCAAGTTGCTGGGACTCCATCATAGCTCTCAATATGCCAGATGTGGAAGCAGCTGACTTTGTGAGGTAAACACTGACAAACCTTGGACCTCTGGTTAATTCACCACATTAGCATTCATGAGAGAGGGTCTGGCAATCTTGACTGAATATTCGTGGCAAGCTACTGTACCGTAGGATATGTGAAACCCAGACTGAAAGGATGTGAAACACATACCACTCAGCCTCACTGAACAGGAAGTTATATTTTAGAAAGGGTAGAGGGACTCTTTGAGTAGGTGAAGTTAAAGCCAACAATTAAGAAGGTGTTCAAGCTCAACAATTAAAACATCATAATACCAAAAATATGCAACCAGTACTGCCTAAGTAAGGACCACAGAAGAAAAGATCTTCCTGTATTTTCAAATCCCAGATGCTGTCTGGATCAGACCTAAGAGCCCTGATATCTATACCCCCCTGAAAAAACAAATCCTCTATGGCCTTCCAACTCCAAGTGCGATCTGAAAACCAACAGCATGAGCACCACCTGGGAGCTTGTTAGAAATGCAGATGCCCAGGTGCCAGTCCAGACCTATGGAATCAACATCGGTATTTTAATAAGAACCCCAGATGATGTGCATGAGAAGCACATTCTATAAGGTCCAGAGTCTTAATTATGAAAACATAATTAACCTGGATGAAAACATCCGTGATTCAAAACCCTGTAGCTTAGCAGTGGATTGCTGGCTGGACAGCCCAGGTATATCCCACACTATTATTTCCAGCAAGCTGGACCTCCTTGGTATACCTGCTAGAACTTTCTCTGTTCAGGGGTATGACTGGTACGTACCTTCATTGCACTGCAGACCCTGCCACCCTGTGGCACAGGAACACCCATAGGGGTCTGGGAGGCAGAACACATACGACTTGCATCCCTCTGGTCCACTACACCTTTCTTTACAAGTTCTGCCAAATGTGTGCAGTTCGCAAGCTTGGAGGGGGAGAAAAAAAAGGACTCAGAGTCAAATAGTCAACCCCTTGGAATGTAAGAGTCTTCTTTTAAAGGGTCTCTCCTAGACTTGTGAATATGGAAAATAAGCTGATCTCAGCTGTGGCATGGCCAGCTTTTCAGTGACTGGCAATCTAGAACCCCTAGGAAAGGATACCTTTTTCCAATTCACACCAAGTTACCATATGGCCTAACACAGGCCATTTAGCTTCTTTTCCCAATTGTGTCCAGAGTCCAAATTGTAAATCCAGCAATGACAGCTTTTGAAATCCACAACTTACTCAGCAAGTACTCTTACTCTAAATCCAACAATGATGGCTTTTGAAATCCACAGCTCATTCAGCAAGTACTCTTGACTTACCCTTCTCACATGTCCTCCCCATAAAACCAGGTGGACAAATGCATTCTCCTGTATCTTCATGGCAGATACCATTGTTCATACAAACAGTACAGATGCGGTTACATTCAGGTCCCCACTTCTGAGCTTCACATCCTTTTAAGGAAAACAAGGCTCTGGTGAGTAGAGCACATTAACTCAGCAAACCTTTACTGAGCACCCACGACCTGTCGGTCATTTTAGTTAGTGGACAATGGTAAATGAAGATAAACTGAATATAATCTTTGTTCTCTATTAATGGTCTTATATGCAAAACAGACACGTAAACAGGAAATAAAGATAGAAACAAAGACAAGGAGTATCTAATCCTGTCTTGAGGATGGAAGAGGACATACAGGAAGGCTTCCCAGAAGAGGTGTGTGTGAGCTGAATCTGCAGGCCCACATAATTAGCAAAGAAGACACACTGCAGAGTGTTTTCCAAGCAAAAGTGAGATAGGGGAGGAAAGCCTGGCATGTTCAAGAACTGCAGGAATGGTCAGATATAGAGCAATGGTTTTCAAAGTGTGATCCTTGGCCAATAGTTTCTCCAATACCTGGAAATCTGCTGGAGATGCAAGTCTCAAACATACACCCCATCCATGACCTACTGAATGAGAACTCTGGAGGTGGCCTAGCAATCTATGCTTACCAAGTCCTCCAGATAATGCATGCCAGAGTATGAGAACCTCCAGTCTACAGTTATCTAGAGAAAAGATTCAGCTAAAAAAGAAAGCTAGTAGCATCCACCTATTTTTTCAAAAACATATAAGAAGTGAAACAAGACACACAAAACCTAAAATACAAGAATGGTAAAATGCTTCTAGATTCTATTTCATGGATACTTTTTTCTAACACTTGGTGATTTTAGATGGTTACTTACATCTAAGGACACCTTCTGATATAAGAAAAAAACTCAGGAGGATTGGGATGACCCTTTGTGGTCAGGAATTTAATTTCTCATCTGAAAGGAACTAGTGTCTTTGTCCCTGAATATTAGTCTCACGGTGGTAAGCTTGGACCTGTGCCTACAGCTGATGTAACTTTATAATTGCTTTGGCAAGAACTCCTGGTTATCAGTATTTTCTCTAAAATAATCAGGAAGACTGTCTACCCAGACCCTTTCTTACAGACTTCCACTTAATAGATAAAGCTACAAAATGTCTAAAAGCTAATGTTTACATGACTTAATATATAAAGGGAAAAATACTTCTGCACAATTAGTGATTTCTTGAGAGCCAGACCACAGGTTATCTTCACATGTTGAAAACTAACGATGGCAGCCTACGGAGATGATAATGGGCCTCCTCTTATATTAAACTATGTCTCTAGCTGTATACTTATCTATAGACCTGTCCCAGCTTCTCCCCTAATCCTAGGAAGGATGAAAGAATAAAGATTGGGGAAGAAATTGGGGTGACCTCTTGGGGATGAAGAAGCCAGGAAAAAAAGCTTGTTGATAAGCAACAAGTATACTGTCAGGCTTCTGTGATTTTATTCAAAAGCCCTGAGTTTTTGTATTTCAGGAAACAAAATATTCATGCATGCAGAGAGAAATCCTATAAACTTGATGGTTGTGAGAGATCTTTTGTCAGAGAGAGAGAATTTATATTAAAGAGAAATCCTATAAATATAACTAGTGTGATTTTTAACACAACATCTTTATGCACCAATTCTAGGTTTCAATTCATCCTGGAGAGACACCCTACAGTTATGAGAAATTGACAAATGCCTTCAGCTGTACCTCATTTCTTAAAACATCAAATATCATACTGGGTAAAAATACTCTTAAATGGGATGGTTGTAGCCTAACTCAAACTTTCTTATAATTATTTTAGATATTAGCCGTGCTTCTCAAATAGTTCCACCAAAATACTCCTAACAGCAAAAGAATGAACATGTATTCTCAGCAATCTCACGAGATAAGTTAGAGATCAAAATACATTTGAAATCTTTCACTTTATCTTTAAAAATCAGGTGAGTTTCAAGTTCTAGTCTATATTGCATTGTGTTTGTTTTCACATTTAAAAAAAGTTAGGGGTTCCTGGGTGGCTCAGTCAGTTAAGTGCTCAACTCTTGGTTTCGGCTCAGGTCACCATCTTGAGGTTTGTGAGATCAAGTCCCACGTCAGGCTCTGCACTGACAGCACAGAGCCTACTTGGGATTCTCTCTCTCTCTCTCTCTCTCTCTCTCACACAGTAAATAAATTTTAAAAAGAAAAGTAAAATAAAGTTAAGTCTTTTACCATATGTCAACATCTGATGTTTCTGAGATTGCTAGAAAATGTGCCTATATACCCCAGACTCTGAGTATTGCTGATACCTGGTGCTATACTAGATTGGAGAGAAAGCATCTAAATGAAATGAAGGCAAAATGTGCTCTTGCCATTTGGACTCTCAAGGAGAGCAGTGGAATAAAAGGAGATTTCACCTGCCCAAACCAGATGAACCACACTGTTCATACTTCTACTATCATAATGCAAAACCATTAACTGATTGCCTATGTAACTGTTCTGAGAATTACCCAAGGGACAGTGATTCATCTTACTACCCTTGCATTTTCATACCAACACAATGCTGGGCAGAGGGTTTGATCAATATACATTCGTTGAATGAACAAACAGATGAATGAATAAATGAATATAATGCAAAGCAAAGCAAAAGCAAAACTGTTCATGATTCTAACTGATCATTAGAAGAATGACTTAGACCTGAGTATTTAAGAGCACAAATACTCAGTATAGCTGGGAAAATTCAAGGCAAGTTTTTCTTTCTGTAAATCAATGTCTTATAAAAACTAATGGTGGATGTACTCCTCCCCACTTTGGTAGTTGTAAGAGGGTGGGGGAGCTTTTACTAGTTCTAATTCATGCACATTTTCCAAACGTGAAAACAGAAATCCCCTTTGAGTGTTAAATAGTGGGATTTATAGGAGACTTAATGTTTAGATATTAGACCTACCTAAAAGACTCCATTCCTCCCCATGTAGCAGATACCTTTCAGGGAGACTACCCAACTCACTGTGATTCCCCCTTTCAATGGAATGATGCTGCTATTCAAGTGTGAGGTCCTAGGGTCTGTACTGTGGTATGTGGTTCCACCCTTGACTAGAGCTCATTGGTCTAGACCAGTAGAAATCTGGCATATGTTAGGCCACTCTGATTCTTTACCCTGGGAATTCAAATTTTGGAAGTAAAAGAAACATTGCTGAAGCACAGTTAGCCTAAGAGTAGCATCCTAGAGAGAAAGTCCATCTGCCCCCACCCATGCTGAGCCCCAGATCCTCCCTGGGGCCTATCTTTTCTGGAAACTTGCTTGTTAGCTGTTCCACCAATTTTTGAGAGTCCTTAATATACTTCCAACCAGTCCCTGGTTTTTGCTTACATAGCCAGAATCAGCTTCTGTTACTTGTAGCTATAAATCCTAACAACCAAATCATCAAAGACTGTGGCCTCTCAATCACTTACTCCGGACGATCAGCCTGGTGAAGGCTGAGGTGAAGAGGTTTCCTCCTATGTACCTGGCTGAGTACACTCCAGCATCCTGGGGCTGAGCATGAGGCAGATGCACTTCTAAAATATCAGGTACTTCGTGCCGGGGCACTGAGTGGATGAAGGAACCTGGTAAAGGGAGAAGGGTGGAGAACAGTGGGTTACACGCAGACACTCCTGTTTCCCCGTCTGGCCCATCCACTTCCTAAGTTCTCCCTGACCAGATATAGAAAATGTGCTCTAGCATATTGGATGTAGGAGAAGAATGAAAAGGCCGAGCTATTCAATACTCTCCCAAAAATTGAGAAATATATGATGATAGAGCAGACAGGTTAGTCTACATGATCTACCACCAAACTTACGAAGATAGAGGTAAGGCTGAAGTGCTTATCTTCTGCAGGAAGAGATGAACAGGCAAAGGTACCCCTGCCAACTAATCAAGTAACCAGGAGACACCTAGAAACAAACACCAATCTGGAAGTCCTATCCATCCACAGGACTCAGAATGGTCCCCATCAATATTTCAGCTGGGTCAGGCAACTGCCACCAGGTGGTGCCAAACCATAATTGGACCTGGACAGATTTGTGCAGCACAGTTGGACTCTCAGAACCACCACCAATTGGCTTCCCAGGGTCAGTCTAGTCATTTCCTTGACCTCGCAATCAAACAACCTCACATTTTACATGGCTGCATTTGGGACCTCACTTATCACATCATGATGGGGTTTTATTGTACATTCACAATTTCGAATTATACATCCATAAATATAGAATGTGTGTACATTCATATATGTATATGAATCTCTACTTTGCTTGATTAAGCAACCAACCTTAGGCACCTATGGTGCCTAATAGAACTTCTTTAATAAAATTCAATGGGCTTACATCATAGTGCTTTGCTTCAAACATCTGCCCGCCAGACTGTACCAGGGTAATAACCCAACATGTTTTACACTATCTGATGTCTCACATCATGGTGCTGGAAGGAAACAAAACACATACTCACCATTTTTGTAAATCACTGCATCTTCTTCTTTAATCAACACCTTTTTGAAAGATATGTTCACATTATCTCCCCTGTCCACAGTCATGGTTAAAGTAGCTGGTAGGAAGGAAGCTTTTAAAAGAGAGAAAACAAACAAGTGAGAAGATGAGGGGACACACTTTCTCCAGGGGCAACTGAACTATGAATTCAGAAGATGAGGGCTGGCATTTGCCAGGAGTCAGCTCAACTGTAGGATCTAGAAAACAATGGCAGCTAATGGGTTTCAAACTTTGTTAAGGTTTTGAAGAATGTGATGAAAGGAATAGTCATTTTTTCTGTAAAACTGTAAGCATATACACACCATCTATATATACACACATTTTTTCCATATAACTAGCGGGGGAGAAAAGGACTTTATGTTGATTAATATCTGTTATCAAACTAAGACCTGAAATTAACCATAAACTACATTAACGATGAATCAGCCACCCTTCTCCAATCCCTACCAAGTTTTCTCAAAGTGGAAAAGAATAGAAATGGTTAGACATTTGCCAAATGACTTATCCCTTCTGGGTGGTGGTCCTTTTCAGTTGTGTGGATCCAGATAATTCGAATTGCTTTAGAATGCCCCAAGCATTTCTCAGATGGAATTAGCACCATGCTGGACTTATTACTAATGGTGTAAATATTGGAATATTGAACAATAAGGCAATGATGGGACCCAGTATCTTCCCTTTAAGTATATATATAATTATATATTTGTTATATAATGATAAATATATAATTAAATATATATTACTATATAAATTACTATATGTGTATATATATTACTATATGTGTACTATCTATACATACACACACACACATACTGACATGGTAATGGGACTGGGCAGTAGCAGAAGGACACTGGGGAAGCTACTGTGGATTTGGCTTATAAAACCATTTTGGAAACATCTGTCTTTGTGTCAGTCTTGGAACATAACATCGCCTGAGTTCCTTGGTTTATGGAACAAGATGTGTGAATAAAATGTTCTAACATTCTTCCAGCCACAATAGTTTCTGAATTCCCTTAATTTACACCATAATCTACAGAGTGCCACAATTACAAGAATGGGAGCGGGGATTAACTTTAAGGTAAGCCAATTTTTAACATTTCCAGCTTTATTGAGATATAATTGACATACAAGTTAAGTCAATTTTTAAAATTTAAGGATCACCACTTAGAGAAGATAATCATAATAATATATAACTTTCTGGGGCACCTGGCTAGCCCAGTTGGTTGAGTGTCTGACTCTTGATTTTGGCTCAGGTCATGATTCCAGGCTCATGGGATCGAGCCCCATGTCCAGCTCTGCACGTGGAGCCTGCTTCAGATTCTCTCTCTCCCCTTCTGCCCCTCTCCCCTGCTTGTGCACTCTGTCTCTCTCACTCAAAAATAAAAAGTAAATAAAAAGAATATATAATTTTCCTAAACATGGAGGGCAGGAGAGAATGGAAGTAAAAAGACACAAAAGAGAGGAAAAAGTCCAAATAAAAATCACAGCATGAAGAAAAGATAGATTATACCAAATATATGTCAAAAACCAGAGAATCTCAGAATGAATTAAACTATTTTTTTCATGAGTTATACATTAAACGTAATGACACATAAAATTGAGAATTAGGGTGAGAAAAATAGATACCAGACTTATACTATTTGAAAGAAGCTGGTATTGCAATATTTATATCAGAAAAAAAGAATTTACCTTCAAGCCAAAACAAAATTTTAGAGATACATATGATCTTTACATAGACTGAAAAATGGGAGGTACCTGGTGGTTCAGTCAGTTCAATGTCTGACTCTTACTTCAGCTTGGGTCATGATCTCACAGTTTGTGGGACTGAGTCCTGTGTCAGGCTCTGTGCTCACAGCACAGAGCCTGCTTGGGATTCTCTTTCTCCCTCTCTCTCAAAATAAATAAATAAACTTAAAAAAAAAAAAAAGAAAGAAAGATAGACTAATCTTGGACTTGTATATGCATCTAACAACAGTGCTTCAAAATCCACAAAACAGAAACTGACAGAATTAAAGAAACTGACAAATCCACAAGCATAGTAAAAACTTTCAGGAGCCGATTCATCAAACAAACCAAAAATTACTGAGGACAAATAAAGAAAATCTGAATAACACAATTAAAGATCTGTTGGATATTCATGGAACCCTGTACCCAGCTATATGAGCATACATTCAGGCATATTGTCTCCCTTATTAAGCTACATAGCACATCTCTATGAGTAAAAAGACACAATATCCTATAGAACAAATTCTCTGACCAGGAGGCATCTTAATTAGAAATCAATAGCAAAGCACCCTGTACCCTAAGGTTTAGATCACTATGGAGTTTCAGCCTAGGACCAAGCCTGCTGAGGACCATGCGGTGAATCTGCCTTCCATCCTGCCTCCTCTGTGGCTTTCAGACAGATGGCTTGAAAGAGGCTAATTCAGTAGTTAGAGGGGCTTAGAGGGCTTAGAGGGCTACCCTGTGGGTGCAGACGATGCCTTGAACTACACTCAGAAGTTCTCAGCTTTCGGTTCATCTGCCCATTCTCCTCTGTGCCTGCTGACCCAGGCCTGGTGCCCTACTAGGACACCCACATAAATGCCTTTGGTGCAGACGATGACACGGTGACATGGGGCAACCCTAGAGGGAGAATGGTATAGATCAAAGGGCACGGTGAGCTCTGGAAGAAGACAGTCCTGAGCTTGAAGCCACCCTGTGCCAGTGAGTAGACCTCTTTGAATGAGTTACTTAACCTGTGAACATCTCTGCTTGTCTGTAATTAGGAAGTAAAAGCAATTACTTTATTTTTTTAGTGTTTATTCACTTTTGAGAGAGAGAGAGAGAGAGACAGACAGACAGACAGAGTGTGTGCAGGGGAGGGGCAGAGAGAGATGGAGACACAGAATCTGAAGCAGCTCCAGGCTCAGAGCTGTCAGCACAGAGCCCCACATGGGGCTCAAACTTGTGAACCACGAGATCATGACCTGAGCCAAAGTTGGACACTTAACTGACTGAGCCACCCAATCACCCCAAAAGTATTTACATTGAAGGATTCTTAGGAATATTAAATGATGGATGCCAAGCCTATGGGTACTTAGCAGAGGTCACTATCCTTCCCAAATATAAACAAATGACAACACTACTGTGCTGAGCTGTACAGGACGGACATGAGTGGCAGCTTGCTCACTGGTAATGAAATGGATCAACCATGCAGGGAAGGTAGGCAGGGACTGGCAGGGGGACTTGATGGGGCTCCCGCTCACTGTGATGTGACAAGGTGCTTCCATGAGCAATCTTAACATGCGCACGCACCTCCTGTTCTTTGTGACATGATCCTGAGATCCTGTGATAATCTTTTCTGACCATTTTATGTCATTGTTCCTTTCTACCCGGTTTGTTTATATTTTCTGCCCCTGTGTGAAGACTGTTTAGGTGACCATGGACTTGTCACTCAGTACTGTATTCTGAAAAGGAATAGAGATTCCCTGAGGCTCAATTCCAATGGGGCTTTTCCTCCCCACTGTACCCCCACTCTGTGGTTCTTTATTATTTCAGACTTTGTGCCTTTTAAACTCCTGTTTCCTTAGGTAGAAACAGTCATAGCAGAGTCCCACTGCTGTCCAGTGCCACCTCCTGCATTCATGGCTTGAGGTTCATTGTTCTCTGCCAAATGCTCATAAAGGGGGTCTACAACCTTCCACGCAGAACTTTGATGACACAGGAGCCCAGCTTGTACACAGTACACACAGACTAACGTCAAGTGACTTGACTGGTCCATGAAAACAATAAGCACTTTTTATTTATTTACTTATTTTTTAATAAACACCTTTTAATAGTGCCTACAACCAGGCACTACATTCCTTATATACACACACTGGAGTATTACTTGGTGTTTAAAAAGAATGAAATCTTGCCATTTGCAACAACATAGATGAGACTACAGTGTATTATGCTAAGGGAGTCGGAGGCAGACAAATATATGATTTCACTCATATGTGGAATTTAAGAGACGAAACAGATGAACATAAGGGAAGGGAAGGAAAAATAAGATAAAAAGAGAAAGGGAAGCAAACCATAAGAGACTCCTAACTAAAGAGAAGAAACTGAGGGTTGCTGCAGGGGTAGTAGGTGAGGGGATGGGCTAAATAGGTGATGGCCATTAAGGAGGGTATTTGTTGGGATGAGCACTGGGTGTATATGTAAGAGATGAATCACTAAATTCTACTCCTGAAACCATTATTACACTATATGTTAACTAACTTGGATTTTAAATAAATAAATAAATAAATAAATAAATAAAGTTTAAAAAAAAGTGCCTACTATTAGGCACTACTTTTTCTAAGCACTTCACACATAGCTAACATTCATAATATTTCGATCAGATAGTTACTACAAGTATCCTAATTTTACCAATGAGGATATTAAAGTACAGAGAGGCTAAGTAACTTGTCCAAAATCACACAGCAAGTTCATAGGAGAGTCAGGATTTGAACTAGGTAACTTGGCTCTGGAAGTCTCTCATAGATTATATAACATTAGCACTCAAAAGGCTTTGAAGCCTATTACCTCATTTATAAATGAGACTGCTAAGGCCTGAATTTGAAGATGACTTGTGTAACGTCATTTGGACAGGCTAATTAACTGATAGAACTTAACTAAGAACATGATTCACTTTTTCCTTAAGGGATGGACAAGAGAATCGATGATAGTAACAGTTATAAACAAAGAGGCTTCTCATGGATCTAAAATAATTAAGTTCAATTTTGGGTGTCTCCTTTAATGATAAAGACTAAGGTAGTTTCATGTCCATTATTATTTTGTATAATTTCACAGCAGTGTTGTGAAATTATACAACACTGTCTACCCATGTGGAAGATGGAGTCAAGGGTGACTGAGTCCCTTACTCAAGGCCTCCTGACAGTAAGTGTAAAAGTTGAGACACAAACTCAAGATGCCCACAATTGTTCAACCCTGCCCGCTCTCCAGACTCATTTTACTCCTTCCCCACAGCCTTAGGTCTCGACTGAAGCCATTCCAAACTATATTCAGGTCTGCAATGGACGGTGTGATCACTCACATGCAAGTCATGAGCTCCCTCCCTTCTCTCTGCTCCTGCCTTTTCCCTGTGTCTCGCCACGTCCCACTCCTCTTCAGTCTCCATGTAGATGTCCCTTTCTCCAGGGCGCTTACTCATGCCCTGGGATCCAGAATAAGTGCCCCAAGGCTGTTCTCCAAATGCCCTGCACTTTCCCCTTGGCGCCCCCCACAGCACAGCCCCTCTGCTAGACTGAGCCCTCCAGGACACAAGGTCACATCTGTTTTGGAAGGCAGCACAGGGTGTTGGTTAGGGCCTGGCTTCTGGGATCAGCCTGGGTTATCCTTTCTAGGTCCAACAATGGACACAGGTTATGAATGCATCTAAGTTACAATAAGCAAAGGCCTTATCTATTAATACAGGGCCATCATAGTCCTCACCAAATACATGCTTGGTAAAGACTAAATTACATAGTAATATATATGAAGCTTCTAGGAGAATGTCAGACAGGTAAATACTCAGGACATGTTACCATTGCTATATCTCCCATGTGTGACACAAATAGAGGCCTAAGAATACTTGTAGAATGAAAGAATAAATGAATGGATAGGATTTCAAATTTTCCTATTTTCTTTATGCTTTTAACACATGCATTTGTGTTATTTAGACACAAATGGCTTCTCTCTATCAACTTCACAAATCACGTTTGGACAGTTTGATGTTCTTAAAGTAAGGTTATTTCTCTAATGAAAAATAGGAAGGAAATAACCTATGCTTCCTCCCAAAGGAACACTCTGAGACAGCTGCTTGGATGTGAAAATGTTTCAAACATCACTTATACCTCCCTATCCCCAAATGAAATCACCAGGGAGGTTTGAACAAATTGCTTTTGATTTTTTTGCGTGATGCCATTGATAAAAAACAGTTTGGCCATTTGGAGTGTGCGAGCCAATTTAAGCATGTTTTGGCACATCTCAAATGGATTTTCCACTTCCTCCCCAGATGCACGAGTCAGCAGCAAGCAGGAATACATGGATGTTTACCCTTTCCTGCTTTGTCCCTGGGCAGGCACCTCTGAGATCCCATGATGTTTTACTAGGGAATTAATAGTATCAAGAAGACACCATTGTAGAGATTTCCTGATTCACCTTAAAGGATATCACTTTCCTTGCACCATATTTCAGCTACTGGATGGTCAGCAAAAGAAACAGAATCCATTCAACAGCCTGAGATGTTGTTATTACAATGTAGGAAAGGGGGGCACCTCAGTGGCTCAGTCATTTAAGTATCTGATTCATGATTTCAACTCAGGTCATGATCTCACAGTTCATGGGTTCACCAACCCACTGCTTGGGATTCTTTCTTTCCCTCTCTCTGCCTCTCCCCCTCTCATTCATGCACGCATGAACACTCTTTCTCAAAGATAAACAAATAAACATTAAAAAAACAAATGTAGAGAAAAAAAGTACTACCTATTTTTTCTGTTTTGTATAAATTTTGTATACCAATTATGTTAATAGATGGTATTGAATTTTTCCCACAATCGAGTAGAAAAATAGTCTCACTCAGTTATTGCTTATGCCACGGAACTATGATAATTATTGAACATTTATGATGAGCCAGATAGGTTGGTGGTCTCATTTGATTCTCAAATGTATGGGGTAACATCTCTATCTTCTTTGTATTTTTCAGATGAGGAAAAATGATTTCAGTGAAATAACTTGCCTGCATCATACCATTTAGTTACAGAACCAGGCTCGCACCTACGTCCCTACACTCACCGTGCTCTGGGCCGCTTTGCAGGGTTTCCATAGGAGTTGTTCTACATTATAAAAAAAGTGTTCAGAATGGGGAGAGTGGTTCACAGTAGGCAGGAGGGACACACCAAGGGTCTTGCAGTGGTCATCCATAAAGACTCTGCAGTCAGATCACTTGGCTTCAAATTCCATTCCCAACATTTACAAACTGCTATTGTTACTAGGTAATTTATTCTACAATGTTTCATTTCACCCAAGCTTTTAACAATACATCTATGGTGTCAATCAAAGCTTAATTTGAATGCACTCATGGGAACTGGCTTTTGGTAGATACCATCTTATTTAAAACTGAAGACAATTTTGAAGATATTGTTATTGTACTCATTACCCAGATGATGAAAAATGAGACAATAGGTGCCAAGTAACTTACCCAAGGCCACAGAGCTGGTAAATAGTAGAGACAGAATTCAAAGTCAGCTGAAAGGAGCCTAAAAGGCATCATCTCTCC
Organism: Cryptoprocta ferox; assembly: GCA_028646485.1. Lineage (NCBI taxonomy): Eukaryota > Metazoa > Chordata > Mammalia > Carnivora > Eupleridae > Cryptoprocta > Cryptoprocta ferox. The sequence goes on from CM053568.1 coordinate 41,367,756, forward strand.
ATCTCATCATCTCTCATCCAAGACTGGCTTCGCCTCATGTAACTGAATTTAAGTTCTCCTTTACCTGTGCTGGCCTAGACTGTCAGTTTGGAGCAGTGATTGGTCTTTGACTCCCAACATTCTGATTTAATACTCTCTACAGTTTCTTATTTCTACACTGTCAAGTTCAGCCCCAGGCCAGCCCGGAAAGAGCACAATGGCACTTCATATTTCATTCCTATGAAGCCACTGGGGGACAAATCTCAGATTATCTTCATTCAGAATGTGGAATTATCAGCAAAGAGATATAACGCTTTATGCAGGTCAAATCCCGAATGACACACGCAAAAAATAATAGAGTTGACTTTTTAGTCATGATAGCTTTGGCACACCTCACATCCCTTTGTTCAAACTCTCTTCCCTCACCGGAGAGCTGCCTTCCTGGGAATGTCTGCTGTTCACTTTTCCCACTCACCCTTGTGTCATGTAAAGGTGAACATTACAGTTTTGCTAAGAAAACCTTTTCCTTCATTTGTCATGAATAGTGATTTTATCATTTTTGACTTGAAAATGAGCTTGCTGCCTTCAAATCTTCTAATTACCAATGTTAGCAAATTCAAATAAATGTTTTCAGGTGGACCCCAGCTATGGGCTGACGCCCCACCATTGCTACTCGGAGGCACCTTATCATCCAGGGCATTGTTAGACACGCATGATCTCAGAACTCTCCTCAAAGACCTACTGAATCAGTGTCTTGGGTTTTACCAAGACCCACGGGTAATTTATAAGTATGTTCAATGTTGAGGAACACTGGTCTGAACAATGTAGACTCCTATATAAAAAACAAAACAAAATAAAACAAAACTTAACTTAAAAAAAGGGGGGGGGGTGCCTGGGTGGCTCAGTCAGTTAAAGTGTCCGACTTCAGCTCAGGTCATGATCTCACAGTTCGTGGGTTCAAGCCCCGCATCGGGCTCTGTGCTGGCAGCTCAGAGCCTGGAGCCTGTTTCGGATTCTGTGTCTCCCTCTCTCTCTGCCCCTCCCCTGCTCACTCTCTGTCTCTGTCTCTCAAAATAAAATAAAGACAAAAAAAATTTAAAAACAAAACAACAACAAAAAAACTACCAATCAGAGAAATGTGAGAAGTGTGTCATATCTAAATCAGTTTTATGATTATAAACCAAACCCTGAAGAGTTCACACAGTCACTAACTCATGAAATGACACATTCTCAGGCCACAGTCCCCGTGGTTATGATGACATCGATTTGGAAAGGACTGCTTCATTAAAGATATGACCAGCCCAGTAAAAATGGCTGATGACTGAGTGGCCAAATCATTCCAGTGAGAACAAGGAGAGGTCATCTCTGCTGGAATTCTGTACCTTCCTCCCAGCAGGCAGCACCAACATACCAGAAGTCTACCTGCCTGTCCAGGCCTGGGAGCCTTAGGACAAAACAGAATCATTAAATAATGTTCACCACACTGTCTCCTCCAACTGCCATCAGGATCTGCCTAAAGATTTAGCTTAGAACCATTTGTACTTTGGGAGAAAAGCTCCATCAAATCACTGCCTTGTGAGGTGATAGCAAAGAGTAATACATGACCCCCACCCCTCCCCGCACCCTTTGCAAAAGGCCCTCAATGTCTCCCTTCAAAGCTGTGGTGTTCTGTGAGCTAAGTGTGGTAATTCGCCTTTTAGAGTGAAATCATGGTCTCTTTCCAAGAACGATATACTGCCTGCAAAAAGGGCACCAATTCTTCATCCCTCCCTGTCACCATAATCTTTCCCATTTAGTTGTTTGATGCCCATTCATTCTGACTTTAGGCTCAGTTGTTTGACTTTCTTTGGGCAATACAATGAGACAGAAGTGAGACTATACACTACTGAGGCTGGGTTTCAAGAAGCCTTGTGCGTTTCCATTTGCTCTCTTGCTCTTCTGCCATCTCCATGAGAATATACCTAGGTTAGCCTGCCAAAGGACACAGACCCATGGAACAGAGCCAGGCTGGCTCAGCCAAAGCCAGCATAATAAGCCTACAGTCAGCCAACATCCATGTGTGGGAAAGCCCAGAGTTAGAATGGCAGAGCCACCTACCAGCCCCACTGACTTACACTCATAAGCTATCATGCTTACTGTTGTATGTCACTGTGGTCTGTGGTCATGTGACACAGAGCATTATTGTGGCAACAGAAAACCGAGACACTAAGTCACCGATGAAGTTGAATTATTGATAGATGTTTCCCCTTAAAATGTTTTTTCTCTACCACATTTTCCCCTGAAAAGATTAACTTCTGTGAAGAATACTCAGAGGCAAGCAAAACAAAGAGTCAAATGAACAATCAATGAGAAAGCTCAAAAATGGCCAATATTTTGGCGCGGACAGGTGTCTTCATCACTGTGATTTTCGTATTATGTACATGTAACATGTTCGTATCTCCATAAGGGTCATGAAGCTCTTAGTACAAAATATAATACATTTCATCTCATGACCTAGGCACAAGGTCTAGTGAAGGGGCTGAATGTGCAAGAAGTGGACCAGCCAGTCTCTTTTATCTCTAATGCTATATATGTATTAAAGACAAGCAATGCCTGGAAAGAGGCAGACAAGGTCTTCAAGCTCCACACTCACACAGCCCATGCCCCTCCACACTCACACAGCCCATGCCCAGTCTCTGAGCGAGAAACTGCCAAAACAAAAGCTGTGTGTGAGTCTCAGCAGACCTCACCTGCCCCTGCCTAAGAGGCATGTTACCTTGCTGGCGCATCTTCATGGTTCGTATCCTTATTGCTTCTCCTCGAACTCGCCCTTCACAGAAATATGCACCATTGATTTTGCTAGCCTTTTCTCTCTTCCAAACGACTTTTTTAGCCCATTCCCTGGTCACATCTTGAGTAACTTCCAGTGGATCCTGGTGCTGGTTCATTAAGGCTTCAAAGTCCCTTCCTATGGTGATGGGCTCGTGGGGGCGCCATCCAGTGGCGATGCAGGTGAGGGATGTTTCCGCATCAGACACGAGAGGTAGGGAATTGATCAAGATCAGGTCCATGGCACTGTCCACAGTTCCTAAAAAGAAAGCGCATAATATATGAGGAAGGTTATTAACGTGGCCCCACAGATGAACTGGTGCTTACAAAACCCTATCTAAAAATAGGTTGGGAGCAGTCTTTCTAAAATGCTACTTTTCCACAGGACAAGATCCAAAACTCTTTACATGGCATCACCCAGACACTATGAACCACTCCTGCTCCACTGCACACCCTAACTGCAGTAAACTATGCAGTTATTCTGCTATAACTATAACTATCAGTTATTCTCCATCCCCAAGACAAAGCTGTGTGTTACATATCTCCACTCACTAGAGTGTCTGTGACATTAGTTAGGAATTCAGCAAATGCTTGTTGAGATAAATTCATAATAGCATTATTGTCATTAATTATTGATAATAATTGTCATTATTAAAAATTAATGATGGGGCACCTCGGTGGCCCAGTCAGTGAAGCATTCAACTCTTGATTTCATCTCAGGACATGATCTCATGGTCATTAGATCGAGCCCACACTAGACATGGAACCTGCTCCAGATTCTCTCTCTCTCCCTCTCTCCCTCTGCACCTCGCCTACTGACATGGGCATTTGCTCCTTCTTTCAAAACAAATTAAATAAAATAAAAAATGAATGATAATGTGGTACTGCCACAATAAAGCTTTCTAAAGAAATATATCAACTATATACATGGCATGCTAACTTTATAGACTCTTGTTGTTACCAAAGACTTGTCCAATTCCATATTAAATCCCACAAGAGAGGGACTGAGTGAGGTCCACCTTTCCATATGAGTTTCATTTGCCTCATCTTTAAAACAAGGCTACTAAGACCCGTCTTGCAGGATTCTTATGAAGATTAAAGGAGATAAAGTACAAAACTTACCAATTACTGTGTCCGCTATATATGGGATATACAATGACCACTATTTCAGCTTTCCTTATTGTTTTCTGAACACCTAGGCCCAAACCTCAACCGTCTCCAAATGTAGTTAAGAAATCCTATCTGGCCTTTAAAAGTTATTCCATAAATGATGAAGCACATTTTAGAAAAGAAAATCCTTTCTTTTCACTTTCTGTCCCTCCTCTTCCTTCCCTCCTCCTACTTCTCTTTTGATGTCCAAAGTTTTTAAGGTGAACAAATGAGATCTGTGCCTATTCTCTCCCCTTGTTGAGTGTGGAAAACTAGGGATGGAGAATGTTCTCTCATTTAAGAGATGGTTGATCCCCAGGTCTATACACAATGATCAGGAGGCTGGACAGGTCAAGCACATTGGGTAACAAGGACCAACTAGAGTCTCAGAAACCTTTGTGACGATGTAGAGCAATTCAAGTAGACTACATGTTATTTCCTTTGATACCCATTAAATTCTCCCAATGACCCTGTGAGTTGTGCACCATTATCTTATATTTCAGTATGAAGAAATGAAGGCTCAAAAGATTGAGTACCAGTTCTATCTTCCACAGCTACTGAAGTCCTAGCCAGAATTCAAACTCCTACGGATCTTTCAGTTCCTTAGATACACCATGCCCTTTCCTACCTCAAAGACTTTGTACATGCAGTTCTCTGCAACTGGCTCTGCTCCTTGCATGGCTAACTTCTGTTTACCCTTAGAGTCTTGGCCTAAATAACTTTCTCACAGATGGTTTCTCTACCTACTTGACCTAAACACTCTCATTCTCTTATCCTCCACCTCAGCCTCCTATTTGTTTCCCTCATAAAGGTTACCACAATCTGGGACTATTTTATTTATTCTCTCTTTTCTTAGATGATAAGTTCCATGAACACAGGATTGAAGCTGTTTTGTTCACACTGACATATATAGGAATACCCTGCCTAGCCCCCTTATGTAAAGGATTAATAAATATTTGTTGAATGGGTGGGTGGGTGGATGGATGGGCAAATTTTATTCCAGATCTATCTGATTCAAGGTCACCATTCCCACTTTTAGAATAATGAAGTTAAAAGTGAAAGTACTCTTCTGAGTCTAAACTGACCTCCTTGCCCATACTTAAAATGCTGTGTTGAGAATTACTAAGTTTAAAAAAGGAAAAAGCAAATGCTACGATTTTTATAAAATGTCACAGAGAGGGGTGCCTGGGTGGCTCAGTTGGTTGAGCGTTCGACTTTGGCTCAGGTCATGATCTCACTGTTCGTGGGTTCAAGCCCTGCATCGGGCTCTGTGCTGACAGCTCAGAGCCTGGAGCCTGTTTCCGATTCTGTCTGTCCCTCTCTTTCTGCCCCTCCCCTGCTCATAATCTGTCTCTCTCTGTCTCTCAAAAATAAATAAACGTTAAAAATACATAAATAAATAAATAAGTAAGTAAGTAAATAAATAAATAAAATGTCACAGAAAGTTGATCAATCACTGCTGAGTAACAGGGGCTGACCAGTATTCATTTATGAGAACTTTTTTTTAATGTTTATTTATTTTTGAGAGAGACAGAAACAGAGTATGAGCAGGGGAAGGGCAGAAAGAGAGGCAGACACAGAATCCCAAGCAGGCTTCTGGCTCTGAGCTGTCAGCACAGAGCCCGAAATGGGGCTCGAACTCAAGAGCTGTGAGATCATGACCTGAGCCGAAGTCAGACACTCAATTGACTGAGTCACCCAGATGCCCCTATGAGAACTATTTTGAGCATTTGTTTATGCCAACAATTACATCTGCCATGATGTCCTCATACAATTTTTTCTCATGGCAACTGCCAATGCTGGGTGTATCCAGTGATGTTCTGAGAATGAGTCGGTTGAGAGTTACATTTTTATCTAATCAATTAGGAAGAATGCCAGAGTGAAGTCTTAATGTAAATGGGAATGAGAGCTGTATTCGTTTTCTTGTAATGTTAATACAAGGGACTGAGGGAGAAATTTTTTCCTAGAATGAGTTTCCAAGCCTGACCCTGTAGCAACTATCTTGCTTCAAGCCTCAATGGTAACTTTAAGATCTCCAGAGAACAGATGGGTTGGGATAAAGAAAATGTAAGAGAGGGTAAGCTAGGAAAACTAGCAGTGGAATTACAGCCTCCAAAAATAACTCTGGAGCACAGCCCCCTCTTCCACATGTATATCCAGCTGTGCCTCGGAGTGAACACCACCTCATCTCCCGCGCTCACTCATTCCAGGCATGTCCCCTGAGAGAGTCATCAGAGGAAGGAAACACTGTAATTCTTTCAGCTCCGGTTCAATCCAGCCTCATTTCTAGGACCAGTTGAGTGACTTGCCAACACCGAGGGATCTGCTCTGAACTCAGTGAACTGCACTGGCACTGGCTGTGGTTTAGTTAATGACTTTAGGAAATAATAGAGAAAGCAGTTGATTTGAAGAGACGGCCATACTTCATCTGTAAATTCTTTCTGGGTATGGATCTGGTTTCTTTTTCCATTTGTTCCTCCCAGATCTCTCTCTTTACTTTCAGTGATGGAAAGGGAGATTGTGTACTGCAAGTGTCCAGACTTGGCGACACTTTCCTATCCTTACTCAGCATGCCAGTGACAGGAAGCTCTCTCCCACCAGTGACTACTCTGTCTTTTGAAATGGCATTTACAATAAAGCATCACAAGGATTTTGTATATGAGCTTTGGGAATGAGAAGAAATAACTACCAGATTCCTGGCATGGATCTTAAAAATCTTGTTTTAGTTTTCCCAAAACACGGGCACATATTTGTACTTGTCTGTGTATGCCTGAAGAAATTCTGGAAGGTGATACATGAAACTGAGAACAAGAAGAATCCATTAGAGGAGAGTTGGGTGGTTGGGGGACAGGATAAGAGGGACATTTTTCACCATGTACTTATATATGCTGGCTTTTGAACCATTTGAATAATACCTACACATAAAAATTAAAAAGTAAATGTAATTCCTCTTCCCTTAAAGATGCATTTGGAAGGGAATCAAGTATCACAGGAAAACATACGTGTCTCTAATCATTGGTTCCTACATCCACCCCAAATCTCCTTGGACTGTATCCAGGTAATGCATTCTGTCCCTCTTTTTTTTCAAATAGGAAATGTGATGCCATTCTGCAATGCTGGGGGAAAACATGGGCTTAAAAAAACTTTAAGAACAGAGAGAAGAACAATAGCCACACTTAATCTTTCTTTTTGTTTTAAATTATTACTTTTTGGGGTTTTAAAAACTTATTTATTTTGAGGGGGCAGGACATGCATGCACAGACATGCAAGTAAGTAAGAGAGGGCCAGAGAGAGAGAGAGGGAGAGAGAAAGAATCCCAAGCAGGCTCCACACTGTCAGCGCAGAGCCCGATGTGGGGCTCAATCCTATGAACCAAACCATGAGATCATGACCTGAGCCAAAACCAAGAGTTGAATGCTTAACTGACTGAGCCACCCAGGTGCCCCACGCACTTAGCCTCTCAAAGAGAATAAAGGAGTGGGGGCCCTAATGCAATGGGTACAGCTGTGGCCTGTGGCTTCCTGAAAGGGTCCAGCCACTGACACTGAAAGGTGTGACTACAGTCACATAGCTGGTGCCACAGAGGAATCTGTTACCAGGGACACTTTCCTCAGAAAAATGGCCAAAAGACAGACCCCGTCTGGTCTCACACTACCATCAGCTCCCGTGCCTCACATCTTTTCCTCCATTACAGCACGGTCTTCTCTAAGTCCTGCTGAGGACCAGTATCCAGCTATTTTGCCACAAGCCTAGTCTGAAGGGCTCTGCTCAAATTCAGTACTTAGTTCACTACACTTCTGTCATCAAGGTTAAGTTTGCTATAGCTAAGTTGGCATGTTGAATTTCACACATCTTTTATATTCTGGGAATTGGTACTATTTTTCCTTAGGAAAGACCTTGCAAACACTTCTCAATATTTGCCTAAAATGTGTCTTATTTACTTTCCATCATGACATGGCATCCGCCAAGTTAACAAATGATTGTCCATCACAGTGGAGGCACAACAATATCCTAAAATGTCATTTTGCTCATTCTATTTTTGGTGTGCTATACAGTCCATCATCTAATCTTTCACAGTAACATTTGCTTATAAAATTGCATTGTGGTACACTGAAAATGTTTATTAACTGTTGTTGTGCTTCGATTTTCTTGTATTCAGTATTGCTCTGAATAATGACTCAAAAAACAAGAAATAGAAATATTTTTCTTTAAAAACAGTCACAGAAAAATAGATTCATAGATCAATGGAACAGAATAGAAAGCCCAGAAATAAACTCACAATTATATGGTCAATTAATCTTCAACAAAGAAGGCAGGAATATGCCATGGGAAAAAGACAGTCTGACAGTCTCTTCAACAAATGGTGCTGAGAAAATTGGACAGCAACATGCATGAATGAAACTGGACCACTTTCTTACACCATACACAAAAATAAATTAAAAATGCATTAAGGACCTGAATGAGAGATCTGAAGCCATAAAAATTCAGTAAGGGAGCATAAGTAGTAATTTCTCTGATATCATCCATAACAGCCTCTTTTTAGATATGTCTCCTGAGGCTAGGGAAACAAAAGCAAAAATAAAGTATTCGGATTACATTAAAATAAAAAAGCTCTGCACAGTAAAGCAAGCAACCAACAAAACTAAAAGATGGAATGGGAGAAGATATTTGCAAATGACCTATCAGAAAAAGGGTTAGTATCTAAAATAAAGAACTTATACAACTCAACACCAAAAAATCATAATAATAATCCAATTAAAAAATAAGACATCAACAGATGTTTCTCCAAAGAAGACATACAGATAGCCAAAAGACACATGACAAGATGTGCAACATCACTTATCCTCAGGGAAATACAAATCAAAACCACAATGAGATATCACCTCACACCTGTCAAAAGGGCTAATATCAAAAACTCAAGGAATGGAGCATCTGGGTGGCTCAATCAGTTAAGTGTCTGACTTTGGCTCAGGTCATGATCTCACAGTTCGTGAGTTTGAGACCTCTGTCAGGCTCTGTGTTGACAGCTCAGAGCCTGAAGCGTGTGTCGCTTCTCTCTCTGCCCTTCCCCAACTTGCACTCTGTCTGTCTCTCTCTCTCTAAAAAATAAACATTAAAATTTTTTTTAAAAACTCAAGGAACAACAAGTATCAGTGAGAATGTGGGAAAAAAAACACTTGTGTACTGTTGCTGGGAATGCAGACTGGTGCAGCTACTGTGGAAGACAATATAGAGTTTCCTCAAAAAATTTAAAAAAGAACTACTCTATGATTTAGTAGTTGCACTACTGGGTATTTACTCTAAGAATACAAAAACACTAATTCAAAGGGATACATGCACCCTGATATTTATAGCAGCATTATCTACAATAGCCAAATTACAGAAACAGCCCAAGTGCCCATAGACAGATGAATGGATAAAGAAGACGTGGTATATATAGTAAAACCTTGGATTGCAATTAACTTGTTCTGTGAGTGTTCCACAAGGTGGGCAGACATTTCTAATACATTTTAGCTTGATAAGCAAGCAATGCTTTGCAATATGAGTCATACAGGACACCACACATCACACTATTACAACTGAGCCAATGGTTCTTCTCTCTCTCTCTCTCTCTCTCTCTCTCTCTCTCTCTGCGGGATTCTGGGTGATCATCTCCCATGCTCGGATGCTTAATCTCAGGCCACGGTGTTTGGCAGAAATCAGTGACTTTTCAGAATGTTGGAAGGTGTCCACAACTGGTTCTAGTGTATTTTTTGTCATTTCTAGGCACCTATGGACAGTCCTTTGCTTTTCCATACAGGAGTAAGCTTAGGAATGCTTCTCTTCATTCTAGGTCAGGCTGCCTGCAGATACAGACCCTTTCCTCAGCTGCCTTATTGCCAGTTACATTAAATACAGTCTATGACAAGAGTTTATTAATACTGTACCGTAGTCAACATCAGGCAAGCATATACAATGGTCCCCATGCAGAAAACAATTCCGTTAAGCCAATAGATAGCAGTTATTCCATTAGTGATAGTGAAATTCTGCCTACTCAATAACCCTCCTCTCTCTTGTCTCCCTGACGCCAGCCACAAAGGTTTTCAAAGATAGTACAGGTTAATTTGTTTCCTTGTCTTCATATTTTGTATTTTCTTTATTATTTTGTATCATGTTATAGTATTGTAATCATTTTTATATGAATATTTTTGGGTTGTGGAATTCGCTTTGATATACAAGTGCTTTGGATTACAAGCATGTTTTTGGAACAAATTATGCTCGTAAACCAAGGTTTTACTGTATACACAATGCAATATTTCTCAGCCATCAAAAAGAATGAAATCTTGCCATTTGCAACAACAGGGATGGAGCTAGAGAGTATAATTCTAAGTGAAATAAGGTGGTCAGAGAAAGACAAATATCATATAATTTCATTTATATGTGGAATTTGAGAAACAAATGAATAAAGGGGGAAAAAAGAGACAAAACAAAAACAGACTCTTCATTATAGGAAACAAACAGATGGTTACCAGAGGAGAGGTCGGTGGGAATATGAGTGAAATAGGGGAAAGGGTTTAAGAGTATACTTATCTCGATGAGTAATGAGTCCATATGTGGAATTGCTGAATCACTATATTGTACACCTGAAACAAATATAACACTGTATGCTAACTACACTGGAATTAAAAATTTTTAAATAGTCATAAAAAGGATTGTGGACCTAAATCAACATCCATATAATAGAACTTAATTGAATCAGAAATTAGAGACTGAGCTATTTTTCAAACTGTATTTCAAGGAGTTCTCATTCTCTAAAATGTTGTTCTCGAAGTTCCTGAGGCTGGTAGAGGAGAAATTAACACACGTACATGCTCTCAAGGAGATGCTCAACTTTTATCTGTTTTTTACATTTACACTTCACATAAGCTTTCATTTGGGGGGAAAATGATTTTGCTAAAATAAAAACATAAAGTCTCAAAGGCTATCACTTTTAATTACTTTTCTTCTTACCAACTAAATGAAATGTTAAATATGATTATCAATGAAAATACACTCCAATGCAGCACAATATGCTTATTCTTATTAGCCTCTCTTCCCACATTCAAGTTCAGTACTGCTGCAGACAGTTAAATTCTGATTAACCCAGCTCGCCACTGACAGGCTAAGCATAAAAAGTAGGTTTAATTATTGCATACTGAGGCCATTTTCTTGTGCTTCTTATCACCTTAGAATTGTAGTATTAGTAAAGTTTCACTGATATATGTTTGGAATAAGATATCATGTATTCAGAAAAATTATCTGTATGATTTCTTGGAAGTCTGGTACTGACTACATTTAAAACCTTGCCAAGGTGTTCTTGAATGTCAAACCTTTGTAATAGCAGTAAATATCTTAAACTTTCAAATACTTAAAATGTCAATGAGTACTACCTTAGCCAAAAGAGTTTCTGGTATCAAGGGGATTAGCAAAGAGCTAAAGAAGCCGAGACAATCCACAAACTATCCAAGATATTTGGTGCAACCATTTGGATTTTAGTTTACTTCTTTTTTTAATGCTGTCCAAAAAAGGAAAATTCTCTATAGTTTAAAAACCTGTCATTAAGTCATTTCTATGACCAGCCATCCACTAACCAAATTTACTAAGCACCTCCCTTGTGCTGTACTTGGTCCTGGAGACAGAAGAATGAATAAAACAGATCATCTCCATCCTCATGTAGTTTACAGGCAAATGTGAAAGACAGATGTGAGAAACTAAGCACATAGATAAATATAACACTGGAACAATGATAAATACTATGAGAGAGAATTGCAAGGTGCGATGGGATAGCATAATAGTCAACTTAATCAGACTTGACTGGAGTAGGGGAAGGGTTTGTCAGTCAAACAAAGTGACGTTTGGCGTGAAGGAGAGTTTGACTTACCCAGGCAAAGCAAAAAGGAAATGAGAAGACAGAAAAGTTTTCCCCAAAAGGGAAACTATGGAGCAGGGTTTTAAGAATGAATAAGTGTTTAATGGGACTCGCTTCTAGAATGTCCTTTCTTAAGTCTACCCTAAAGTTAGGATCCAATAAAAAGAAATTAATGCTAAGAACTATGAGGGCCATTTCTAGATGTCTATGTTAAAGTATTTTTAGTATCCTCTCTGCTTTCTTGTCTCCTCTGAAGAAATCCAGTTCCCAGGCATACTTCCAGCACTTCAATCCTTTGTTCTCCATGATCCTTTTATGTATGTAGCAACTCTTTGAGCAATAACTTTATGCTCAAGTTTCCTTCCAAGAAGGTACTGGATAATTAACGAGAAGATACCAAAATGCACAGGACTGGAAATAACTAAAGGAAGTTATTTTATTGTATAATTGTGGGTTTAGAGTTAGACAAGGGCATTCTTGATGTGGAGGCTGTGTCTAACAACAAGCTGTTCTCATCCACGAGCTGTGCCAAGCCAGTTTGCCCAAAGGGCATGCCTGTTTCCCATCCCTGCTTCCCAGCCAAATAGGGTCCTTGTCTGTCTCCTGGAGGAAATGGCATCCTCTCCCCATCTTAGAACACCAGAAATTTTCCATCCAGGATAAATAACACATGTTCTAGTTAGAATTAGCATCGGTCAAAAAATAATAGCATTAGTCGGTTGGCAGGAAACTTTTTATTTTCAAGGAATAGGCAGAACATCTACACAGTGAGACTTCGCTAATTATCAAGCACATAGGTGCACTTAAATGCGAACTCTATTCTGTAAGGTAGTGGTGGAGGAAGCATCGTACCACCAAATCAAGGCTTGTTCAAACTGGAAGGGACTTCAGAGATTGCCTGGTGCAAGCCTCACAGTGTATAAAGGGTAAACTGAGACCCAAAGAAAAGAGACTAGTCAGAGATCACATGAAAGACAGTAGAAAAGCCAGGCCCCAAGTGCTGATTTTTCTCCAGGGCCGTTTCTGTCACTGGGGGTAGCAGACACTGTAAATGGACACATCTTTAATGTGAAGGATTTTGAAATGTTTACAAATCTGGCAGGATGGTACCTGGAAAATCCTGGAGCTTGGTAGAACCTGGGGCAAGGGAGGAAAGACACTGAGGAGAGGCAGCCACAACTCTGGAAGGGTACAGGACAGAGAGATTGGGAATATCTGGAAATGAAGTTTGCTCACCTCGCAAATGCCCCCATGCCTTGCATTGCTGTCTTAACAATCTTTCCTGTCCACTTCACCCCAAGAGAAGAATGCTCTCTAAATCGACCATGTTCGTTTGTCCAGTGCCAGGAAATGTGTCTGGTGTGAGAGGAATACACATTTGGTGCCAGACCACCTTTTCTCTCTGGCTCTCATCCAGATTTGATCACCTGCCAAGTTTCCCTCTGCCCTTATGCTGCCCAAAGGTGGGCGTATCTACTTCTACAAATAGCTATATCCTCCAAGACAGAATTAAACAAAACTCTTTAACTCTCCACCTCCTGATCAAGAAGCCAATTTGATTGATTTGCTTGCACAAAAAAGAGAATAATCAAGAAGAGCCTAAAGTGACAACCCACTGAGAACTATGAGAAGGGCAAACCAAAGAAATGAGTCTGTAATGGAAAAAGTTCAGGATCACGATAGTTTCTACAAAAAGACTGACAAAGAGGGTTGGCCTCGCCAGCAGGTCTTAGATTATAGCACACAGGGACAAAAGTTAGCACTCTTTATCATACACTCGTATGAATGTATACTATCATACACTTAATAGGTACTATGCTAGGTACTTTATAAACTTTCTTATAATACTAGTGAAGAAAGGTACTTATATTCCATTTATAGGTCTATTGACACTGACTCTTTTTCGGTTCCTGGACCCAAAGTGGGGGGAGAGATTCCTCAACATACCACACCAAGCAATGCTTGGACACCAGCAAGGTGTCTGAGATTCAACCTAATTCTGACATTATGCACCTGGAGATAGCATTGGATTCCAGAGAGTAAGGGCTCAGTCCTGTAAAACTGCCCACTATCCACCCCCTCCCCATTTCATATGGTAGTCACAAGTCCAGGCAGTTATCTGTGCGTCTCCATTGGGCTACAGACTGGAGGCTCCAAAACTCTCTTCCTTGGACTTGAGATGCCAGCTGTTACTTGTACTCCTGACTGACTTGCTAGAAACCAGAGGTTCCCAGGACCTCCTTGGGTTCTTCTAATTTGCTAGAATGGCTCACAGAACTCAGAGAAACACATTTACCAGTTTACTAAAGGACACGATAAGGATGTGATGATATAAATCAACAGCCCAATGAAGAGGTACCTAGGGCAAGGTATGGGGAAAGGGCCAGGAGCTTCCATGCCCTCTTCAGGATCGCCACTCTCCCAGCATCTCCAGCTGCATGCTACCAACCCAGATGCTCTCTCAACACAGTCCTTTTGGGTTTTTATAGAGGCTTCATCACACACTCATGATTGCCAAAGTCATTGACCACTGACTGATTCAACCTCCAGTCCCTCCCCCCTCCCCAGAGGTTAGGGAGTAAAACTTAAAGTTCCAATACTCTAATGGAAAAAATATTGTTATATGTAAAACTTGAAGATTTAATACATATAATATATAAATTTTACAAAAATAAAATTATTGGCAATTCACAGATGAAGAAATAAAAATAGCTAACTTGTAGGTTAAAGACAAAGTGGTTGCAATACTTTGAATTTTCTTGGAAATGCATTTGTATGACATGTTCGCAGTATCTACAATAATTGTAAATTTACACAAAAGCTAACCCTAACCCATCACTTAGATGTCAGGGCCTGCTTCAACTGTATTCTACATAATAATCATCATAGCAATCTTATGGAGTAGGTACCATCTTTGTTTTCCCGAAAAGGAGATGAAGGCAAAGGGAGGTTAAGTACTTGGTCATTGTCACACAGGTAATTAGTGGTAAAACTGATATTCAAATTTAAGCAGACTGGCCTCAACACTCATTAACAATTAAACTATACTCATATGACACCATTTCACATCAAAAATGTATCTTTCACCATGCCTGGATGGCTCAGTCAGTTGAACATCCGACTTTGGCTCAGGTCATGATTTTGTGGTTTATGAGTTCGAGCCCCACGTCGGGCTCTGTGCTGACGTCTCAGAGCCTGGAGCTTGTTTCAGATTCTGTGTCTCCCCATCTCTCTGCCATTCCTATGCTCATGCTCTGTCTCTCTTGGTCTCTCAATAATAAATAGACATTAAAAAAATTTTTTTGAATATATCTTTCAACAATTCAGTGACAAGAGGTTGGTCTTCTCTACAAATAGGGTTAGAACAATTGGGCATCCATATGCAAAAATAACTAAGCCCTGGGAGAAAAATCTTCATGATGTTGGTGTTAGGTCATGAGTTGTTAGCTAGGACAACAAAAGTGTGACCCATAAAGAAAAAAATGGACAAATTAGATTTTATAAAAGTATAAAACTTTGGTCTATAAATGACAATGTTAAAATAAGAAGACAAACTATAGCTGGGAGAAGATATTTGCAAATCACATATCTGACAAATAACTTGTATCCAGAATGTATAAAAAAAACTTTTAAAACTCATCAGTAAGAAAACAACTCATTTTTTTAATGGGCAAAAGACTTAAGACACTACACCAAAGAAGACATATGGATGGCAAAAAAAATCCTGCAGAAAGATGTCTAATTTCATTAGCCATTAGGGAAATTCTAATTAAAATTACAATGAGATATTACTACATATGTATTAGAATGGCTAAAAACAAAACAAACAAAACATCCTGGTAATACTAAGTGCTAGCTAGAATGCATCGCAACTGCACCTCCCATGTACTGCTAGTGGTAATGCAAAATAGATGGTTCAATCACTGGGGGAAAAGTTTCAATATTTTTTTATAAAGTGAAACTTAACATTTATCATATCACCCAGCAATGCTACTCCTAGGTGTTTTACCCTAGAGAAATGAAATGTATGGTCATACAATGAATGTTGATGATAGTAGTTCTATTTATTTCTATCAAAACTAGAAATATCCAAATGTCTTTCAGTAGATGAATGCATTAACTAGCAGTGGTGCAGCAACACAGTGGAATACTACTCAACAACAGAATGGAACAAACTATTGAAACTTACAACAACATGGCATTATGCCGAGAAAAATAAAGTAGCATCAGAAGGCTACATATTGTATGACTGTATTTATATGACATTCTGGAAAAGGAAAGCCTTTTAAGGATGAAGAGCAGGGATTAGATCCAGAGATAGGAGTGGGAGAGATGGGCCTACAATGGGGCAGTATGATAAGATTTCTGGGGTGATGGAATAGTTCTGTATTCTGATTTTGGTAGCAGTTGCACGAATCTATATAAACATTAAAACTCATAGGGCTGTACACATACAAAGTCAATTATACTGTATATTAATTTTTAAAATTATACTCAAAATGTATCTTACATAATGACCAGTAAAAAATATGCAAAGACATGGCAAGGATATTCACCGCAGCTTATGGCCACAAATTGGAAATAATACAAAGTTCATGAAAGGAACATGGGGAAATAAATTATGGCCCTTATGTATAATGAAATATTATAAGTTTGCAAGTAGTTAGGTTCCTGATATATTAAGAAAACAAGTTGTAAAAAAAATAATAAAAAATAAAGAAAAGTAAAGGCATCACAGAATATTATCCATGATCTTACTTTTGCCAAAATACAGAGAAAAGCCTAGAAGTCATACACCAATGTAGTAACAGTTGGTACCTCTGGATAATGAAATTGCCAGGCTTAGAAATGAAGAATGGGGTGAGAAAGAAGGTAAACATTTGCTTACTGCTTCACATACTTAGTGTTGTAATTTTAAAATAAATATTTTTATTTATAGAAAAGCATATACAATGAATCAATCTAGTGGCAGGGTTCTAATTAATCATTGACATGTCTGTCTCCATGAGCTTCCTGAAGAAAAGAACTGTTTAGTTCATCCTCAACTCTTCAGCATCAAGCACTATGTTTGACAGACTGCTCATATTCTCCATGTGTTTAAGTTGAAGTGGAAGAATTCCACAGTCATTGAAAACAATACATCTTTTTTAAATTTTTTTAATGTTTATTTATTTTTGGGAGAGACAGAGCGTGAGCAGAGGAGGGGCAGAGAGAGAGAGAGGAAGACACAGAATCGGAAGCAGGCTCCAGGCCTCTGAGCTGTCAGCACAGAGCCTGATGCGGGGCTCAAACACACGAACAGTGAGATCATGACCTGAGCTGAAATCAGGCACCCTGAAAGTAATACATCTTAAACCCAGGTGACTCTTTTTTGAATTACTAATTGCCTGGCACCATCAACAGGAGAGTGGAGTAGTTAAAAGCTTTGGTCTTGAAATTTTGTCTCATTCTACTCAACTAAATCATTGACTTCTACACCAAGGACTATTTCTATCAGCATGGCATGAAGCCAGTTTGATCATGTTAATCTGTCTAAAACTAGGGTCTGTGTTAGCCTGAAGGAAAGATGTTTTGTTTTTGTTTTTGTTTTCTAAGTCCCCTTGGAGCTCAAGCACCTACAGAGGAAGAAGTGCTAATGGCTTTGTGTCCCGCTGTGTGCCTACCCTCCTACACACTTCAAACCCACATGGGCAGGAAACAGGCTGATCCTGAGCTGATGGAGATTCCCTTTGTTTCCTTCAAAAGTACTTTGATTCTTTTCCCCTTTCTTACAGAATTGACCTTAACAGGAAACCAATTCTCAGCACATGCAAGTGATTCTGGAAAAGCAGTTTCACAACCAGCTTGGTGGCACGGTGGTGGCCTTGGACAGGCCCAGGGCTACTTGGAGATAACATACACTGTGGCTCCAGAGGCCTTTGCTGGCTGATCCCTCAGGAAGACCACTCACCTAACCAAATGCCACCCTTCCTTGTCTGAGAGCCAGAGAATCTGCTTTTACATTTTCTTCATTGTCTTTATTTTTTTTAATGTTTTTAATTTATTCTTGAGAGAGAGAGACAGACAGACAGAGCGAGAACAGGGAAGGGGCAGAGAGAGAGGGAGACACAGAATCCGGAACAGGCTCCAGCCTCTGAGCTGTCAGAACACAGCCCCACGTGGGGCTCAAACCCATGAATCGTGACATCATGACCTGAAGTCAGAGTCTTAACCGACTGAGCCACACAGGTGCCCCTTCTTCATTGTCTTTAAAAGTGAGTCTGTGCAGTCTACTGAAAGCATAGTTCCTATACTTTGCTTCTCTTTACTCTTCAACAGGACAGTGACTCTGCCTTCTGAAGCATTGAATGCTCTGGCTCAGAAGCCCCTCATTGTAGAAGAGGGCTCAGGGGCCTCTAACCTTGCATCGTTTCATTTAGAAATTCCTTCATTACAATTCCGAAATCCATTGTCCTCTGGGCCTTACATGAATTATTTCTGTAATTGGAAGTCAGAAGTCACCTACTTCTGGAAGCAAAGCAGCTTGTCTGGTCACATTGTCTCCCCTCCATTAAAAAAAAAAAAAAAAAAAAAAAAAAAACAAAACTCCTGGGATGCCTGGGTGGATCAGTCAGTTGAGCATCCAAGTCTTCATTTCGGCTCAGGTCATGATCTCAGGGTCATGCCTGGTTCCGCCTCTGCGCTGAGCATGGAGCATGCTTAAGATTCTCTTTCTCAGGGCGCCTGGGTGGCTCAGTCAGTTAAGCCTCCATAACTCAGTCAGTTAAGCCTGAGTCAGTTAAGCCTCCAGTTAAGTCTCCAACTTCAGCTCAGGTTATGATCTCGCAGTTTGTGAGTTCGAGCCCTGCGTCAGGCTCTGTGCTGACAGCTCAGAGCCTGGAGCCTCCTTCAGATTCTGTGTCTTCCCCCCTCTGCCCCTCCCATGCTTATGCTCTGTCCCTCTCTCTCTCAATAATAAACAAAAATGTTAAATAAAATTTGAAAAAAAAAAAGATTCTCTTTCTTTCTCTCTCTCCCTTTGCTCTTCTCCTCAACTCACATTCTTTCTCATTCCCTAAAAAATTTTTTTTAATATTTTAAAAAACCCTTCTTCCAAACTACAGACATCTTTGCCATGTGGAATACCAGTTAAACTTTATGTTGGCTTTTCCCCTATCAAATTGCAAGCCTGAATGTCTCAAGAGGTGCTAGTCTGTGTGTCTTCCTTAAAAGAGGGTTCTTGAGAAACCCTAGGTATCATAGTTAATGGATCACCTTGGGCCCCTGCCAAAAGCCCATTTATTCCAGTGACAATGACATCATTTCAAACATGTGGGCAGCTCTTAACTTAAGAGCTCATCTTTGGACTCTCTTGGCACGAGCTATACTGTGTGTCTGAACTGTCCTACTCCAAGCTTCCATGCCCACATTCAACTGGCTAACTCTTGCTTAGTCTGCACATCCCTTGGCTTATGCTCTCACATACCCAGGGAAGCCTCCTAGATGCCACAGGGCAGGGGCTGTGTCTCATGGGCATCACAGATGTGGCACCTAATAGGTATGGCAGTGTGACAGACTGGGATCCTCTTTACAACAGCTTCTGGGAAGCTGATCACTGTGATGGGTTAGGAGAACGATCCCTTTATCTTCTCAATTAGACAATGTGGGATGTTCTTAGATTGTTCTGGCAGCCAGGAGACAGAGCCTGTCTGTTCCATCACTTGAGGGAAAGCAGTCCAAAAACATGAAAGGCAGAGAAGCAATTTCATTCAGTACTCTAATTGGTTACTCCGGGCATAGATAAGCTGGGTGCATTTTTCAATCAAATTTAGAACACAAATGTAAAAGTCATAGTATGAGAGTCTCACCTGCTAGGGCCAGGCTATTCCTCAGGTCTATTTTGACAAGGTGTAGCCCTCACCAGCCAGGCTCCTACCTCCTCCACCCTGCTCCATGGAGGCCACCTGTGTTCCACTGGGGTCAGGTAGTAGAAAGCCCCAGAAGGAGAGAGGAGGTTGGAAGGAACATGTTTGTTCCTCCAGCGCTACCCCCCACCCCAGGCTGAAGCCATCCACAAAAGCCACAGCTCTGGCGGATAGTACTCTCTTGCCACTGGGTTCAATAACCGTTACCCCCCCTTGTGCCTTCAAGTATACGCTCATTTCAAACAACTCTCCTTTTTCAGTCGAGGCCTTTATGTAAACGCAATTTTGTGCTGATGTCTGATAACTAAAACAGATAAAACCGCACTTCCTGTGTCTTGGCCCGGAGACTGGAGCCCAGCTTTGTACCTACTCTCCTACCCTGGAAGCAGGCTCTCGGGTACCTCCCTAGAGCTGCTTTATTTCTTAAAGCAGCACCATTGCAAATCAGTATTATCAAGTATTTGCTATTTTGGTGTTTCAATAGCAGTGTGTCAAATACACATGAGTAATTACTTAGAGTTGCTAGTAATATAATAGCTACAGCTTATCAAGTACCTAGTATCATTCAGAACTTTAAATGCATTGTTTTACATAATTCTCCCAACAACCCTATCAATTAGTCATTTATATCTCCACCTCAAGGGCAAGGAAACTGAGGTAGACAAGCCAAGTAAATGGGGTGACTACATAAGATCTTAAACCTAAGACATCAGGAACAGAATGAAAATTCGTAGCTCTTCCTTTTCGCTGACTGAGAGCTTGGCACAGCAGGCTCCCCATATGCATTGTTTCAGGAGTCGTATGCCTTGGTACTCAGTCATCCCAGTAGAGGTACAGGAGCACTCCATGGGCAACACCATGAATCTAAAATAGCAGGTTTCCCTTGAATCTAATTTCCTATTCACTTTCCTTGCCAAAACTCAGCAAGTGGCCGTGGCCTTAGCCCAGAGAGTATGGCCTGACCAGGGCTACGGAAGACCCCATTTCCGTGTTCACAGTGAGCTTACCAACTCCCAAAGCTTTAGTTATCACTTGTTCCAAATCTAGGCCTCCAGTTCTAACCTTTTCCCAGCTACAAGCACAGGTGATGAAAATGTCTGCAGACACCCAGACAGGCGTCTTGAGTGTAATATGACTATAGTGATCTCAGCATCTTCTCCTGTTTTAAGCTTCTCTCTCTCATAATCTCTTAAGCTTTCACCTTTCCAATCACAAATGCCTGAAAACTCCGAGTTACTGACAACTGCCTTTCCCTGTTTATAGCCAATCATCATGTTCTGCCCATCCCAGCTCTGCTCAGTCTCTCACATTCAACTCCTTTCACGCCCTCATTCATTCTCACTTGAACTACTGCAGAGTTATAGTGCCATTGGTCTCTGTAGCCCCAGACTCTGCAGTTTCCTTACTGGCCACTACTGATACTGTTGCTTCTGCCAAGGACGCCCCTTCCCTACCTACATGTTTATGTTCAAGTCCAGTCTCTTCGAGACTCCACTCAAATTTATTTCAGTGGTAGTAGGATTTTGTCTTCCATTATTTTGCACAGCTCTACAAAAAAAGTTCAGATTTGCAGACTGCTGTAACTGAAAATTCAAACACACTACACCTATTTTTTTGAATTAAAGAATAGAGAGGACTTTAAGATACACCAAATGGAGGCGAGCCTGGGTGGCTTAGTCAATTAAGCATCCGACTCTTAATTTCAGCTCAGGTCTTGATCTCACAATTCATGAGGTCGTGCCCCAGGTGGGACTCCATGGTGAAAGCACAGGGTCTGCTTGGGATTCTCTCTCTTTCCCTTTCTCTCTGCTTCTCCCCTACTTGCACATGCATGTGCACGTGCATGCTCTCTCCTTCTCTCCCTCTCTCTCTCTCTCAAAATAAATAAATAAACTTTAAAAAAAGATATACCAAAAGTGAAGTCATATTTAATTAACAACATCATGAAATAAAAATAGATCTCAGGATCTCAGATTTTTTTGTTTTAATTATTTTATATTTTTAACCATATTTAGTATACTCTTTAATCCCCATCTCACCCATCCCTCCACTCTGGTAACCATCAGTTTGTTCTCTATAGTTAAAAATCTATTTTTTGGTTTCTTTGTCTCTCTGTCTCTCTGTCTCTCTCCCTCCCTCCCTCTGTTTTTCTTTCTAAACTCATTTGTTTCTTAAATTCCACATATGAGTGAAATCATGTCTTTCTCTATCTTATTTCACTTAGCACAGTACTCTCCGGACCCATCCATGTTGTTGCAAATGGCAAGACTTCGGTGTTCTTATGTATGAATAATATTTCATGGGATGTCTGTATATGTGTGTGTGTGTGTGTGTGTGTGTGTAAACACACCACTTCTTCTTTATCCATTTATCTATTAATATATACCTGGGCTGCTTCCATAGTTCCATAGTTTGGAGGATATCAGATTTAAAGTGTCATCTGACTAGCACCTTTGGTATGGGCTCTCCTAACTTTCCACCAAAGGCAAGAAAACAAATGAAGAATTGTAGCTACAGTGATAACCAAGACTGCCAATTAACCTTTTATCTGCATTTAATAATCTAAAGTCCAATAAAATTGGACTGAAAAAATGTATTTCTCATTATTACAATATTTTTAATGAAAAAGATGAATCCTGGGTTCTATTCCTGAAGCCAAGACTACACTGTATTTTAACTCACTTGAATGTAAATTTTAAAAAAAGAAATAGAAAAAAATTTTTTTGATATCAAAAGTACTTCTTAAAATTGAAAATGTGTAACTTGGATCTCAAATTCCATATTAAATAAAGATTTAGAAGGGAAAAGGAAGACTGGGAGAGAGTTTAAGCGTGCTAAGTTCCTCATTGGTACCCAAATATTCAAGATATTGTTTCACTATTTATTGTTATAAATACAGAAGTATAGGTTAAAGAATGTTTTTGAAAAACCTAAGGGTAACCACTAATAAAATAAAAAACAGGATATATATACTAAAAATGACTAGAGAAGATAAATGTAAACAAAATAAAGTCAAATAAGCAAAGGATGGGGGAAAAAAACACTAAAAGGAAACATCAGGGAAGTATAAAAAAGTGAAATATAAAAAAGTATTCAGAAGTTAAGATTAAACATATTACTTGTAATTTAAAGATAAATGTTTAAAATCACCTATAGGCAAGTACTTTCAGAAAAAATTAAATCTTCCTAGATGATGCTTATAGGAAAGTCACTTAAAATCACACAATCTTAAAAACAAAGCAATGGACAAAGAATTTATCAAGAAAGGAAAAGAAAAAAGAACTAAAAATAAAGAAAACAAGGGTAATAATAGTTTCAGACAAAGTGGAACTCAAGGTGGAAATGGAACAAAGTCTATTATATTATGTTGATGGAAAGTCAAGTCCACAATGAAAGCACAGTGTCATGAATTGTTGTGCTCCAAATCATATAGAATCAAATATATAAAGAAAAAAAAAACAGATAAAAGCAAAACAAGTGGGAGGAAAGCACAATAGTTTTGGTAGATAGCATCACATCTCTCTCAAATTTTCACTGATGAAGTAGATGAAAATGAAACATATTTAATAATTATGATAAATTATACACACATCTATACATGCATGCACAAACACATACATGTATCTTTCAGATATATCTAACCATACCTTAAAACAAGTCATTCAGCTTCTTTTTTTCCCCCATCATCCAAAGAATATTTACCAAAATTGAGTATATACTCAATGGAGCAACACATTTCAAAAGATCAGTGTGTGAGGTAAAACTATATAGACAAAATTACTCTTGACAATCCTTAAAATTCCAAAAGAGAATGTGGAAGTACATTATTAATCCACAAATGTAACATGTAGGCTTTCGTCCAGCACTGGATCAGATCACCGCTGCCTTGAGGAGCTGGCTGGTACTCAGGAAACAGGTAGTGCAAAAAGAATGTGTCTCCACACACAGAGTGGTCACAACTGAAACATGAGATACCTAGAACAGGGACCAATCTCAGTGCAACAGAAAGGGCAAGTGAAATTACCTGCACTTTTATATACTTTTGACCAAGTATATATAGTTGCATTTGCCTCATTTAAATTTGGTTTGGCTCAGAGGTAAACATTCAAAATATTCAACCTGGGCCAGCCAGTTTAAAATGTATTCTGATCTGAGTGCCAGAAAAGGCTCTGAATGACTCTGATAGGCTGGATATTAACCCTCTAGTTGCTGGATGTTTGGGAAGTCAAGAGGGACCTAGGCAGCCAAGGGGGCAGGACAGGAGGCATTGAGGAGGAGCAAGCAGCAGTTATTTACCAGACGGCACAGAATTATTTCACTCTTTTCATAATCAGTGCAGATGAACCTATACAAAAGAGTGGAATAGCAGCTCTGTTGTAACCCATTTACACACACACACACACACACACTCACACAAACACACTCAATTCAGTGAAGTCAAAGAGAAACTACCCACACAATACTCCCAAACCACAACAATCCCTTACACAACATACTAAATCAAGTTTAACAATCCATCACTGAACAAAGAAAGACAACCAAACTCTTAAAAATCATAAAGCAGTGTTCTAAATAATTAGTAATTCTCAGAAAAGATCATAACTAAAAAGACAAGACTTCTAGAAAATATAAGAATCTTACTTTCAAAACCACACAATGAGTCCAAAACTGCCTTCAGAGACAAATATATAGCTTTAAATAGTTGGCTTATTAATGAATATAAATAAATTGAGTACTCTCCTAAGGAAAACCTTGTAAAAGAACTAATAAGACTCAAGAAAGGCAGGGAAAAAGAAAAAATAAAGCTAAATACAGATATTAAGAAACTTAAAAAGAGAAAAATGAGAATTCCAAGAGCTAGTTCTTGATGTGGGTAGAATTCACAATAGCCAGTCACTGAAGTCTATTTAGAAACTAAAATTGACAATAAAACAAGAGGTAAAATAGGTCTTGTGAAAAGATGCTTTAAATCACAAGAAAAGCCCATGTATAATTTTCAACTAATAAATTCGAAAAAAATATATTCAATGATTTTATTAGGAAATATAAATTCCTAAAGTTAAAATAAAAAAATACAAAGCCTGAATAATCTCATCAAACATTCACAGGGCTGGGTGGTTCAGTTGGTGAAGCAACCATCCAACTCTTGATTTCAGCTCAGGTTATGATCCCAAGGTTGTGGGATCAAGCCTGCATCAGGATCTATGCTGGTGTGGAGTCTGCTTAAGATTCTCTCTCTCCCTCTCCCACCACCCCTCCCTCGCTCATGCTGTCTTTCTCTTTCTCTAATTTTGCTCGAGAGTTTATGTAAGAGAAAAACATTTTTTTAAATAGAAATCTACCAATTCTTTTAAAGTAGAATAATCTTGTATTTAACCTCAAATAAATAGCTGGGAAATGAAAACTACTCCTTATCTCACTTATGAAAAAGCAAAAAATCCCAAATAAAATATTAGCAAATCAGTTCAGCACTTTGTTAAATGATTCACCTTCTGTAAATACTTCTCTGGATTGCCAGCAGGCAAGAATGGTATAGTAGGTCACAACTCTATTAACGTATCACTTCATAGCCCAACATGAAATGTATGGAAAACTTTATGAAAATATCTATGAAATTTTACCAAAAGATAAAAAAGATTTAAAGACCTGGACAAATGTTCAGTGTTTTTAAGTGGAAAGATAACTCTTCCTAAATCAATTCATAAATTTAAGCTAATCCCAATGGGTGTCACAAAAGGAAAGAGGCAATATGATGAGCACTGAAGGGCTTCAAGAAATAGGTACGTCTGATACTCCATGTGGATGAAGCTGTTTGCGTTACCACATCTCTGTTTGAACTCAGTGGTCTAGTGCATTATACTCACAAACATATTATCTGTCTATGTGTCTCTTTGTTTATATCTATCTGTAGCTGTGTGTGTGTTGAAAAATTGTTGCCTTTCTTATTTTTGAGATAAAGGGCTGAGCTCCACATCTGGCCCGGCACCAAGTTGAACAGAGACTGTAGCAGAAGGAGAGAGCAAGGGAGGAGTTCATAAATTAAATCAAAACTGAAGCCCAATTCCCTGTGGGAGGGGACCATGAGAATGTAAGCACCCCGGGAATTCACAGGGGAAACCTGTGGAGGGCATGTGAATCCCACAGGGAGGGATATAAAATTCAGTCATATCTGGAAAATGTTAACAGTGGCTCTCTCTGGATAGTAGTAGTACTATACACAGGGAATAAAAAGATAAACATGTTTAAATGAGTTCGTTAGAAGGAAGGCAAATATCTTATGTTCTGCATACTAAGACTTGGATTTACAGTCAATGGCTGTCACGGTAATGCTGTGTCTAAACTATATTTCAGTCTCCAGGTGCCCTGCACCAGGCTATGTCCATCCAAAACAGATCACGTCACAGTGAAAGGTCAGTCAGGTTAGCCTTGCTGAACAGCAGAGCCAAGAAATATCCGGTCAGAAGCTAGGGAATCAAGCCATCCTGGGTTTGAACCCCAGATCTGCCACATATTAGTAATGTAACACAGGACCATACACAAATAACTCAGCCATCTGTGCCTCAGCTTGGTCCTCTGTAAAATGGAGGTGATGATACTAATCTCTTAGTATGTCATCATTTGAAAAAATCTTTAGTAAATTCTATGAATGGTGTGTTAAGAGTGTGTGACAATAGCAATGGTCAATAAACAGTGATGTTGCTGCTGCTGATAATGATGGTGATGATAATGGTGATGACTTAGGATTCCCTAAAGAGGTAAGACCAGTGAAGAGAAAATAGTCTTCTCCCTTGCAAAATAGGCACAACCTGACCCTTCTGAGGGTGATCCTCCCTGAAGGGCCAATCACAGGCAAAAGCTACAGTTTGTATTAGTTTTTCTCCGATATCCAGAGAAAACAAGGTCTAAAGAGTGGGCTATTGAACACCATCCAGCACGATAATGGTGCAGTATGACAAAATTTATCTCACACCCTGTTTCTCTTTTTCCCATCTAGTAACAGCCCAGAAAGGCAGCACACACAGAGGCGAGAAATGAGCCTCCTTCGGTGTGTTTGCTTCTGAAACTCCCAACTGCATTCCTTCTACATCCCAGCATCCTGGGTTGCATCACTCAAGCCTCCGTCCTCTTAGTTTCTTAGATCTTCAAAAGGACTTAACTTCTGGTAGGAGCCATGCAGTTTTAATCTGTGGTTTCTTTAATGACGAAGTCTGACTCTGTCTAAGGATGACACACATGATTCAGACTCTAAGGTCACCACTGAAAACAAGATTTACCATGTGCTCTAGGAACTAAAGTCCACAATCCCTGGATTCATATTTTTAAAATATGACTAATAAGCCAAAGACCTAGGTTTCTTTTTTTCTTAATGTTTTTTTTTTTT
>CM053568.1:41394964-41489459 GCA_028646485.1 Cryptoprocta ferox
AGAGTTAAAAACTAGATCAAACTGACTTTAGTTCTTAGACTGTATGATGTAAAATGGATTCAATAGAAGCCAAAATTTTTGCTCTAGTGTGTGTGCTTGAAATTAAAACTTGATTGCTGAGATTGTGTGGCTAATTTCAAAACCTTAATGTTTGAAAGGAATCAACACTCGAATGTCAACTTAGAAGGAAATACCTGCATATATGCAATCGATTTCCCCAAGGACTTACGCAATTTCAGGTTTGTTGGAAGTAAATCTCACAGAGTAAATGAGATGATGTTCACTTCTAATTCAAGTATACAAAATATTAGTATCAATACAGTGACAGTTCATCCACCTAAAACTCTGCTTTTTTTGCAAACAATCTTTCCCTTAATAACACTGACAAAAAAATCAGTGTTATCAAGCTTATGGCTTAAAATATATCCCCTCAAGGTGCCTGGATGGCTCAGTTGGGCATCTGACTTCAGCTCAGGTTATGATCTCATGGTTTGTGGGTTCAAGCCCAATGTCAGGCTCTGTGCTGACAGGTCAGAGCCTGGAGCCTACTTCAGATTCTGGGTCTCCCTCTCTCTTTGCCCCTCCCCCACTTGTGCTCTGTCTCTCTCTCAAAAATAAAATGAACATTAATTAAATATATATATATATATATATATATATATATATATATATATATCCCCTTTATTCTAGAAGAGTCTTTAAAATCTTCAATCAACACTTTATCAACATTTATATACAGGTGTGATTACCCAGTTTCCAGTCACAGTAAATGGAAGAAACAAATCAGCTTTCAAATTTCAGTTTCAAAACCTGTACTTCTAACCAGTATTGGCTTAGCCAATAATTCCTTATATGGGATACATGTCTATCACGCCCAGCTTGGGGCTATCTTTGCCAGAGCACAGTTTATTACTTATGTCAGCAGTTTCTCAATGTGCTTTTATTGAAGCAAAGGCATCCTTGTACCAAGTGGAATATTATACAGAAGACAATATGTTAACTCAATAAAAGTATAGTTACCCTGATTGAAGTTGTTAAAGCAGGGGCATGGGGACCGAGACCAGCAAGCACAGACCTCCCCTTCACTGACTGTGCAAGCCACACAGGTATCCCTTTGGCACCCCAGAGCTCCATAAAGCAAATGAGAACCACTGGCCTACAGTCTAATGGGAGATTTGTAGAAAGATCACACGTACTCAGGTAATTAGTTTAGATACAAATACTAAAGGGCAGCAGTAAGCTGAGGATGCTGGCTTTCAGGTTTGGACACAGTCACACAGCCACTGCAATCACAAAGGTGGCCACGTGCAAGATTGTGGAGGGCACTGGTGGGCTGTCATGCTCACCTTTCTCAAATTCAGCTGACTGTGGTTCCTAAGGTTTACAGGGAAGATGATGAAATGGAGAGCAAAAGACACAGAGCCCGAAGGACACAGCATTTTGAAAGAGGTCCTTTGACACCAGGCATTCTCAGGCATTATCAACTATTTCATGACCCTAATACAAGCCAAGACTATCTTCTTCATTAATAGTAATACCTTTTCTTTATTAACAAATTATGTGTATATGACATTCTACCCCCATTTCTGATATTTACCCCCATCCATCACACTTCCTTGAATCTTCACTTCATCCCTCAAGGTTAAGTTCTAAGTAATGAGAGGAGGTCCAGGGATAAGAGGAAAGGATTCGTTTTAGGCCTTACTTGATTATAATACGGCAGCATCAGAAGACCTTGCTTAGCTCTGTGACTTCACTTCCCATGGCCCTTCTGGTTTATGGTCAATGATCCTGTGGTTAAGACCATTTTTCCCCCTCTCTCAGTTCCCATCCTAAAAGGGAGGCTGTACAAACTGGGTTTATGCTTCAAGACAATAATTAACAAAAGTTTAAAACCAAACAATCAAACCTAGCTATTTCTCTGCTTCTCAATCTGTCTCTTAATCTTTCTTTCTCTTGAGCTCTCTCTGTATAATTTATGTATTTTATTATTTTGTATTATTCCTTTATTAAAATGTATTTAATATATTTATATATTAAAAGAGTATATAATTAATTTATATATTAAAATGTTTCTCTGGATATCCAAATTTTTCAACAGGAACATGAATTATTTTTGTCCTCTTTTAAAAAAACTTTTTTATTTTAGAGAGATAGTGTGTGTGAGCTAGGGAAAGGAGCAGAGGGAAAGAGAGAGAGAGAAACACAGAGACAGAATCCTAAGCGGACTGCACGCTCAGCACGGAGCCTGACGCAGGGCTCGATCCTACAGCCCTGGTATCATGATCCAAGTTGAAATAAAAGATGGGACGCTCAACCAACTGAGCCACCCAGACTTTCCTTTTTGTCATCATTTTTGTAATCAAATTATTTTTATAGAAAAATATACATTTTAAGGAAGCTAAAGCATACAAATGCTGTAATTTGAAATAATTACCCAGAGTTCCAATTTACATAGTATTTTCATTCCCAAACATCAAAAATCAATTGAATCCTGTGAGAGAAACATTTCTCACCATCTCTCCTGGTCTTATTTCAATAGGTCATCTAAATGTCCCAATAAAAATATCCAACAGGGTGTCCCTAGAATCTTTTTTTCTGTAATCATACTACATTAATAAATATCTTGACAGTCATGAACATTAATAAATATCTTGACAGTCATGAACATTATATATATGCATTTATAGACAGCAGTCCTGATAAATGTGGGTCCTTTTATATTTATTTTTATCTTTTAGAAAATAACTAAAGGATAAAACTGATCATCACAGAATATCTCTGAAACTGTGAAAGTATTATATTTAATGTCCTTTTTAGAACAGTCAGAATACACATTTTTTAAAAATATATCTTATTATGAAATTTCTTTTTAAACATCAGATCAAGCCTATCCAAACACAGTAAGAAGAAATGATTAGAAAGAAGCACTTTTACTCTAACATTTTGATGTTTATTCTTTGTTTTTTTGCTAGAGTTTATAAAGGAAAACTGCAGAAACCAATATACATACTTTTTTCCTAGGTTAAAACAGAACAGTTTCATATCCTGAATTTTTACTTAATCTTATAACATTTAAAATCTTATGATAACATTTTGCTTGACATTGCTAAATTTCTATCTAAAAAGCTACAGTGTTGGGACACCTGGGTTGCTCAGCCAAGCATCTGACTCTTGACTTTGGCTCTGGTCATGATCTCCCAGTTTCATGAGTTCGAGCCTTGCATCAGGCTCTGCAAAGGCAGCATGGAGCCTGTCTGGGATCCTCTCTCCCCCTCCCCCACTCATGCCATCTCTCTCTCTCTCTCAAAATAAATAAAATAAACTTAAAAAATAAAAAATAAAAAGGTGAAGTGTATTTTCATATACACTCATTTCACCAACCCCAGCCATGTATTATTGAATATTCTCACTTGCTTTTTAATCTTTGCCAATTTGATATAGAAAAATAGTATCTTATTTTGATTTGATTTTAATTTAGAGGGTGAATTTTTTCACAAGACTTAGCCGTTTGTATTTCCTCCTATGTGAATTATTTCTTCCTCTTTTCTGTTGATGTTTTAATTTTTCTATCAATTTCAATGAGCATCTTTTACGAAAACACTTTATTCTCTTATACACCATATCTGTTGAAAGTACTTTTCTCATTTTTTCTTTGCCTTTTTATTTTGCCTATTAAATTAACAGTTTAAATATTTATTAGCTGAACTGACTTTTATTTTTGTGGCTTCTTTCACAGTTTTAAAGCTTAAGAAATCTTTCTTCATATGAAAAATCAATAAATATTCACTTCCATGTTCTTTTGATGGTTTGTTTTTTTACATTTACTCTTTAATCCATTTGGAATTTATTTTAGCATGTGGTAACAGATGTATTTTTTAAACAGTTCTTTTTTCGAAACTGAACACTAATTTTCCCATAACTGTTATTCTTCTCTCCACTGATTTGAATCCTTTATAGATAATAAAATTTTATGTAAACTTGGGTCTGGTTCTGGCTTTTCTAAGTCTGTTAATCTGTGTCTCCATACTCTTATACTGTACTCCACTGTTACCACAGTATTATACTCTCCCTTGAGAGCTATTAGAGCTATTATCTCTGGGCACCTGGGTGGCTCAGTCGGTTAAGCATCCGATTCATGATTTCTGCTCAGGTCGTGAATCTCATGGTCATGGGATAGAGCCCCATGTCAGGCTCAGTACTGAGCACAGAATCTGCTTGGGATTCTCTCTCTCTCTCTCTCTCTATGCCTTTCCTCTGCTCACATGCTTGCTCACTCGCTCGCTCTCTCTCTCAAAATACATAAACATTTAAAATAATAATAATAAACAGAGCTAATAGAGCTATTACCAAGAATTACTAGTTTCCCCAGAATTTTCCCAGCTACTCTTTCTGCTTATTATTCAAGATAAAATTCACAATGAAGTTTCAAAGTAGTATCATTGGCAATTTTGATGAAAATTATTAGACAGAAATGTTTAGAACTTAAGGTGATGAGGATTATAAAACCTTGTTGTGAAATATGTAAGGAAATGACAGTAATTAAAAGTACCAATCAGTTTTGTGGAGGAAAACATTACAAAAATGTCTCCCTTCCCCAAATCATCTGTTTAGTGGAAATCTATTCACTTATCAAATATCTACTGTGGCTGGGGCCTGGACTAGTCTCTTTAAAAACTGTAGAAACTGGGGCGCCTGGGTGGCTCAGTTGGTTAAGTGTCTGACTCTTGATTTCAGCTCAGGTCATGATCCCAGGATCATGGGATGGAGCCCCATGTTGGGCTCCCCACTAAATGTGGAGCCTGTTTAAGATTCTCAGGCTCTCTCTCTCCCTCTGCCCCCTTCCCTTACTTGCATACTCCCTCTAAAAGAAAAAATAATAAAAAAAAAATAACTGTGGAAATAATGGATCACGTGCCCAAGATGAAAAAATACTCTGTCAGGAATAACTGGAGCACTACGGAGTGTTAATTCATCTGGTACCTTATACTTCTTTATTGCTTATGATAAAATAGGAAAAAATATTTTACTAAGTGACTGTTTGGATAAGTGAGGAATGAAGTGTAGAGTAAAAACTCCCCAAAGCCATCCTAAAAATACAGGGCTCCTTCAGAGTCCAAAGGAAAGGGGGCCAGATAACTAGCTGGTCTTTGGTGTGCTGAGTGGTATGTGCAAGCAGGGGTGAAAGTGCAATAGCTTGGAATAGGACAGGTGGAAGGGAGCAAGGAGGAGAAATCAGGAGGCTGGGAGATGGAGATGAACTGTGCCAGAGAAGCAGAGAGATGTCTACTTGGGAACTTAATACGTTTTGCACACTGTACAATACAAATCATCTTCCCCTTCGACCTACTGGAAACACTATTACTCACTAACACTACGGAGGTGGGTCGTTTCACGTGTGATTGGTGTCTCAAGGCCTGGGTCTTACTTCAAAATGAACGTGGGTGAGAAGTCTGCTTAAGGGCATCCAGTCAAATCCAGGCTGCACGGTAGGGTGCTCTAGACAAAATCCCCTCCACCCTGAGCCCCAATCTGGCAGCCATACTGTCATCCTCCAGACGTCCATGTCTGCTCTCTGCTCTGTCAGAAATGCCTCTCTGAAAGCCTGATTTCCATCAGTGGAGCTGACTATCCCAGAATGAACTCACTTCTCTTTCCTGTGCTTGTTCTGTACATCTGTGTAAACTTCGTTACCGCCTGAGTATAGTCATTTGTATCAACAGTCTATCCTCACTGTTGGTTGATTCTGTATACTTGAATTTGCCTACAGTTTATGTGTAGACTTAAAATCAGCACTCATGGTGACTTCCCAGTCATTAGAATGCACAGCAGAGCAGGAAAAACCCTGAGTCCTCAGATACTGTAAACAAGTATCCTCTTCACAGTATAGTTAGTGCTACTTTTTCACATTTTTTGTGCTTTTAGTTGGCAGTTTCACTAACAACTAAAAGGCATGTCATAAGGAATACAGTCAATTATAACAGTGATGTAACAGGACAGGTGGTAGCCAGACTTGTGATGAACATGCATAATGTATCAACATGTCAGATCACTACTAATGTTACACGGTGTACCAAATATACTCAAATAAAAAAAATTAAGACAAATCCAAAAGATAAAAAGAATGAGATGGCTCCCAGGCATAGTGTTGAAGTGCTGTCTGGTGTTCCTAAGCATGAGAAAGCTGGTACGTACCTCAGGAGAAAACACATGCATTAGATAAGCTCTGTTCAGGCAGCAGTTCATGCCGTTGACCTTGAGTTCTATGCTAATGAATCAGCCTTATGCATTAAATGATTTGCCTTTAAATGGAAACACACACACAACTAGGTATGTATTGATCCGCTGACAAAAAAAAAAGTTGCAACTTACAGGGATCTAACCCTGTGTTCATGGTTTATAGAACGGAACTATTAGTAGTGATGACAAGGTACTGTACATCATCTGCAACTCACACCCCAACAACAACCTCCTTAGCAGCAGGGACTTTATTTTATTCATCTTTACATCTGCTGACCCAGAGTGGGGCACAGAGTAGAAGGTCAAGAAATATTCATAGAATAGAATAGGATGGGAAGGAAGGAAGATGTTGAAATGGGATGGAATGGAATAGAATAACATTTATACAGGTTCTTAGCAACAGGGTACTCTTAGGAACATAGGGAAACATAAGAAATAATAATGGTAGTTAATATTTATTGAGCTTTTTTATGAGCCTGCACTTGCTAGGCATTTGATCAACTTATACCATGGAATTCTTACCATTCTGCAGTGTGGGTAACATGATCCCCATTCTACAGGAAGGTGAAATGAATTGTCCAAGGTCATGTTGTTTTCACACTGCGGGGGAGGGAGGGGGCTCCAACCAAGATCCATCCACCCCCAAACTCTGCGCTCATAACCAGCTGGGTAAGGTGAAAATGTGGGCTTGGTGGGGATGATAAGCCATGAGTTCCATCAGAAAGTGATCTCTCTAGAAGAAGAGAGGTTCTCTAACAGAAGTTAGCTGAGCCACAGGCTCTCTAGCCTTAGTGGGAAGACAGTGATGCAATTTATGCTGATTCTTTCCCCCCTGGCTGGCAACAGCATTGGTTTTTGTTTGATTCCAGAGCAGCTGGCAGAATGTGTGTATTACTCATGTTGGAATCACACTTTGCTGATGGCTTGTGGACTCCAGAGTCACTCAGTGGTCAGGGCTATGTCCAGGCCTGTGGGAGATCACTGCGGGCCTCCAGATGTGGCTGACTTGCTGCAGCTGTTGTCTGTTTCTGGCTCCAGTTCCACACCTTTTGGCAGACTATTTGTGTGAAAAGCCCTGATGACTCTGGGTGTGAGATACACAGGGGAAAGGGGGCTGGGAGGCACAAAGTAAGCCAACACTGCCAGGGGCCTTACAGTTATGTCCATTAAGCACTTAAAAGAGAAGGAAAGGAATTTATAAGTGAATGATTTGGGGGCTCGGACCTAAACTGAATAGGCAGTTTGACTATCCAGTACATGGATTCAGCTCTAATTTATAGTTCGCCTTCCACATTTTCTACTCAAGTGAAGAAACTTAGCCTCTAATGAGCTGAGTGGGTTTAAACAAAATACTGAACCACAGTGTTGGCATCTGTAAAATAAGAAAGTTGAATCAAATCAGTATTTCTTAAGGTTCCAAACATTAGCTCCATATGATACTCAAAGACGAAAAATAAAGGATCCTATGATTCTCCTAGGAATTAGTCTTCAGAAATACTGGACTAGATAATCTTTTAAGACTTTGATAGTTCCACTATTTTGTTACTCTATGTAACAGTTAATGTGTGGCCCTGCCATGAAGACTTCTACCTCTATTATCATGTTTGTGAAACTAAAATAATTCCCTAATTCAGGTAATACGGGACCACATCCAGGGACAAGACAGAGTGTCTGTAATGGAAGAGTTCTCTCCCCTGTATCCCCAGACATCTGCCAGTGTTGCCAGTGTATCCTGGCAGTGTTAACAGAGAGGACTGCACACCTCCTCCTCCCAGATCATGCAGCATCAAGCTTATGGAAAAGCATGTGGTAACAGGAACCTGCCAGAATAAGGGACATCTCCCAGAAAGGAATTTATGCTTACCAACTCCACTTCTACACCTCCCACTTACTCCTCAACCCCAGCCCAGCACCATACACCAAGAATGCTTTGCAACACACAGCACCTCTTAACCATCTTTTTAACTGCAATGTCAGGCAGATTCCAAGGACATAGAAAGGGATCAGTAAATGTTAGCTTGAATGAGTGAATATAACGGACTTATCCATTCTTCTACTGGCTCACCGTGCCTGATGGTTTGCTGGCTGACTTCTGGACGTATTTTGAGGGATGCCCAGTATGTCCAGTGGGTAAACTAGGTCTTGTCTATGATTTAATAACAAATGTCCATTTTCCAGGTTTACTGGGAAAAGCAAGATTAGAGTCCTAGACAGTCCTTTGATACAGGTTGATCACCATAAGACTCTTTCACTTGGTTCATCTCACTAGGATAGTATTCATTACATGTCAAATTACTTTTCTGTTTTTTATTTGGACACAGATTTATAAAAAGGATTAGCTAACTCATTTAGTTAGAGCACTATCTCCCAAACTGCATTAAATTTATGTACCACAGGCATGATCCTTGCTGAATCTACATGCTGCTTCTACAATTATTCTATTAACCATTCTCTTTAGCTCATGTTTTTCTTAGCCTCATATTAAGAATATTCATGAAATCACATGATTGATATGATATATACACACATACATTCATACTTATATATAAAAATAAATAGATAATTTAAAATATGCTTCCAAGAACCACATAAAATCATTTTTTCAGGCCAGCAGTAATATATAGAGCACAGGTAGGGAAGCACTAGGTTGAAACATTTAATCCAAATGCAAAATCATTTACTAAAGCATTTCTTGAGGCACATGGGTGGCTCAGTCAGTTGAACATCTGACTTTGGCTTAGGTCATAATATCAATTAGGTCATAATATCAATTCGTGAGTTCAAGCCCCACATTGAGCTCACTGCTGTAATCACAATGCCCACTTTGGATCCTCTGTTCCCCTCTCTCTGTCCCTCCTAGGCTTGTACTCTCTCAAAAACAAACAAACAAACAAACAAATAAATAAAGCCTTTCTCTGTCAGCCAGTATACTATGTCTGGTGCTGAGAATATTGAAAAGCCAACCACAGCTCATAGCCTAGTGGGTGAAACCAACAAGCAAACTGTTAACTGTAATTTAGTGTTCTAAGTATGATGACAGAGGCAAGAGTAAGGGTGCCTGTATGCAACACTTCTTGGGCACCAATGTAAATCCACGCCATTCCAGCTCCTGCTCCAGCTCCATATGCAGCAGCTACTTTCAGCAGGTGTCAAGGTAGCTCACCCAGAGCCCAGGCAAGTACATCCCATTTCCTCTCCTGGGACTTTCTCTGACACAACAGTACCCCACTGGTTTCTTCTATCTACATAACCTTGAATAAAGGAGGAGGATAGTAATGGATGAATTTTCTCCTTTTTCTTTGTGGGTAAACAGTTTTGAGTCTCATTTCGTAATGCTCCTCAGGATATCTGGAGTACCAGGCACCCATAGCAGTGACCAGCATGATAACACTTCTTAGTACTGTTCTATTTCCCTAGTCCCTCACTCCTGCTCCTGGAAATCACTTCCCAAATCATCTGCCTATACATATGCCTTTACTTTAGGCCACATTTTTTATGGAATCCCAGCTAAAGGCAGGGCCCAAACCCATGCAAGAAGTTTAAGAAAGACTTCTCTGAAGCCCTGACACCTGAGATAAACCTTGAAGCATGAATAAGTCACATGAAGATGGGGATGGGAAGAGGGCATTCTGGGCAGAAGACACAGCATACACAAAGGCACAGAGGCTTCAAAAGTGTATGTTTAGAAATCGCAGAGCCTGGTATGGCTGAAATACCCCTCCAATTATGACTTGAGGACTGAAAATCAAAAGAGCCTTGTGAAGCAGGCAAAGACTGACTTCTGAAATGGTGCTGACACCAACCAATGGCTACTACACCCTGCCCTTTGGTTCCGAAGTGGTAGCAATGAGTAGTAATGTAGGTGAATGTTTAAATCAACCCCAGAAGGTTAGAAAGTACTTTCCAGATGTGAGAGGTACTAGACATAAAGAGGAGTTAAGAATAAGAGCAGGAGTAATTGGGGCAAAGATGGTGGTGAAATGGGAGGAGAGCTACTGCCACACACACATTCTCTCTCTTACTCCAGGATGGGTCCAAAAATCTGATAATGAGCTTAGTCAAAAATGAGGCAACTTCTATTTGGAACTAGCAATTCCACAGTAAATTGTCAAGAACTAGGAATTAGGCTTGGGATCAGTGAGGTGGGGACCCACAGATGACAAATCATCCTAGAGCCTCTGTTCAGTCAAGAGAAAAGAAGGAATCAGGAGCTGGCAGGAAAAAAGCAGGAAGAAGCATCTTGCTACCTGGTAGATCCACTAGAAGGAATTCTACTGGACATTCTAGATTTTTAGCCAAAAAACTCCCCTAAAACAACAACAAAACAACAACAACAAAACAAAACAAAACCCAAGAAACCACAGCTCTACTTTCTCTCCTTTCTCTGAGACAAGGCCAAGCAAAGGGTATGAATGCTGAGTTTCACCAAGTGAAGCAGGGAGCTCCATCTGGCAAAGAATAGGAGTTGCCTGCCTCAAGGGTGAAGATGTGCCTTGAAAAGACTAGCATAGAGCAACCTAAGAGTTCCAGCTTTGTTTATAAGCAAACAATTAAGAGCATTTGATTTTTTTGAGCGCTCATCATGTACTAACACCATACTAAGTAATTCGAAGTAATGTTTCTTTCAAAATCTTTCCTAAAACCACATGAGTAAGTACTATCATCAGCCTCATTTTCCAGGAACCAGCCTGAGGTGACCACGAAATTTAGTTAGAAGACCACACAGTGAAGAGTTTAAAAGAACTTGAATTAGCTTCAGGTCATTCTCAGTTTAACTCTTGTCTCTATCACTTCCTACTGAAACCATGGCATCACTTAGGACTATTCACTTTCAACAGACAGAAACCAACTCAAAATAGTGGAAGCAGGGGCACCTGGGTGGCTCAGTTGGTTAAGCGTCCAACTTCCACTCAGGTCATGATCTCATGGTTTGTGGGTTTGAGTCCATGTCGGACTCTGTGCTGACAGCTCAGAGCCTGGAGCCTGCTTCAGATTCTGTGTCTCCCTCTCTCTCTGACCCTCCCCCACTCATACTGTGTTTCTCTCTGTATCAATAATAAACATTTAAAAAAATTTAAAAAAAATAGTGGAAGCAAATAAAGGTAAGTGGTTCCCATAATTGGAAGGTACAGGAGTGGGTCTCTGATCTAAAACCACTGGACTCAACATTCCAATAATATCAGAGAACCTGCCATTGTTCCTTTTTCTCTGTGCTACTGTCCTCATTCTCTCCTTCCAAAAACTAGCTTCCTTCAAGTGCCCAGGGAAGCTGGTAGCTCTGGGTGTCCAGTGTCCTCACTAAAGAGAGAGAATGTTCTCTCATAAATTTTCAGACATAGAGTCTAACTGGCCCTGTTGGGTCATGCATCCTCCATATGAACCAACTGCTGTGGTCAAATGAATGGTACACTCTGCAATCAATAATTGGCAGTCCCATCAGGGTCACATGAAGGGAAATAATGGCAGCTCTTGAAACATTGAGATGCTAGGTAGTCCAAAATAATAGATGTTACTACATTTTAACCATGGGCAAGTCACTTTTTGAGCCTCAGTTTCACCATCTATTCAAAAAATGAATAATAATATCTATTGAGCAAGGGTGTTGTGCATTATTAAAAATCATACAAAACACTTGGCACATAGAGACATTCAATCTACACTAGTAATTTTTGTTATCCGGTACTATTATTGTTTTGTAGTTGTTTTTGACACAGCGATTGGAATTTGAAGCCCATCCCAGATTCCCAGATGTCTAAAGCAGCCCTGTCCGCAGGGCGGAGTCCCCTTTGGCTCTGCAGCCAGACGCCTTGCACAACCCAGGCCCTGTGTGCCAAGGTTAAGCTGGTTCACCATCTGACGGCCACAGAGCAGTAAGTGCCTCCCCAGTCCCAGCAATGTCAATACTGCCTTCCTGACTCCGCCTATTGTATCTGGAGAAAAGTGGCCGAGCATTGTCTTCCAGCACTCCCCCCAGGAAGCATGATATCACCCTCTAACAAAAGCGGGAAAGCTGACAGATCTGCTGAGATGGGTGTGACCACCACATACACCTCACTGGTCAAGCCCTGAACAAGGGCTGTGGCAAGCAGAAAGTGAACAGCAGCCGCCCATAATGTCCCTCATCTGGCTGCCTGACAGGCTCCCTGTCACATCCATAACATGTTAGACAGGGAACCACCGGGCAGAAGGAATGCACTCCCTCCTATCAACGGATGTGTTGAGAAGAGTCAGGACTCTATCCATCTGGCAGACCCATGTCCCCACACCTGCTCCTGCAGCCTTGGGAAATGAACATGAAGAGAAGGATGGTCCGATTCCCGAAGGGACAAGAAGAGGTAGTTGGCGGTGGGATGCAGAGGAAAGCAGGCATGGCTCAATCTAGAAAACATTCTGCACATGTGCTGTGAGTTAAGGAATAGTCTGGCCACATTGGTGGGAATTGGGTTATCAGTTTGAAATTCCAGAAATCAGGGAGGCAACTTTAGACATTCCCTTTCCTGAAGGCTGGGAGGGATGCCAGCTGATCCTCTGACATCCTTTCCAGTTCTGGTCCATACTGTTATGAGTGCAGCTGGCTGCCTGTAAAACAACACACCTGTAATCCGGTGCTGCCATGCCAAACCCAGAGGCTGTCACTCTGCTGCCCTCGTCTTACTCTACAATTTTTAGTTGTTGTTTTTTTTTTAACTACAACTATTTTATTCTCTCTCTCTCTCTCTCTCTCTCTCTCTTTTTTGAAAGAGATAGAAGGCACAAGTGAGCAAGGGGGTGGGGGAGAGAGAGAAAGAGAGAGAGAGAGAGAAGCAGGGCTCACTTCAAGTGGGGCTTGAACTCACAAACAATGAGATCATGATCTGAGCCAAAATCAGATACTTAACTGACTGAGCCACCCGGGCGCCCTTACTCTCCTTTTTTTTAAAACTTTCTTCTTCCTGAGCTATCACAACACCAATTCTCTAAAATTCCAGAAAAGAAATCTAATAGGATTTGCTTTTCCTACCCGTCCCCTAACTGCCTCCTCCCCTGGCTACTTTTTCCTTTTTTGTCCCTTCACTTTATCTTCATATATATCCATGCCCATGCCTTCACTTCCCATAAATCAAGGGTGTTTTTCTCGAGCTCTTGCCTGGTCTCCTTCATCTGAGCTTCACACTCAGAGAGCCACATTTTGCTAAATATTTCCCTTTACATGGAACCTCAAAATCAACATGTACAAAATAATTATTTGCTCCATCTCAGCTCATCTCCACCCGGTTCCTTCTGCCATGTTTCCCAGCACACTGAATGGCACCACCATTACCCAAACCAGAACCGTGGAACTATACTTATTTCTCCCTAATTTCTCTCCATCTCCCAAAGGCAATCAATCACCAACCCTTACAGTTTCACCTCCTCAATACTCTCAAGCCCTCTGTCCATCCAGGCCTTTCTTCCTGGAGTGTTGAAAAGCCACATTAGTTCAGTCCTACAGTCTCTGCCAGGTCAACCCATCTTCCGTACTATTATCACAGTAAAATTTCCAAGATATAGATCAGCTATGATGGAACAAACATGATACTACATTTCAATATGTATAGAATGAGGTACAAGTTACTTAAAATGGCCTAGAAGGTCCTTCCTGATCTAGCCGCAACCTTAAGTCTCCACTTCAATCCTACATTCCAGCCTTACTAAACCTACTTGATCTTCACCTTCTATTTTACACCCCTTGCTCCCTCTAATGCAAAGTTCTTTCTTCCCTTTCCCTTTTTATCTTCTTAGTTTTCAAATCATTTGGTTACAAGCAACTCATAACTACAACTGGCAATAATTGGCAATAGTCACAACTATTTAGGGAGTTCTGGCAAAGTGAGGAGCATCTAAGCTACAGATTGATTTCAAATATTATTAATTTTATTTATACTAAATTTAGTAACTAATGAAGTTGATATTCTATGTTTTGAGACATTTAGTTAGACATTTATGTATAATGTAGATTTTAAAGTTTCATTTTTTATCATTGGAGCCAATAATAGTTTTTATAGCTCTTGAAAAGCTAGATTTTATATATATCCCTAGGATATCATTTATCACAACATCATATAATTCATGTGCCTATACTCTTCTTTCCTACTAAAATGTGAATTTAGCAAGGGAGGAAAATGATTCCTCCTTTTTTGCATTCCTGGTATCCAGTACAGGACTTGACTTTGTGAGTAAATCCTCAGTATGTCTTCACTGACTGAAATGATAGTTGAGTAAATGAATGAAAAAATGAATAAACAAAAGGCAGCCAATAACTCAAGTGTCTATTGAAAAAAAGTATACATATCTTTTGGGTAATATTCAACAATTGTACAATGTACAATATCTAGTATTAGGTAAAGGTCTAGTTAAAGCCACTTTTATGAGTCTATTTTTGTGTTTCACACCTAAGGGAATAAAGGAATTTTCTTTTGACCTTATTCGTAACATATATTTAACATAAGCCAACCTTCTGAGTGAATACCACTGGCTATTTATATTGCCTATTGTGATATTATTTATTATTATTGCTATTGTTATTATTTCAATGTGATTAAAGCCCTTTGTACAATGTTCTCTCTTACTTTCAACTCTGCTGTGGCATACCAACAATTTCTGTCTGTGGCATATTAAACTCTGTCCAATAAAGATTACTGAACATTAAATGCAATGCACTATAGAGAATAAAAAAGAAGTAATATCTGTTGATAAAAATGTTAAAGGCTAATGGAGCTAAATCTATGTGTCCCTAGCTCAAGACACTGCCTTTATGAAAAAGCAAACTCAGAATTAAGGGAAGAAGATCATGAGGAAGACCTGACCCAGGCAAGTTGAGTTCAATTGTGTTTGCAAAGCAGGCATTGAGAGTGTCATTTCCAAATGGAACAAGAGCCACAAGGAAAGAATGTGTAGACTGTAGATATGGGCCATATGGAAGGAGAAGAGCCAAGAGCAGGGATGAATGGATAGGTGAGGGGAAGCACTGAATAGTCATCCAAGTGGGGAGAGACTAGCATAAAATTTGAAGAATTGGATTATGTTGAGTTATTTAAAAAATTTTTTTAATCTTTATTCATTTTGAGAGAGACAGACAGACAGAGAGCAATCAGGAGAGGGGCAGAGAGAGAGGGAGACACAGAATCCAAAGCAGGCTCCAGGCTCTGAGCCATCAGCACAGAGCCCAACATGGGGCTCGAACTCATGAACCC
This sequence comes from Cryptoprocta ferox, assembly GCA_028646485.1. Taxonomy (NCBI): domain Eukaryota; kingdom Metazoa; phylum Chordata; class Mammalia; order Carnivora; family Eupleridae; genus Cryptoprocta; species Cryptoprocta ferox. The sequence continues at coordinate 41,410,417 of CM053568.1, forward strand.
CAAGATCATGACCTGAGCTGAAGTCGGCACTTAACCAACTGAACCATCCAGGCACCCCTATGTTGAGTTATTTTAGAAGGAGACTGCTTACATGAGCAATGACTCCCCTACATACTGGAAAAGATTAAACCCATCTTGAACTAGCACAGAGGTCCTCATAGAAACATTCCCTTTTTAATTACACTAGTTTCATTTATTTAGAAAGTTCTTACCAGCTAAGCTTTCTACTTGCCTTATCACACTTGATCCTCATAACTACTCTGGGAAATAGGTACTCTCATCCATAAAAGATGAGAAAATGGTGTCTTTGAGAAATCAAATAACTTTCCCATTGTCATCCAATTTGAGCTTAAGCCTAGGTCTGTGGCTTCACAATTCATACTCTTAAATCTTTCTCCTGCATTCTTGATTAGCTTCATCTCAGTCCCATGAGGAGTGGCTTCAGAAGAGCCATGATAGCACATGTGCAGATACACTTGTTTCTCACAAGTCATGTTAATTGAGTTCAAATTTAGGAAACACACCCAGTTTGGTTCATTGGGCAAAGATATTGGTGGCTTTTCTGAACTCATAGAGAAATAGTAAAATGGAAGGGATGTGAAAGAGTATAGTAACCATCACATTCTGCATCCATTAGATGTTCCTGATAGATATCACCAACCTAGGCCTGAACACTCTCCAGTGTGGGAGCTCACTCTTCATGGGGATGGTGATCCAATTTTTAGAAGGTTTCCGTCAATAAAGCCAAACTGTCTTCACTCCTCTATCCTAGATCTGGTAAAATACAATGTCAATCTCTGGGGTCTTGTATATGGAAACCCTTAAAAATGCTGCTCTTTGTCTCTTTTCCCTGGCTAAATATTCCTATATAAAACATTTACCTTCCTGCTTGCCCACTATGTTTACTGCCAAAGTTCTCAATGTCTTCAGTGTTTAATGGATAGTCTCTGAGCAGTATAGTAATTACCATTTCTAATATAGCTACTATATATAGCTTATATAGCTACTAAAGTGAACTGTTGCAGCTTTTAGATTACCTTTTTAGCAAGCAGAGCATATATTGGCATCTATGAATTTTGTGTATCACCAAAATGTAGGTGTTATTCACTAGAAATTTCAATAATCAAGAGTGCCTGGGTGGGTCAGTTGGTTAGTGCTTGACTCTTGGTTTCAGCTCAGGTCATGATCTAGATGTTAGTGAGTTTGAGCCCCACATTGGGCTCCATGCTGACAGGGCAAAGCCTGCTTGGAATTCTCTCTCTGCCTCTGCCTCTGTCTCTCTGCCCCTCCCCCACTTGCTTTCTCTGTCTCTCTTAAAATAAATAAGTAAACTTAAAATCATTTTTTTAAAAATTAAAAAAAAAGAAAATTCAACAAACCAAGTCTCTCTCACACTGAACATACATACATACATTTATTAAAACCAAACTCGTAACTTCACATTCATCTATTTTGAAGTGCTGTCTTTTGGGTTTGATCCACTCATCCAGCCTATAGAAATAATTTGAATCCAGGTTCTGTGTTCCAACCAATAAGCCATCTACAGGGAATAAGCGGGCTACACAATTACATACATATCTTTTTAGGAGTAGTCAAATAGATAATGTCAGAAAAATTTGGAGCCCACCCATATGAATCTCCCAGAGGACACAGCATAGTCTTCTAAAATGGACTTGGAAGAGTCCTTCCCTCCTGGAGGGATGTCTTAGAAGAATTGGAACTCTTGCAGGAAGCTTTCCCAGCATAGAGGTGAAAGGGAAATGCTGACATTTCCAACAAAGACAATGCTTAGGAGGGAGCATCTGTGAAGAAAGCAAAACTCCTCCCTGTGTGAATAATTCCCAGGTGTGTCTCTGGTCCCAGCTTCTAGACCTCCACCCTTGATTACTCAGACTCGATATAGCCTTCCAAGACCAGCCCTAATGAGAAGGTTCCATCTGGGACCATTTCCCTGACCTTATAACCAAATTTCCACTGTCATTCCAGATAAGATATCCACTGTCTCTGAACCCAGGTTGTTATTTAAAATGTCAAATGAAACAACAAAGGGATATGAAGGCATACTACAAGAGACTTCCCAGTGGGTCAGTGTTGATCATATAGGACATACTATGATAAAGCAGAAAGAGTAATTTGTTTTATTTTGTATTTCCATATATACAACTCTTTAGAGAGAATATCCTGGTTTGGTGAGGATGGAAGAGTAGGAAAAAGCTAGTATGTTTATTAGAACTTGTTTGTAAGCTGAAACTGGCCATGATTCTCAATTGGGAGGGGAATGTACCAGAATCTAGGTAGGTTGGGGAAGTCTCATGAAAATTATATACCTCTTCCAAACCTCTTATGGGTATCTGCCACCCAGGGCCACCTTCACTGAGGCAAATGTGACATATTTTTTCAGTCTTGTTACCAAAAAAAAAAAAAAAGAATCATAAACAACCCATTGGAATAGAGAGAAAAAACCATAAGCCATAAGTCCCTTGCTCCATTACTGTGGTCTACCAGTGGACTTTGGTGCAAAGAATGAGCTCCTATGCTTGCAGACATAATCATGCTAGAGTGTTGTTGCAATTAAGCCTTGTGTATTCATGTCCATGGAGGGTTATACTGAGAAGGTAAGTTAGGATTCCAATACAACAGACCTACCCCAGAAAACAACCTTGCTAGTGTCACCTTTCCTTTTCAATAGGAGGATGAAATCTCTCTCCTTGGGCCTCTCCCTGTTAAAGTCGAGGTTATATTTCCATGGAACTAAGGTCTAGACACAGAGCAACTATTTCAACCACATAATTTTTTTGTCTGACTTTATGACAGCTCTTCTAAGCCTAGACTGCAAAGTGCATGACACAGTCACTTTGAGGGGCAAAAAGTGAATTAAAACTGTGTGTGTGTTGGCATACACGTGCATGCAGGTGATTTAGCTTATAAAATATCTCAGAGCAACGGTAGACCCTGAGCTTTGCATTACTAGAATCCTGGTGGAGAATTAGTTCCAGATTTCATGTTACTGATAAGTATGTCACACAGACATACAAAAAAGCCAAACAAAAATGGAATCATGATAATTCTTTGGTTTAAAGGTACAAATTACAGGAGAAATTAACATTTCTATGTTAATATAAATAATTTCTACATAAATATTGAAAATATCTCAGCAATTAACATTACACATTCTTAGTCTCAAAATATGATTAAATCCTCAATATAATTGGGTGTTGAAAGTGATCTGAAAAGCTATCAACAAGTTACATGCAATTCTGTTATCTTCTTGGACTAGTTTGTTGTGATTCAGGTTTGGACCACTTTCAGAAAGGGTCCCACAGGGTGGGTGAGCACTGGAGGCATGCCACTGTGTGGACAATCTGGGAAACAGACCCACCAGATCTAAAAACATGCAAGCCAACAATTCCTTAGCCCTCCAACAGGCTTTGATCTTCTCCTGTGCCCCAATTTTCACTTCACTGGGCCAGTAAAGACTTTATAAATTACTTTATGCCAAATATTTCTGTTTTTAACAAAACAGAAAATATATAGCCATGACCCAAGTCCTAATAAAAAAACAAAAAGCCTAGCATTTGATTGCTTTAATTAAAATAGGATGTGGATGGGACCCCTGGGTGGCTCAGGTCATGATCTCATGGTTTGAGGGTTCGAGCCCCAGGTAGGGCTCTAAGCTGACAGCTTAGAGCCTGGAGCCTGTTTCAGATTCTGTGTATCCCTCTCCTGTGTCCCTCCCCCACTAGTTCTCCCTCCCACTCTCTCTCTCTCTCTCTCTCTCAAAAATAAATAAACATTTAAAAAATTATTTAAAATAGGATATGGTTATAACATCTTTATAGAAAACCATCTTTGTTCTCCTTTAAAAATGACAATCTGTACATTGCCTTAAGTGCATCCCCATAATTCTCCACATTAATTTCATGTTTTAAAACTTATGGAAGATTTTTTTTGAAGCAGGTAAAACTGGGTTTCTTTCTTTCTTTTTTTTTAAATAAGGCAACAATCCCAAATGAGGAAGGGTGAAATAATGTGCCATAGTAAGTGAATCTCTACAAATAAAGTTACCGGATCAGTTCTCATGGAGTCTGTGGCAACACAGGGGGCAAATATGCAGAAGAAAAACTCTAGAAAAAATCCGTCCCAAGCCACAAAGACATTGCATTTTAATCCTCACATCTATTAAATGGAAAGTCCTAGAGAAAAAGCGTCTATAACACAGCTGCCCTTGTTAAGCAGCACTGAACACTGGAGAGAAAGCCTAGTATCATTAACTCTGTTAAAAAAAGAAGAAGAAAGAAGAAAGAAGAAGAAGAAGAAAAAAGAAAAGAAAGAACTAAAAAACTAAAAATATTTTTAAAAAGCAAAGCCAAACCTTACCAGAAAGGAGCAAGCTGACTCCATAGAGAACTAAGCCGGCTAAAGAGTCCATGCTTCCCCAAATGTCTCCATCCAGTTTCCGCAGATGTGCATGAGGCCCCAAGGATCCTTTCAGACACCAAGCAGTTTGTGACTTTCCATTCGCATGTTCTACTGGGTCCTGTTTACAAGTCAGAAGCAAGAAGGAACAGCACAGAAGCAGGCTGTAACAGTCTCATTTCTGTCTGAGCACAGGGAGTTTTAAGTTCCTTTTTCCTGTTTCCTTTGTAGATTAGGATGGGAAAGGCTCTATCTTAAAGGCATTTGGTATCAGCAGAGCTGGGGGCACTCAAAGCCCTATCCATCTTGCAATTCATCAAAACACTTCTCTATTACTATTGCTTCTGCTGCTGCTTTTGCTGCTGTTGTGGGGATAGAGGAATTTTTGTTGGAAGTGTGGGTCCTGGTCAGCGTTTTCAGAAACAATAGGGGTATCCTCTCTTAGGCGGGAAACAGAATAACAGCCCTCCACCTATGTGTGGTATGCAGTGATGACCAGCCCTTCTCAGCCTCCAACAGCTCTCCCGGGTCCACCTGGGATCACTGACAGAAGGGGCTTTTGGGTGTGGGGAGGAATCTTTGCTTTTGTTTTCTCATTTTAACCCACATGGATTGAATTGGGAAAGGAAGGTTTCCGTGATGAGAAAACACAACCCAAAAGGCAATTAATTTGGATAATTACCAGTGAGGTCAATGTGCAATGCAGCCACAGAGACCAGAGTCCAGAATCGTTAGCCTGTTTTCTTTCACACACATGGTTTATTTCTTGGCCAAGAGCCCAAACATATCCATGCTACTGGCTATAGCTTTGATTTTTGCTAACAATTCATCTGAAGGTGATCTCATTTCTTAAAGAACTTGGCCTAGAAGGGTTTTAGTAATGAAAGGGATTTCATGGTTCTTGGCCAACAATGTTCCAGAAGCAAATTATATACAAAACTTTAAAAATAACCGGTGTCAAAACCAAATGTAAGTGATTTGATTTGGTATAAAAATAGCATTCCTAAGAGCAGAGAGTACATAGGCCAAAAGAAAAATAGCTTTTGGAGTTACCATATCTAAAATCTTAAATTTATCCAGAAGATAGTTTCTCCATAACATAAACTATGATTTCAGAATAGGGTGTCATTATTCCTGTTCACCCTACCTTCATGTCTGAGGAAAGAGCTGTCTGCTCTTGCTTTCACTGCTCGCCATAGGAAAACACAGATGCTGCTGGTCTTGCCTCATTTCTGTCCCAGGTTTTACCACATCACTGATGACTTGAGAATCAATAGATGTTTCCAGCTGGGGCGAAAAACACAGGCTTTATTTTTCTTTTAAGTTTATTTATTTATTTTGAGAGATTGAGAGCAGGGGAGAGGCAGAGAGAGAGGGAGAGAGAGAATTCCAAGCAGTCTCCACACGCTTAGTGCAGAGCCCAATGTGAAGCTCGAACCCATGAACCATAAGATCATGGCCTGAGCTGAAATCAAAAGCCGATGCCTAACCAACGGAGCCACCCAGGCACTCTGAGCAGGGTATTTTCAAGCAGACCTGGGTTCAGATATTGACTCGGCCACATGTTTACTTCATCTCTTTGATTCTCAGTTTCAACAGCTGTTACAACGGCACTATTATCTCCAGCATGGGGATTTTAGGGAGGAGTAAATGAGGCTGGCACAGTGCCTTATTTATCGAAGGCTTTCGTTAAATGTTAATATATTCATTTCCTTTAGTCTTTCCCTTCAGTCCCTGATTTCAGTCCCAAGAAATTCCTACAGAAAACCATTCTCTCATCTTATGAAATGGCTTTAAGTTTGATTTTGTAACAAACCAGGCTGGGAGTTGGGGATTCTGGGCTCTAGTCCCAGCTCTGTTCTTCCTGTGAGGCCTTGGACGAGTCATTTCCCATTGGTAGGCCTCAGTTTCCTCAACTGTAAAATGAAGGGTTTATACTGGATGTGACTAATTTCCCTCCAATTGTAATAGCTTGTAAGTCTAAATGACTAAGCTGTCCCTTACAGCATCTCCTCCTAGGTTCCTAGGTCCTCTCCTCTAGGCTGTTCAGAGAAGATGCTAGCTTTGTGTCTCTGTCACTGCAGAACCTGGGAGGGTCATAAATGCACTCTATTTTAAGAACATGGCGACTGAGACTTTGTGAGGTCCACTGGCCCCAGGCCATATGGAGTGGCAATGGAAAGCCTTAGAAATAAACAAATTCCAGGGCACCTGTCTCCTCAGCCACAGCTTCCTCTGTTTGTGTTTGATGGCCACACAAGGAAGTCAGTGCTCATATTCCCTCCTGTTGGCTACTTCATGTGGACCAAAGATGCTTCTACCTTGCTTCCTTTTCTGGGATGCCTCCCTCTGTTATTCAGAACCTCAGTTTCATTCGTCCCCCATTCTCCAGAAAGATCTACCCTTACCGTGAATTGTTAATCAAGTTCTCACTCTTCCTTTCTTCAGAAAGGGTGACTTAGTTTCATCCTGTGCTCTGTAACCCAGAAATGTTGCTCCTTTTAGAAAAGGCAGTATTTCTCCATTATCCAAAAGAGCTATGTAGTTTAATCTCACCTTCCATGTAATCCTTTCTAATGCTATCCAGAGTATTGAGTCTATTTAATAAATAACTGCTAAATTTTCTGAGCTTATGAGTATATAGCTAGGCAAAAGGCTGAGCAACTTTTGTCTGGGATACCTGAATCATTAGCATGTAAATTCCAAGTGTAAAGTGAAGATTACTGTGGACAAACCTGGCCAAACATTCTCTGCTCCAACTTTCTGCCCTTTGTATATTAGAACATGAAGAACCAATCAAGGAACAATAATACGAGATTCTCCATGCACTGTGGGGCCAATAGGTCAGCAGAGCTGACTGGCAACACATTGGGAAGTTGCAAAACTGGATGGCATGCCAGAATTTCCAAGGGAAGGGAGAGGCCACTTCCATGTCTGGACAGGACTCTCCCCAGTACATAACGTATTAAGGAAATACCATGTACTTGGACATGCCACAACCCTTCTCTAGAAAGCTGGCTATGGCCATCGTAAGGGCATCTCCATTCCCTGAAGAGCCTTGTTGGGGGCCAGCTGGATCAGCTCTCCACCCTTAGCAGCTCTGTTCACCTGGACTGGTTGAAATCATCTTCCCATCTTTGCTTGACAAACTCCTAGCTATCCCCTTAGACCAGGAAAGTCTTCCTTGACTGTTCAATCCAATTAGGTCTCCCCCATTCTTCTCTCACAACACCGTGTCCTTTGGTCATGGTACTAATCACAGTTGGTAATCATATATTCGTGTCCTTGTCTTTTTAATGTCTCTTTCCCCTCAGTTGACTATAATCTTCATCAGGCAGAGATGACATCTAACTTATTCAACATTGAATTCTCACACCTGACCATGGTGTTTGGCACATAGTAGGTCTTCAGTAAATACTTCATGAGGTAATAAATGAAAATACTTTCATTATTACTCATATAGTCATATGTAGAAAAGGCTTTGGAGTCAGGCAAACCTAGATTCCATGTTACAGCTATAATTGACTCTCTGTATGTCCTGTGCAATTCACATCTCTGAACCTCAGATTCCTCATCTTTCAATGAGGGGCGGGGCGTTTGGGTGGCTCACTCTGACTTCAGCTCAGGTCATGATCTCACAGTTCGTGGGTTCAAGCCTTGCATAGGCCTCTGTGCTGAGAGCTCAGAGCCTGGAGCCTGCTTCAGATTCTGTGTCTCCCTCTCTGCACCTCCCCTGCTGACGCTCCATCTCTCTCTCAAAAATAAACAGTAAAATAAATTTTTAAAAATAAATAAAAAATAAAATAAAGGGAAATAATGTCTATTTAGTGAGATAATATATACACAGTAATTGACACAAAGTAGTATTCAATAAAATCTCTCTACAGATTCTTTCCCTATCCACAGCCACCACCACCACCTCTGAACTGTTATATAGAGCTATTTGCAATGTGGAAATGAGGTTCCACACAGGCTAAGTAATGTGCTCAGCTGTGGGTAGCCAAGAGAGTATTAGAATCCTAATCTTGGCTTCCATTTTTTGCAAGTATAATATATGATTCTTTTTTTGCATAGTTCATCTTTAGACCACAATGTGCAAAAAAGTAGATAAAAAGAAATATAGGAAATATCATAAACACCAACATGGTATACTCAGACCTTAGGAAAGTATGTTAAATGAAACTTGGACAGATAATGGAAAAAGTTTGATAACACTGAGAAATGTAGTCACTTCTCATTGTGCTTCCAAAATAGTAATAGCTAATATCAGGACCTGTGTGCACTCCACAGCCTTGCTCCAGGGAAATGAAAAGAGGCTTCCTCATGAGTCAAGCTCACTCAGTTTAATTTTATTTTTCCAAACATTACTTATAGCAGAACAAAAAAGAAAGCCAAACCAGCAACGAGAAAACAAAATAAACAAGGCACTTGGCTGATTTGTTGTTTTCTATTCTCTGGTTTTTGCACTTACTATATGAAAAGACCTCTTTAGAAAACATTAAACATCTTTGAAACAGATTAATAAAAAAAATCAATGGAGAATTAAAAATGTGAAGAGGTATGGAAAGTATACAATGTTACTAATATACTTGTATCATACATCTAGGGGTCAGTATCACAAATACATAGCAAAAGCCACAGATGCATATCCTTTAGCTGAGAAAATCCACATTTATCATATACCCCAAGCCAAAGTCAAAGATGTTCCCCAAAATATATCTATAAAGGCATTATAAATTTTTTCTAGTGTTTATTTATTTTTGAGAGAGAGAGAGTGTGACGGAGTACGAGCAGGGTAGGGGCAGAGAGAGGGGGACAGAGGACTGATGCTGGGCTTGAACTCACAATTCATGAGATCGTGACCTGAGCTGAAGTTGAACACTTAACAGATTTGAGCCACCCATGTGTCCTTATAAAGGCATTATAAAAACATTGTTGATAATAACCAAAACATAGAAACAATCTAAACAGCCAGGAAAAATGGATTATTTTTATAAATCATGGTACACAATAGACAAATGTCAAAATGTAGTGGAAGCATATTGACAATGAAAGATGTTAAGATGTTTATAGGATATTGTTGATTGGTAACAAGTTTGAACAGCATGAAATGTATACACATGTGCACAACAGCACATATATACCTACACGCTACAATACATATGACAAATATATGCCAAGACGTTATACTCACGAAACATATGCACACGTGCACACATATACCCACACACTATAATACATATGTCAAATATATGCCAAAATGTTATACTCATTGAACAAATGTTATTATCTCTAGGTTGTTTGTTGCAAAACTGATAACTTTTTCTTTATAACTTTATATAATTTCAACATTTTATTTTTCTTTTTATTTTTTTATGTTTTTTTATTTTTGAGAGAGAGACAGATAGAGCACAAGCCGGGGAGGGGCAGAGAGAGAGGGAGACACAGATTCTGAAGGAGGCTCCAGGCTCTGAGCTGTCAGCACAGAGCCTGACGCGGGGCTCGAACCCAAGAACCGCGAGATCATGACCTGAGCCAAAGTCGGACACTCAACCGACTGAGCCACCCAGACACTCCAATTTCAACATTTTAAAAGGGGCATCTGGGTGGCTCGGTCGGTTGAACATCGGACTCTTGATTTCAGCTCAGGTCGTGATCCCCAGGGTCATGGGTTGAGCCTTGTGTCTGGCTTGGCACTAAGTGTGGAGCCTGCTTGGGATTCTCTTTCCCTCTCTCTGCTCCTCTCCTCCACATGCTCTCTCTCTCTCTCTCTCTCTCTCTAAGATAAAAGGAAAAGAAAAATATTTTTTAAAAATAATGAGCATATATGTACAAATGAAGAAGATTGGGGGAAATCCTTGAGAAAGTTGACGCAGGGCAGTAGGATGAACCTTAAAACACCCATGGGCAAATATGAAACAGAATTCAAGTGAAGCTCAGTGTCCAGGAGGTGAGCAAACAGATTTTGGTTGTTCACTTCCTGCAAGGTAGCCTTGCCATCCTGCCTTATGCAGGGCTATGAGCACTGAACCTTCAGCAACATCACATCTGGCTTCTTAAGAACTTTCATGAACTTTTTTGTGAACCCGCTGTACTTAACAGTGGCTAGCAAAAAAGAAAGGGTCATCAACAATTAAGTCCTGGCCTTCAGCCAGGACACCACAATTAAAGTGGCAACACCCATTCTGGGAGCTGATGTCTATGGAAAATATGGAAAATACCTGACCCTCCAGGAACCCTATTTACTCTAAATCTTTCTTTTTCTTTTATTATCTAAATGACAAGGACTGTGCTCATTGCTGTAGGAGGAGACACAGATACAGAAGATGTAGTTTCTACTTTTGAACCTCACAATTACCCAATCCTAGCATGACAACAATGCATCAAAACAGGAAAAGTTAAGTAACAAAATCAGGCATTGTGTGGTTAAATACCAAAGGGTGGTACTGGCAGTAAAATTTTTAGTAGTCTCTGCTTTAGCCCATGAGGCACCAATTCTCATGCCTTTTTTTTGTTTCTCCTGCTCTATGCTTGGTACAGGAGGCATCTTCCCATTAAGGCAGGGACTCTCTGCTTCATTTTAGATGATCCTGTGCTATTTTCTCAATGGCTTAAGGAATGCCCTGCAACCACTGTGAGACCAGTTTGCCACAGACAGAATAGACTGAGAGTATTTTTCATGACGCCTGCCCTGCCCCCCCTCCAAAAAAAACCTTCAAAAAAAAGAAGAAAGTAGAAGAAAGAAAAAGAAACTCCTATTTATTCTTCAAAAAACAATTCAAATGTCACTTCATCTATGAAAACCTCTTTGAATATGTGGTTGATAATGTCTAATAAATCACCCCATGGTTTAGTTGTTGGGTAAAACAACAAATATTTACATAGCTCATGATTTTGTAGGTTGATAGTTCAGTCTCTCCTGGACAGTTCTAATCTCACCTGTCCTCCCTCATTTGTCTGTAGTCAGGGAAACAAGTTTTCTTGTGGCTCTTAAATTAATTAAACAAGGAGGGTGTTAAGACTGAGGTGGCTCTAAAGAGCTGTAGACTATATAAGTAAACCAAAATCTAAGCCTGTAAATGCCTGAAGATTATGAAATAAAAATCCTAAGGACAACCAATCGTAGCCAAGTAGACCTTGAGCTACAGCCAATCAACAATGCTCTTACTTTGCTTCCTCCTCTTCTCTGTCAAAGCCTCTGCCTAATTGGCTGCCCAGTACTCCTGACAGTGGGGTACACCTAACCACTTCCAATTTGGTGCTTACCCTATATCCTAGCACTGGGTATTGTCAGGTTTTAAAAATTTGTTTTCTGGGGCTCCTGCGTGGCTCAGTAGGTTAAGCATCCGACTTTGCTCAGGGCATGATCTCACAATTCATGAGTTTGAGCCCTGCATTGGGCTTTATGCTTTTAGGACAGAGCCCATTTCAGATCCTCTGTCCCCCTCTCTCTACCCCTTCGCCGCTTGTGCTCCAGCTCTCTCTCTCGCTCAAAAAATAAACATTAAGATATATATATAGATAGATACATATATATAGATATACATATAATTATGATTTTAATACTTATTTCCTTAATAACTAACAATGCTGAGGATCTTTTCATATGTTTATTTGCTATTTATTTTTCTTCTTTGGGAAAATGTTAAAATTGCCCATTTTTTAATTCAGTTGTTTCTTTTCTTTTTGTTAAGTCTTGGGAGTCTTTTATATACTCCTGTCAAATATGTGATTTGCAAATATCTTCTCCCAATCTGTGGATTGTCTTTCCACTCTCTTAACATTGTGTCTTTCAGAGGAAAACTTTCAATTTTGAAAAAAGATGCCATTTATGTCTTTTTTAATAAACATTGCTTTTGTATTATATCTTCTTTTATAAATATTACTTCTGTGCCTAACACAAGGTCACAAAGATTATTTTCTATGTTTTCTTCTAAAAGTCTTGTGATTTTTTATTTAGTTCAATAATCCATTTTAATTTTTGTATAACATGTCATGTACAAATTGAGAGGTATTTTCTTACATGTGGATGCCCAACCATTCCAGCACCATTTGATGAAAAGATCATCCTTTCTCTGTTGAATTTGCTTTATGCCTTTGATAAAAATCAATTGGCCACAAATGTATGAGTGTATTTCTAGACTCTCCATTCTATGCCATTAACCTATGTGTTTATTCTTTTATGAATACTATACTATCTTGGTTTCTAGAGCTTTATAGTAAATCTTGATATCAGGTAGTGTGAGTCTTCTAACTTTGTTTTTCTATTTCAAAATTGTTTTACTTGTACTAGTTCCTCTGTATCCTTCTGCTTCCTTTGAGCTTAATTTGCTCCTTATATTCTAGTTTTTTAAGGTAGAAATTTCTATCACTAAATTGAGACCTTTCTCTTTTGATATAATCATGTTATGCTTTAAGTTTCCCCCTAAGCACTGCTTTAGTTGTGTCCTACAAACTTTGATAAGCTGAATTTTCATTTTCATTTTGTTCACAATATTTTCTAGTTTCCATTTAACTCATAAGCCATTTACTTCCAAATATTTAGGGGATTTTACAGGTATCTTTCTTTAAATGATTTCTAGTTTAATTCTGTCATGATCAGAAAACATGCTTTGTATGATTTCAGTTCTTTTACATTTGTTTAGATTTGTTTTATGGTCCAGAATAAGGTGGCTCCTGGTGAATGATCCATGTGCACTTGGAAAGAATATGTATTCTGCTGTCGGTGGCTGGCATGTTCCAAAAATCAGAGGTGAGTCTAGCTGGAGTATAATGTTATTTAGGTCTTCTATATCCCTACTTAACCCTACTTCCTCCCAGTTATATCAGTTTCTGAAAGCAGAGTGATAAACTAGAATTATGGGTTTATATTTATCCTCTCAATTCTATCAGTTTTTCTTCATGTATTTTGAAGGTTATTTGTTAGGTTTGTTCATATTTAGGATTGTTATGTGTCTTTGTAAATTGACTCACTTGTCTTTATTTAATTAATATTTATCTTCATTTCTGATTATACTTCTAGTCAACTTTGATATTTTTGAAATTTGTCATAGGAGACTTATTTTCTCTTCTTTACAGTTATTTATTTATTCATACCTCCACCCTAGAAAGGGCCATATAGCTGAAGGGAATCTTGATCTAGGTACTGAAAGCTGAGCTGTATACTAGGTGAACCATGACAAGGACAGGAGGGAGGTAGGATAAGCATTTCAACAAATGGACCAGTAGCCCAAGCCTAAACATGGTGGTGTGAAATAATTTAGGGGAAATGTAAGTGATTGATTGAGCAAGATGAAATAAGGGTGACAAAGGGTTTGGCAAGAGAGAAGGTGCTTTAATCAAACTGTTTTCAGATTTGGTACCCTATTGAGGTCTATAACAATGGGAAATAAAAAGTTTTAAATCGAGGAATGTCATGACCAAACTTTCATTTTAGGAAGGTCACTCTGGAAGCAATGGATATGTTAAATTTGTAGAGGTTAAAGCTAGGAAAACTCATAATAGATGCATATTGTAATTTAGAGATCATGAAAGTCTGAACTAAGGCTATAGTAGCATCAGAGTAGAGAGAAGGACAAGTGTTAAAGTGATAAAAATATTAATATAATGACTGTTGGAGGTTGACATAGAGGGAGAAGATTAAGGTAAATCCAAGGTTTCTATTTTGTATAACAATATGGACATGGTAATACTCACTGTGAAAGGGCCATAGGACGTGAAGCTCATTTGTGGGGAAATACTAAAAATTTAGTATAAAATTCTATTAAGGATACACAGGTTTAACTTAGATATTGGATAGACAAGTATGGATACATACTTAGCTTGCAGTGGATACATTGGTATGAAGCTCAAGAGAGAAATCTGAGCATTGCTGTGGGCTATGACTGAGATCACTCAGATGGCCTGCAAAGGGCGGACCCCAGAGAAGCCTGGACCATAAGGAGCAGATAAGGGGAAGAGTTAGTAGAGGAGTGTGAGAGACATGACTCTGAGAAACAGGAAGAGAGCTTTTTGAAATCACTCTAACAGTATTTGTCACTCTGCATTATAATTCCTTGTTTCCCTTCTGGACTTTGAGTTCTTCAGAGTCAAGAGCAATGTCATAGTCATCTGTGTAGCTCCACTGGCACAGTGCTTCACTCACAGATACTTAGTGAAGTTTTTGTAAATGAATACAGACAGGCCCATGTTTTAGGTTTTTTTTTTTTCCATGTTAATTTATTTTTTAGAGAAATAGAGGCAGCACAGGTGGGGGTGGGGCAGAGAGAGAAACAGCAGAATCTGAAGCAGGCTTCAGGCTCTGAGCTGTCAGGACAGAGCCTGACATGGGGCTCAAACTCATGAACCGTGAGGTCATAACCTGAGCCAAAGTTAGATGCTTAACCAAATTAGCTACCTAGGCGTTCCAAAGGGCCCATGTTTTAGAGATCAGTTTGACCATTGAAAACAAAACCAGTGCAAATGTCTTTAGAAGGTTGGTGATAAAGTGGTTATCAAATTGACTCTGATTCAATCCACATATACACCATAGAAATCAGTCTTCAAGGAGTTGGCTTGTGGAAAAGCAAAAAGTGCAGAGCTCCAAAATCACTGACAGGGGAATCACAGGGGCCCAGCTCACTAGCTCTTTTGCCTTGGACTAACTCAGTTCTCTGAAGCTTAGTTTCCTCAGCTGCTAAATGAAGGAAGGGGGAGAAGGACATCTACTTTGAAATAACATGCAATTTGTGTAAAGCATCTGGCGTAATGCCTGATAATGATGATAATTATCATCATCATCATCATCATCACCACCACCAAATACAACCCATACATTTCACAGGTAAAAAGCATCAACATCCACCTGTGACAACCATAGAAAAAATGGAATCAGGTCTCCACTGGGGAATCTACCATGCTTAATGGCAGAAAAATGATGTGCCCATTTTTCTCTCATACTAGATCATAGGCTTCCTGAGAGCAGGAATCATGTCATTTGTATCTCCAGCAGCTATTCCTATAAAGGTTCATAGAGTTGAAACATGAATACAGAGCCTTTAAACACTATCTAGGAGACATTCCAGTTTTGGTGAACTTTACTATCTTAGAAAACCAAATAAAAGCAGTTTAGCTAGTTCCTACATGAGCAGGAGTTTGTTCAGTTCAGTGCCACTAGTGCTGATGCATTAAATGTCCAGGAAAAGCTCTCTGAATCGAGGCTGTTTTTGGTACATAAGATTTATGATGTGCATATGTATGTGTCCATAGATGAAAGAAGCTACCTGTGCCAGGCCAGTCAGGGATATAGGCATTTCACTGTAAAATACCTTAACAGTGATTCTTTGACTTCTAAAACTGCCTGCAAAACTTCTAGACACTCAAGCCCAAATCTCTCCCTTTTGATTTCTTGAGAGTGAAACAGCAGGGGGCCGTGAGGTACTCTATAGCGCCTGGCATTGGCCACATGGAATGCCCTGCCTTTTGTGACTCATGGCTACTCATCAGCTCTGTATTGTGAACTCTTGGCGTGGCCTGCAGTGCCATCCTGCCAGTCTCTCCAGCTTTATCAGGATCTGCCTTCCCCTTGCCCTCTGCAATTAGGCACAATGGCCTCCTCACTATTCCTGGAACATTCTAGACTCATAGCCCCATAATCCATTCCCCCCTTGAGGCCTTTGTAATAAGTTTTCCCATTATCATGTAAATGCTATTAGTCACTCTAGTCAAGTGGAAAAGAGATGGAGAAAGAGAGCAAATTAACCTGGAAAGAATGTTAAATTGTATATCATCTCTTCAGCCACACCCACCCTGCGATAGTAATCTGCAATCCTTCTTATTAGATACAAAAACAAACAGAAGAAAACAATTGTAATGAGGAATTTAACAAAACAACTCAAAATAGAAACTAATTTTTTTAAGTAAGAAGGTTTTGTTTTGTTTTGTTTTCCTCCTGCATTTGGCAAAATACTCTTTAAGGCAGGAACATGGAGTCTCTTTGTGCTACAAATTTCTTGACACTGGAAAGCCCATATTTAAATTGACTTCTGAAATGGCATTCCAGCATCACACATTAAATTAATGTTAGTTGATTATAGTGGCGCATCTGGGTGGCTCAGTCGGTTAAGCGTCCCACTTCAGCTCAGGTCATGATCTCACAGTTTGTGAGTTCGAGCCCCACGTCGGGCTCTGTGCTGACAGCTTGAAGCCTGTTCAGATTCTATCTCTCCCCCTCTCTCTGCCCCTTCCATGCTCATGCTCTGTCTCTCAATAATAAATAAACGTGAAAGAAATTTTTTTAATGTTAGTTGATTATAATTATCTGTACTTTAACCTGGATTAAAGGTCAAAAATCCATTAGCAAGAAAACCTTATTTAATCAATTATATATTTTTAATTTAAAATGTAGATACATATTAGTAATACCTACAGACCCAAACACAATGTTTAGACACATAGATACACAATTCATGCTAAGGCAGATTTAACCAACCTGGTCTATCTATAAATTGAACAAGCAAAGGTCTCCCCCAGTACAATACAGCATATTGTTAAGACAACAGGCCTCAGAATCAGAAAAGCAAATATAAATACCTAAGCCCATCATCTCCTAGCATGTTATATTAGATATGAAAGCCACAGCTTCTTTCACTGTAATAGCAGTTTGAAAGTATTTACCTCACAAAATTCTTAGAAAAATTATATGAGATAATGTATGAACAATGTTTAGCACAGTGCCTGGGATATAGTACGTATAATATAAATATTACTAATTTGAAAGGTTTAAAAAGGAAGTTAATAGCCATCATTTGAAGCTTAAAGTAATGTATCTGATTAATTTAAAAGATGAAAAAATTAACACAAGTAATTATTTGTATTCGTATAACTCATGTAATTTTTAAATGATCACAAGAGAAAAGAACCACTATAAATAATTCAAGTATGCTTGTGTTTTCATCTATTCCCAAAAGTGGCTTGTGCCTTGATTAGCTCTTTTAGAAACAAGAAACATTTTGTTAAACCTTATTCTCTTTAAAATAAACAAAACAAACAAAAAACTCCAACATGCAAATGGAACTGAAAATAAACTTCCAGTTCAGAGATGGTGAATTAATCATATACATTAACTACTCTTCCCTCTCAAAGACACTAAAATAAAGATAATTATTGCTTAAGGATATTAAGGCAACCAGAAAATGGGAAAGAAGATGTTTCAACCACAAAATTTTAGAAGTTAGAAAACTGATGGGCTAGAGTTACCAGGTATAAAAATCACGAAAATGCTATTGCTGAGTGATTGGTAGAGGGGAAAGCAATATACACTATAAAACCTCTAAAAGATGATAAATTAGTGGCCACTTGTACTGCTGGAAGTGAGGATAAAGTGAAATTAAAATTAAGAGGAGTAATAGGGGTGCCTGAGTGGCTCAGTTGGTTAAGCATCTGACTTCAGCTCAGATCATGATCTTGTAGTTCATGGGTTCAAGCCCCACGTCAGGTTCTGTGCTGACAGCTCAGAGCCTGGAGTCTGCTTTAGATTCTGTCTCCTTCACTCTCTGCCTCTCTCTCCACTCACACTCTGTCTCTCTCTCTCAAAAATAAACATTAAAAAAATTAAGAGGAGTAGTTGAAAGTATGTTTTAAAATCAGACAAAACGAGATACCACTTCTAATACACTAGAGTGGTGTCATAAAAAAGTCAGATAATAACAAGTGTCATCTAGGATGTGGAGAATTGAAGCACTCATACATTGTTGGCAGTAATGTAATTTGTGCAGCTACTTTGGAAAACAGACCAAAATTCTTCAAAAGGTTAAACACAGAGTTACCAGCAATTCCACTTGTACGTATATACCCAAGAGAAATAAAAACATGTTTATATAAAAAACGTGTACATAATTGTTCACAGAAGTATTATTTATAATAGCCCAAAAGTAGAAACAACCCCAAACCATCAACTGACAAATGAATAAATAAAATATGGTATATCCACACGATGGGATATTATTTGGTCAAAAAAAAAAGTGATGATACATGCTACAACCTGAATGGATCTTGAAAACATTACACAAAGTGAAAGAATCCAGTCAGGAAAGATCACATATTGTAAGAACCCATTTACATGAAATGTCCCAACGAGGCAAATCCACAGACATATAAAGTAGGTTAGTACTTGCTCAGGACTAGGGTCAAGGGCAGTGGAGGATGATAGGAGGTGTCGGCAGGTGACTGCTAGGGACTCAGGGCTCCTTCATGAGGTGATCAGAATGTTCTAAAATTGATGTGGTGTGAGTTGCACAACTCTGTGAATATATTGAAAACACTGAGTTATGTACTTTAAAGGGTGAATTGTATGGTATGTGGATTATATCTCAATAAAACGATTCCAATAAAAATACAACAGGTAGACCCTCTAGGCATTTTTCTTGCACTGCACATAGTGGAGCAATCATACTTTTTCTACCCTATAGAAGACTGGCGTGGGGGTGGGGAGCCGTTTTCTCTGAAGGAGGTGTAAGAGAGAGGTTCTTTGGACCATACAGTTACAGGCAGTAAGAATAGGCTAAAGTTTAGAACTTAATTTAAGCCTTGGGCTTTCTCTCCACTTTCACTTGTAGAAAGCTGGCAAAAGGATCAGCAGATCTCTGGGCATTATGACCAGTAATATAATGGTCATAATAATAAGCCTGAAAATGTTCATATTTCTCGAACAGATATGTCAGTAGGGCACCTCCAACAAAACCAACCCATTAGTTTTGCTGCACAGAGGCTCATACTCAATAAACTGACCTCATGCTTAGAGCTTCTAATCAGCTTTTCAGTCCTCTGTCCTTAAACATACAGCCAAAAAATTAACAACTTGGAAAACAACAGATGTTGGTGAGGATGCACAGAAAGGAGAACCCTCTTGCACTGCTGGTGGGAATGCAAACTGGCACAGCCACTCTGGAAAACAGTGTGGAGATTCCTCAAAATGTTAGAAATGAAACTACCCTATGACCCAGCAATTGTGCTACTAGGTCTTTATCCAGCTACTAGGTCTTTATCCAAAGGATACAAAAATACTTATTGGAAGGGGTGCATGTACCCCAATGTTTATAACAGCACTATCAACAATAGCCAAATAATGGAAGCCCAACTGTTCATCAATTGATGAATCGATAAAGATGTGGGGTGTGTATACACACAACACACACACACACACACACACACACAATGGAATATTACTCAGACATCAAAGAATGAAATCTTGCCATTTGCAATGACATGGATGGAACTAGAGTATATTATGCTAAGCGAAACAAGTCAGTCAGAGAAAGACAAATATCTTATGATTTCTCTCATATGTGGAATTTAAGAAACAAAATAGATGAACACAGGGGAAGGCAAGGGACTCTTAACTATAGAGAGCAAACTGAGGGTTGCTGGAGAGGTGTTGGGTGGGGGAATGGGCTAAATGGGTGATGGGTATTAAGGAGGCCACTTGCTGGGATGAGCACTGGGTGTTATATGTAAGTGACAAATCACTAAATTCTACTCCTGAAATCAATACTACACTATATGTTAACTAACCTGAATTTAAGTAAAATCTTGGAAAACAACAACAACAAACCAAAAAAAAAAAAAAAAAAACCCAAAAAACAAACAACAAAACCCAAACTGCCAAGAGAGCCAGGTATCTGAGGAAAGCCCTTAATGTAAAACCAGAAGTCTATAAAAACAGCCAGAAGAAAAGCAATGTGGAGGAAACAGAGACTACTAAGGAAGAAGACATGTCAAAATTTAAAAAGGACTAATATTAATTATAGAAATATATAAGACATTGCATCATGAAACAAGAATAGGATTCTAATTTTTTTAAGTTTATTAATTTATTTTGAGAGGGGGGTGGAGGGACAGAGAGAGAGTAGAGCCTGATGTGAGGCTTGATCCCATGAACCATGAGATCATAACTGGAGCCGAAATCAAAAGTCAGATGCTCAGCTGACTGAGCCACTCAAGTGCCCCAGAATTATATTTTTAAAATATTCAGATATATGCATATAGTGGAATACTATTTGGTGATAAAAAACTTGAATGCATATTTCTAAATTTAAAAACCCCAGTATGAAAAGACTACATATTGTATTATTCTAAATATAGAACATTCTAGAAAAGGCAAAACTATAGAGTCAAAAGATCAGTGGTTTCTAGGAATTTGGAAGCAGTGATGACTAGATGGAGCACAATGGATTTTTAGAGCAGGGTAACTATTCTGTATGATACTGTAATGGTAGATATATGACATTTTACATTTGTCAAATTCATAGACTTTTACTGCACAAAGAGTCAATGCATGCAAATTTAATGCATGCAAATTAAAAAAAATATTTAGAAGGTCAAGGGATCTCAGGATGTAGTACAGAATGTAACAAAAGAATCTATCTGCCTTACAAATATATGAAACTCCCTTCAGGGGTGAGGAAAAAGAAGAAATTGCCTTATATTTTTTTATCCCAGTATTCTAAGCATTTGATCATAGAATTCTATCATGTTAACAAAGATAGAAAACTTTTTCAAATGACAACTCCAAGTGGATACTGAAATACTCTAATAAAGATGACAGGTCTAGTTATAATGTTGCTTGTGACAAAGAACGAAACCTGCTTTCTTTTTCTTTTTTTAATGTTTATTTATTTTGAGAGAGAGACAGAGAGACAGAGAGACAGACCAGGGGAGGGGCAGAGAGAGATGGAGACAGAGAATCTGAAGTGGGCTCCAGGCTCTGAGCTGTCAGCACAGAGCCTGATGTGGGGCTTGAGCCCACAAACTGCCAGATCATGACCTGAGCCAAAGTCAGATGCTCAACCAACTGAGCCATCCAGGTGCCCCCAAACCTGCTTTCTTGATAGGGTATCATTAATTTTTGAGAATGAGTTAAGATGTCCTTTTTAATTTTCAGAAAATACCTGTTTACAAAAGAAAGAAAAACAGACATTTATGCCATAATGCAGGCCAGGCACTTACATAAACATTATCTTATTTAATTTCCCACAACTTTGAAAGATAGGAATTTTCATTTAAGTTTAAAAAAATTACATAAAGTCCTATATTACAGAGTATGTGGTAGATTTTTGATGAGTATTTAAAGAAGGTAAATAAGAGAATGAATAATTTGAGCATATTATGTATGTAAAACAAATAGTGTATTATTATACATTACTAAGGGTGGAAATACTGTTTAATTAGAAAGTTCAATTATTATTCAATTTTTACCAAAATTTTCAGAAAAAAAGATGTTTCAGAAATGGATGCCAAATTAAGGAAGACACTTGTTAGGATGAGCACTGGGTGTTACATAAGGGAGACAAATCACTGTTGTCTACTCCTGAAATCATTATTGCACTATATGCTAACTAACTTGGATGTAAATTTAAAAAAAAGAAAAGAAAAAAGAAAAGAAATCGATGCTTTGGTGAAAGAAAGAGAGTTGAGTTGGGCTTTGAAGTGTGGCTAGAGTTCAAATGGACAAAGGGAGGAAGCCATCTCAGGTAGAGACAGCTAGAGGTGGTCACTCAGGCAGACAAGAACATGATGTAAAATCAAGTGGATTGAAGCACTTTTCTGGGAGTCTCCAACTGTAATTTAACTGTAGTATATACAAGCTCTGCAGTCTACGTCTACTAATTCCATGGCTCTCTTAAAGCTAATAGTTCACTTTCAATGGGATATGGAAATATGGAAACATCATCAAATAAATCAGTAAGTCAAAGAATGTAAGAACAAGAAGACTTTGATGCAGATGAGTTGTTAAAATTTTCCAGGACAACTACATGGTAAGTGGCAGAGTTGGGATATGAACAGATGTCTCTGGTTTCTGAGTCTATCATCTTTCTACCTACATAGTTTGATTCCTCATTTACAAACAAGGAACTCTAGTCTGGAGAAGTCATATTACATAGTATTTATTAAAGAGTAAATTCAGTGGGTTTTTCCTGTTGTGATTTCTCTAAAAATGAATATAGAATAATAGAATACAAAATATAAATAGAACATAGCTAACAGGCTCAGTCATAGAGAAAAGAAGTCAATATCAGAAGGGAGACCAGGGAGAGAGATATTTCTGTCTGGTTTGTGTTGAATTTGAGTTGCTGCTAGATAAGCTTTGGATTTCCAGGGCACTCTTGTCAAAAAATTCTCCAAATTATGGGAGGAACTACTTGGGAGTTTCAGCAGATCTTGTACAAACAGCAGACCTTGTTTGTGTATATGTTCGTTTATTCTAATTCCAAAGTTTTTTTTTTCTTTGAGGTATGCAACCAAGTTGTGAAATTATCCCTTTGACAGTTAGGTATTAGGTGTGTGCATTTCTTTAATAGTTTAAATTACCCTCTAATCGTAGCTCTCTTTGAAGATTTAGACTTAAAAGAAGAGATACAGTACTTCTTGGTCACTCCCACACTGGGAGATATGCCTGGTCTGTACCTTCACCCCCTTCTCTTCAGCTCTGTGAAAACCTGATAAAGACCAGGCCTAGGGCTTGTCCAAACCTAGAGCTGATGAAGTAAGACAATTCCAATGTTACTGTAAAAGAATGTTATATATCCTGCCTGAATTCTTCTAGGAATTGAGGAGGAATCTCTCTTTTTGGAACATATTACCCACTTAATTTGAGTTAAAGTTATATTTTTAAAAAACAATAAAACTGAGTCTGTTTCAGCTTTTAAAAAGATGACAAATTTCTCAGTAAAAAAAAAATACATGTTTTTCAGAATGCTCTCATCTGAAGCACAATAATTGTGATGTAAGAAGAAAATGAAACATTAATGTGGTATTTCCATCACCTAAGTTTCTCAATATTTTCTTGTTTAATGAAACATATTTGTAGGGGAATTTGATTTATTCTTAAAATAATGTAAAATTTTATATCTACTTTCTCTCAAATGTCATCTTTGTGTTGTCTTTTTAAATTGGCTCACTTGGCCATGAATTAATCAGGCT
Organism: Cryptoprocta ferox; assembly: GCA_028646485.1. NCBI lineage: Eukaryota > Metazoa > Chordata > Mammalia > Carnivora > Eupleridae > Cryptoprocta > Cryptoprocta ferox. Next base: position 41,433,790 of record CM053568.1, read on the forward strand.
CTTTTTCAGGTGGTCTGTAGGAGAAAGGTCTTACAGTTATAAAGTTTTTACCATTTTGAACAGTTTCTTTTTACAACTTTCATCTTCCTATCATATTTTTAAAGTAAATGTACAAATTAAATATGTCAATGTTACTTATTTTAGCTCTACCTTGCACAAAACTCATATTTCTTAACAGAAATTACTGATGAAAAATTATTTAAAATGCATACTAGCCTCTATTAGTATTCTTCCTATTAACAGGAAAGGTCTGATAACTTTGTTTTATAAAGATTTTTTTTTCATTCCAACTTGTAAGTCATGTATTTTATTCTGCTCCCTACAAAGATACACTGTACACTTAGTGAATTGAGCAATTAACTCTGCTAAGACTTCATTTGCACTTGCTGAAGTACTTGATAACATGTCTGTACTTTCACAAGACAGCCTTTGTTCATGGAACTCTCTCTCTTTCCTCCACTCCTTACTACAGCAAATTATAATTTGCATTTTTAAACAAAAATGTTTAAGTGGTAAAAATCAGTATGCTGCACACTAAAAAACTTTTAGCCAAAAGAATAAGAAGCCAATGAACTTGCAAGAAAAAGTGTGTTAACAGCCACATGATTGTGTATTACCAGGTTCTCAGACATCCTGTTTTAGAACAGCACACTTACAGAGGGGAAAGTCACCTACTGATGAAAGTAAACTTGGAGAGATTTCTATTTCAGTATCCTTTCTTTTTAAGTCTCCTGCCCCTCCCCCATCCCCTACTCAACATCACTTCCCAATTACAGTAATTAAAAAGGACATATCCCAATGGAATTCATCTTTGTTTGAAACTTCCTTACCAGAAGTTTGTTCTTTTTTTTTCCCCTTTTTGTGTCAAGATTTCACATTTATCGCTACATAACAGTTATGTACAAGTGAAATTTTAGGTAAAAGTGACATAAAATGTTTTTACATTCCTTTCTTCTAGTGGAAAAGATGTATCAAATATCTGTTAAAATTAAAAATGTACATTCCCTACTCCTGTGAATCTATCCCAAAGAAATAAACATATCAGTAGATAAAGACATATAAGGATGTTTATTGTAGTATAATTTGTAGTGCCAAAAAAATGGAAACAAAATGAATGCTCAATAATTGAGGAAATACTACATAGATAATGTTACATCTAAATTATGGAATACTGTGCTCTTATACTCAAATGAATTGAAGGTATTTCCTCTGAGTATTGTTGGGTGAGAAAAGCAATATACCTGAAAATATGGTCACATTTTTTAAGTTAATGATCAAAATAACCCTGTATTTTCAAATGTATATAAGAATATTATGAATAGGTCTCCACAGAATTATAAATCAAGAGAGGGCACCTGGCTGGTTCAGTTGTTGGAGTGGGGCTCTCTCTCCTTCTGCCCCTGTCCCCCACTGGTGCTCTCTCTCTGCCTGTCTAAAATAAAAACAAAATAAATAAATTAAAACATGGATGGATACATATTAGGCTGTTAACCTGGATTATAATGGAAATGGAAACCCATTTTAACATGGTTAACTGAAAAAGAAACTGAAATGGTAGAAGAGAGGAGAAGAGATTAAAAAAAAAAGTCATTACTAAAGATGTATATGTTCATATTTATGCATTTTCTAAAATTATATATACATATGTACGTATTAATAAAGAAATGAAGGGGCACCTGGGTGGCGCAGTCAGTTAAGCATCCGACTTTGGCTCAGATCATGATCTCGTGGTTCATGAGTTTGAGCCCTGCATCGGGCTCTGTGCTGACAGCTCAGAGCCGGGAGCTGCTTCAGATTCTGTGTCTTCCTCTCTCTCTGTCCCTCCCCCCACATGCTCTGCCTCTCTCTCTCTCAAAAATAAATAATAAAACATTTAAAAAAATTTTAAGAAAAGAACATTTTTTATAAATAAAAGGTTTAGGCAATAATACTTAAAATTTGCAGAAATGTATAATAATTCATCAGTGGAAACCAGAAGTAAAAGTAAGTAGTAAATCATCTGAGGCAATTCTCATCATGAAAAAGTATTTCTTAGTACATTATAACCATGCTGTAATCTTAAATGCCATTTAAACTTAAAATCTCTGTATTTCCATTATAGAATATCTGGGAATATATAATAACATCCATTTGATAATATTAACTGCTATCATTTACTGAATATTTTGGTGGCAGGGACTGTGCAGAGGCTTTACCTTGTTAGTTCATTTCATGTATATGCTATGAGAAAGACATTATATTCCTTATTTTGTAGTTGCTAAAATTGAGAATAAGAGCAACTGGCGGGTATTACCAGGGTTACCTAGCTAGCAAGTGGCAGGCAGGATTAAAACTCAGATTTGTCTGACTCCAAGCCCATACTTTTAACCAGTATTCTATATTACTAGCTCCCCCATTGTTCTGAAACCAGATTTCCTCTGTACTGTAACCCTTTCTCCCCTGGAAAGGTTGTTGTAGTGATATCCCAATCTTAGCTAATTTAAGTCTGGTTGTGGGGCTTCTTTGATATGTGAATGCTGTTTATCTAGTTTTGTTATCTTTTTTTTTTTTGACCATCCAAGAGTAAGCATAAGTTTCTCAGTATAGGATTTTACAGCAATGATAAAAATAATCATTGTGGGGGGGCAGCACCTGGGTGGCTCAGTCAGTTAAGCATCTTACTTAGGCTCAGGTCATGATCTCATGGTTCATGAGTTCAAGCCCCACATCAGGCTCTGTGCTGACAGCTCAGAGCCTGGAGCCTGCTTCAGATTCTTAGTTTCTCTCTCTCTCTCTGCCCCTCCCCCACTCACACTGTCTCTCTCTCTCTCAAAAATAAATAAACATAAAAAAAAATTTTTTTTTTAAATAATCATTGGGGCACCTGGTTGCTCAGTCGGTTAAGTGTCTGACTTTGGCTCAGGTCATGATCTCATGGTTTGTGAGTTTGAGCCCCGCGTCGGGCTCTGTGCTGACAGCTGGGAGCCTGGAGTCTGCTTCGGATTCTGTGTCTTCCTCTCTCTCTGACCCTCCCCCCACTCGTACTCTGTCTCTCTCTCTCTCTTCTCAAAAATAAATAAACATTAAAAAAAATTTTTTTAAATAATCATTAATTTGTTTAAAAATATCTGTTGAATACCTACCAGGTACCTGTATAGCCAGCATTACTCTAGGCAGTGTCCTTGTTATTCAAACAGAGCTTTAAGACAAGTCTCTTAACCACACTTTTAATGAAATTACCATCCTTAAAACACTCTCATACAAAGGCTCTGGAGTCAACTTGAGATTCAACAGTCATGGGTTATTCTGGGATGTTTCCCAGAACATGGCATTAAGGCTAGATGTGGATCATAGACAGAGACTATAAAGTGATTATCCCACAAAATTTGAGAAAACTGGTATGCAACAGATGAAATGCCAGTTCTTAAGGAATAACTGAAGGTTTTACTTGAATACGTCAGGAAAAACATCTTATAGTAGTAAATGATTCATGAACTTGGCAGTTGGGTTTACAAAGAGACACTTGGTTAACTTTTCCAAAATCGGCCAGTATTTGCTTCTACCACAAAAAGTTACCATCGTATGAAATTGCATTGTTTGTTTATTGTCTGTATCCTCCATTAGAATGTAGGCTCCAACTGGGCAGAAATTTTGTTGGTCTTGTTCCCTCTTTTATTCAATATATATTAGATGAGTGAATTTGATAAATGGAAATAGGGAGCCTTGCTTGCTGGTATAGATGCCTTTATATGTGCAGGTATGATTTGCTTTCCCCATGATGAACTTCACATCATGAGTAGTTCCTGTTGTTGGCAATTAAATTATGATAAATAAATGGGAGGATAGAAACTATAGTTGATAAAAATTAAATGCAAAAGCATATGTTGCACATACTTCTGCTATAATGAATTACCACAAATTCTGTGGCTTAAAGCAACACAAATAGTTTTTACAGCTCTGTAAGTCACAAGTCTTAGAGGTCTGAGGCTAAAATCTTTGTGAAGGATCTAGAGGAGCTTGTTTCCTTTCTTTAACCAGCTTTTAGAAGCTCCCTGCATTTCTTGGGTTATAGCCCTTCTTCCATCTTCAAATTACAGCATTCCAACATTTGCTTCTATTCCTTATATTTTCTCTGATTTTGACCTTCTTGCTTCCTTTTTAAAGGGATGTTTGTGATTCCATTGGGCATACCCAGATAATCCAGAATAATCTTCCCATCTCAAGATCCTTAATTTAATCACAATTGTGATGTCTCTTTTGCCATGTAAGGTAACATATTCTCACAGGTTGTGGGGAGTAGGATGTGAACATCTTTGGGAGGCAATATTTTGTGTACCATAGCTATTTAGAAATCTTACTTGCATTGAAAATTTCACTCTTTGCTCATTCACTATATTGTTACTTCACTGTAAAAAAAAAATTGAAAAATTTAGAGGCACACAGCAGTTTTATCCTGAATTGACAAAATTGGAAACTTCTTTTTATCTTAACGAAGAAGTCCTCATTATTTTTTTATAACAGATGGGAGCAGGGGGAACACCATTTCTTGTGTCAATCCTTTCAAAAAATTGTAATGCATTATAAACAATGACTTTCAAGTAGTGAGACTGACCTCACCTCACTTCCATTCCTTACCTTCCAAACACCAAAATCTGCTTTTCAGTTACATTCAAAAGTGTAATGAGCTTCATGGTAGCAAACTTGGTAGGGCAGGCTCTTAGTCCAAGGATGTTGTCTTTATTCTAAACATTTTTATAGCTTCTTTTTTGGAATTGTCTTTAGAGACAGTTTACCAGACACACAGGAAAACACGGCTCGTTATTTTAAGGTCACAAGGTACTCTGCCTACTCTGTCTTCTTCCCTTCCCCATTGTTTTACTCCACTTGCCTTCATCCCCACTCCTTCCTCTGCAGATACTAGTGCCAGAGATCTGTGAGGTTGAAAGGAAGGCCTGGGGAGAGGGAGTGTGGCTGAAAAGGGGGCAGGGAGAGTTTCATGCAGAGCTCAAGAGGTAGCAAACCGCAATTTAAGTTTATTTGTGTGACTCAGCCTATTTTAAACATTGTTAAATAACGGTATTTGATAATCCACTGTGTCAAAACTCATATTGTTAAAATAAATCCCTGTTGAGAAATGTCTGTAGCTTCATCTAAACTTCTATTAGTTCCCAATGTATTCTTTTAAATTAAAAGGTATACTTGGCCAAATAGACTTTTCAATATACTATTGTTTGACAAGGGACGTGGGGGCATAGGAGGAGAGACTAGGAAAAAACTCTTTCCTATACTGATTTTCTTCCAAAGGAGGTCTCAGTTTACAGGCTTTTATAGAATAGCTCTATAATCCAAAGCTTTTCAACACAGGCAATTAAAGTTTACTATTTAGATATGTAGATAAATGAAGAAAATATAATCGATAATGGTATCATATAAAATTATATAAAATATTCTATAATTATACATAAATATTAATAATATAATTAGTAATATATACAATACAGGCTATACAATGTTTTTGAATATTTGTGTTATTAAATGTAAGCACAATTCACAAACCCTCTTATATTTTCAATTCCTGAAGTTAAGAAGATCCAGCCAATCAGAATCTTTTAGAGGTCCCATTTAGAACAAAGTTATCTAAAATATTCCTAACTACCATATACATTTTTTCTTCACTGGACCAATTAAGATTACTTTTCAAAGAAAATAGGTTTGTAAAAGTAACTTAAGCCTAATCAAAAACAACACAGAAAGTCCTACTTTAGATTTTAATCTCATATAGGATTTTTTTTTTCCTTATGAAACAATTTTCCTTTAACAAAACTGCTATTTGGCTTTCTCCCATGACTCATCCTCTTGGTATAATCAGAATAAAAATACATTATTAAAATGAATTTCACCTGTTTCTTTCTCCTTTTTAAATGTAGGTACTAAAAATTTAAAAATTTACATATCTGGCTTACATTTGTACTTCACATTATATTTCTATTAGACAGCACTGTTCTAAATCAGCAGGGCATTATTTCCTCCTACAAGATCAAAGAGCTTCATTTCTGAATGTGTGAATGAGTTATAGTATATTTATGCATTAAAATATCATTAATTCAAAATATCTTTAAAGCATTATCTGTTTAATCACTAGCTCTCTCTCAAGAAGTAGACAGTTATGCCCCCCATTTTCCAAATGCAATTCAACAGACATTAAAATGACTGACATGACATTAAAGTGAGGCTCTAAGTCTGTACCCAGACTAAGTAACAGTGGCTTCACATTTACTTTACTTTTCTTTGTATACATTCTTAGAGAAGAAAAAGTCTGGCCATTAAAAGAAAAAAAACCCTGCCTAGGAATAACCAACTCATTGACCCTGAAAAATGGCTAGGGAGCAAATGGGAGCTTAAATGATGAATTTCAACAGATGTTGCCTCAACCACAGTAAAAGACAAGGGAAATCTCAATCAACTGCTGTAGTTGTCAAAAGTATTATAATAGAAAAGCTATCAAAGCTCTCACGCAGTCCAATACTCCACAAAAAAAGAACTCTTTCTGAATTATATTTATAGAAGGGCAAGTTTTATACTTGTTTTCCCCCCCAACAAGTGCAATCACCACTCTCTATCTATCTATCTATCTATCTATCTATCTATCTATCTATCTATCTATCTATTTATCTATCTATCATCTATCTAAACATTCCCAGAGGAACAGAAACCTGGCCTATCTTTGAATAAGCTTCAAAAAGTTCCCTTTGAACTACAATAGTGGTGCTAGGGAAGAAAAATGGAGTTTTAGACATTTTTGTTTCTCAGCAGAATACAAGAGAATGTTCAAAGGGCTCTTGACTAACTGTATCCCGCAACTTCTATGCCCCTTCCTTTATTAAAAAAAATGAGACTTTTATGAAAAGTCTCTTCCACATTAACCAAAGTCTAGATTTATGATTTATTTGTGGTTCCCTTAATTTTTCTTAGTGTTCTTTTTTAAATGAGATGTAATTTACATATCACAAAATCCATTTAAAGTGTATAATTAAATTTTTTAAATATTCAGAGTTGTACAAACATCACTCCAGTCAATTTTAGAACATTTTCATTACACCAAAATGAACACTGCACCTTTATTATTGCCCCTTAAACTCTCTCTTCTCATCTTTAGGCAACCACTAATCTACTTTGTCTCTATTAGTCTATTCTGGATATTTGATGTAAGTAGAATCACACAATATTTTGTAGCCTTTTATGACTGGCTTCTTTCAGCATGTTTTCAAGGTTCATCCATGTTGTAGCATATATTAGTATTTTACTCCTTTTAATGGCTGAATAACGTTCCAGTGTGTGTGTATACACATACCACATTCTTTTTATCAATTGATGGACATTTGGATGTTTCTACTTTTAGACAATTATGAATAATGCTGTTGTGAACGTTCATGTTCAAATTTTGGTATGACTATGTTTCATCTGTTGGGTACATACTTACAAGTAGAATTGTTAAAGCATATGGTAATCTATGTTTAACTTTTTAAGTAACTTCCAAACTTTTCCAAAGCATCTCCCATGCCATTTTAATTTGGTTCAGTCTATCCCACCCAAACTAAATCAATTCGATAAGCATTCACTGTGAACTTACATGTCAAGTGGTCAGCTTGGCAGAGAGGACACAGATGACTAAGACAACATCCCTGTCTGCAGGGAGCCCACAGTGTGATGAAAAATCTCATATTTAAGTAGAAATAAGGAGTTGTTCTTATCACCTGGTATCTGCTTTAGAGAAGGAGGGAAATAATTCTTGTGGTCTAGCAGTACTAGATGAGGACAAGATGCTCAAGTGACCTTGGTACTTGACAACTACACAATTAGCATTCAGGAAATGTTTAATAATGGAGTTTTTGTTGTTTATATTTCTGCTACTGTAGCTTTTCATACCTTTAGATGAGGCTTAAACTGAATTCATGTTAGCTCTTACTAAAAATTATCTACATCTATTGCCACTTTAGAAGTTTATGGAAAATAAGTAGTCATGATCTAGTTTTCATTATATAGTTATCCCAAAGACAAAATCACTACCACAGTATCAAATTTGCCTAACACATAGGGATCCTTGAGATGATTCCAATAGCCATGGGGAAAGAATTTATTTAATTTGGCAAGCTAGGTATTGCTAAGCCTCTTGTAGAAGTAGAAAAGAAGAGATGCCTAGGGACAAGACTGAATAGGGGACAAAACGGTAGAAGAATTAAGTGAAAACGAGGTCATAAAATGCAAATGAAGAAAAAGTTTCAAGGAAAGAGTGGTTAATAATTTTAAAACCTATATAGAAATTTTATTGGAATACAACCCAAAGGAGTCCATTAATTTAGTATTTAAAATATCATTGGTTATGTTAACAAAACAGTTTCAGTGCAGTAGAGAGAGCAGTGTTTGGAAGAGATTGGGGTGTGAAGTAGACCAGTCTTTTATAGACATTGAAAGTAATGGGAAAAAGATAAATGTGTTTCTATACTGAAAGGATAAAATCAATGGAGGAAAGGCTAAAGCCACAGGAGAAAGGGGATGGTAGAGAATTAAAAAAGATTCATAAGGAATCTGCAGTGGATATGTAAGCACCAGGGGAGGCATTAGCCTTAAACAGAAAGGGACCTTCTTTTAGAAGGATGTAGAAAGTATGCTTCTAAGACATTTTCTTCTGAGATGGGACATTTAACGCTTCTGAGAGGGAAGAATGGGTACTAATGAAAACGTTTGTATGCAGGCAGTGGGGATTAGAACAAGTGAAAGAAATATAGTAACTACTACTTTATTTATTTGGCACTTTATACATTAAAACAATTTCATATGCCTTATATGCATAGGAATCTTATAATCACCCTGCGAATAGGCTCAGGAAGACTGAGTTGCCCAAAGGCCTTCAGCTGGTGAGCTGCATAGGAAGAACTTTTTCAAACTCAAAAGTCCCATGCCCTTTCAGGTATGTTTCAGTAATTATGTCCAAGCAGAGGAGGTGGTGAAGGAAAGATCCCTGGGAAGTATGTGACTAGCTCCGGTATCATGAAGAGATATATCTCTTCCAGTTAAGTGAGGGAAATCTTTGCAGTGAATAGATTTACCTAACTCCTTCAATGAAGAAAGGTTAAAGAAATGTCTAACCACATTTGTGTGGTGGATGATTTTATCACAAGGAATGAAATAAAATCAGATTATTATAAGATATGCCAAAGGGTCAAACCCATGTGGTAGTTGAGATCCCAAGGACTTTTCCTTAGGAGCAGATAATGTGTTAGTGCTAAGTTTCAGCTCATAATCAATGTCTTTTTTGTTTACATTAGAATTTCTGAGGCTGTGATCACACAATGTCAAAGCATTAGCTTGGTATGGAATTTCAGGCAATCAAACTGATACAAACTCTTAAAAATTCTTTTCATCAGGCCATACCCTAATTCCTACTGAGAAGATAATTAAGCAAATATGGCATTAATACCTGCCATGTTTGTTGAGGTTATTGTTGAGAGAGGGGAATGGCAGTACACAGGGTGGGTCATGAAATATTTTAAGAATCATGGGGCGCCTGGGTGGCTCAAGACGGTTGAGCGTCTGGCTTCAGCTCAGGTCATGATCTCACAGTTTGTGGGTTCGAGCCCTGCGCCAGGTTCTGTGCTGACAGCTAACTCAGAGCCTGGAGGCTGTCTTTAGATTCTGTCTCCCTCTCTCTCTGACCCTCCCCTGCTCAAGCTCTCTCTCTCTCTCTCTCAAAAATAAATAAAACATTAAAAAAATATTTTAAGAATCAGAAGTCTGGCTGACAAATCACAGTACTAGATTTGGTAAGGAAATCCAATCTATGCTTAATGAAAAGATAGAACCTGAGAATGTTTATTTCATGGGAGCCTTTTTTTTTTTTTTTTTTTTTGGCTGAGGTGGGGGCACCTTAAAGATTATCTAGTGATGAGTGGTCTTGTAAGAAGAGGTTTGCTTATTTTTTATTGCCTGACACTTCTTCCAATTAGCTCTCACTTTTTTTTTTTTTTATTTTGAGAGAAAGCGTGTGTAGGTGTTTGTGCATGAGTGGGGGAGGGGCAGGGAGGGAAAGAGAGAATGCTAAACCGGCTCTACAATGTCAGCACAGAGCCTGCTGTGGGGTTCAACCCTACCATCTGTGAGATCATGACTGGAGCTGAAATCAAGAGTCAGACACAACTACCAGAGACTCCCAGGCAATTATCTGTCTCTTAGAGTCTATCATGAATACTTCTCATGGTCTAACTAGCTACCTCAAGTATGCCCTTGGAAAAGGAAACAAGGCAACTGGACTTTTACATTTTTTTACATTTTTACCAGACCCTCTTTTCTGACTTTGATACTTCTGGCAGGAAAAGGAACTGAGCCAAGGAATAGCTTCAGAGGTAGAGGAGGGCAGGAGGGTAGGGTCAACTGGTAGTAAACATCCATTTGGCCTTCTGAGAACCATGAGAAGGGACATTACAAAGGCAAGGGTTCCAGTACATTGCAGGTATGCAGGCTTCATCCATCCATCTACTGTTTAGCACTTTTGTTATTTCCTCCCAAGGGATGCTTGCTTTTCTCTGTAGGCTACATGGGAAGTTAGAGAAGCTGGAAAAGCAATTTTCTTTTCCTCTCCTTCTTAACCATTTCCCCTAATCCTGAGACACAGGTCCCTGCTTTGTCCTTGGCAGAGGGGATGGGGTGTGGCTGGTCAATCACTTAGGCAGCCCTCCCTATCTCCAGTAAACTAAGGGAAAGTTCACTTTAACAAGAAGCAAATTAAAGATCGAAAGCCACTTTTAAAAGTGAACTACAGTTTCCTTTGATAAAAAAAACACAACTCAGGTTGAATTTATGGATTGTATCAAATATTTTCACTTTCATGTCAGTCTGAACTTCCTCTAATCGGGTGAATTTATCTGTTGAAAATGAAAACACAGAAAAGGAGATAATATTTCAGTTTGATTAGTAGTAGTTCTTTCTTGACTTTCCATCAAATATAGTTTTAAAAGATTGTCTTTCTTCCATGGTATTACCATGTTGTTATCACAGTAAGAACACTGTTTTACAGAAAGATTTGGATAATTTTGAAAAATCTCGTTTGAGTTTTTATATTTCTCTTGGGAAAGACTTATCTAGTGTGTCTAAACCTCTTTGAGGTGTTAGACCACAAAATTCTTCACAATCAAGCTTCCTCCAAACTCTTGTACACTGGACTCTCCTATGGATGTTATTATCACTCCTCTAACTCAGCTTGTCCTTATGTGTAATCACTCTGACTTCTAGGAAGACAGAGAAAATGACCCAACAGGACACCCCCAGTTATTATCAAGTAGATTATTTCTACACAGATTGCTCCTATTCCCCTTAAGGTTATACATTCAGGTTTTCAGAACAGCAATTCATTACGATATATTATGAAAGAAGATATTGAAGCAGCAAAGTATAATCTAGTATCTTCTAAAAAGAAGCATCAAGCATTAAACTTTTTTATTATAAAGTTATAATACTTTTAAAACATAATTTTAAAAATCAGTTTTTTAATATGAAAATATATCCTGCATATTAATTAAAACACAATAAAGTTTCTAATTATAGTAATGGAGGCAGTTTGGTTTATTTTAAAAAACTGAATCAAATGACGTAGTGCAGTCGACCTGGATAACACCTGTGTTGGTGAGAGTGCAGGAAAATAAGCACTTTCGCACACTGCTAATAGCATGCCACCTCTGAAAGCTGGTTTTGTTAAAAGCCTTGGATTCTGCCTACTCTTTGACCCAATCTTATGAGTTAAGCACTATTATTTCATTTTACAGGTGAAGAAACTGAAATTCAGAGACTAAGTAACTTCCCAAGGTCATATAACAAGTTAGTAGGGGAGCTGTAATTCCAATTCAGTTCCTAATCTAAAGCTTATACTTAACTCCTATACCACAAACCTCATTCGATAATATGGGATTTGGTGTTTAGAAAATATTTGTATAACAGAATAATTATGCATCAACTTAACATGTTACATAAGAACATATAATAACATGAACAAATGTTTACAAAATTATAAATTAGCAAAAGTAAGTTTAAGAATATGATCTAAATTTTATTAAAAATTCATAAATATACAGATAAAAGATATGTGTTACAGATCTATAGATGAACATCTAAAGGGACTGGAAACATGACAAGTAATTTGTTCTCCTCGTTATGTTATCTGTCTTTCCTAAATTTTCTACCTTTACATTAAGAATTGTCTTTTGAGGCTGCTGGCCTGGCTTAGTTGGTGGAACATGCGACTCTTGATCTTGGGGTCATGAATTTGAGCCCCATGTTGGGCATAGAGCTTACTTAAAAAATTATATTTTTAAAGATTTTCAAGGGTGCCTGGGTGGCTCAGTTGGTTAAGTGTCAGACTTTGGCTCAGGTCATGATTTCTGTTTGTAAATTCAAGTCCTGTGTCTGGCTCTGTGCTGACAGCTCAGAGCCTGGAGCCTGCTTCAGATTCTGTCTCCCTCTGTCTCTGTCCCCCCCCCCTTGCTTGCACAGTGTCTCTCAAAAATAAACATAAAAAAAAAGATTTCAATATCAGTTCTTAAACTGTGAATCTGCAATTTAAAGACATAACCTACTTTTATTTAGAAAAGTATTAAAATAGATAACTATAATTCTCTAGTGGTCCACCTTGATTTCTTAAGTCTAAATGTTCTAATTTACTGGCAAGGGGATAGCAAGAACCCCAGGAGCTTCTACTAACTGGCCTTTTATTCCTAGTGTGAATAGCATTACTCCATGCTCTAATCCTCTAACCTTGCACTGAATTTTACACTTTAACATTAGGTCAGAATGTGATCCAAATCAAGGACTTCCCAGTTAGTGAAAGAACTCATGTTTATTTATTGATAAAGGATAAGGATGGGAAAAACAAAGACTTGCTAACTTTCCCATGTTGATTTTCATTAGTAAAACTACTCAGCATGTTTGTTCAGTCTGCAGCTTCTTTCCATATGACTTACAAGGTGTTGTTTTAACAGGAATGGAACTCACTGAGCAAATGTGACTGACTGAGGAAGAGCCGGTTCATGCAGATAGTAGCCTCTAATTCTATCCTAGCAGAGAAATATTCTTGTTGGATTTGTTGAAAAGCTCTGAGAGGAAGGAAGAGACATTAGTGAGAATTTCCCTCAGATAACATGTTTTAAAGAAATCCTGCTCAATTCTGTTCCGCAAATATCATATATGAGTAATTTAGAACGAAGGTTGGAAACCTTGCATTTTTCAAGAAATTTCCTTTTTTTTTCTGCCAAGCTTCTCATTGTTATAATGCAAACACATATAGGTCAATCTTCCTCCCACCTTCTTTCTGGGTGAAGACTGGGTCATATCTAGTTCAGTAACTACAGAGTTGTCTTATCATCTCTCCTTTCACAAGTTAAAGTACTAACTGCATATAGAACTTTATTTGAATTTCTGTTGCATTTCTAAATATTCTATGTACATGATAGATGACTCTGAACCAAAATCTTTAGACCGAAAAGTCCAAGGAAGATTAAAACAACCACAATCCCATCACTCAGGAAAAAAAAAAAAAACTTAAGTAGTAAATATACACTCTTCTGAATCTTATTGCACATGATCACAAGGGCTCTGAGCAGTCAAGGAGAAGAAAACAATTTACCTTTGTTTCAAACCATGATTTTCAAACTTCTTTGACTATGAATTCTTTGGTGGCCTAACACCTATTAATAACTTGAGGAGCTCAGGATCTGAGAAACATATTTTAGGAATTCCACCTTAATGAATGTATTCCCATCCAGGATCTTCAGCCATATTAGTACTTGAGAGTTAACCAAACTCAACAATGCTCAGCCCTCTACCTAATCTCACACAGACTAAAGTTGAAGAATTTATGGTGATAAATATTTACTTCAAGAAAGCAATATGTATGGGTAAACTGATACTATGTAAATTATATCTCAATAAAGCCCCCTCCTCCCACTTTTTAAAGACACCAATATGCTTGTGTTTCAGGAATATTGAGAAGTGGAGATATTTGATGAACATGAAATGAAAGCAAAAGAAGTATGGTTTTAAGAAATATCTTATGCTGACAAGATTCTGGCCAAGATGACTCATTCCTGACCACAAGAGAGGATACATCTTTAGTTACTATAATGTCTCCTAGATTTATACTATACAAATCTACTTCTTCTAGCTTTTCTTTTCAAATGTTTGGGCAATGCTTACAAATTAATCTACTTCTAGTCCAAAAGAGTGAATGTATACTCCAGAGTGGTAATGAACAGCAACAGCCATAGTCTAAAACAGACTGCCCTAAGTACAGCATTTCCTTTAAACTTCATGTTTTCCTAGCATATACATGTTAGAAAATATTTTTTAAATGCCAAGGTTAAAGTTTTTAATTCTGAATCTTTAAGGGTAACTGACATACAAAAAGTGTTATTATATTTACCTGCAACTTTATATTCCCCAAAATATATCAAATATACCTTATTTGAGAAATAAAGCTCAAAGCTAAACATCTCCCTTCTATTCTTACTTTTTCTAGAAGCAAAAACTGACAAAATTGATATATGTGCTAAGTAAGTCTCACACTCCTTGTACGCCCCTATAGATGACACATAAAAAAATGATGTCATTTGCTGCCATGGATGGATTATACCAACTAAATGAATCTCAATGGCCACTTGTAGTTTATCTCTTGGTTGTCTGAGACATTTTTATCACCCACACAAATAAATACAAATATAATAAAAAGGTACTTTAATGTATGCAAACTTTTTATTGAACTATTATACTATTTAAAATATCACTCTTCAAAGTGGTCACAAAAATTATAGCACTCAAACATTTTAGGTAAAACTCCTCAAGGGTAAGCTATTTTTTTTCAGTCAGCTTGTCCAAAGTTTAGCAGTAGAGGACACTACTACAGAGACTTGCAGTTGGTTCAGAGTCAGTTTCTGCTCATGCTATGTAGAGCGTCCATGAGGCTTTTATTGTACTCTGCAATCTGCTTGGTCACGTTCTTCATAATTGACTGGTAATCACTCTCTTGACTCTTGGTTGCTATGACTAATTACATGAGTTAAGGGAGAACACTGATCAACAAAAATAGTAATCTACTTTGGCTTTGGAAGGAACCAAATCTACTGGTATTTTTCTTACTGAAAACTGAAACAGCACAGAAAAAACACAATTAGAATATATAGAAAGATATATTAGATTAAGATCATTTGAAACCTAAAAGGCCAAGCAAAACTTGTTTCAAAGAAGTACACCTACAGGGGCACTTCGGTGGCTCAGTTGATTAAGCGTCCGACTTGAGCTCAGGTCGTGATCTTGTAATTCATGAGTTCGAGCCCCACATTGGGCTCTGTGCTGAAGCTCAGAGCCTGGAGCCTGCTTCGGATTCTCTGTCTCCCTCTCTCTCTCTCTCTGCCTCTTCCTGTTCATGCGTGCTCTTCTCTCACTCTCTCTCTCAAAAATAAACATTAAAAAACATATTTAACTCTAAAAAAATGTACATCTACACTATAAAAGCTTTTTTACAGTTAATGTTATGCATCTCAATCTAACTGTCATCTGAAAACAATTTAATGTTCAGAAGAACCATATTCTCTAGAGTACCACATAATTTCAGAAGTCTTTAGACTTTATTTCAAAATCGCCTGCTTTGTGTTGCATAAAACTAGACTGCTGGACTAAAACATATAATGTGTGGGAATCTGCTTTTTTAAAAAAAATGTTTATTTATTTATTTTGAGAGGGGGGGAGGAGAGAGTGAAAGCATGCAGGGAGGGACAGAGAGAGAGGGAGAGAGAGAGAATCCCAAGTAGGCTCCATGCTCAGCACAGAGTCTGATATGGGGCTCGATCTCATGATCATAACCTGAGCTGAAACCAAGAGCCAGGCACTTAATGGTCTGAGCCACCCAGGTGCCCCGGGAGTCTTCTACTTTTAAACTAAGTAGCCCTACTGTGGGACTAGAGCTCCTGATGCATTTCATCTGGAGATAAACTGGGACCCATGCTGCCCTGAGCTAAAGTTCAGCAGTTTCCTAAAGAAGAATCTATACTACCAATGAGTCAGGAGCCACTTTTCCAAGCAGAGATGTCCTTAACGGGTCAAGGAAGAGAACAGAAAATAACTTTTGGGGAAATGTTTCTTAAAACTTCACAATACATGTTCTCAGTAGCTGCTTCCTTTTCCTATGTAATAGCACAAAAAGATAAGCAAGAAGATGGGATGTAAGTACCACCTTAGTAGAAATGTGAGGTTGAATTGGCTGAAACACAGATGAGCTTGAAGGTCAAATTTATCAGGAGACTATTTGGTTTACCTCCCTTTCCTGCCCAGATATCCAAGGTACAGACATATCCTAATTATTGTAGATTAGAGACTAAGTGAATCTTATTCATTTATGACCCATATAGTTTAGCTTGGTGATATTTGATAGATGTGTGTTAAATTTCATTTCATTTCAATCTTTAAAGAAATTTCTAGGAAAAAAATCACTCAGTCAAGTTCATTTGCAGCTTTTTAAAGGATACATTCTTTCATCACAAAATTATTTTGCTCATGGTGTTGCCACTTCCTCTCCAAATTTGTAAGCTAAAAACACAAAATAAAAATGTTAAACAGTACCCATATTCAAAACAATTATATACCCTTTTAAGAGGATAAGGAAAAAGCATTCAATTTTAGTCTTATCAACTCTTTGCATTTTAGTAAGATAAAGCCATGTTACACAAAAAAGAAAATTAGAAAAGATTAAACAACCGTAAATATATTAATAAATACAATGTTGAATTTGACAACAGGTTTTACTCTATATGTTTATTTTAATTGGAAAACATTCACAATATTTATTATGCCAATGAATGTGCCAACTGAAAGACAATTTATTATTTTTCCCTTTCCTAAAAGAAGTAGAAAGAAAGAATGGGACATGATGGGAATCTCTCCTTGAAATCTGGAAGTCTAATGCCACAAATGTGATATATATTCTAACACTGTCAAAGGTTCAACTATATAGGAGTAACTTCCTTACTTCCAGGGCTAAATTTCCTGTCTAATTCCACAAGCTGTGATAAGAGCAGAGCTGCAGTGTGAAGATTATAAGAGGGTTGGTAAAAAGCTGGCACTGTTACAATAATTTCTGCATCAACAGGAAACTAATGTGGATATTATATTGATGGTTGCTTCCTCAGAAGACAATTTTACTGTTATAGAATTAAATTGTTTTTCTGATTTAATTAACCTTGTAACTCTGGGTTATGGTCTTTCTTTTTTAAGATGCACATAGTACTTTTCCTAAGCAAAAGACTGTCTGAAAAGTGAAACATTATTGTGCATGCACATTTCTAAGAGGTCATGATCATTTTTAAGAATCTGATAATTGAAGCAGCATTAATATTTCTTTTTACTCTCATGTTAAAATTATTTTAAGGACATATGTTCAGTCTTAATGCAGCATCCATCCCATTGTTTCTTCTGAAGAGATAAATCTAAATATTATGATAAATCCTAACTAATTGTATAAACGGTATGTGCTATGAGGTAACACTATTAAATCACCTACAGCTCCCCAGCTGGGAACTCAAAGTTAAGATGGACTTAAGGAAGCAGTCAGCACTTTTTGGCAATAAATCTCTACTAACCTTTTGCAAAGTCAAGTACCAAACTTTTCCTCTTTGTTTCATACAAAGAGATGGCCTTCTTAGAATGCAGCAGACCTCTTAAGTGCTAAATGAATAATGCTATAAAACACTATGTAAATGGTCAACTTCCTTCTGTATTATACATCTGTATTAGTGACTTGCCTTTAAACCTCTGAGGATATCTTGAAGCACGAATCTGTTTTCCTATAACTTACTTAAACAGTCTGTTATGTGTTCTTTATATATTCTGGATATTAACCCCTTATCAGATATATGATTTGCAAATAATTTTCTCCCATTCCGTAAGTTGTTTTCATTTTGTTGCTTGTTTCTTTTGCCATGAAGAAGCTAATTTTTACTGTGATATAGGCATACATATTTAATTTTGCCTTTGTTGCTTCAACTTTCAATATCATAACCGAAACACTGCTGCCAAGACTAATGTCAAGGAGCTTTAAAAATATTTTTTTAAATGTTTATTTATTTTTGAGAGAGAGACAGACAGAGAGTGAGAAGGGGAGGGGCAGAGAGAGAAGGAAACAGAATCTGAAGCAGGCCCCAGGCTCTGAGCTGTCAGCACAGACCCTGACACGGGACTCAAACTCACAGACCATGAGATCATGACCTGAACTGAAGTCAGACACTTAACCAACTGAGCCACCCTAAGACGCCCTATGGGAGCTTTATCCCTGTTTTCTACTAGGAGTTTTATAGTTTGTTTCAATATGAATATTGTTTAAATGATATCAAATAAATAACAGCCATTCCTCAAAAGAGTCTGTTATGAAAATTATTTATAGATGTCAAAAAAGTTTTCAAGAAAATAGTTGTAAAAGATAAAGGGACTACATTTTATGTAATCACTGGGGATTCTCAAAAAGCAACAAATAATACAGAGAAGGACTGTAAATTGTGAGTTATGTTATGAATTCCTGTTATCAGTATTATAGGGTTATGTATATTAGTACTGGGTGTGGGAATGAACAAGGTAGCCATTGACTAGCTCTAAGAAATTGTGTTTGTCAAGTGTTTTCCTCCTTAAATATATCAATATTTTTTCCTAAGAACCATTTAAGACAATAGCGTCATAAACTTTTTCTTAGATTTCTTCTCCAGCATCCATCCCCACTCTTAAAGGCCTAGGATAATTGTGCCACTTACAAATCTGTATCTAGACCTGTATATCATGAAGTAGACAGAATAACTGATAAATGTGAGTATGTAAATTAGTGATTTCTAAGCTTTTAGTAGTTGTGGCAAACTCTGATGGGACTCCAACCCTTTCAAAAGGAATATAAGGTATATCTTTGTCTTTAAAATGGTAAATCCATACATAGCTGTCATAAAAATATCATCAAAAAAAGATCTTAAAATATTTAAGTGAGAAAATGTTTAAAGACTGCATGCATAGAATTTGATTTTTTGTAAAAACAATATAATATGGGTATATAATTGCACAGGTAAAAAGTTGACAAGGATATTATACCAAAATATTAACAATGGTTGTCTATCAAGATCATATTAGAATATAAAGAAAAGAATAATTTTTCATGCATTTAATCTTAATAAATTAGCTACAAATTGCTAATATATACTAATTACATATGAGAATGATCAAGCTTTATCAGACCATAACTAGTGATTTCGTACATGTCACACAAATACTTTCTAAACACCTATTATGTACAAACCCCTGGCACAGTGTAGGAAGAAAGTGAATGAGAAAGAAATCATCTCTTCCCTCTCAGACAGGGCACTCAATTTAGCAGACCTCTGACATTGTTCAGGTAATTCTGTCAGTAGGAAGAATGATATGAAAAGGGGGCTTGTCTATACATCCTGTGTAAATAATCAGAAATGTAAATCAAGTAGTTCAAGGACAGGACTGCTTTTTACAGCATTAAACAATTTTAAAACTAAAAATAACCTAAATGTGCAACAATATGGAATTGCTTCCATAAATTATACTATATCCATAGAGTCAAATATTATATAGAATCATTTTTTTAAAGTCTGCTGACAAGGGAAAGTGCTTATTTGGTATAGTTAGTAATGAAAAACAAGTTTCCAAATAATATGTACCATATGATACCATTTCTATAAATATATAGAAATACACATATACTAAGTATATATAATAGTGTGTGTACATATATACACAGAGACTAGAAGGAACTACACAAAAAGGACAAGAATTATTTCTTCTGTGAGATAGTAGTCATTAAGGTCTACTCTCTTTATTTGTGGTTTTTATGAGTTAGCAAAGTTTCTCCATTAAAAAAGCTTGAGTTCTGAAATTTTTAAAACCTATTATCATAACTGCTGTGCCTAGAACACGGCCTAGCAGAGAGTAGCCTTCAATATAGGCTTATAGAAGGAGAGCAAAAGTAAATTCATTTCTGAGTGGAGACTGTACAGAGTCTGGCTATCTTCAAAGCCAGAAAGTCTGGAAGGTAAAGCAACTTAAAAACAATTTGTTTGCGGGTGGAAATATAGATTAAGAACACAGGATAGACAGTTTAAAAACAGAAATAAATTTCAGAGTCTTTTTTTTCTTTTTACCTGAGAATGTGTCTCATTTTCTTGCAATTGTGTTTTTAGCATCTCATACTCTACGTTTAGCTTCTCTGTTATTTTCTTAAAGGCATTTCTACGGGTTGTTAGTACTGTTCTCTCCTGATGTAATTTCTAGATAGATCCAAATAGAAGCAAATAATAGACTTTAGCAAATATCTAGTGAGCCTATATAAATCATTTTTTACTTGCATTTACTTACAATGATATTCTGGTTAAACTTTACCAAGATTATAATTACTAAAACCTGTTTGTAAAATTATCTTTTGAGTTATAATAAGTGAAATAGTATTAACTGTATTATTAACTCTATTAAGGCTGCTATATATATGTTCTTATCCAATCAAATTTAATTTAATTTAAATAATTTATTTTAATGTAAATAGCAATGAAAAGTCACTGACAAAAAAGTCTTAAGTAGGGAAATATCATAATCAAACCTGCATTTAACAAAGTTCTTATCTGTTGAAATGCTCTATCCCTTGCTTTTACCTTTTGTTTAAAACTTACATCTCTCTAAATTCCTACTATATATGTAAACATCTTTATTTTTTTTCTTAGCTTATATATCAAATCAACTGAAAATAGTAAACTCTATAAACTACATACATATTAAATTTAATCAAGAAAAGAACATTTGTCTTATAATTCTGTAAAACTGTCAACACTTACCTTTTTCTTTTCTTCACCTGATGATTTTAAAGCTGACAAATCATTATATGTTTCCAAATCAGCTGTCATTTGCTTAATTTTGCTTTTCAAAGAATGTTGTTCCTCAGTCATCTTACTTTCCAGAAGCTCCATTTTCTGTAGATCCAACTGTAGACGTTGACTATCTGCAACATAAGAAAATTCAAAACCATAGTTAAAACTGTATACCTTTTATAAAGAGAAATGCAATGTAACCATTAAAAAAATCATGTTTTACACAGTATCTGCAAAAGAAACATGTTTCATTGCAACCAGTGAGACAATACAAGATAAATTAAGAAGAAAAAAAATACTCTTCCTCCAGGTACCCGACATAACCTAATGTACACCAACCATACTTGTCTCCATTTTCATACAAACATTTAAGAACACACAGTTTTTTTCTTAATAATATAATGTATATTATTAGACCCATTATTTTTAATAAGGGCATGAAAGCAAGTTATGAAACATTATATATATAGTTGAGCAAAATTTTGTAACTACATATATAGTCAATTCTCGTTACTTATGACAGTTATATTCTATAAAGTTACTGTAAACACTCAGTTAGCAAACACTAAATTATTTGCTCCTATGGGTGATACGGGGTTAGGTTCCAGAGAGCCACTGGTCACAATATTTTTATCCATCAACTAATATATAACCTTGTTTTATGTGTGTTTCTGTTTAAACATAACTTTAGTTAATATATATTGAATTCAAGGTCAAGTCATGCCTGAACAAAGCTAACCTAACTCACATATTCTCTGTTAGAAACGGACCTTGCAGTTTATAAATATTGGGCTTAGGAACATGGACCAACACTTCAGCACTGTGCTTGGGAGCCATATTATATAGGAAAATCACCAACAAAAAGTACAAAAATGTGGGAAAAATTGGTACCAAATATCCCACAAAAAGGATACTTGCTAACAGTATGAGGATTAAAACAAGAAGGCAGGGTGTTGCCTTATTTGACCTTCACTGAAAACGCATGTCAAGCAATTCAAATTTCATGACTTTGCACATGTCCACAAATGACCACGAAAGTGCTACAAGTATTAATCTTGGGATTATAAATTAATTATGGTGAGTAGGTAAATTCACAAATACAGAATCATGAATAATGAGGACTGTTAATATATATGTGTTTAAGAGGGAGTGTGTATGTCTTATTATTTGTTTCAAAAGTACTGAGCATCTACTAAAGTGCTAGGTGCTGAGAATAAATGGAAATCAACAGAGACGTTGTTTTTGCTCAAGGAGCCATTTTTCAGAGGTAGAACCAGGATATTAAAATAAACATTTATAATAAGCTAGATAACTACTATGAAAAGAGTAATATAGGGTGCCATAAGAGCATATGGGACTAAGGGAACTCTGTAAATACATGCATTTTAACTGAGTGAGGTCTTAAGGATTAGGAATCCACCAAACAAGGAGAAAGTAAATGTGTTCCAGGCAACACAACCAACATATGCTAAGTCTAGATGTGAGAAAGCATGGTACATCTAAGCAAATAATAAAATTTCAGTATGACTAGAGCCCAAAGTTCAAAGTGGGAAGAATTTCAGTTCATGAAGGGCTTTATAAATGAAAACAGGGAGTTGAAAGTTTATCCAAAGGGCAATGGTAAGTAATCAATGAATTTCAAATCAGAGTGTGGCATAATTAAATTTTAGAAAGTTCACTCTGGGGGCGCCTGGGTTGCTCAGTCAGTTGAGCGTCCGACTTCGGCTCAGGTCATGGATCTCACAGTTCATGAGTTCGAGCCCCGCATTGGGCTCTGTGCTGGCAGCTCAGAGCCTGGAGCCTGCTTCCGATTCTGTGTCTCCCTCTCTCTCTGCCCCTCCCCTGCTCATGATCTGTCTCTCTCTGTCTCTCAAAAATAAATAAATGTTAAAAAAAAAGTTAAAAAAAAAAAAGTTCACTCTGCTTTCAATGTGAGTAATTAATTAGAAAAGCATTACTAACATGCAGAAAGACCAGTTAAATGTTGATTCAGTGATCTACATAAGAAATCTTAGACTGGTGTTAACCCTTTAGGGATTTTTTTTTTCATGAAGCAATATTTATTAAGTGCTTTTTGTGTGCCAGGCAAACTTCTAGGCATAGGGGATACGGCAATAAATAAAGCATATGAAAATCCCTGTCCTTATAGAAACTATATTCCAGTGAAAGGCAACTATATATATGAAATCTAGTTTTGTCACATGGAAGTAAATGAGGAAAAAATAAGGGGAGATGTGGAGGGACTCAAGGGATATTAGGGATGTGGGGTTAACAAAACAGACAATTGACTGGATACAGTGGTTGAGCAAGAGGAGTCAATGTAGAGTCCCATTTCTAACTTAAAAGTAAAGTAGTCGATGGTAGAGGAGGCAGAGGGAAGTCCAAATTTTTGTTGGTAGGAGGGAATGAAATGAAGGGTTCAAGTCAATTTAGGCTTTGTTGTTCGAGTTACCTCAGAAACACACAATAGTAAACATGCCATCTATAGATATATGCAGGCATCTAAAGCCCTGAGAGAAATTCGAAGATATCGATTTTGAAATCATCCACATGGAGATGGCACCTGAAGCTATGGGTGTAGTTGAAATCATCAAGGGAAAAGGATTCATGATCGAACCTATAATAGTAACAAATTTTTAAAGAATAAATTGACATAAGCGATCCTATAAAGGAGAATAAGAAATGACCAAAGACATAAAAGAAAAATGAAACCATGGTAAAAAGACATTTCAAGAATAAAGGAGTGGTTTGTAATGCAGAATACTACTTAGAGATTAAAAAAAGAAAAAAGACTGCAAAATAAAAGTTGGACTAACTGGACAGGAAAACCTTGATATATTTCCTGAGAAGAGATTTCATAGAAAAAAAATTGGGACCAAGAGTGAGAGGAAGGTTTTGAAAACTTTGGCAGTGAAACCTCAGAAAGGGAGGGATGAGAGCTGGGCAGAGAATACCTGGGAGAGGCTTTTTCTTTTTTGTCAGGATAAAATATTAGAAAAAGACTAAAGAAGATATTGCCAAATGACATACCTGATAAAGAGTTAGTACCCAAAATATATAAAGAACTGATACAACTCAACACCAAAAGACCCTAAACAATCCAATTAAAAATGAAGAGAAGACACGAATAGACAATTTTTGAAAGGAGATATACAGATGGTCAATAGGCAAAAGATGCTCAACATCAATCAACATCAGGGAAATGCAAAAACTACCAAGAGATATCACCTCACAGCTTTCAAAATGGCTAAAATAAATATAGAAGAAACAACAACTATTGGTGAGGATGTGGAGAAAAAGGGACCTTGTGTACCATGGCTGGGAATGCAAACTGGTACAGCCACTGTGGAAAACAGTATAGAGATTCCTCAAAAAGTGAAAAATAGAACTTCCCTATGATCCAGTAATTGCACTCCTGGGTATTTACCCAAAAAATATAAAAACAGTAATTCAAAGGGATACATGCTCCCTATGTTTACTGCAGCATTATTTACAATAGCCAAATTATGGAATCAATCCAAGTGTCCACTGATAGATGAATGGATAAAGAAGATATGAATATTATTCAGTTATAAAAACAAATGGAATCTTGCCATTTGCAACAACATGGATGGAGCTAGAGAGCATATATTACTAAGTGAAATAAGTCAGTCAGAAAAAGATGAATACTCTACGATTTCACTTATATGGGCAATTTAGGAAACAAAACGAATGAGAGGAAAAGAGAGAGTGAGCGAGCAAGAGAGAGAGAAATAAAAAAACAGACTCTTAGCTATAGAGAAAAAATAGAGAAAAAAATATTCTGATGGTTAACAGAGAGGAGGTGGGTAGAGGGATGGGTGAAATAGATGATGGGGATTAAAGAGTGCACTTACCGTGATGAGTGTTGAGTAATGCATAGAATTGCTGAATCACTAAACTGTACACCTGAAACTCATATAACACTGTATGTTAACTATACTGGAATTAAAATAAAAACTATTAAAAAGAAAAGAAAAAAGGCTGGAAAGATAAATACCAACATCTTAATAGTCATAAATTCTTGACAGTGACACTATTTTAAATTCTCTTATTTATGCTTTTCTGTATATCCAAAATCCTCTATAATGAATACAAATCACAGTAAGAAGGCAATATTCAAAAAAATATTGTTATTTTTTTAAAAAAAAATTTTAATGTTTATTTTTGAGAAACAGAGACAGAGTTAGAGTGGGGGAGGGGCATAGAGAGAGGAGACAGAATCCAAAACAGGCTCCAGGCTCCGAGCTGTCAGCACAGAGCCTGACGTAGGTCTTGAACCCAGATAAGTGAGATCATGATCTGAGCCGAAGTCAGATGCTTAATCAACTGAGCCACCCAGGTGCACCTCTGTTTTTTTTAGTGTTTATTATTTTTGAGAGAGAGAGAGAGAGAGAGAGAGAGAGAGAGAGAGAGAGAGAGAGAAAGAGAGGGCAGAGAGAGGAGGAGACACAGAATCCAAAGCAGGGTCCAGACTCAGCTATCAGCACAGAGCCCAATGCTGTGCTCAAACTAACGAACCACAAGATCATGACCTGAGCCAAAGTTGGATGCTTAACCAACTGAGCCACGCAGGCAGCTCCAAAAATATTCTGTTCTCACAGAATTCTGTAGTATCTACCTTCTCTATTTCAGAGACTTAACACTGTGGTTCTGAATTTAAAAGTCCTTTTTCAAAGTGAGAGAAAGGTATGGAGGGAACCATTATTACTGAGTACCAGAAATGTGCCTGACTTTATATGTTATCTCTTCTACTTTTCCACAGCCTTAGGAAGTATGTTATGAGGAAACTGAAGCTTAGAAAGGTATTGTGTCCACGGTCATATAACCAGTCAGGCTTTGGTGCTGAGTGATATTATCATGTTTATGAAAGGTTCATATTTAAGACAGCAAATGTTACTTAATTACCCAAAAAGATGTCTCAATGAGGAACAGTGAGCTATGAGAAGACGAACATAACACTCGCTCAATTTTGCTCTTCAGGCTTCCCCAGGCATCACTCTTTGTTTTACTTTTCTTATAGCTATCAAAGTAAAACATGATTAGAGCAAACTCAAAAATGGATACTAATATGGAACTGCAATACATAACATGCACATCCAGATGAAGATATCTGAATTCAAACCTACCTAAGCTAGTTTCCTCTCTCCTGTGTTCCCAGGGTATAGTAATAATCCTAAACATCCTATAGTTACTTGTTTGTAGATAAGAGGCATATATAGTGATACACTTTCATCTTTGAATATTTAGTTTTAATTTTACCTCTATTTCAAAGTAGAGATATGAATAGCCTCAGAAAAATAGGTGGTATTTCAGAGTATTAAAAGCCAAGCATGAACATATTCCTTTTATTACTTAGAGACTTAGGAATGAAAGATTTTTATAATAAAGTAACATAAAATTTAATTTTAGAGTGGGATGTATTGTTCCCTCTATGGATATATTATTTTTCTCTGGCAGCTTCATTGTTTTTCCTTTATGTTACATTTTAGTAGTATGATGTGCTTAAGAGATTTTTATATCAATCCTGTTTAGGGTTCAATGAGCTTCTTAGATCATGTTTGTTTGTTTTTTCAAATTTGGGAAATTTCCAGCCATTATTTCTAAAATTATCTTTTCTCCCCCATTCTCTGTCCCTCCACTCCTTCTGGGACTTCACAATTACATGTATGTCAGACTGCCTGAAACTGACCCACAGGTCATTTAGGTTCTGTTCATTTTTTTTAAGTTTATTTATTTTGAGAGAGAGAATGTGTGCATGTACTGGCGAGTGTGGGCAGGGGAGGGGCAAAGAAAAGAGAGAGAGAGAGAGAGAGAGAGAGAATATCTCAAGAGAATCCTGTGCTGTGAGTACAGAGCCCTATGTGGGGCTTGAAACTCACAAACCACACTGTGAGATCATGACCTGAGCCGAAATCAAGAGTAGGACACTTAACCGACTGAGCCACCCAGGCACCCCCACAGGCTCTGTTCACTTTTTATTTCTTCTCCAGATTATTATTTTTTTTTAATCTTCAAGTTCACTTACTCTTTCTGCTGACTTCAATCTTCTATTAAGGTCATTCAATCAATTTTTCATGAGTTATACTTTCAACACTAGAATTTCCACTTGGTTCTTTTTTGTAATTTTTATTTTCTCTGTGGGATTCTCCATCTGTTCATTTATTATTATTTTATTTTCCTTTAAACCCTTAAGTATGTTTATAAACATTTAAAGTCTTCTGTTCATTTCAACATCTCGATTATCTCTGTTTCAGTGTGCATTGATTGCTTTTCCCCTTGACTCCTATTTTCCTATTTGCTGACATATCTAATAAAGTTTATAGTAAAATATAAACTTTAAGTGATACATTGTAGAGATTCTGGATTAAGCCGTTCTACTTTGAAAAGTGTTGATTTTTATTAAATGAGCAATAAATTTTGCTGAATTCTAAACGTTTCTCCCTTTGGAGTAGACAGCATGTAAAAAATCTCTGTATGCAGGCTCTTTCAACTTTTTAACTGCTACTTTTTTCTAGGGCCCTTAAAGTTTACTCAATGCATTCTTAGTTCACTGGTCAGATTAGGATCGGAATAGAGTTTATGCATGGATTTTGGCACTTAGTTGCTTTCTTACCAGGATGTCTTCCTTATATGTGGGCAGGCAATAAGTAAGTTGGTTTCTTCATATAAAATTTAGCAAAATTTACTTGTAATTGAGATATATTATCTATATAGATTCTCTAATGGAAAAATCAAATACAAAGTTGCTATTAAATATTAAACTTCTTCCTCTACTTATAAAACCAGAAAGATTATGGATTAAAATATAGGTGGAAGGTGACATTATAGTAAAACTATCATGTTCAAAAAATTGAATGCCTCCCTACATATAACAATTATCACAGGGCCTAAAATATCAAATAGTTTTTTTAAAAGTCTTGAAAAGACAGTGATTTAAGAAAGAAGGTTTTTACCAACTAAATTTAAGTTGATATAATTAAACTTGAACATTTCCTTTCATCCCTTTAAGAGTTGCAAGACTCAATCACATGACATATATGTTCTTAAAAAAACATACGTGTATATATTATGGACTTAAATGTTGCAGGGTAGGTTTTATTTTGTTAGATTCACATCTCTACTAGGGTTGGAAACAGTTAAAATGAAAACCAAAGTGCTGAATCAGAGTCCCTGAGGCTTCTAATGTTTCAATGATCCAAAAAGGAAAAGTACATAGCTTCTATATTTTGACTGTTTAGTCAAAATGTTATTGAATTGTAACTACAGATTTAATTTGAAAATATATGAGGGACATACATATAGGAGCTATAGAAACTGCTTTTCCTAGAGAAAGGGAGAAAATGGTTGGTTGGTATGAGGTAAAGTTTATCTTCCTTTAACAGCAGGTCCCCTTGAAAAGCTAAAAACTTCTCCAAGGGAAGAGACAGGAAGAGGATGCAGACTAGTTCCTTCTGATATGCTATGAAGTTGCAAAGTTTACTAAGCAGTGTGTATATAGTAGCAAAATCTCAGAAGGAACCACTTTGACATGGGGAAATGTTTCTGAAATATTCTGCCATCAGTGCATTTGTTTATTCCCTGGAGTTTCCTTTCCAAAAATATAAATAAAAACTATTGCTGACAGATTTCTTGCCTCTTTACTCATGCAATAGAGCACTGTTGTACAATGTTTTTTTTTTTTTTCCATTATTGTCCCCCTAAGGAGCTTTTTGTGGATAATTTTTTTCCTTATAACTGCCCTCTCGTGAAACTTTTATATTACAGATATAATGTATATCTGTTAATGTACATTGACCCTTTGGAGAGCCACAAGCCACTATAATCAAGATTCTTTAACTCTCCACCCAAGAAATAATTTTGCCCCTTTGAGAATAATATTGTTCCATTAAAAAATAGAGTACACTAAGAAAATCAGGTGATTTCCAATCATAAACTCAAGAGCAAATGGGGAGGCAATTCACAAAAGGGAAATGTAAAATTCATTATGTCTGAAAGATAAAGGAGAATATCATAGACTTCTTTTTTTTTTCTTTTGATGGTATTATAGACTTCTTATTGTGACTGGTAGATACAAGAAATTTCTTGTGGAAGATAGTATCAAGGAAAGAGACAAAAAATAATTTATATGCTTGATTTCAATTAACATTTAAAAATAATTCAGTAAATGCACTTAATTGTAGGGGCCAGAAAATTCAAACCATTATTAATAAGGAAATTTTTCAGTAATATTCTTATCATAGTAATAAAATTGAAGCCAGCTCTCATTCTTTTTCAACCCTACATCACTGGAGAAAATATAATGGCTAGTTTTTAAAATAAAATGTAAACACAAAGTATAAAAATATGAAAGGATTCAAAGTCCTTATAATTGAATTCATTTCCTGGTATTGATATTTATCTTTTAAAAAAATATGTTTCTTGACAGCCATTTTACAAAAACAGCTTAAAGGAGTAAAAAACTTTTTAAATTAAAATTGACATTAGATAAATGAAAGCCTTAAATCTATAGTCTAAAACACAAAACAGAGATTTCCTAGATGACACAATTAAAGACAAATTCTTTACCTTACAGAAAAAAGAAAATCAAGATGTAAAAATACTCATATTTGAAAAGATCTCGAAAAGGCATTTGCACACCCATGTTCACTGCAGCATGAATCATAACAGCCAGGAGATAACCTAAATGTCCATCACCAAATGAATAAAAAAAATGTAGTATGTACATACTATAGAATATTATTCAGCCTTAAAAAAAAGGAAATCCTGTTACATATTACAACATTGATGAACTTTGAGGACATTATGATAAAATATCCATTCACAAAGAGACAAATATTGCATGATTCCACCTATAGAAGTATTTAAAGTAGTCAAACTTCTTCTAAAAACAGAAAGTAGAACATGGTTAGCAGAGGAGAGAAATTGAGAGGGGAAATTGACAGCTGTTTAATGGGTGTGTAAATTTCAGTTTTGTAAGATCAAATGGTTCTAGACATCTGTTGCTCAACACTGCATACAATTAATGGTTAACATGGCAAATTTTATGTTCTTTGTTTTTATCACAATTAAAAAATATTGATAGTTAAACCAGTAGTAGTTATAAATGAAATTTAGAATGTACCTGCTCTAGTTGTTTGGCATATATTCAGATACACAAAACTAGAGCAAACAAACTCTAAACAAATCTGGACAGATAAAATATACCTGAATGTATAAAATAACTGTAATTATCCAACTATATCATCAATCTAAATTCAACTGTATATGAATAACATTCAGTATATATTTATATGTCTATAATCCTAATTAAAAAAACTCGTAGGTTATTGTGTTTTAGAATGCAGCATTCTTCAGATTTTAAGAGAATGATATAGTACACATATAATGATTATAATAGAACTCCCATAGTAGGGTTTAAGGCAGCATCCTGTCATCAAGTACTTGACTGTTTCTGCAGCAAAAAGTATGAACAGTCATGTCAGGCAGGATAATTAAAGACTATAAATAGCCTCACGTCAGTTCAGGTCAGGTTAGGTTTTGTTGCCAGGAGCTTTCAGACTTGGGATTCCAGATAAATGAACACTGTGGATCAGTTATTCCATTTCAAGAATCTCAACATTTTTACATTAGCAAATAGTAATTCTTTATTCCTTATAATTTTACTAACTGCCAGTGTAATTCCAAGTAGACAAATATAAACATAGCTAATTCAAAGTCACCACACACCAGCATAAAAAATATATCCATAGTTAGACACTATCAACTTAAAAATCAAAGGTTCCATACAAATTTTGACTTTATCCTAAACTCTTTCTTTTGAGTACAGTTGACACACCATCCTAAACTCTTTAAATTCTATTTTTGTATTTGGTTTTAATCTCTATCTGCACCGTCCAAATGGAAGCCATTGGCCAATTATGGCTTTTGAACATGTGACTATGTCTAGTCCCAAGTTGAGATGGACTGTAACTGTAAAATCTTGTGGATCATTTTTATACTGATTACATGTTTAAACAATAATCTTTTGGATACACTGGATTAAATAAAATATATTATTAAAATTCATCCATCTGTTTTTAAGAGGGAATTTAAAATTATATATGTGGCTGGCATTACATTTCTAATGGAGAGTGTTGCTCTAATAGCATGTTAGTCATAATGGCTGAAACTAATTCTAATTAAAACATTACTTCCTCTAGGATACCACTACAGGGGTGGGTATGAACCCAATGCAATTCTGTTCTCCTTATGCTTCTGTCATAGTACTGCTTCATTATATTTAGTTGTTCAAAGTTCCTTGAGGAAAAAGAGCGGACTTTTTTTTTTTTTAAATCTTTGTATACCCATGTTATAGCACAGGTACAGACAAGTATTCAGTAAATGTTAAAAATGAATCAGAATGTCCCAATGAAATACTATTAAGTTGATGTGAAAAGTCACACACAATTCTGAGTCTATAATGACTGGAGCAATAAGCAATCATGTATTATATTCTCAGCCTTTAGGAAAATAAATAAAATGAAAATGAAATTTTTAAAGTTTCAATTTGTTACAGAAAAGGATATTAAAATCTATGTTTTCTCACCTGAAGTCAAATTTCTAGCTGTACTTTGTGATTTCTGCATTTCAGTAGATTTAAAATTGAGATCATCCTGCATCATCTTCAGCTCTTGATTGGTGATAGAGGATATTTGTTTCATACGATTTATATTCTGTATTTGTAGAGAAATAAAAATGGAAAAAATTCCACTGATTTAACTCTTCAAGAAAACTCTTGGAAAACACTGCCAAAAGGACTAGATGTTATGAATGAGTATTCTTTTTTTAAATACATCATTCATTATATATGTTTTATGTGTGTTTAGAAGAGTATAGGGAGATTCAAAGTCAGATTTTCTCAATATCGAGAGACTAAATTAAAGCAAATGTAAAAGAATTATGAATTTTATTTCTTTTTATTAGAAATTCAACTACACTATTTTAAGAATTATTTGGGATCTTACAACACTTAGAATATTTAAAAGAAACTACATTTTGTCTTCTCTGCTACCACTCTTTAGTAGCTGCCCAATAAACTTTTTTTTTTTTTAAATAAATGAAGATTCTCCTTGGTACCCAACACTCTTAAAGAGTCTTACAAGAATCCCTTCTATTTATAATACAAATTACAATTAAAAATATATCAACATTTTCCATTATAACATCTAGATTTTGAAGTTATCTGTGCAAACATTACTTCTCTAAGTTCAGATACATCAGTAATGGAAGAAAATCACATTAATGATTACTGTGTATTAGTCCCTCACTTACTGCTAAATACTGACATTATGCATGTTATCCTTTTCCCCTACTGTCCTTAGGTGAATTTTGCTAGAAATACACAAATTAAAGGAATAATAAGCAAAGGAATTTAAAGGAAACAGATTAAAAGAGCAGACGTCATAGTGAACCACTGCATTTTCTGAGCTGTATTTGGAAAGGTAATCACAGCAAAAATAATGAGAACACTAAGACAGGCACATAGTACTTACTCTACTACAGTGCTCCAAAAGTGTAACAATGTTGGCTTCTATCTGTGCCTTCCGTTCCAGTTCCTGATTCTTAGTTTCCTCAAAAGTCTCAATAAAAGCTGCAGATTCAAAAATACGATGAGAAGCTACTGTTAATATAGTTAATACTATATAAACTCTGATTTGTAGGTCTTAACAATATTTCTTAGAAATTCAAGGCAAACTTCATTTTTTTGGTTTATTTATAATTTTAACTTTTAAATTTTCATTTAAACCCAAGCTAGTTAACAAGGGGAGGAATCATGATTTCAGGAGTAGAATTCAGTGATTCATCACCTACATATAACACCCAGTGCTCATTCCAACAAGTGCCCTCCTAAATGCCCATCACCCATTTAGCCCTCCCCCCATCCCAAACCCCTCCAGCAACCCCTCAGTTTGTTCTCTGTATTTTCAAGTCTCTTATGGTTTGCCTCCCTCTCTCTTTTTATCTTATTTTTCCTTCCCTTCCCCTATGTCAAAGCAAATTTTAAATTATCACTGTTTAATCTTTTATTAACCCAAGGGTAATTAAATTATTCAGTAAGAACATTTCTACATACTTCCAAATTAAAAAAAATTTTTTAATGTTTGTTTATTTTTGAGACAGGGAAAGAAACAGAGTGTGAGCAAGGGAGGGCAGAGAGAGAGAGACATCGAATCCAAAGTAGGTTCCAGGCCCTGCCTGAGCTGTCAGCACAGAGCCCAACCAACTGAACCACCCAGGCGCCCCTACATACTTTCAAACTTTTAAAGCTTAGCTGTTGTGATCTTAATACAAGTAAACTAAAAGTTACAAATTCAGGCTCAGAAATTATAGTTGATATAAAGAAGAACAGAAAAAAAATCTGTTCTTACATAGGATCTCCTTTATCTATAATTATTCACATTTATAATTAGTCACTAATTTCAATACTGAAAATAGTTACTAATTACCTATTTTATCTTAAAGTATTTTACTTATAATGTTGCATTAATCTCAACTAAATAAATTTAATAATTTATTTACATTGTAAATAAGTATCCTAAGAAATCTTCCATCTCTTGTCGAATATAGAATCAGTACATAATTTACTTTTTTATATAAAAAATATTTTTAATCTTTATTTATTTTTGAGAGAGAGAGAGAGACAGAACAAGTGGGAGAAGAACAGAGAGGGAGGGAGACACAGAATCTGAAGCAGGCTCCAGGCTCTGAGCTGTCAGCACAGAACCCGATGCATGCAGGCCTCAAACTCCCAAACCACGAGTTCATGACCTAAACTGAGGTTGGAAGCTTAACCAGCTGAGCCACCCAGGCGCCTCTACTCCTTTTCATATTCTTAAAAATATATTCTATGGCTTTCCCCAAAATAAAAACTTACAGTAAGTTAAAAATAACTTTACTGTTACCATGAAACTATGAATTAATTTTAAGATAATTTTTGGTACTTGCTAAGATTTTAAAGAAATCGTGGGATGTTGTTAAATCAGAATTGGCAATTACTACTTTATGGCATGCTTCGATGAAGGTAACAATTGACATCACATCTATAAAACTTCAGATTCTAGTAAAATTATTAAAAAAGGAAACCAGTAGTATCAATTTTGAGAAAATTTTCTGAATGTACAACACAATTTTAAGTGAAGATCTATGTACAATGTTAAGATTTTTAAACAGTTAATTAGAAGCTACAACAGAACTACTACCAAAACTACAATCGGTGACAGAACCAAGTAGCAAGATCTGAGGTAAGGACTGATATCTAATGAGAGAAGTATTATAAAGAGTTAAAAAAAAAAAGGTGAAAGATACTAAAGACAAATGCATTAAAACATGTAAAAGAACATTCAACAATCAATAAGTGGTTTCTATACAGACAATTAATGTAAGTGCTAGTTTCAGAATCTATCCCTAGCACAGAAATACTCATACACACACAAACATACAAAACCTTTCTAAAATTCTCTACCCATCCCTAAGCTCTGCTTGATATTTATTATTTCTTCAAAGCAAATGCTCTGAATGTCCACACTCCTGGATTCATTATTAGCCATTGTATCTTCCCAAAATGAGATCTCTGATTTGGTATAAACAAACAGATACCTGAGAATATTTTCACATCAATAAGGCAATCACTTACTGTCCATGTTTTCCTCTCGTTTTTTTAGTTCCTTGTACTTCTGATTCATTTCACCTATAAGAGATACAAAATATAACATTAATTTCACAAACTCCTCAACAAACACTTCAACATGGTGTTCTAAACATAAAATATTTCTTAGGTTCTCTATATACCAATGGTCACTCTTCAGTGACTATTAATCACTGAAAATTCATTATTTTCAATTCTTTTAATTAACATAGAATCTTTTAAAATAGCTATATACGTATGTTTGGAAAAAACAATCTCCTGACTGCAAAGGAATTAAAGGCTTTCCAATGGTTCTTTATTTCAGTCCCAACTTGGAGCTATTCAACCTGCACATGAATATTACTGGTGATGGGAAATATAAGCTCCCAAGAAAGTTCATATTCCATCTTTGAATAACTCACAACAGCAAGCAAAATAGGAAATTTAGTTCCCTCAGAGAATTTAAAGTCTAAAGATTGAACATGTAATTAGAATGTACAAAGTGCTACCTCATGATAAAGGGTGCTATAAGACACAGAACATGGACAACTTACCTAGTTAAGGAATTCTCAGAAATTTTCTAAAGAAGAAATATTTCAACTGCATTATATAAAGAATAAATGATTAAGAATTACCTGGTTGAAACAGAGAAGAAGGGGTTCAAAGTCAAAGCACTGCAAGGAGAGAAACTTGAAAGTGAGGATGAATATGGTAGCACAAGGAAGTGAAATAGAAGTATGGCAGAGGCAGAGAATGTTAAGTGAAAAGTGGCACAAAGAGAAGGCAAAATGATGAGAGATCTTAAAAGACACATATTAAAGTAGTTTGGACTTTGGTAAAGAAGTAAGGACAGTGGTAAAATTGCTAAAGAATTTTAAGCAGGGGAATAAAATGATCAATTTGCATTTCTGAAAAATGTTTCTGATTGAGTGAATAAAAGGGAAATAAATTTTGGAGACGGTATGACCAGTTAGGAGGTTGTCACAATAATACAGGTAAAAGATGAAGGTTCCCTGGAGTAGAGCAGTGGCAATTAGGATGGAAAGTAGATTTTTGTTGCAGACATTTAAGAGCCAGAGTGAATGGATTTTGTAAGACTCCCAGGTTTCTGGCCTGGGCAACTGAGGACATGGTGGTATTCTGAACTGAAAAGAGAAGCAAGTTTAAGAAGAAGTTGCTTACAGCAGGTCTGGACATGTTGCATTTAATGTATGTGAAAGAAATGTTAAAAGGGCAAAAATCTAAGACCCCGATAAATGGATGAAATCAGACACTTTAGCTGCATAAAGGGATTGCTATAGAGATGGATCATGATTATTTTACGACAATAGGATTTTCAGCATAACAAAAATTGAGTTTTTTCCCTGGACTAGTGAGATAGCTGCAGCCCTGTGTTCTCAGGGTCTCAGGTAGAGAAAGCATAATAAATTTGTGCTTGCACCAATCTACAATTTATTCATCTGAGTCCAAGTCAATTTTTAGCATTTTGGAAAAACCAAGGAACGTTATTAAGATGATACCCAGCAAGGATGGCAAGAATAATAGACTAGAGATTCCTAAGTAAGTTCCTGAGAAGGAGCTGGCAGCTAGAAGAACTTTAAGAAGAGTTTGAAGAAAATGGGAGCGCCAAAGGTTATAGTGCATATGTTAAAACCCAATGGTTAGCCTGTATTCTATTTAAACTCCTATACAGTTTTTTCAAGTACTGGCTACAGTAAAGTTAGGGAATATAGGACAGAACCTCAAATTACATGGAGGCATGGACTTCTACTTACATATATATTTGCTTGGGTGGGAAGTGACCAATAA
This sequence comes from Cryptoprocta ferox, assembly GCA_028646485.1. Lineage (NCBI taxonomy): Eukaryota > Metazoa > Chordata > Mammalia > Carnivora > Eupleridae > Cryptoprocta > Cryptoprocta ferox. The sequence continues at coordinate 41,470,213 of CM053568.1, forward strand.
GTACATGAATGTGATGGAACAGAAACCTGGGTCAGCAGACAGTTTTGTTGTTTTCTGGTCTAAATATTTTCACCAAACTCATTGAGGAGAACCCTGATACAGAGAAAATCTTGTCAAGGTACCCAAAACAGTATTGACAATAAAAAGCAAAAAGTGAAATCCACTGCTTAAGAAGAGTAAATACCCAGTGGTCATGAATTTCCAGCCAGTGAACACCGAGAACCAATGGGAAATATTGGGTTCATTCAGACTAAGGCTTTGGATGCATTGACTTTACTGAACAGCTATCTGAGTTCATATGATCACCAATGGTCTCAAAGCATATTGATGCAAGATAGGTTATTAAGGGGAAAGGGAGATGTAATTTGTCATTAACAACAAACTTTGTATATGATATTTTCAAAAGTGCATTACAGATGAATTAAAATTAGTCAAAATAAATGTCACCATTCACTCACCTTATGCCAATAGTTTTTAGAATGGGAAACAAAGAATTAGAACTGGAATACCCTCCACAGGAGAGTTATATGCATGGAAATGTTATATAACATATGTGAAGTTGCAGAAAAGCTAGTTTCTGCTGAGCCTGACATAGCCTAGGTTTCTTAGAAAGTCCTGATTGAGAAGTTGCACCAGAGATTGGTCAGGCATTGAAAGATTAGGAGGAAGGCCTGCATCCTAGGCTTTACAAAAATCTTTCTTCTTCTAAACTCAAGAGAATCTCCTGTACTCCCTGTTTCTAAATCCTCATCTTGCTATCAGACCTCAAGACATGTAATGAGGCTTTTCCTTCTGTCATTCCAATGAAATTTCTCTCAGTAAGATTATATGACTCTTTAATTATCTAATCCAAGGAGCAGTTTCCAGTTCTTATATTACTATGTAATATTTGACACTATTGATACTTTCTTCCTTCTTTCAATTTTTTTCCTTGTTTGTTATTGTTGGGGTGGGAACTTCTGATTTCTCTTACTCTGAAATCATTCTTTCTGTATTCCCTTCATGGCTGTCCCTTTCTTCTTTATTTAAATTCTGGTTTCTGCTCTTAGTTGACTTCTAAGGCTACATTACATCCAAGAAAATCATACTCATTCTTGTGGTTTAAGAACTCCCAAATTATACCTTTTCCCTAACTTCAGATTGTTTCATCCAACTTCTTACTAGACATATTCATGTGAGTACTTTCAGGACATCCTAATAGTATATTAATAATTAAATAATTAAATTCATCAGTCTTCCCTCTCAAAGTCTGCACCCCTCTGTATTTCCTATTATGTTTGTAAGTCCTTAGCCATACACTTACCATCCAAGTCAGAAACCTGGGAGAATCTTTCCTTCTCTTCTTTTCAAATCCATATTCTTAACTGTCATCAGATTGAGCCAGAATACATATCTGGTCAATGTCTCCAACTATACAGCTGGCCAGCTGGATTACATAGGACAGAGCTCCCATATATCTTAGCAGATTCCCATGCTTTATAAAACCTCATCCCATATGACTGTTGTTAGGAATAAAAGAGGTTAGGGCACTAGTAAACTCCTCTATTTTGTGTTTTCTCAGTTGGAGTATTCATTTCTGAGCTATCCATGACAGGCAACATACAGATGTGGGCAGTCCTGAGGTAGGGTAAAATACAGGAGTTATTACCAAGTCTATCCTTAGATTTACTATTAAAGGAGAGGTCAAGATCATAGATAGGGGAAGGTAATCAGTATATTGCACTGGAGGCACAAAAGCAGGCAAGCAGAAGGGCCTTAAAGAATAAGATTAAGGAGACCAAAGGACAAGGAAAGGGCATGCTGATAAAACAAGGCTTATTTTAGAGTTATCCTCAGATTCTGAACATCTGATGTAATTATAGTTCTACATAACTTACTCCAAATTTACTGATGGCCTGTTATGTGCCAGATACTGTAGCAGGTGCTATAAATCAAAATGAACAAGATAGTTACAACTGTATCCTAGAAAGGATTATAGTCTATACTCTGTACATGTAGAACCAAAAGCCACAATGGAACCTAAGTGCTCTAACTGAGGTACATATGAAGTTCTATGGTAAGCAGACAGGTTAAAGAGTTCAGGAAGTATCATTATCAGCAAGGCGCTCTAACAGGTAATATAGAAATTATAGAGATGAAGAAGACCTTTGCATTCAAGACATTTATACTCTACCAATGCAAGTACCCCAAAGTTATAAACTATTAATTCAGGCCTATTACAAAAGACTTGGAATGCTGTAGAAAGGACATCATTGTTTTCTGATGCTCTCTGCTATAGAAAGTTAGTGGAGTAAGAGATGCTCTTCTTGCACTACCAACGGGCTGAGTACCACCACAACTGCCTTTGTCCTCACTGTCAGTTCATCTGACCCTATTATTCTCTGCCATCAAATGTTCTCTGGACTGTAGGCTTACAGAGATATCTTGATTTTTATTCTCTGAGAAGTAGTTCTGCCCCTAGAGAAGGTCCGAGTACCAATTCCCCTCCATATTCTCTCTTGACCAATATATAACAAGGTGTATGCTAATGACTCTTCTGGACTCAAGGTCCCAAATCGGCAGGCCTACTGATTTGAGAGGTGAAAGAGCAGCAAAAAACAAAGTGGGCCAAGGATAATACCCAAAGGACTTGTACATATCCAAATTCTTTCCTTTCTAGCACTTGGGAGTCCTTCTGAGGCCACCTAAGCCTCCCCAGGGCCTTTGAGTAGGCAATACCTTTGAATTTTCCTTCTGTGGCATGGTTTTAGTCTCTACCGTTCTGTTCATTCTCTTAGTGAGTTAGAGTTCTTTTTTTTTTCCCTTTTGAAGTATAATGCCAAGAAATACAGGATTTGAAGCAGACTATCACTTCCCATAGTCTATATATTCATCTTTTTGTTAATGCAACCTAGGATTTCAGCCATTTTGGAGGCTATAGCACATTAATTCATACTAAGCTGTTGTCTAAATCTCTGCTAACATTTTCACCTATTTTAGTAAGCCAGGACACTTTCTATTCCCCTTTCCTACTTCAATTTTAATTAGTTTGGGGGTCCTATTAAATTCCATCTTTTTATATTCAGTCTCTCTTTCCCACTGACTTTTCACCTATTGTTATAGCAGTAAGTAATAAACTAGCATATCAAATATTACCAAATCGGTATGTTAAAATGAGTCCATACAAGTTTAATGTTTTAAACTAACTTTTGGCTTCAGGCTTCACCCAACTTATCAATCATACATTCTCTCCAAAATGTTTTAAATTTCTGCAGGCAAATTTCCTTATAGCTATGCAGTAAATAATTCTATTTTTACACACTGGAGGCACTTAAAATATATATAATAAAAATTCTCTAAAATGTAAAAATTAAATTATTGTAAAAAGTCTCACCATATAAATAAAAGAAAAAGGACTATGAAGACATGTGTTTTAACAGAGTAACGTCAATAAAACTGGATGGTATAATGAGTAGTCCTTGGAATGTACTAAACACTTCTTAATTATTTCCTAAAGCAGTGGTTATAAAACTTTAGCATGCATCAGAATCATCAGAAGGGTTTGCTGAAACACAAATTCCCTATGCCCAGTGTTACACATTCAGTAGGTCTGACATGGAACCAAAGAATTTTTATTTCTAATAAATTTTAGATGGTACTCAAGCACCTAATCTGAAAATAATACTATCTTCTAATGAAAAATACAGAATGTACCTTAACCAATCTCCAAATTGAACAATAAGCAATGATTCATTCTTCTTCATTGAATGTATAGAGTCTCTATTGAATAGCAATGTATAAATGCCATTTGACATCTCAGACACCAGAGGATAAACCACTTTAAAACTTAATCAGTTATTTTGTACACCCTAGGGAAAAAACTCTCCTCAAAATATGTTTTGGGAAAATCTCCAGGAAAGTTACTCAAGTTTCAGTTTATAAATTAACAGCATTAATAACAGCCAGTAACTAACATTATATGCACTTTTATAACTATATGCTACTCTGAGTCAGTTACATACACAAACACACACACACAACCATTCATCTAATCTGCCTAGTGATTCTAAGTAGAAGTAGGTACTGTTATCCTCTCCATTTTAAAAATAAACTACAAAATCAATTCATTCATTTTTTTAAAAAAAGAGAAAACAAAGGTATAAAAAGGCCAAATAGCATGTCCAAGATCAGCCAGTAAAACAGCACAGCTCAGAGGTGAATACAGGCATTTTGGTTGTAGAACCTATCCTATTAAATAGAACTATCCTGTCTTTATAAATTCTATATTACCTGACATAAGCAAAGAATAAAAGCTTCCAAACTAGGCCATAGAACCCTGACTATGAAAAAATATCCTACAAACAAACCAAAGAAAAATGTTATGTTTTATATTTTTATTACTCTTCAAAGAAGCATTTAAATTATGGAGTAAATTGCAACAATTTTATTTAGAGTTTAGGACAGTAATCCAATGATCCTATGGCACTTTATGTACACTTCTATCATGATACGTATTTATTATATTGCAGCAGTTCAATATTTAGATGTCTGTGATATGCTACATCAATAATCACATATTTGGTTTTACAATCCAATCCATCTTTGGAAAGATACTGAACTCTAAAAATGAGGAAATAATTTGTAATGAGTAATAATGCCCAAGAATCCTTCTGGCAGAGATGTGTGACAGTACTTTTTTTTCATGTGACTGTACTTTTTCAACTGTATTTGTCAAGCCTCGTCTGTGTAAACAGACATCCAGAAAATTAGCCCCACCTTGTGGATCATAGTAGTCCTACAAATTCAGGCTTGTAAGAACTGTGAACCATCAAAGTATGTATTCTCGACTGACAAAAACTATGATATTTATGAATAACTAACACTGGTGAGGAAGCACTTTCACATACTGCTGTTGGTTGTATAAAACGACACTATCTTTTCAGGAAGAAATAAGCAAAAATAAGAGAAATTGTAAAAGTAACATTCTATTCACAATGTCACTTCTAGAAATTTATCCTATAGAAATATGCAAGCTAATGAACATGTATACAACAAGGTCATTTACTGCAGGACTGCTCTTGGCAGTAAAAAAGTAGTAATCATCTAAATATCAATGTGGGGGGGGCGCCTGGGTGGCTCAGTCAGTTAAGCGTCCGACTTCAGCTCAGGTCATGATCTCACTGTTCGTGGGTTCGAGCCCTGTGTCGGACTCTGTGCTGACAGCTCAGAGCCTGGAGCCTGCTTCCAATTCTGTATCTCCCTCTCTCTCTGCCCCTCCCCTACTTGTGCTCTGTCTCTCTCTGTCTCAAAAAAAAAAAAAATAAACAAAAAAAAATTAAATGTCATTGTGGATCCAGTGAATACTTTTAACCCTAGTAACAAAGAGGATGATGGCAGCTAACAGTTGTTGAGAATAATAAATATGTCCCAGGGACCATTCTTTGTCTGGCTTTAAAACTCTGACATTGACCACTATATTATACTTCTTAGAATGAAGTATATATCCTCATATGGAAGAATGTACATTATATAAGATAAATGAAAGACTTAACCTCAGAGAAACTATACAATACTATTCCATCTTAAAATACATACACTTATATAGGTACAGAAAAAGTCTAAAAGGCTATAGACATCAAATTGCAAATAATGATTACCTCAGAAGACTGGGATGACTATAAGGAGAAAGGAGTGACGTTTTACTTGATACACTTTTGTACTGCTTGAATTTTTCACATTAAGTATATACCAGATTTTTATACAAAATAAAGTACATAGCTTTAAAAAATGAATTAATTGGAGTCTTTAAAATAACTTTAGTTTAAGGGAAATTTTTTTGAAAAATAGGAAGGGATAACCTCCTATATACTAAGGCTAATTGCACAGTTAATGAAAGCATGAGAATGGTCATTTGAGGCAACACACACACACACACCCCGCAAAGAAAAAGTACATTCAGGTGATTAAAACTCTAAAAATTCTGAGTAAGTCAGGTTTATAACTGGTAATTTCTTGATAAAGATGGCAGGTTCAATATGCACAGCTAACTCTAATCCTCCCCTAAACTCAATTAAAACTATAGAAAAAAGAATTTTTAAAGGTAAAACTCCCAGCAATGTGATTTTTAGTGGAGTCTTTGTCTAATTTTGGAATCAGGGTAATGCTGTTCATAGAATGATTTTTGAAATTTTCCTTTCATTTCTAGTTTTTGGAATGGTTTGAGAATAGGTATTAAGTTTTCTTTAAATGTTTGGTAGAATTCCCCTGGGGAGCCATCTGGCCCTGGACTTTAGTTTGCTGAGACATTTTTGATTACTGATTCAATTTCTTTGCTGGTTATTGGTCTATTCAATTTTTCCATTTCTTCTTGTTTCAGTTTTGGTAGTTTATATGTTTCTAGGAATTTATCCATTTCTTTCAAATTGTCCATTTGTTGGCATATAATTTTTCATAATACTCTCTTATAATTGTTTGTATTTCTGTGGTGTTGGCTGTTATTTCTCCTCCTTGTGATTTTACTTATTTGGGTCCTCTCTCTTTTCTTTTTAATAACTCTGGAGATGGGTTTATCAATTTAATGAATTTTTTCAAAGAACTAGCTCCTGGTTTCGTTATGTGTTCTACTGATTTTTTTTTGTTTTGTTTCTGTATCATTCATTTCTACTCTAATCTTTTTTATTTCCTATATTCTACTGGCTTTAGGAGTATTTTAAAAAGCAACAATTAAGCAAGTATTTCATGGCTGGCATTTAGCTGACAAAGGAGAAATCCATATGGGTCCTGCCTCTTTTGAAAAGTAGCATGGCATCTGCCAATAATGCTCTGCTTTAACAATGATATAGTTTGTACCCAACTTCTGACCATGTTAGCAACTTTCAAGAGAACTATTTCTCATTGCTTCTAGTAAGTATAATAATAATAAATAGTTCCTTACAGTACAGTATACATATTTCAACCTAAACATTTTTAGAACCCATATAACAAAATTACCTGATCCATCAATAAGGTAAAACCACTATATGGGTGAGGTCTAATAAATATTTAATATAATAAAACTCAATCCCTCAGAAGTTTAAAAAGAGTAATTATATCTTATTATATTGGAATTTTTGTTATGAGATTTATTTTTTTTAATCACTTACAAAGACAAAGTAAAGATGTGAGAGCAAAGAAGCCCTTCTAGAAGTGGTCAAAAGTCCAAGTGTACTATGAGGATAACTCAGCATCTGAACAATGAAGATTTTCATAGCAGTCAAATAACTGTTAATTTATTTTAGTTAACTCTGAGACATAATTACTCAATGTAACTTTTGACAAAGTATAACTAAAGGGACTTGTCAAAATAAATAAATATAATGCACTTATGGAATATACTGGATTATAGGGCCACTATAATAACTAGCAGAGAACACAACTAGACCTAACCCAGTATCCTAGAATGCCTCTGAATTTAAAATGAATTATGCAAAACTGAAAGGATGAAGCAACTACTAACAACATGAGATATATATTAACATTATTTATGGTTTATATACTATTTTAACCATAACCCCTACAAGGCAAAATGGTGGTCTTACTTGGATCATACAAAGGTACCCTAAGGTAGCAACTGCGAAATTAGTAAAATGGCCAGAGGGAATAAAGCCTGGGGCAGGAAGAAGCATGAATTAGAAAGTCAAAATAACTTGATTATCCTCTATATCATAAGGAGTGGATTATCTATAGTCTTGAGTCAAGGGACTGTTGAGAATGCAGATGTAAGTAAGAACCCAACACTTTACTGGTAATAAATAATGAATCCAAGGGTAGGAATCTTCTAGAAAGTAACAAAGCCTTTGCTAACCAATCAAGCTGTCTCTGGAAAGAGTGCATATGTACATCTTAAGAACTAGAGGTCCCAAAGAAGTGACAGAGCCCAATTTTCACCTTTAGTTCATTCTCAAATCTTTCCCTGCTAAAATACAGTACTGTTTCATTCATTCCACAAACATTTATTATTTTCCCAAACATTGTATTGATGAAAGAGGCTCCAGAGTGAGTAAGACACAGTCTGTGACCTTTGAGGATGTAGAGCCTAAGGGAAAAGACAAACATCCAAGGAGATAGTGGTAATATAGTATGGTCAACAAATGTGCAACATTTATGCACAGTATGCTCTAATAATGGAGGGAGGGGGGGTGTCTTAGCCCAGCCCTGAAATAGGTCAGGGGGGAAGTTAGGGTTATTATGTTGGATAAAAGGATACCTGAGGTAGATTTTAAGGGATGAGAAGTTAGTAAGGTAAATAACAGGGAAAAGAATATTCAAGACAAGGGAATAAATAGTAGGAGCAAAGGACTGAGTTTGATTTATGGTAAAGGGGGTGGGGTGTGGGGTACCACAAGGAGATTATTATTAGAATGTAAGGACAGAGATGATACGGAGTAGGAGAGGAGACTGACAACATACAGGTCAGATTGCAGAGGGACTATAATGCCAAGCAAAGATTCTTAAATTTTATCTCTCATAGGTCATGGGGAACCATTGTTAAGCAGGAGAGTGACACAGAATCAATTTTACTTTAAGTCACTCTAGCAACACTGTGATAGATCAACTTGAGAGGGAGCAAGACTGGAGATGGAGCAACCAGTAAGAAGGCTACTGCAATAGGTCAGACAAGAAATAATAAAGTCCTGAGCTAACACATAACCTTATAACAAAACCCCCTGTGCTACTGCACCCATAATTTATGTTCACATTATAGCACAAGAACAAAAATTGAATGTGTTGATATACATATGAGCATATATGCATACAGTATTTATGCAACAGATATTTTTATAGATATTTTAATACTTTTTTGCTACTACTACATTATAGATTGTCTTTTTCCACATTAATCAAATAGGACAAAGGTTAGAAAACAAAAAGTAAAATAGAAGCCACAATTCAAAACATTCTATTTATCTTAGAACCAGCAATTAATAAAGTGTTACCTTCAAAATGAATTACTTTATTGGAAAAATAAATTGAGTCTTGTTAGAAATTTAAATTTAGGAAGAGGAAAATTGTTTAGAAAGTTTCCTGTAAAGCATCTAAAATCAAGAATATCAGATTTCTCAGAATAAGCTATTAATAAAAAAATATATAGAATACTAGATCTATATAAATTAAAAGCAATAAAATAATTAAATAAAGAAAATAATATGATCTTAGTCTTAACAATTTATTTGGAGCCTACCTTGCCATACATACCATTTAGTATTCATAAACCTTAGTGAGCAAAGACCTTTATATTCACTTTGCAGATGAGATAATTTAAGCTAAGTTTATTTACCTGATAAATGGAACTTAAAGTTTGTTTGCCTTGTATGTCTAATACGCCTAAATATGTCTACTTGAAGCCATTACAAGCTATATGTAAATAAAACTAAGCATTTCATAGGAATATTTTTATTTCAGAAATGTAGCGTTTCATATCAGAAAGCCAAGACTAGGCTTTGACAATAGAATAAAACTTTGGGATCGAAGAAAACTTGATCTAAATCTAGACTTTACCCCTTATGAGCTGTGGGAATTTGAGTAACTTCTCTGAACTTCAACAAGTATAAAAGGGCTTACAAGCCTTCAAATGGTTCTTGCAAAGATCACAAAGTGCCCAATCCAGGTAAGTAAGCAATCAATAGAAGCTAATGCTATTATTCACATATCAAGAAAAAATATAAATAATACAACCACACATATAATATCTATAGCTCTCCAATTTCCACCACATGTTCATACCCCAGGCTCCCAAAAGGGTTCTAGTCCCTTTGGCTCTTCATATTTCACAGCTGTGGCAAGAAGGGAAAGGATCAGATCAGTACTTGCTACCTCATTACTGGGACCCGTAGGGAATTAATTCTTTCTGTCTGGGACTTGATCCTCTCGCCCCCTTCAATTCTATCAGTTACCCCAGTCGACTGACAGTTGACCACATTAAGAAAGTATAAATTAGAAATCTGTAACAACTTCAAACCATTTTATTTCATTTTTGAAGGGCTTTGCAAAACAAAATAAATTCTTGTCATTATATAACCACTCTAGTTCAAGTTTTTAGTCAGCTTACATAATTTAATATTACTTGTAATATTTCCTACTATAGTATAGTTTAGCATTTTAGTAGTCAAAGTTAGGAATATCACAAAGAATTAAATATTAAATCCCACATAAATAGTCTCTGAAGTCAAAGTTAATACTATATCAATATTGCTACATACTTATTATTATACATTATAAAAATACCAGAAAAATTACCTTGGTGTTCTTCTAAGTCCATGTCCAGTTGTCTAATTTCTTCATTAAATTGCTTTATTTTTTCTTTTATATCTGTTAACCTGTTGAAAATATTATTTAATAAATTTATGACAGAGGGGTGCCTGAGTGGCTCAGTTGGTTAAGTATCTGACTCTTGATTTCAGCTCAGGTCATGATCTCATGGTTCATGAGTGTAAGCCCTGCATTGGGCTCCATGCTGATAGCATGACCCTGCTTAGGAATTCTCTCTTCTCCTTCTCTCAAAATAAATAAACTTAAAAAAAATAAATTTATGACAGATAATTTATTCAGTAAAAACATTAAAATTAATTAAAACACTAAATAAAAATTTAATGATGATGTTAGGAAATCTTTTCTAAGCTGCATAAGTAGTATCTATAAATAATATGCCCTATTCTGAAGACATTACTATAAATTTAGAGAGAAAAATCTTTTCCAGATCTTTTTATAGGATTCTTGTTTATTTATTTATTTTTATTTTTATTTATTTTTTATTTTTTGGTTATTGTCAAGTTGGTTATAGGATTCTTATTCAGAATACAATTATATTCTGAGAATGTTAGGTTGTCTGACATTTCCCCCCATCCTTCTTTTGAGTTTGACTTGTGATATTAAAGTGAAAAATCTTTAGCAACCTTCTTTTGTAGGTTTGTAAAAACTGAACTAAGTTGACAAACTAGTCTCAAAAATTAGAGAATAAGAGAAAATTTACCACTGATTGGAGATTATATAGGTTAAAATTTTTATCAAACAGCATTTGTATTTATCACAAAGCTATAATAATAAACACGATGTGGTACTGGACTAAAGGAAGAAATATAGAGCAATGGAATAAACCTGAGAGTCCAGAAATGATATACAACTGATTTTTGACAAAGGTGCCAAAATAATTAAATGGGGAAAGAATATTAAATAATATTTAATGAAAGACTATTTCAACAAATGTTGCTGGGACAACTGGATATGCACAAAAGAATAAAACTGGATTCCTACCTCACACCATATACAAAAGTTTACTTAAAATGAATCATAGATCTAAACCTAAGAGCTAAATATAAAATTCTTAAAATAAATCATGGGCATAGATGTTCATGCCTTCGGATTAGGCATTGGTTTCTTAGATAGGACACCAAAACCATAAGCAACAGAATAAAAAATAAACTAGACATTACCAAAATATAAAACTTTTGTACTTCAAAAGAGAATGAAAAGACAACCCACAGAATGGGAAAGAAACTTTGCAAATGATTTATCTGCTAAGAGACATGTCTCTAGAATATATAAAGATTTCTTATAATTCAATATAAAAAGATAAATAATCCAATTTAAAAAATGGGCAAAGGAGGTGCCTGGGTCAGATAAGTGTCTGGCTCTTGACTGCAGCTCAGGTCATGATCCCACAGTTCCTGAATTTAAGCCCCACATCAGGCTCTGAACTGGCAATGTGGAGCCTACTTGGGATTCTCTCTCTGCCACTCCCCAGCTTGTGCTCATTCTCTCTTGCTCTCTCTCTCAAAATAAATATATGAACATTTTTTAAAAATGGGCAAAGGATATGAACAGATATTTCTCTAAAGAAGATATGGACATGGTCAATAAACATCAGTCATTAGGGAAATGCAAATTAAAACCATGAGATACTACTTTTCATCCATTAGGATGGCTGTAATAAAAAAAACATAATAACAAGTGTTGGTAAGGATATGGAGAAACTGGAATGCTCATACACTGCTGGTGGAAATGTAAAATGGTGCAGCTGCATGGAAAATAGTCTGGCTGGTCCTCAAAGAGTTAAATATAGAGTTAATATATAAGCCAGCAATTTTATTCCTCAGTATAAACCCAAAAGAAGTGAAAACATATATACATCAATGTTCATACCAGCATGATCCATCATAGCCAAAAACTGGAAACAATCCAAATACCCATCAATTGATAAACGGATAAATATGGCATATCCACACAATGGATTATTATTTGGCAAAAAGGAAAGACAGAGAGAGAGAGGAAGGAAGGAAGGAAGGAAGGAAGGAAGGAAGGAAGGAAGGAAGGAAAAAGAAATTACTCATGCTTACTACCACACAGATAAACCTTGAAAACATTATGTTAAGTGAAAGAATCCAGCCACACTGGACCACATACTGTATGATTCCATGTGTACAGAATATCCAGAATAGGCCAAAATACAGCAACATAAAGTAGAATAGTGGACAAAGGCTGGGAGTGGTGGATGAGAGGGGATGAGAAAAGGGGTGTTGGATCTTACTGAGGTAATGGTTGCACAATTCTGAATATACTAAAAACCTTTGAGTTGTACACTTTAAATATGTGAATTCTATGGTATGGATTATATATATTTTTAAACTTTTTTTTTTCTGAAAGAGAGAGAGTGCGTACGAGTATGGGAGGGGGAGTGAAAGACAGGGACAGAGGATCTGAAGCAGGCTCTGTGCTGACAGCAGATAGCCCAACCAGGGCTCAAACCCACCAACTGTGAAATCATGACCTGAGCTGAAGTTGGGTGCTTAACCGAGTGAGCCACCTAGGCACCCTGGTATGTATCATATCTTAATAGAGCTGTTTTTAAAAATAATTATGCTATCAATGGCTCTTAACTAAACATTAAAAGAAACATTTAAATCTCTAAATAAGATTGAACACTGCATCAATATTACCAGTGTGAACCATAGAAAAAAATAACAATATGTACCTATTGTACATTTAGAATGTAATTTAAAAGATGTAAAATGGATGTAATATGTCCTATTATAAATGTACTTACTGTCGCTCCATACTGGCTATTTCCTGATTATCTTCTTTAACCTATAAAAGCATATAAAGAAAACAGTACTTAAAGAATTACTCATCATTAGACTATCTTAAAGAAAATTTCCTTCTATGATATGTTGTACTAATATGTCAAATGTAGTCTCTTTCTTGAAACCTATTTCTTAAAATTCAACCTTTGAAGTTAAAATATATATATAGATCATTAAGAAACTATTCACAGATTTTCCCTTTTTCCTCAAAGAAAGGGTGACAACTGATACATCGATAGCTATCCGTTTGGCACCATGAGGTTGTTGTGTCTTCATGCCCAGATCAGTTTACATAAATATCCAGGCTTTCTGAGACTGTCTCTCTCCTTACCCCCTCACCCACACAAAGGCAGCGTTGCTAGATTTTATGATCACTGTTACATTTGAATTTCAGATAGATAATAACTTTTAGGGCACATATTTACCATACAATGCCATGCAATATGCATACACACACACATACACATTCTAAACAATGATTGTTTATATGAAATTAAAACAACCAGTTGTTCTGTATGTCATCTGCCAATCCTATCCCAAGATTACGCTCTCCCTCCCCTGCCTCCCATGATCTCTTTACGAGGAACTTCAGAGATTCTAGATTTTAATACCTTTCTGGAATGATTCTAATTCTTAAATAGCTCCTGAGTTGATCCCTAAGTTTGTTCCAAACCATTTGGGCTCAACCTAAGACCAGAGAGGCGTCTAATTTTAGGTTCCTAATGGGTGCTGTTCCCAAATGTATATGCAGTTCTCCTAAGGGCCCTATAGTTAGGGTGTCTCAGGATAAACAACAGGCTAATTATAACTTAGTGCTAAATTAAAGCTAGTTTTTGGCGTAATAAGAAAGCTACTGAATACATGTGACACACTTGGTGACATACTGTGATTTCATATAACATTTTAATTCCATTCACTTCACAGAGGCACTGATAATGATCACCATAAAAATGCATTAGCCTTGGGGCATTTTGTTTTTAAAATATGAGGCCCGAAACAAATAAAGGAACAGATCTTCAATAAGATCAACTAATTATTTACCAACCAATAAAGAAGACTTTCAGTTTCTTATATAGATCCAAAACATGAAAAAATGGCCAAAATGTACACAAAGACCATATAATATTAGGATGTAAGTCAAGAAACAGCTTATGTGATAAATGACTTGCACCTAGATTTTCTTGGTCAAACAGTTCATCTTTATTTATTTTTATTTTTTTAATGTTTATTTATTTATTTTGAGGGAGGTAGAATGCAAGTGGAGGGATGGAGAAAGAGAGGGAGAGAGAGAATTCTCAGGGAGGCTCTGCACTGTCAGTGCAAAGCCAGATGCAGGGTTCAAATTCACAAATTTTGAGATCATGACCTGAGCTGGTGTCAAGAGCTGGACACTTAACTGACTGAGCCACCTCAATGCCCCAGTTAATCTTAATTTAGATGAAACTCACTTTTCACTTTTTTTTAAGACAATAAACTTACTGGCTGTCTGTTCAATTCATATGTCTTAAATAAAATAATCAGAATATTTACCACATTTTGACATAGTATTTTTGTTTTTTCTACCTGTTTAAGTAATCTCTCTCTCTCTTCCATTGGAGATCTTATGCTTTTGTCTTCAGCAATCATTTGGTCTCGATGGGACTCCAACTCATAAAGTTTTTCGTGCAGCAATACAGCCTCCTGTTTAACCTGGGACTGTGCTATTTCCTAAAGAGCACGTAAAGAAGAAAAATTTAATTAGGATTTTATTAAAACTACTCTCAAGTTGGGGCGCCTGGGTGGCTCAGTTGGTTGAGCATCCGACTTAGGCTCAGGTCATGATCTCACTGCTCGTGGGTTCGAGCCCCACATCGGGCTCTGTGCTGACAGCTCAGAGCCTGGAGCCTGCTTCAGATTCTGTGTCTCCCCCTCTCTCTGCCCCTCCCATGCTCATGCTCTGTCTCTCTCTGTTTTTCAATAATAAATAAATGTTAACAAAAAAAATAAAGAAAACTACTCTCAAGTAGATTTCAGTTTATAAGAACAAATTTAAACCATCAGCATATTCAAATAGAAATATCCAACATCTATACTACTCAATAATGCTACAAAGCACATTTGTAAATTGGTAAATTTGTATAGCTTTTTCCTTCATAAGCTATTTTCAGTCTAAAATTCATAAGAAGATGGTAGTTTATTTTATCTTCTAAATATAAGACCTGAACAAACACAGACATCTCTATCATTGGGAAGATAATTGAGAAAATGTCACAGTGTATGTACAACTTTAACCACAACATTCATTTGGAAGTCCAAAGACCTGATCTATAGAGAGAAGATATTTTCTCCTGACTAGCAGTATATACTCTACTACAATGTTATAAGTTGAACTCTATAACCCAAAAAGATATGTTGAACTCCTAATCTCCAGTACCGATGAATATGACCTAATTTGGAAAACAGAGCCTTTGTAGATTTAGTCCAGTCAAGATGAGGTCATTAGGGTGAACCCTAAACCAGTGTGACTGGTATCTTTATAAGAGAATACATACAGACAAAGACAAAGAAGGAGAATGCCATGTGATGACACAGGCAAAGAGTGGAGTGATGAAGCTAAAATAAAGGAAGGAATACCCAGGATTAATAGCCACCACCAGGAGCTAGGAAGAGGCAAGGAAGGATTCTAACAATCTTGGAGGGAACATGGCTCTACTGATACCTTGATTTTAGATTTCTAAGGTCTAGAATGATGAGAAAATTTGTTGTTTTAAGCCACCCAGTTGGTGCGGCTTTATTACAGCAGCACTAGGAAATTAATACACATCATAGAATAGTTATTGTATATTCACCACTGTTCTACTGTTCACAAAGAGAAATTAAGGGCTGTGATAATTTTATTAGATAACCAAAAGAGGTAGGGATGTTGATAGTGATGAGGAACAGAGGGAAAATGACATTTGGAGGTGTTATTTATTGAGCACTTGTTCTGTGTCAGGCACTGTATTCCATGTTCTTTATACACGGTCTCTAATATTCAAAGCAACTCTATAAGATAATATTATTATCTATGTTTTACAGATGAAGAGACAGAGGATCTAAATCTAAATAATTTTCTAAGTTAACAAAAGTTAATTATGATATCTAAAACCAGGCCCACAGCTTGAGCAAGGCCAGATTTTTAAGATGAAAGACCTCTTTTTTGAAAGCCAAAGAGAAGGAATCTTAAAAATAGGAAAAGATGAATAAGAGAAAATGTTTGAAAGTCTATTAAAAAAGCATCATATAGAAGTGCCTGGCTGGCTCAGTTGGTGGAGAATGTGACTCCTGATCTCAGGGTTGTAGGTTTGGGGAACTACATTTTGTGTAGAGATTACTTAAAAAAAAATCTTTAATGAAAAAAAAAAAGCAGGGGTGACTGGGTGGCTCAGCTGGTAAAGCATCCAATTCTTGATCTTAGCTCTCAGCTCTTGATCTCAGTCAAAAAAAGCATCATCTATACAGTTCAATTAACGGATTAGCTTCAGGTGAAAAAGCATGGTAATAAAATACAGATAGAAGAAATACAGGTATCTTGAGCTATCCTTTCTCATAGCTATCTTCCCCTTCCTTTTGCTAAAAAACTCTTCAAATTGCATCTTGATAAAACTATTCCTCAATAAAACTCATGTTGATTTTTTGCTTGTTTTTTTTTTTTTACATTCTTGTGAAATGAATTAAGTAATACTTAGCAAAGTAGTGAGCACACAGCAGATATTCAGTAAATATGAGTTGAGTGATATTTGACATGTTTTTTTGAAGAACAAGTCCAAATAAAAAATACAAGGAATCTGACAAAAATCTGACATATTTATGTAACTTTCCATAAAATGATTTGGGAATATTGTTTTATAAAATTTCATGTTATTTTAGTCATACATGTACTGATCCCAAAAAGTGGCAGCAATATAAACACTAAATCCAAAAATATAGCTTATACCACTTTCTGCAGAAACTAAATTTGCCAAGTGAAACAAGACCTGACATTCCCTAATATCCTAAAACAGACAGTGAGGAATTCTGCAGGCCAGTTGTGTTAATACTAAATGTGGTCCTTATTCTTTGAAGAATATTTCTACTAACCATAGAGATTCAAAAAAATAAAAAGTATTTATACCCACATGAGGACAATCAGATATAGAAAACCACGTTAATATATTTAAGCAAACTACTTTTTCAACAGCAAATTTCCAAAAGAATTTCAAAATACTCATGCCCTGTTCTTTTGTAGGAGAGGTGAGAACAATCTTGTCAATCTACAATTGTTCCTAATCCTATTATCATGATACCTACCTGAATCCATAGGGAATCAGGAAAGGCACGCAAGGTTTGAGGTATAAACAGTATACTGAAGTGTAAAGGACATGAAAAGGTAGTTCACAGAAAAAGAAATACATTGGCCAACAAATATATAAAGAAATACTCAATTTCATGCATAAATAAATGAAAATCAAAACAAGATAGAAATTTTTACTTACTAAACCAGCAAAAATGGAAAAAGTGGATAATGCTTGCCATTTGAGTGCAAAGGAAAAATAGGCACTTTCATACACTGAATCTAGAAGTAAAAAATGTAACCACCTTTTTGGAACGCAATTTGGCAACCTGACATTTTAGAAGTGTGTATCTTTTGACCCACTGCAAGAAATTTATCTTAAGACATATTTATGTAACTTTGCATAAAATGCATGTTTTCACTGCAGCACTGTTTGTAATACCAAAAAACTATAAACAATCTATTCATTTACAAGGCTGTTACAGTCATACAATATAACACAATGCAGTAATTTACAATAATGAAGACCTCTAATATGTGATGTGAATAGAATTCAAGAAAGAATGTAAAGTGAAAACAAACCAAACCAAGCTGCATATGAAGTGTGAATTCCACCTGAGGTTTTCCACAATAAAACCAAGACAGCATTATGAGATTGTTGTAAAGATTAAATGACAATGCTGGTGATCTATGTAAGGAGCTCAAAAAAAGCACATAGTAAGCACTAAAAAATACAAAGTAATTCTGTCTAGAAAGAGGGGAAAAAACAGGCATTTTCACTTTTATCTTATTCAATTGTTTTGAAATAATTTTTTAATAAATTTTTAATTAAAAACATTTATAAATTTATAAATTAAAACTGCTTTAAATAAATAATAAATGCAAGTATTTGTATTTTTAAAGTGATGAACTCATCTCTCTCCCTTTTCACTTATTAGTCTCTTCTTCACGTCTTTAAATTACCATTAGATTTTATGTGCCTCAGCAAGGCAGAATGATTCCTTTTGCACACAGTATGTACTCAATAACTGAATCTAATTTCTTAACAAACCAGGATATTTGTGGTGATGAATGGGAAAAAAATAATCCTCTTAGTAACTGCTAAATAAACATGTACTTGAATGAATTCCATTAATATATTTAGGTGAATTATCTTTTGTAGCTCAGTAATACAAGAACCTTCATTTGATTTTGTACATACAGCTTCCAAGCTCTCTTTTTTCATGTTCAGTGAATCCAGTTGTTGCTGAAGTGTATCTAATTCCTAAGAAAAAGAAAAAAGGAAATATATATGCAGGTTATATTTAGAATAATGTTTGTTTCTCAACATTTCAAATATGGTTGTGGCAAATATGGTTGTGGTTTTGTAAACATATTCAACTCATATCTTGCTATTTGACTAGAATTTATTAACATTATTTCTATTTTTGTTAATTTATTTCATTACTCCTAAAAACTATGCCATGATCTACCTTTAAAAATACCTTATGAGCTTGTCAAAAGTGGCCAGATCTTTTCACGGTGAATCATCATTATGTTTCAAGAATATTAAATATTAGAAGACTTCAAATTAATGATGTCATTGTTTAAAGTTATGATTTTTAATTTTGATTTTTAACTATGTTTCATATATTTTGCCTAATTTCTTTTAGGGCCAAGACAGTAATTCTACATGGCTCACTCCTAGGGACAGTATTTTTGAGCTGATTAGTTATTAAAAAACAGCTCTGCAAGAATAATTACATTTTGATGGTATTTGGCATTCTGTAATACTCTTTTCTTCAGTGTTTCATCTTATGTTATAAATCCCAAATAAAAAGTTATATTGTCAGTGAAGTGGGTAGATGGGTGGCTCAGTTGGT
>CM053568.1:41489959-41512100 GCA_028646485.1 Cryptoprocta ferox
TAATTCTACATGGCTCACTCCTAGGGACAGTATTTTTGAGCTGATTAGTTATTAAAAAACAGCTCTGCAAGAATAATTACATTTTGATGGTATTTGGCATTCTGTAATACTCTTTTCTTCAGTGTTTCATCTTATGTTATAAATCCCAAATAAAAAGTTATATTGTCAGTGAAGTGGGTAGATGGGTGGCTCAGTTGGTGGAACGTCTGACTCTGGATATCGGCTCAGGTCAGGATCTCCCAGTTAGGGGACTGAGCCCAGCAGCCCACTCCGCACTAAGCACAGAGCTGGCTTAGGATACTCCTCCCCACCAAATAAATAAACTTTAAAAAATAAAGTCAGTGAAGTAATATTTCAGAAACTATATTCATTATTGGCCTTTGTGGGGACTAATTCTTTGTGAACTGTTTGGTTAAGTGATATATGGACATGTAAGAGCACTACCTTGCTCATCTGAGTCATCACCATATCTCAATGTGGGGAGAATTCTCAATAGGCCCTCAGAAGGCCCCCCAAATTGCTTATTTAAACACCATGATCAGGAGGTAAGCTGTTCAAATCAAGGACGCAAAAGGTAAAAGATACTTATTAGATGCTGCTTATTAAGTTAATATCCATATGGCTCTGGTATATGAGGTTTTTTATTATTTCCATTAACAATTCATTAAAAAAACAAGAGTTTTCATGAATCTTTATGACATGCAAAAGTGAAAGATGCATAGAAATGAATAATACAGTCAGATTAGGTCATCATGCAGCATAAGCTAATGGAAGTTTTCTAGATCAGTGCTTCTCAAATTTAAAAGTTCATACAAATTATCTGGGGACTTTATTAAAATATTCTGATCGGTGGGTCTCCAGGATGCCAATGCTGCCCATCTTCAGACCATATTTTTAATAGCAAGACTGCTGAATGGTTGGCACAGAGTAGTGATTAGTATTACCTGCAACAATTTCTCATTTGTGGTTTTCATTTCTATGTACTTGACTTGTTTTTCAGGAGACATGTTTTTGATAATGCCATCTGCTGCTTGCTTTTCCTGTTCAACTTCTTCTTCTACACTTCTAATTTGTTTTTCCTTCCTGAAATCAAAAGCATGTAATATTCCTCTTACTACACTGAGGGGAAAAACATCAATTAACTTTTCTCAGGTCGTGGTCTCAACTAAATAGGGTAAAGTTATTGAACATAGTTTGTAATCCTTATAGATGTACAAAAAATTCTATTTGGAGAACAAACTAGTGGTTGCTAAAGAGGAAAGGGAGGGGAATGGACAAAAATGGGTGAAGGGGAGAGGGAGATATAAAGTTTCTAGCTATGGAATGTATAAGTCACAGGGATGAAAAAAGTACAGCATAGGTAATATAACCAATGGGATTGAAATAGCATTGTATGGTGATGGTAACTTGTGGTGAGCGTTGTATAACAGAGCTGTTGAATCCCTAAGTAACATTATGTCAACTATACTTCAATTAAAAATTAATAATAAAATCTCTTACACTTTCAAAAAATATAATTTGGTCCCATCAGCATAGACTTATTTTATGTCTTTTTCTTCTCACTCCCCAAATCCTTCTATTTCCTGAGTGTTCATTTTACTTTACTTTCTTACTAGAAAACACAAAGATTCTCACAGAAAACCCTTAAAGCCTGTACACATGAGAATGTGTTTACACTGCCATACCCTCAAGACAAATAAGACAGTTAAATTTTAGAATACTGGTTTTTAAACACCTTTTGGCTATAGAATTCTTTGACCAGATGAAATCTTGTATGGTAGTTCACTATGTAAATGATATAAAGTAACACTGCTCTGACTGATCTGAGAGTAAGGAGACCTACAGTGCAATTTGCTTAAAAAACAATCATTGCTTTAGAATAATAATATATTTTGCTTAGGTACTGCTTTAATTAAAATTAGTATTCTGTGTCACCTGGGTGGCTCAATGAGTTAAGCATCCAACTCACTCTTGATTTTGGCTCAACTCATGATTTCATGGTTTGTGGGATTGAGTCCCACATTGGGCTCTGTGCTGACAGCATGGAGCCTGCTTGGGATTCTCTCTCTCTGTCCCTCTCCCCCTTGTGTTTTTTTTTCTCTCTCTCTCCTTCTTAAAAATAAACTAAAAAAAAAATTGGTATTCCCAAAGTTATCAACTATATTTTAGCACTGCAAAATAGTAAAATTTATTTCCCTAAAAACATAACACAAACGAGTGTAATCATTTAAAAGTAGTAGTCATTAATTATAAACAATAACCATCTTTATCATATAATCACAAGAAATACCAGTGATATGCCACTTATTACCTAAGCAAGGTCAATTATCAATAGAGTAGAGAAAAATTCTGAAAAAAATAGAAAGATGCTAATTATCATGTAAATACTTCAAGATTTACATATAAAAAGACTACTTGAAGATAAATGTTTAGTCTCAATATCAAAATTTCTATTTTGAGTTTCAAAACGAGTCTTCTACTATTTAATCTTTCAAGTGTAGATCTCAATTTCTACAGCTTTCACATTCTCTAAACCCTATAGATGCACCTATCCTCTACACCTTTTACACTCATACCCCACTACCAGAATAAAATAATCTAAACTCAGAAATTTTCCTATAAATAATATAATAACCCAATAAAAGATGAACAAAATCAGGGGTGCCTGGCTGGCTCAGTTGCAGGAGCATGCGACTCTTAATCTCAGAGTTGTGAGTTCAAGCCCCACAAGGAGTGCAGAGATTACTTAAATGAAACTTAAAAAAAAAAGATGAACAAAATCAAACAAACAACCTGCAATTTCTATTTATTTTTGTCTCACTGCTGAACAGGGATTGATATCTTCACTTTGAACTTCAATTACTATAGTACAACAACTGTGTTTGCTGCTGAATTGATAGGGGTTTATAGGATCATAGAACTTTAAAGCAGAAAAGGTCATCATCTATTTCAATCTCTTTGTATCATAGATTAAGGATACTAGGCCCAGAGGAGTTACTATTTTGGAACTAACTTATTCTAAACTCCATGATTATTCCCTATCAACAATGAATCTTAACCAGGTTTTTGCCTGATTTATCTATTGTAGTAATATGGGAACTAGTATTATACAGGATTCTATTTTACAGAGGGGAAGCTGCAGCACAAGGAAGGTAACTCATTTTTTGAAGGCCACACAATGCCAAGTGTCAGGTGTTTTGATGCTCTGAGCACTTTGCTCCTGTTATAACTTGGCAGTAAAACCACCAATAACAGTGTCATAAAAATGAGTAAACAACAAAGTTGAAACTCACGGGAACACAAAACTTGGTGGTATCTTTTCAACATGTATCTTTCTAAACACAAAATACCTTTAGGACTCACTTTAAATCACTCTAACAATATATCTTTTAAAGTATGAATTCTCAATATTATATACTTTAACTTGCAAAGTAAATTAGCTAATATTTAAATTTTTCAAGAGTAACTAAGAAACACAAAGGTTAAACAAAGCAGTTTACTTGTTACACTAAAAAAGTCAAAGATGACTTTAAGAAATTATTAGTCAATCTTTTGCTAAGGAAGTCTAGTTTCTTTTTTTTTAAACACGTGTTCACTAGGTACAAAGGTTAAAACATAAGTGAAATGCAATCACATGACATACTTTTTTTTAATGGTGTAGAAGAAATAGTAGATTCCTTAGCACAAGAGTCTCAGAGACAAAAGAAAAAGTAAAGGTAAGATCCTACATATTTACAGGTTTGGTGGTTGCTGGTGAATTAAAAAAAAACATATTTAGGTTTATTAAGTCTGTACAAAAATCTTTCTTTAATAAGTGATGAAAGAGGAGAAAATATGATTATATCTTCGGATAAGCTACCTTAGAAATATACATGTGGGACACGGCCAGAAAACTTTCCCAAATAAAGTTGTAATGTAATACAAAGTAATTATTTTTCTTTGGGCGGGGGGAGGTTGCATCTAGTTAATCAAATTTATACGATTTTTTCATTTTGAAATATGTTAATCACAGAACATTCTGAAAATGACATTAACTTAAAAACAAATTTAAAAGATGAAAAAAAAAAAACTAGCCGCTAATTGATAATTGCTGAAATGAGGTGACGACTATTCTTACTTAGAGGTTTTCTCTTGAAATTTTCCATTTTAAAAATTTTTAAGTTTGCAAAAAAAAACCCACTATAAAATGGTTCACTACAAAAGTGAAGTTAATTATGAACTGTTAATATCTTCAAATACATCAAATTCTGGCATAACTAAAATATTTAATGGCAAACCTATATATACATTTTATTTAACAAAACCAACATAATTGCAGCATCTTTTTATTTCATGGTATGACAGTCATAGAAAGTAAATAACCAAAAACTCCCAAGAAACTTATACTTGAAAATGCACCAATAAGAATACTATTCTTTTTCATTACTATTATTTACTTTTGTGTAAAGCTTTTGTCTGTATGGTAGGCTGTAAGCTAGGTCAAAAGGCACTTTATTTTGTAAATTAAGAGAAACTGCTATTCTATTTGTTATTTTTTAATCACTAAATTCAAACCCAAATATCATTTCAAAATAAATTTCAAATTGAGAAAAAATTCCAACGGGAGGGAAAAGGCAGTAATAGCTATCTTCTTTTTCAAACCAACTTTTTAAACGGGGTAAACTGATTCAAGGACCATCTTCATAGTGTATCTACTGGCTAGCTATTCTACCCACCTGATTTCTTTAAGATCGCCAATAATTCTAGCAAATGTTTTTGTCTAGGGTTTTATCTACTCAGGTTGTGATGGTCAACATCCACTCCCTCTTTTAATCTTTCCCCCTCTCAAAAGACATACAAATATTTGAAAAGCCCCATAGATTGTGTAGTTCAATCAATGCATTTCATAGCTTTAGACGTAACAATGCTTGAGATTTGTTGAACACTTTCTTATACAGAATCTACCTTAAGCTCTGTATATACATTGCTTCTAACTCTAAAATTTATCAAAAAATGGGAAAACATTTCTTTTGTAATCCTTGTAATTTTATCACCTTTAGCATACGAGAGAAAACAATTATTAGTATTAAATAGATGATAAAGATCATATATTCCACATTGTTTTACAGTCCTGCCTGATCTCCATTACATACTTCAGCTGCTTCTTTTCCACATAAATTCTTAGGATCAGATCATTTTCTTTGTAGCCTATTTGCTTCGTTTAATGATCCCTATCTTACTTATTTCTGGAAAAAAAAATAGCACTTCTCCGTTACCACTACCTTACCCACATCTGCACCCTACCAGAGACATCCTAAGAACTTCGGTACACCACTGATAAATACTGACACAAGCCATTGACAAGGCTGTACATATGTCCCTAAAGATGGTTAAACATGGGCAAACTAGCTTTTATGTATGACTTAGGGATCCCCTTTTGTGGACAGTGTTCCGGAATAAGTAAGAGCTTGAACTCATTTCTGATTCTAAAACAATCAGATTCTAAATCTGATTCTAAAAGAATATGATTCTGATTCTACATCCAAGTCGTAAAACCTAGGACAGCAGTGGCTTTTTCTAATAAATTTAACTATGGGAAAGGAGAAAGTAAAAGAGGTATAAGCATAAACAAATCAACATACTGAAGGTAATGAAGAAAGTGAACTAAAATAGACCAGAACTGAAATAACAGTAAATTCCTCATTGCGAATGAGGCAACAACAGATTTTATAACTTGAAATGAGGCTTGCTCATTCTGAATAGTTTTCTACTTCCTGCTCTGATGGAATAAACTTATCCTTTGAAATATTAAGTATCTCATTGCAACAAAAGCTATAAGAAAGCTTAAAAGACTACATTTCAGAAAGTCAATAAGGATTATAACAGGATATATTTATATCCTCTTAAATGGATCATTTGTTTGCAATATAGTTTTCTAATGCTGACTTTAAGAAAACAGATAAAAAACAAGAAACATCAGGTCATGAATAAAATGACTAAATGGAAAGTAATTATTTAGCAACAAGAGTTTACCCAAATAAATGGCAATTTCCAGTTAAAGATGGCATGTTGGATGTACATGTTAACTTTGACTCCTGCCCCAAACCTGACTAAAATGAAAATAAAAAGTCATATAGACAAAGAGAATGGAAGAGAGGGCAACAGCAACAAAACCAAGAAACTCGAAAGTTAATGGTTAAGTGGAAACTAGGAATGCAAATTTTTCCAAGCCAGCAGTGGGGCAAGCTGAGAAGCTACCTGAATTATACTGTAGGACCCATAAATGGCCCAGAAATTCACAGCACCAGGTATTCTGGAAATAGAGAAGAAGGGGCTAAAACATAGTTAAAATTCTTCCTCCTTTCCTCTGCCCAGTCAGGTAAAGTTCGTCTCCTACAGAAGCACAAGATTGAGGCCTTTTTCCCCTCTGGGGAGAATACAACAAAGGGAATCTGGGCACTAAGCTCAAGTGAATGCAAGTGTGTTATGGCAAAAAAACAGGGAGAGTAAGTTGAAGTTTACATACTAATTGTTGAGATAAACCCACCTTTTTCACCACTCAGCTCTCAGAATGCTGGCTACCTGACCTTAACTGTTCAGACAGTTGAAAGTTATTTTGGGAAAGCCAACCAGTCCAAGAGAAAAAAAACTAAAGATAATAACATTTAGGGTTTCCCCAAGAAAACAGTCCAGCAATTTCACTCTAAATAAGGTCTAAGGAGAGACTTCTTTAAGCAGATGGAACATTAAATATCTAACAAGCATAAACTATTTAGAGATTTGTTAGGGGAGAGTTTAGGTATCAATTCATATAAAAAGAAAAAAGAAAACTAAGAACATGAAAAATACAGTAATTTAGAGGAAAAAAGTGTACAGGAACAGAAAAGTAATACTGTTACATGGCTCAGACATTAACAGTGTTTATAACATTTATGATAATATACACCCTGAATACTCATCTAGCCAAAATTAAAAGTAACTATGTTTAGAGAATGAAGAGATAAAAAGCATATATTTAATGGATTGGAGATGAAGGTAGGAAGTGTTTGAAAAAGAGCTGAAGGCTCTCATCTCCTATGGTTTAAGTCAATGGATTATACCAATAGACAATGCTTAAAATTAAAAAACCAAGAAATAACATAAGCATATTAAACATGTACATTTACATAAATAGTCTTCTCAACTTTCTTTCATGCACATTATTAAAATTTTAAAATATACAACTACTTCCACTGTATTAAATTTCTTTTCAATCAATCTAGGAACTAATGAGACATTCTAAAAATTTTCCAATTTGTTAAGGTTAGAGTGCAGGGAAGACTGCAGGGACACATACTTGTTTTACACTTTACATATTTTAAGAAAAAATGATTTACAAGGAGAAAAAGGTAATCAAATGTCCTCAATAATCTCTAAAGTTCTACTATCCTACTGAGATGAAAATACTCTCTTTTTTATCAGGCCTCCGATATGAAAACTACATGCATCACAATCTTGTTTTGGCCCCTCTCCATACTAGTATTATCAGATGAAAGCCAGTCTTCTAGAACAGTAAGTTTTTACAACCAGTATTTTCAAAGGTATACTTTGTGTACATTTAGTAAAATATCCCAAGATAATAAAAGAAAAAAAGTCCAAGCTATCACAACTAAATGTTTAGCTGTCTATATTGAAAATCTGTGATATGTGAGGTGGTTCTAATTTGACAAAAGTAGTCTAAATTTTTTTTATATAAATTGAAAACACATCACATGCTTTTTATTTATTTTTATTTTAGAAAGCGAGTGCGTGCTCGAATGGGGGAGAGGTGCAGAGGGGGAAGAGAGAGAATCTTAAGCAGGCTCAATGCTCAGTGTGGAGCCCGACATGGGACTTGATCCCACAAACCTGGGATCATGACCTGAGCCGAAATTAAGAGTCAGACACTCAAAAGATTGAGCCACCCAGGTGCCCCCATTTTTTAAAAAAATTAGTTCTTTATAAAAGTTTTCACTACAAAATCTGCAATTAGTTTCAGGACATAAACACCACTGTTTTGTTTTGTTTTAAGTAATCTCTACTCCCATAGTGGGACTCAAACTCAGGGCCCTAGGATTAAGAGTCACATGTTCTACCAACTGAACCAGCCAGGCACCCCTAAACACTTCTTTAAAATGTAGGAAAAAAATTTTTTTAATTATATATTTATGAAGAATATTACTGTTGTTGCATTATTGTCATTAGGGGGATACTTCAACTGCAAAAAGTCAAAATAAGAACTATTGTTTTGGATCTATATTCACATAAGGAAAGCACTTCTTCCTTCATGCTGCCTGGATCTTAAATTGAATACATGGTTCAATTTCTGTTATAAAATAAATATTTTCTGAGGACACCTGGCTGGCTCAGTTGGTAGGGCATGGATTCTTGATCTTGAGGTCATGAGACCCCATGATGGGTACAGAGATTACTTTAAAAAATTAATAAAATACGTATTTTAATTTTTTTTTTTTGAGAGAGAAGAGAGTGTGAGCAGGGAAGGGACAGAAAGAAAGGGAGAGAGAGAATGGTAAGCAGGTTCCACACCCAGTGCAGAGCCCGAGAAGGAGCTCGATCTGACAACTGTGAAATCATGATCTGAGCCAAAGTCAAGAGTCGGATGTTTAACTGACTACGCCACCCCGGTGCCCCAATAAATATTTTCTTTTAAAACACCAAACTTTGAGCTGTTAATTCTATAGAGTTATATATTGAGTAGTATTTCTGAATGATTTAATGCTTTAATAACCCTAGTGTTGGTAGCTCTGATTTTTAAAACAACAAATTTTAAAATAATTTCTTCATTATAAATCTGCACAAATGAGGGGCACCTGGGTGGCTCAGCTGGTTAAGCAACCCGACTTTGGCTCAGGTCATGATCTTGGGTTTTGTGAGTTAAAACCTCATGTGGGGCCTGAGCTGTCAACTCAGAGCCGGGAGCCTGCTTTGGATTCTGTGTCTCCTTCTCTCTCTTCCTTTTCCCTGCTCACACTCTGTCTCTCTCCCTCTCTCTCAAAAATACATAAACATTAAAAATTTTTTTTTTAAATCTGTGCCAATGAAATACTAAATAAGAGAATTATTATTTGCCATGTATTTCCACATACATAATTGGAATTATACCCATATTCTTTCTTTCCGTAATAACAGAAAGTATATATATGATAAACTAGAATATCTATGCTCAGTTACATTTATCAGAATTTCCTTAATCTTCAGTGTTTCATCCCAATAAAGATATAAAAGTATTTCTTTACCTTTTTCACACTGTAACATCAAAATATTAGAGAGGAAATATTTTCTAACTATTTCTTTCCAATATTTAATTAACTGGATATGAAAATTTGGGAAATTCTGTTAATACTTTTCCTAATGAATTTCTAATTTTTTTCTTTTTTAGGAAGTCAAATGTAATTTCACTGAAATGAATTATTCTTTGATTCCAGCGGATATCAATAAAAATGTTACTACACTTGATCTCAGTTATAACCAAATTACTCTGAATGTTACAGACACAAGGGTTCTACAGACGTATTTTTTACTCACTGAACTCTATTTGATTGAGAACAATATCATTATGTTATATAATAACAGCTTTGGTAACCTCTCCAACCTAGAAATTTTAAATATGTGTACAAACACCATCCACATAATTCAACAGGGTGCGTTCATAGGCTTAAATAAACTAAAACAGTTACATCTCTGTCAAAACAAAATACGTCAGCTGAATCCTGATATATTTTTACCCCTAAAACACCTAATACTTCTGAATCTGCAAGGCAATTTGATAAGCTATTTGGATGTACCACTAATGTTTCATCTGGAATTAATAATTTTATACGGAAATCCATGGAACTGCTCTTGCAGTCTACTGAATTTGCAGAACTGGTTGAACACCTCAAATGTGACACTAGGTAAGCTATTATAATTTACTCAAAACGAAAATGTGATTGATTTTTTATTGTTCCACCCCAGGAAGTCTCTCACCTCAGGTTTTAAAGAAAAAGACACTATTCCTGTTTAAAGGAAGCAGGAAGAAATACTGAAAAGTAATTGCTGAATAGATGTTCTCCCTCTGACTCTCAGGAAAAAAAAATAAAAGAAAAATTTAAATGTTCTATATATGTGAAATGCTATCATAACTTTGTGTATTAAGTTTGCAGTCTGAATACATAAGAGTAATTTTTTTTAGGTATTTTCTTTTCTTAGGATATCCTGCCAGAGAGTAGGTAAAAACAGGTGCTCTATTTGCTTAACTGCAAACCATGCTCTGCCTGTGATCAATTTTCACCACAATCTTAATCATAACATCTTTACTTTAATAACACAAACTACATAATAAACATACTACACTTGAACTATATACATAAAATAATAAACAAGAATGTGAATCTTTCCCTTATTGTGTTGCTAGGCAATATAAGAGCTTCTTTCTTATAATCTTTAACAGTGACAGGTAAACATACCAAAAAATTCTAGGTAAAAATAATTATAAAATGTTAACCATAAAAAATTAATAATAATATTAATCCTATTTTCCATAAAATCTTATTCTGATTTGCTAGAAAATGAGAACATCACCACGTGCGCATACCCAGATATCCTGAAACGCTACAGTATCACAACAGTACCTTACAACGCCGAATGCTACTCAAAATTTTCTCCACCTATAAATGAAGATCTTTATAACCATTTTCAGTCCATTAACAACTCAACATTTAATAGCTCTTTGAACAACTTAAAAAACTCAGGTAAAGTACTGGTCTTGAATATTAATATTGCTGAAGGCAGTCTACTAAATAAACTGAATTTTAAATTTTTAGAAACAATGTAAGATAACAATTCCTCATCTCAACAAAAGATTTACAAAATACTAGGTTTCCAAACTAAGTTCTGCCAGTTACCATAAAATGCCATAATGCAACTTATTTAACTTCTCTGAGGCTTACTTTTGACTAGTTAAGTCACAATTCTCAACAGGTATAAATCATAATATTCTTAGGCGAATTGATAATATCTGCAAAGACAGGTAGCTATTTTGAAAAAAAAAAAAAGTATTTTCTCACCACACTATGAAATTTCTTTATTTATTGTAGTCTTAGAATGTATGTTTATTTCTAATACCAATAGTATGGAGTTATTATGACAGATGATTGTGATTATTTTACTTTTGTCAATTTAACAAAATCTCTCTCTTTCTCTTTCTCGGTATTCCAAATAAGAACATAAACTTCTTGGAAAAAGCTGGGCTTTTCTTGTCGGTGTGGTAGTCACTGTACTGATGACTTCATTCCTCATTTTTATTGCAATCAAATGCCCAATATGGTATAATTTTCTGCTTAGTTACAATCATCATCGCCTGGAAGAGCATGAAGCAGAAACCTATGAAGACTGTTTTACTGGAAATTCAAGTTCTCTTTCACAGGCCCCACATACAAACTCTGAAGAAACTACAGTAATATTTGAACAACTACATTCATTTGTATTAGATGATGATGGGTTTATTGAAGACAAATATATAGATACTCATGAATTACGTGAAGAAAATTAATTCTCTTCAATGTTTGATTCTTTAAAAATGTTATTGGTTCACTCACAGTTTAGACATACAGATTAAGCAGGTGACACACCAAACTGTGGCTAGTAGACTTTCATATTAATTACAACACACGAATATCATAAAATCATGTTTTTCTCATTGGTACTAAGCAAGTATGTCCAAATATACTAACTGACATTATCTGGTACCTAACGGTTACAACAGAAGGATTACTATTCTCAGCAGTATTCAGGAGACCATACCTCCTAATAAGAAAAAGACCTAAAGTAAATTATTCATTAATTAAAATGAACTGATTCTCATATTAGCCCGGATATTTGATTCAATACATATTAAATTATATTAACATTTTATTAATTAGAATAAGTGAAAAATAAAGGTTTTGGATATCACAAGTCAAAGTGAAGAAGCTTAAATATACAACAAACTAAGATTGATTTTATGCTCATAGAATGAATTCATGGAATTGGAAAATATTTTTTTAAATGCTTCCAGAATCAGCACAATAAATTTCCTGAAAATTTAGTACCTGAAGCACAGGCACAATGTCCAAGCACAATCCCTAACAAGTTACTACTGATTTCCAAAACAAAAAAGTTACTGCTGATTTTGTCTGTAAAGAAAGACCATCACCATAATGCATGATTGTCACAACTGAACAGTATGATGGCTTCCCGAGTGGGTATCATAAGTATCTTTGAATCCTGTTTTTAAAATTCTTTTTTTTCCCCCCTCTCTTTGGGAGAACTTCATTCAAATGTATTTGTGCTGAATTCAGAAATTTCTGTTGGTCCAGGGACAGCTGTTTTGGATCCTGTAGATAGAGCAATGGTTCCCAAATTGTTTTATAGAATATTAATTTCCAGAAAAATGCCCAGAAATATTTATAAGGGGAAAAAAGGTACATGGCCAAATTACTATAGAATTCCTATAGGAAATACTGAGTTTAAACAAAGTGAAACAAGATTCTTTACCAGAGAACTTATTCGAAACTACAATTAAGCTAAAGTGCTCTCTGCTCTTCAAGAACCAAGTATTAAGAATTTTCCAAACTTACTGGATAACAAAACCCTTTCTCTGAGGTATGCCTACAAAGAGTTCATAGCACAATAATGGTCCAAAAAATGTAGTTTGGACAAGAATGGCCTTGAGACTATTATAGGAAAGGTGTCAAGTTAATTATTTACTAATTCTTATTATTTACTAATTCAATTGGCTGTGATCATAATTTTAACAACTTAATGCAAACAGTGGCATTAAAAGCTGTAAAAAAATCCATCATTTTTACCTTCCATATGTGTGGAAATAAAGTGTTATTTATCTATATCTTTTATAGAAAAGAACATCTCTAAAACTAAAATAAAATACATTAATAGATGAAATAATATGATATCTTTAGAACTTCTTCATCGTAATACAGGGAAGGGAGTAGTGCCTAGAGGTCTGTATGGAGCAGGAATGGATCTGAGCTGATGGAGCTCGGAGATGGGTACATAAGAGTGTAATACATTATTTTATTTTTGTGTCATTTCTCAAAATGCCTATGTACTTGACAGTTTCTCAGAAAAAAGAAACTAAAAATAATGTAAATATATGTTATATTCTGCAGAATAGTCATTACATCAATAGTAAATTCAGCTCAACTGTCTACTGAGGAAAATAAAAATTATTTAGGATGATATATATATGCCCTGTCAAACAGAACTGACTCGCTTATTTATAATACATATTTGCCTGTGTTTATAGAAACATGCTTTCAATAAAGGATATAAATGTTTTACATGTAAAACTTCCTACTATCATTTATACTTTATTGTTTTAAATCTCAATTATAAGAGATAATTATAGAATGCACCTTTTTCTAAATAAGCTATTATTCTACCAAAATATCATTTCCTGGGGCGCCTGGGTGGCTCAGTTGGTTAAGCATCCGACTTCAGCTCAGGTCATGATCTCACGGCCCATGAGTTTGAGCCCCATGTCGGGCTCTATGCTGACAGCTTGGAGTCTGGAGCCTGCTTTGGATTCTGTGTCTCCCTCTTTCTCTGCCCTTCTCCCACTCATGCTCTGACTCTCTCTCTCTCACAAACAAATAAACATTAAAAAAAATTTAAAACATCATTTCCTAATTTAAGAGACAAATATTAATATTGAAAAAACAGTAAAATGAATAAGAATTCTGAACGAGTGAACACTATACATCTAATCTCTTAAGCCTCTTATAATTGATATTAGCATGTTAAATTAAATTAAAGCCAAGTGTCTTAATGTTGTAGTAATATATCAAGGCTGTACACTATAACTTATTATGAACAGGTGTTACATAATAAACCAGATGGTTAGTCATACCACACTAAATGGTGGTACAAAAAGAGAAGAGAATGAAAAAAAAGTTTTTAGACTTGCCTTCTCAAGGTATGGAATTACTCATTCCCTTTGAATGTATAGTCAGGGTAGAGCCTTGTGTTACTGAGATGCTGACCATCTGATTAACACATGAAATAAATCTATCTCGCTGCATATAAAAGTAAATTTCATGAAGGTAACTTTTGTTTTTAATTTAAATTTCTGCTTAAAAGGGTCAGGATAACCAATTTCACTCAGCCTCAATTACAAACTACAGATATTAAGTTTGAAAGTGCTCGCATTTCAGGATAAACTATCATATTTTAAGAACTTTTTCCTCAACTACATGAACCTAATAGACATAAAAGCCTGTGACATTCTTAAGTTTATAATCTGTGAGTTATCTTTCTGGATGAAATATTTATAATATATGTACACATAATATTTACAAATCTGACCTGAATATTATACAACTGCAGATAAATGATGAAATGAGGATCTATATGTTCTAAACTCCATAAGGTGTTACACGGATTACAGTTTATTATTCATTCTTTAGGTATCTAGGACAATATTTTATGTATGGTAAGTGATAAATACTTGCTAAATGGTTTAAAACCAGAACAAAAATAATAGTAAAAAAGGAAATTTTCTACTAACAACCTGGTCACCATGAATATGGACTTTTCTTTGCAAATGGAAAAAGACCTGTATTTGTAATTTCTAAGGCAGCACTTTATAGCGGCATCATATGATAGACGAGGAAAAAGATATTCCTTTCTTTTTAATCAACAGAAAAATTATATTTATCTTCCAAATGTTTTATCATTACATGTAAACATCCTATTCTTTATCAAATATTTACTCTATATGCATAACTAACAAAACAGTATATTTGGTGTTACAGAATTTCAGTAATTTTGGTTAATTATTATCCTTGCTCCCAAAGATTAATACTGATAAAATTCTGTGACAAAATATGTATGGGGTGTGTGTATAATGACAGCTTATATTTTTATGTTTGTATTGCCTTAGATAGTATTCAATTAAGGCTAGAAATCAATGAATAATAATTAATTTTAACTACTGTTATTATCTGAGTATTTATGTCACTCCACAATTTGTGTTGAAATCCTAACCCCCAAAGGTACTGGTAGGTGCAGTCTTTGGGAACTGATTAGGTAATGAGGCTGGAGTCCTCATGAATAGGATCAGTGCCCTTATGAAAGAGATCACACAGACCCCCTTCTACCATGGGAGGTTACAGCAAGAAGATGCCTGGTATAAACCATGAAGAGGGCCTTCACCAGAATGGGAACATGTTGGTGCCTTGAGCTTGGTCTTCCCAACCTCCAGAACTGTGAGCAATAAATTCTGGTTTTTAAAATACTCAGTTTATGGTATTTTGTTATAGCATCCCAAACAGACCAAGACAACCACATCACATCTACATTTTTGTAAACACTGCTGTCACTGCCACATGTTCTTGAAACATATTATATATATAAAAATCCATATATATATATGCATTGATATAACTACTAATTATAAATTAATAATTGAGTAATGAAATAATAATATAAATAGCCCACTAATAATGTCCCTTTTATTAGACTGGGACTTAAATCTCATAACTCAAATTAGTTAAAAAGCTCAGGTTAAAATTACAAATAGTAGGTTCGCCTGAGTGCTCAGCTGGTTGAACATCTGACTCTTGATATTGGCTCAGGTCATGATCTAGCAGTTCCTGAGATCAAGCCCTAAGTCAGGCTCTGCACTGACATTGCAGAGCCTGCTTGGGATTCTCTCTTTCTCTCTCTGCCCCTCCCCTGCTCATGTGCTCTCTCCAAATAAACTTTAAAAACAATTAAAAATAAATTAAAAAATAAAATTACAAATGGTAGAGACGGAGATGTTCTCATCCATGTTAGATTTTAAAGTACTTGAAACAAATTTTATTTATCTATGTAGTAATTTTATTTATACAGGATTTTGATTCTTAACAGTAAATGAAGATAATGTATGTATAAACAATAAAATTTGTTATACAAATATACAACTTTTTAAAATAAAAAAAGGAACAGAGGAAAACGAGAAAATTTATAAGGAAATAAATGACTCCAAAGTTAAATTACCTAATACAGTTTACTTGTAAATGTTTGATCTCTAAATGGATTATACTTACGCTTGTCTTTCAGTAAATATGATATCCATACTTTGTGTTTCTCGATCATTTTGAGCTTTAAGCTGAATAAAGAGTTAACAAAGAAGTTGGTGATAAAAATTACCATTAAACTCAACTACTTCTTTAAAAGTTATTCTGGTCATGAACAATTTGAGAGATTATCATAATCTTAATGCCACATGCAAAGTTTTAAAAGAATACAGTACTTATTTCACTGAACAAGCTATAACCCCTGAAAAAGGAAGCCTTTTTCACAGGTATTGTAATCTCAAACCAAAATAATTCACTGTTCTTTAGTGATCAAGTAACCCAATGTAAACTTAATTTTTGTAAACAGAATCTAAAATTTATTGGGTGTTTAACAGTTGATTAGTAATATGCTGAATTAAGAGCCAACCAAGTTTTATTCTTAAATTATTTAGAATTTTACCGAGTACTCCTACTTGACTCTAACCTCTAAGCATATTCAGCTTAGAATTTGGACTTATTCCAAACACTGACAAAACACATAAAGAGGTTTTCATATTTAACATTTGGCATTAAAAACATATTTATAGGGGCATCTAGATGGCTTAGTGGGTCAAGTGCATGATTCTTGATCTTGGGTTTTAAAAGCCCCATATTGGGTGCAGAGATTACTTAAAAATTAAATCCTAAAAAATACATATATTTTTTTGAGTTGGGAATCCTAAAATATATATATATATATTTTTTTTAAGTTGGGAATTTTCCTGTGTTCTAAAGTTAAGACTAATTTCACCAAATTATCATGTTTTTAGAACTCCAATTTAGAAGACAGTCATTTTATAAATTCTATGGTTTCACAGAACAGTCTGATTGTATAACTTGTAAGCCATATTATAAACCACACAAAAGTTGTATAAATTAATTATAAGTTATATAAACTATAAGCTATATGTATGCTGGTGTCTCCTAAATGTTTGTAATCAAAATAAGTTAGCTACTATCCTTTTGTTTTCTACCAAAGAATCTAAGAACATCGAACACAAATTATCATTTATCCATCAAAAAGTAGTATTATGTCTGGCATCATATGATAACTATTCACTTTTCTCTCTTTCTTATAAAACTTTGTAAAGGTGCCACTGCATTTCCAGTGAGTACTCAGCTCCGTTTATACAAATATTAAACCAAAAGTATTGCAAACTAATTTATATACAAAGAAATGTAGAGACTCCCTAACTAATGCTGTGTGTGAGACCAGTTCAAACCTGGCCTTGTAGAAAGACACTAAAAAGCATCTACTAGGGAGATATGACCAACAGGAAGAAATTTAAAAAGAGCAACTAATGGGCCACGGGCTGGTTCGGTAGGTAAAGCAAGCAACTCTTGACCTTGGGTTGTGAGTTTGAGTCCCACACTGGGTGTAGAAATTACTTTAAAATCTTTAATGGGGGAAAAAAAGCAACTAATGGAACTCAACTATAATAGAGGTATTTAAGATCAAAGTAATACCTATCTGTAAAGTGTATAAGGTTTTATCAAACTATTTCTAGATATAAATGCTTTGTTTTGGATGATATGTATGTAGTCTATTGCTTATACTCATAAAATTTCTTACCATATTGTAATCATTCATTACTTCTTCCATTTCAGTATTGGTATTAAGTTTATCTACCAACTAAAAACAAAGATACAAAAAAACCATTCTGTTAGTCTTCATAAATTTTCCCTATAATTCATAAATAGGCATTCAATTTTATAATGAGCAGTTAGTTAATTATTATTACTTATAAATATTTTATCTTTTTTAATTTTATTACTATTTTTTTAAATTTTATTTAAATTCAAGCTAGTTAACATAGAGTATAGTAATGGTTTCTGGAGTAGTGATTTAGTGATTTATCACTTACATATAATACCCATGTAAGTGGGCCCATCCCAACAAGTGCCCTCCTAATGCCCATCACCCATTTAGCCCATCCCTCCACCAAACACACTCATCATATATATTACTTAATTTTAACAATTACTCTACAAAGTAGATATTATCCACATTTTGCAGATAAAGAAATTTAGCAAGTTGTGGAACCAGAATCTGAATAGGAAGGCTACTAAAAGCCAATTATTCAGGTGTAATTGTTTCTAAAACACTAAGCTTTATTAATGTACTATCTATTAGTTTATATCATATTTTACTTCTGATATGAAGTATTAGTAAGTGCTAATAAAATGTTAACATTTGAGATCTTACTATACGTTAGATATTGGCTAAACCTTTTCCCTGTATCAGGTACTAGTTCATTATACCTACAAACAACATATTTTAAACATTATTAATATTTTTATATAAGTAGTTTACCTAATGAATTCCAGTACCACTAAACGGTTTTATCTAATGTCATTTCACATTTTATAAAAAAGTTCCTTATATTTAGAACAAAACATTTACTAAAAAAAAAAACTGTACTGAATACTAGGCTCTACAAAATGTTCACTATGGATTATATAGTCCAACATATTTGAGAATTACAATATTCCATGATCAGCAAAATTTGTTTATAAGTACAATATAACAATATCAAGTAGGTATAGCATAATTTACCTAACCATTATGGTAGAATGTTGCTTATTTTATGTAATACTATTTTTTAACAGAAGTGAGATAAAAGTTTTCCTCTTTAAATCTAAATGCCATTGCCATCTAGAGCACCTACAAAATTAGAAGAAAGAAAATTCTGATACTAGAAATTTTAATGGGGCCAAGATCACCCCCCAAAGACTGGGGCAGTTATGAACAAAGCCAAGGAGATTATTTCTTCAGAAAGTCAACATTAGGAACTTATGTTTATGGTGGAACTATGTTTATGTTACATACTCTATTTTGGCAGACGGCAACCACTATATTTTAAATGAAACATTAGAATAGAGGTAGAATCTGTGCACTAAATAATTAAATTTTTAGTATTTCATGATAAAAACCATCCATAGAAAGGTAAAATTTTTTTTAAAGAAATGATAGTACCCAATAAATTTTAGCTACTTTTAAAATTATTATTTTAATATTGTTAGGGAAAAATATGTGTCTGTTTCAGTATATGCAGGTAAATGTGTTTTTTTAAGAAGACTGGAAGAATACATACGTGTTAAGCCAAATTATTTCTGGTGAGAGAAATGAGGGAAAAACCAAAGGACGCTTTACTTTCTATACTCTCCCTGGTTTCAATCTTTCACCATAAGCATGTATTCATGTATTATGTGGTATCTAAAATAGTATATTTTAAAGTGGCAAAAAACAATGAAAATATTCAAAAAAATCTCAGAAAAGGGCAAATACCATATTGTAGTCTGCTAGTTGTCCTTGAAATTCTTTGATTTCAACAGCTAAAGTCTCAGCTCTGCAAGCATAAAACAAATACATTCATAAACACATAAATAAGCAGAACATTACAAACAATATGTGTAACTACAAATTTGGTATTAAATTTCTGAAGCATATTACATTAAATATTGCTCTTAAAAAGACCTTGCGTAATTTTAACTGCAAAAACGACTCACCTCTTTTCATATGACAAATATACTGAATTCTCTTGATTGTACGTTTCTATTTCTTTCTGAAGCTTATTAATTTCTGTTGTAAGTTCACTTATTTTACCTCTAAATGGAAAGAAATAAAAGTCAGCAATAATCCTAATCCAGAAAAGAGCCTTTCTAGTCAACCAAATTTTCATAAATGTGTAACAATAATATAAATGGTTTTGTGAAATTTCACTAAAAAAAGAAAAACAATTTACGTGGCCTGTTTGACTAAAATGAGGCATATTCCTTTTTCTTTTATAGTTTATTGTCAAGTTGGTTTCCATGTAACACCCAGTGCTCATCCAAACAAGTGCCCTCCTCCATGCCCATCACCTCCTTTCCCGTCTCCCCCTCCCACATCAGCCCTCAGTTTATTCTCCGTATTCAAGAGCCTCTCATGGTTTACCTCCCTCCCTCTCCCCAACTATTTTTCCCCCTTCCTCTCCCCCATGATCCTCTGCTAAGTTTCTCCTGTTACTCTTATGAGTAAAAATATATGGTATCTGTCCTTCTCTGCCTGACTTCTTTCACTTAGCATGACACCCAAAATGAGGCATATTCCACATGTTAGGAAACTGAAATAGATTATCTAATCATTAAGATGAAATAAGACCAGAATGTAAGCCTGGTCAAAATAACAATCTATAGACACAAGTAGAGGCCTAATTTTCATCCTCACAGCTCCTGTTACTCTCTAGGACAGGGCTTCTCAAAAGCAGCACTAATGACAGTTTAGGTCATTAAAGGATACTCTGGCAGCGGGGAAGGGGCTATCCAAGCACTGTACAATGTTTAACAGCATCTCTGGTCAAGTTGTCATTAGCACACCCCCCAACCCTAGCTGTGACAACCAAAAATGTGTCTAAAAATTGCAAAATGTTCCCTGGGGGGAAAAATTCATGGCCAGTTGAAAACCAGTGCTACAGAGTCAATTACAAAAATACCTAGAACTATTTTTTTGATACAGAAGCACAAAACCTGGAGAAGGATATGCCATGCTGAAAAACAGCTCAATATCCTTTCCTTCTTTTGATTAAAAAGTGGCTGGATATCAACAGATGCTATGTAAGTGACGGCTTCATGCTGATGTTAGCGTTAAGGAGTGACAGGGAAAACGTACACTTCCCTCTACTGCCTTCTAGAAGTTTGAAAATGATAAAGGATCCTGATAATTGACAAACAAAAGAATCCAGAAGAACTGAGAAAGAAAACAAAGGTTTTAGGACATGAAAGAAGGACAAAGAAAGAAGAAGGACGTGAAAGAAGTACAAAATAAAATGGAAAAAAGAAGACTGAACGGTACTACATCTGAGCAGAAAAAGGTAGGCAGAAAATAAGAAAAAAGTTCTCAATTTAGAGCTTCATTTGTAGAGACATAATTAATCTTATGAATTTATTAAAATTAGGCTACATTTGTAGCAACTGACCAAATATACATTAATGTAAAATTCTG
This sequence comes from Cryptoprocta ferox, assembly GCA_028646485.1. Classification (NCBI taxonomy): domain Eukaryota; kingdom Metazoa; phylum Chordata; class Mammalia; order Carnivora; family Eupleridae; genus Cryptoprocta; species Cryptoprocta ferox. The sequence goes on from CM053568.1 coordinate 41,511,041, forward strand.
CACTAAAATATTACAAATAAGTATATGCACTTTCCCTTTCTTATTAGATAGAACTGGTGACATTTCAGTGGTATGTCTAATATATTTCAGAATAATTAGTGAAAGAAGCATAATAAACAATTATTCTTATTATATGATAGTCAATTTGATGTACAGTCACTTATTAACATGCAAATATATACAATTTAAAATCTGACCTATTTGTATTATTGCATATATTCTGTAGCAAAGCCAAATTAACCAGAAAGTAGAACAGAAAGTTAATTCTTAGAAATCTACAGACCCGTAACTATCTTAATAAGCACCAGTGTTAAAACTTCATGACCATGCATAGGAAAAAAAATGTTTATTGAACATACCGAAGAAGTCCGAGATAATAAGATTTGTCTAAAATTTGCCTCTGGGGACCTAAAAAAAATTTTTTTAATTATTAGTGTTCAGTTTGAAAGTACCATGAAAATAGTAAAGTCAAAGCACAACCACAATTACACTCCACAATTCTGAGAGTCCTTATTTATGGCCCAATAAATTTGATAATCAAGATGAATCATGAAAATGGAAAAGACAACTCGGGCACCTGGCTGGCTTAGTCAGTAAAGTATGTGACTGTTACCTTAAGGGTCATGAATTTAAGCTCCATGTTGAGCATAGAGCCTACTTTAAAAAAAAAAAATGGAAAAGAGAACTAATATCTTAGCATCATAACATAATGGAAACTTGAATTAAGATCACATAAATGGGACTAGAGGTAGGGGTATTAAGATAGTAAGTGCACTCTACAGGTCAGGTTAACTGAATGCAAACTGGATCTAAGCAAGGCTTAGGGCACCAGGGTGGCTCAGTGGGTCAAGTGGCTGACTCTTGATTTCATCCCAGGTCATGATCTCACAGTTCGTGAGGAGTGTAGAGCCTGCTTGAGATTCTCTCTCTCTCTCATTCTCTTTCTGCCCCTCCCCTGCGATCTCTCACTGTCTCTCTCTCAAAATAAATAAACATTTAAAAAAAAGTCTAGAAAGTCTAGAACAGGGTTATCCAAGAGAACCTTCGGCAACAATGGAAA